>JAYRCH010000085.1:1200000-2400000 GCA_037179445.1 Phengaris alcon alcon | reverse complement strand
ACAAGAAAACGATCTTGCTTAGATCACGTTATCATAAGAACAAGATATTTGGCTTTTAACTATATAATAAATTCATCTCTTACTGACCATGACAGTGTCGTTTTGTTCTTACAGATGACACATAAAAAACCGCGAAACTTAAAAGCATATATTAATAAACTGAATTATGAAACACTTACTGAAGATATGCACGCCGTAGATCTGGAACATCTCTATACCATACAGGACACAAATTCTGCAACAAACTACCTCCTTCAAACTCTAACAAATCTAGTACAATTGCACACTCATAAAAAATATGTAACAAGCAGGAAAAAAATCATTAAACCGTGGATCACTGCGGGATTACTTAGGTGTATGAAAAACAGAGATTTGCTACACTTAAAATTAAAAAAGACTCCAAATAATGATGTTTTAAAAATTACCTATGTAAGATATAGAAACTTCTGTAATAAAATATTAAGAAAAGCAAAATCAGACTTTGAAAAGACAGAAATTAATAATGCAGGAAAGAACAACAAAAAAATATGGCAAGCAATCAAAAACATTACAAAAACTACACAGCATAAGTCAAGCGCAATAGAACTTATATCCCATAGTGATCCTATTAATTCCGTCAATATTGTTAACTCATTTTTCGTCAATATAGGCCAATCATTGGCTCAAAAGTTCATATCAACTAACTCACTCATTTCCGGATCTTTTGAGGATCCTCATAATTCTTTCGTCTTATTGCCATGTGATGAGTCAGAGATCGAATCAGCTATTGATAATCTCAAGAGTGATTGCACACCTGGTAACGACAACTTATCTAGTAACTTTATAAAAACTTTCAAAAAAATTTTAATACCACCTCTAAATTATATCTGCAATTTAGCTTTCAATACTGGTACTTTTCCTGATGATTCTAAGTTAGCTCAAATCACGCCAATACATAAGAGAGGGGACAGAGGCTGTGTCAATAACTACAGACCAATTTCCATTCTACCGACAATCTCCAAAATTTTAGAAAAATTAATAAATTCAAGGTTAAATCATTATTTAGAAAAAAAATAATTTGCTTTCACAATCTCAGTATGGTTTCCGTTCTGGAAAATCGACTGATGATGCGGTTCAAGAACTTACTGACTATGTCGTTTATAATTTAGATTGTAAGAAAAAAGTAATTGGTATATTTCTCGATTTGGCGAAAGCATTTGACACGGTATCAGTCCCAATCCTTCTATCAAAACTAGAGAGGATCGGAATCAGGGGAACGCCACTTATGCTATTAAGCAGCTACCTATCCAACAGACGACAAAAGGTTAAGATCGAAAATTGGTGTAGCAAAGAGCGTAGTATAAGTTACGGTGTTCCTCAGGGTAGTATTCTCGGGCCTACGCTGTTTTTAATTTACATGAACGACCTCTGCCAATTACCGCTTTTGAGTGGTAGGATGTTTGCCTATGCGGATGACACAGCGGTTATACTAACAGGGAAAAGATGGGAAGAAGCCTTTGAAAATGCTCAGTCTACGTTCAATGTTATATCCAAATGGTTAGAGAGAAACATACTTACTCTGAACGTTGACAAAACACGATACATCACCTTCACTATAAATGAAGCCACGCAACCAATTAGTACCACTCTGCCGCATGAGGATATAATAGCACACTCATGTTCAACATTGTCCAGCTCTTGCTCTTGTTCTAGGTTACGAAAAACCGATAAAATTAAATATCTAGGTGTAATAATTGATAAAAGATTGAAATTTTATTCACACATAAGCGCTCTAATCTCACGACTGCGTAAACTAGTCTTTGTGCTCAAGAATTTACGAAACTCAGCCAGCAAAAAAATTATAAAAACAGTTTACTTAGCTCTATGTCAGTCTATACTATCATATTGCATAAGCACCTGGGGTGGAGCAATTAAATCTCATATGATCAAATTGGAGCGCACGCAGAGGATGCTTCTGAAAGTTGGCTGGCAACTTCCGTTCTTATACCCCACAGTAACCTTGTATAAAACATGCAACGTCCTGACTGTGCGACAATTATATATACTGCACTCCACTTTAAAAATCCACCGCCGGGTACAATTTGACCCAACGCTGACCGATGGTAGTAAACGACGAAATAGTATATGTCAACTAAGTAAAGTCAAGACATCATTTGCTCAGAGGTTCTTCTATTATAAAGGCTATTATATGTACAATAAAATTAATAGTTTGCTAAACATATACCCGAAATGTAGTTACCGTTGTAAGTTAATAATTGCGGACTGGCTAAGGGAATTAGATTATGAGGCCACGGAAAAGTTCATAACATTTATTAGATAACTATCTATCTACTTATAACTTATATCATTATTATTATATGTATATACAACATAATATAAGGCATACGATGACCAGCTTAAATTTATTGCACACATATAACACACCCATGCACACACACACACACACACACACACAAGCACACACACACTTATTATATCGCTACTAGCTATTATTGTAATACATTTTATTTCTTTGTGTAGGCAATTGTTACTGAGTTAGTAAATCTTCAGACACATTGTATTTTGTAATTGTAATGAGAGGGAGAGAGCCTGGGGATCTGTAACACAGGTACCCACCTAGTATCGACCCCAGTCTCTCACATGTTCATAGCTACTTACCTTGTGTTGTACTTTTCTGTATGTGCTAAATGATTGTGAGAGAAATAAATAACCATTATTATTATTATTAATATATTGAAAGAATGCGTGGAGTGAGTATTATGTAATAATTAATTAAAGAATAGCACTGAGTAAAATATATATCACCTAGATATTATAATCTAGATAAGGAATTATATTGTTTATATTGTAAAAAAAATCGTAAAAATACCACATTATAATTATGTGATTTTTTTTAAAATTGGAATGGGTATAGTAACCTCCTTAAAAGATAGACATAATATTATTATAATATGCGATCGCGAGTCTTTTGGTACCTTTAGAAGAGACTCCACCATACATTGTTTTCTTCAACGTGCTAGGTTAGGCAGCGTTTTCGATAAAAGCTCCCAGACGGATTGATTTCCAAAAAAGCAGGGTTCTACGTTCGGCTGTATATATTTTTAGTATTTTGTATGTTCAACGATTACTCCACCGTCTGTGGACCGATTTTCAAAATTCTTTTTTTGCTGTACAGGGTATAATTCCAAATTGGGCCGTTTGATACCAAGGTGGTGGGATCCATGAGGAATCGAAGGAACTCCTCAAAATATCTATTTTTTTTACTATTTTCAGATAATATAATACATTTTATCGCCATTATGTTACTTTGTATTGATTTTATATTTTATATATGTAGGTATATCCCTAATTGTTATTGTGTGTGATTTATATGATGCTGCTAGTGTCAGTCGCCTGACAACAACGAGGATCCACAGAATACCAGGGATTGTGGTATAGCTGAGTACTATGCCGCGATCGTACACCTGAGTGGAGTCCTTTTCGACAGCTGTTCGCATTGCACTGCCTTATATCTGTTCTTTTTTATTATGATCTATTATTTTACTAATATTTGTTGTTTGTTAATATTATGTATACCTAATCTATGTTTCTCTTTTTTTTATGTGGTTAGCCAAATGTCCGTTTTATTTCTGTTATTTGTAATTTTATCGTGATTGTTTATGCGTAATGTCGGTTCTTTGTTGGTAATGTTTTGTTGAATAAATGCTATTATTATTATTATTATTAAAATTTATATGGATAATTGGACACATATAGTGATTTGAACTTTTTCTAAAGATACCCAAGCATATGCTACCGAAAAGTAAGATTTTGCACCAAGGTCTGCACTTGGTTCAAAAAGTACTGAACAGAACTTTTGAGTCCTTATAAATACATGTTTGGGGATTTCGGTGTTTTTTAAGGAACTGCAAGCATATGCCACTATGTCAATTACAGTAATCATTATCATCACCACCATCATCACACCATACATCATCAAATTGTGATGATAATAGGTACTTTTCATAGTCTTTTAGATTTTTCATGGATTTTACATCGATACATATCCTTGAATGTTACTCTGCCGTTTGTGGACCCACTTGGAAAATTATTTTGTTTTTTGTTACATTCAAAATTGGTCCTTTAGTCACCAAAGAACTTTTTTGTAGACACCATGGTGCCGACTTCAAAAGTATGAAGATTGAGTAGAGAAATAGTTAAAATTTTAGCCGAATTTAAAAAGGGAATTTTTTGGAAAATAAGTTTTATTTCATACTTTTTTGTGCATTTTTACTTTGGATGTCGTTTTTCATTTTTTGTTTAAAAATAACATTTTTTTCCTTTTTAGTTAATTATATTTATTGTTATTAACACATTTAAAAAAAAGTTATTAATACAAAAAAAAGCCTTCGGTATTCTTACTCTTTCGGAAAAACAAACTCAAGCGATTTTATGCCGGTTTTCTGTGAGGCCGATGCCCTATTTCTCCAAATAAGCATTACCAATCTGTAGACCAAATGAACAATCACCAGTGATGATAATGATTACACACTATATTAAGAAATAATTATTAAGTATTATCTATTGTACGAGTCGGCTGAAAAAAATGTAGCTCAGTCAACATTAAATATAATTCAGTAAGTATAACATCATTTTGGCTGTAGCAAAATTTCAAATACATTGATATTGGTCTACTAAACTATTTGGAGTACCTATGTCACCATAGTAATATGTTAGTGTATCGTAAGAATATGGTGCTGATGATAATGATAATGATAATGATTACTGTAAGTGGCATATGCTTGCAGTTCCTTAAACAATGCCGAAATTTCTAAACGTGTACCTTTAAAGACTGAGGAGTTCTGTTCAGTGCTTTTAGATCTAGGATACACATTGGCACAAAATTTTACTTACTATAAAAGTCGAAATTACTATAAATGTCCTTACCATTTTGTGGGGTGATCTCAATTTCTCATGGATGCCATCATCAGACCTTGGTGACTAAGGGACCAATTTCGAATAATTATATTATTTACAACAACAAAATAATTTTGGAAATGCTTCGACAAACGGCAGAGTAATGTTCAAAGATATCCGTGTCGGTGTAAAAGACTGTGAGAAGTACATATTATTATCTTCATAATGTGATGGAGTATGGTGTGATGAAAGCGGTGATGATGATGATTACTTTGATTGACATAGTTATAGCATATGCTTTTAGTTATTTAAACAACGCCGAAATTCCCAAACTTATTATCTATAACGACTCGGGAGTTCTGTTCAGTACTTATGGTTACTACGGTTATGCCATTGACACCGTACGCGCAAAAAACGAATATCGCGGTTACCGTACATTTTTCCGCAATAAAAAGTAGCCTATGTGTTAATCCAGAGTCTAAACTACTACCATTCCAAATTTCATCAAAATCCTCTTCAGTATATTCTGAGATTAGCGCGTTCAAATGTACAGACGAGCAAATAAAAAGACAGACAAAAATTAAAAAAAAAATTGTTTTGGGTTTTATGTCGTTCATAAAGTCCCCCTGTAATAGTTTTTCTCATATATCTTCCATGTGTAGACAGCGACCAGTTACGATTTTATTATACGAGTAGATATGTATACATATAGACGGGCACAATATATTTTTACCTTATTGTAGGTGATTAAAAAACAAGCAATAAAACGAGTACACATAAAAAAAACTAATAACCTAATCAAGAGCATGTCGGGACATGTCTAAGGAGGGTTCCGTAACTATCAACGCTTAATAGGTTTTTTTCAAATTACTTCAAAAGTTACTGTTTGATTTCGTTCAAAATAATTTTCCTTAAGAGAAATGAACCCAAGAGGTTATAAACTTTTATCCATGTTCAAAAATCCAGCTAAAATTTTGAAAAACAAAACCAAAAAAAGAGTGTTAGTAACATCTTCTTCTTATAATGTTTACATTGTTTATAAGTTTTAAACATAAGTTTATAAGTAAAGGTATAAAAATAGAGGAGTTTCAAATTCTTAAAACGCCGTAAATAAACACTGTCCTCGTAGCCCAAGCAGGAACATTTTGCGAATATCGCTACGTGTACGTAAACGAAATAAAATGTATGAAAACCATAACACCGCCTCTAGTGGATGTAAAGGTAACTAAATCGGTAGCAGGAACCTTTTTTGGATAGTTACGTAACATGGCTTAAACGATACTTGACAATTTTGCATGAAAATAGCGAGCAGGAACACTTTTGACGGACGGTGTGACGGTGTGTAGTTACGTGCTACGTAAAATTACGAATACTATCACTTAAAATTTGTTGGTGATAAAGGCTACGTCCAACTATCTCGTGTAATTTTAAGAGTGTTTTTAAACTAAATATTAAGTTATTTATTGATAAGAACCTATAAAAATGCAAGGTGCAAATCCAATTGAACCTAGGACGCTCAATTAATGCTATGAAACAAGAACAAGAGATACCTACAAGTAGCGGTACGTAAGTTTAGCGCTGAGCGAAATGTAGAGGAGATAGCTGCGCATGGGGTACAGTCGCGCACGCAATACAATTATAACTTTAATAAAATAATTTGAAGAACATATTTAAATGTACTCTTTGTACACTACCGACTCTGCTGTCCTTTTTTGGATTTTACCAAAACAACTGATTATATCATTTATTTTCATGTTCCCCGTCTAAATAACGTCTGAAGAAGTAAATAACGTTATCGTGCTGTCATTCGAATGACTGAGCAAAATACTCGTTGCTTCGTCAATCTCACTTTTTATTTGCTTTAAAGAATCAATCAATTCATTGGTTTCTTTTTTAACAAAACAATGCACGTCATACACCATTTTTCGTGCCTGTCATTTTCAAAACAGTATTTCTTCTAGGCATGTTCACTGTTTAAAGTCACAAACAAATTTAATAATAAAAACCAACAATAACAATCGAACTCAAACTTAACAAAAAACAATAACAATGAACGGCAATAACAATAGATTTTAGAACGCGACTGTACAGTCAGAAGATCGCGGAGCATCGTATCACGGTGGGGGGCGGAGTACGACTGGCTAGCCAATCGGCGCTACGCACGAGCACCCTTCGTCCCTCTAGCCCCCCTGAGAGATCAAATTTTTTACTTCTGCGCAATAACGGTCAGCGCTAGAGTTTCGTGCCGCTACCTGTACAAGGTATGTTTGCTACAAAGCAAGACATAATATTATATAATATATATTATTATATTATATTTTATTATATTATATATATTGAGATTTAAAAAAATAATTGGTTACAGAATTTATATTATTTTGTAGTTTTTCTGGTTACATGACGGAATTCGAACCCGCAAGCCAGCCAGGCAGGGGGCTTTATTCATGTCTCTCCATAGTCCATACCTACTTACAAAATACAAACAATACATTGTGCAAATTTTTTGTAATCATCTTTCATTTCAGGGAATGAAGCCGTCGAGCTAAATAAAGAAAATTCACAAGTATCTGTATTTCTAAGTATCTGTACTATTCCACAGGGTTTCAACCGCCGGCTCAGATTAGACTCGAAGATAGGAAGGTTACACCGAATTGGGCAGAGCCGGGGCGATAATAAAACACTGGTTTTTGAGGAGAACATTTATCACAAATTTCGCTTTGCTTACCTGGCTCATGGCAATGCCGTATAGAGAGCCGCGCCCGTACGCCTCTATCATAGAGGTAAAAACCTCTCTATACGGCTATTTTCCATAATTTTCCCTATTTTCCATGAGCCAGGTGAAGTAAAACGCATTGTGTGAAATTCTTTATTCAATTTCCCAAATACATAAAGCCTTATTTACTAACAATCTTATTTAATACTAAAAATATTTACAATCTAAGGTACACATTCTATGAAAACCACTATTCGCTTAATAATTACGCATCTATTTAATATATAAACCAAACTGTTGTTATTTACGTTAGGTATTATATTTATCTACACATCATAAAAGAAATTGAGTTAAAATTCACAATGGTTTTAAAAATATAAGCAAAATAACCTTAAGTTCGTAAAACACTATTTAGCATAACTTATTTCACACTGATGCTATAGAAATCTATACATATATTGACACTGAATGTTCACAGTTATAGTTTATGTACTGTTTAAAATCACTTGTTTATCGTTCACATTTCAACTCACTGATGTTATTACGTTGCGAGGCCGCTGTCCTCAACATCCTCCCCTCGGCGCAGTAGCCAGGGTCTACGCAGCCTCCTCAGGTGACTGCGGGCTCGCCGATCCCGCCGTGGACTGCTCCGGTGACTGCGAGCTTTTCGTGCTCGCTGCAGGCTGGTCCGGTGACGGCCGCTCCGGCGGCGACTGCGGGCCGTTCATGCCCGCCGCAGACTGCTCCGGCAGCGGTCGCAACT
The DNA here is from genome assembly GCA_037179445.1 of Phengaris alcon alcon. Lineage (NCBI taxonomy): Eukaryota > Metazoa > Arthropoda > Insecta > Lepidoptera > Lycaenidae > Phengaris > Phengaris alcon. Next base: position 2,391,628 of record JAYRCH010000085.1, on the reverse strand, counting down.
GCGACTGCGGCGCCTCCTCCAGCACCGCCAGCTTCGATGTTGGCCTCCGAAACACGCCACTGCGCGTGCGAACGTCCGCACAACGCACTTGTCCGTCCGGGCCAGGGTAGACCACGTATTACGCGGCAGCGTCGGGTCGACGACGACCAGGTCCCCCGGCACAAGGGCTAGGCTGCTCTGCGGGGCCCCGTAGCGTTGTGTGAGCGTGGGAAGGTATTCCTTCACCCAGCGCCTCCAGAACTCGTCGGCAAGGGCTTGCGCGACTTCCCATGTCTTCTTTGTCCGCCGGCACACACGGTCCGACGTACGGCAGTCCGGTGGACGACCCGAGGAGGAAATGATTCGGTGTAATTGCCTCCGGGGCGTTGGGGTCCACCGATACGTGAACGAGCGGTCGAGCGTTCACTGAGTACTCCGCCTCGGCCATCAGTGTCTAGAGTACCTCCTCCTTGGGCGACTTTTCGTTCAGCGTAGCTAGTAAGGCGGTTTTCACTGACCTTACCATCCTTTCCCAGGCACCTCCTTGACTCGGCGCCCCGGGCGGTGTGAACTTCCACTGCATTCGATGAGTGAGGCCCAGCTGAGCCATAGCCGGCACCCACTCGGCGTACGCCTGCCGCAACTCGACGTCCGCGCCTCTGAGTTCGTACCGTTGTCGCTGTACATGACTGACGGCCATCCTCGCCGCGCAGCCGTTCTTCTTATAGCCATCAGTACGGAGTCCGTCGACAGCGAGGGGCCACCAGCTCCAGGTGGACCGCCCGCGTCGTCAGGCATGTGAAGAGAGCTCCCCATCTCTTCTCGTGACGTCAGCTGATGGTAACCGTCATCGGGCCGAAACAGTCGAGACCACAGTATGAGAATGGTCTAGGGAACGCCCCCAGGCGTTCGGCTGGCAGGTCTCCAGTGGGCGGGGTCCTTGGGTGCGCCCGTCGTAACCGACAAAATGCACATTTGTTCGTGATAGTACGCACCGTCGGCCGCAGCTTCAGTATACAAAACTTCTGCCTGAGGTCGTTCACGACCCTCTCGTGGCTCCCGTGTCCCGCTCTGGCGTACTCCCTTGCCACCAGTAACCTTGTAAAATGATGTCTTCCATCCATGATGATTGGGTTTTTCATCTCTGGCGGCACCTGAGCTGCTTTGATCCTTCCGTCGAGTACGAGCAGCCTGTCCTTGTACACTGGGTTGAGCCGGTACAAGAAGCTCCATCTAGGCACCGTCTTGCCACTTGCCATCTTCTCGATTTCTTGTGCGAAGCTGTCTCGTTGTGATTTTTGATACCACAACATCTCATCCCTCTCCAGGTGTCGTACATCGAGGTTGGCCCGACGATCTCGGCACTTCTCGATGAATAGCAAAACCATCGCCGTGCATCTTATGAGGCGCTAGTAGTTTGAAAAGCGCGTCACATCTGGTAGACAGCTCAGCTCGCTCGCCTCCGTGGTGTGAAAGGCGACGTATTATTCTCGATCTTCAACTTGAGCGGGACTCTCCGCGGGCCACTCGTTCATAGGCCTGCGCAGGAAGTCCGGCCCCTGGAGCCAAGGGTCCTCGTCGCTCTTCGGAACATAGCCCGTTCTGGTGGCTAAGTCAGCGACGTTGCTTTTCGTGTTCACCCATCTCCACTGGTGAACAGACGTCAGCTCGGCGATCTCCCCTAGCCGATGTGCGACGTATGGCGTGTATTTTCGGCTGCCGTTCTGTATCCAACACAGAACTACTTGTGCGTCGATCCAGTAGAAAACCGTGTCCGTTTTCCACCTGTGTTCTGCTGCGACGGCGTTTCCCAGCCTCGCTCCGACCAGGGCAGCCTGTAGCTCCATCCTTGGTATTGTTTGTGCCTTCAGCGGCGCCACCTTGGCCTTGGCGGCGGTCAACACGACTTGTATTTCCCCATTTTCTTGTTCCAACCTCCAGTAGACGGCTGTGGCGTATGCGTCCTTGCTCGCGTCGCAGAATACGTGCAGCTGCCGGCTTCTCGTCGGGCTCCCCCCGTTGTAACTCCGGGGTAGCTCGAGCTGACTGATGTACTCCATATCTGTCAGCCAACGGGCGAATTATTCGGCTGTCTCAGCGGGCTGCGGCTCGTCCCAGTCCAGCTTCTGACGCCACAAGCCTTGTAGGATGACTTTGGCGGTAATCGTGTAGCAGCTCAGCAGTCCCAGCGGGTCGTAGATGCTCATGACAGTGCTAAGGGCCTCTCCCTTCGTCGGTGCGCGCTGTAGCTCGCGGACCTCCTTGGGGACTCTGGCTAGCGACGTGTTGAATTGTAGTTTGTCGCCTCGGGAGTCCCACAGCATGCCCAGGGTCTTCTGCTCGTCTTTGGTGACATGCTGTGTCGTGGTCTCGGCCAGGCGGTCCTCAGGCAGACCATCTAGCACCCTCCGGTTGTTGCTCGTCCAGCCTCTTAAGTGGACGCCACCTTTTCTATGTACTTGGTCCACTTGTTCTCCACGATCTGCATGGCCTTCTGGTGGTCTGGATAGCTGTCTAAGTAGTCATCCATGTAATGGGCTTCAGTGGTAGCGCGACGGGCTTCGGGATGCGATTCGGCGAATTCTTCCGCGTTCCGATTCCGGGCTGAGTGTGCCAGGAAAGGTGAACACGATGCTCCGAAGATCATTACCACCATCTTGTATGCGAACGGCGGCTCGTCTTTGTCTTCTCTCCACAGGAACATCTGGACCGGTTGGTCTTCTTTTCTGACCTTGACGCGAAGGAACATCTCCTCCATATCGCCCTTCACAGCGACGGCTTCTTCTCTGAACCGGAACAATATCTTCCAGTGGCGTGCACAGGATTATGACACTGGGTATGCGGCGAAGTACTCGGTCACAAAAACTTTTTCGTTTATAGATTTTTAGCATAGCTACAGCCAAGCGACGGATCTCTAAGTCGAAACCATGCCAACAGAGCAAGTCTTAGATGTACTACTATTCATGTACATCTTCTATGGCAACGCAGACAAAATAGCGATCGATCGTCGCGGCGGAAGAAATTCTAATAAGTAAAATAATAAGCATATTTTAAAATATTATAACTACTCACCAGTTAGTTAGCTTCAATTTTCACATATTCAAGGTTCCGGTTACTTGAGATTACTATATCCCGATGTAAATTACTAAATAATATGCAAGGAAAACAATATAATTTAATCTTGTGTACACAACCACACAGCCAGTTATACGTTTCATAACTTTTAACATGAAATTTTCGAGTTACATTATTTTTTTGCTGGTTTAATTGTTGTAACTCGGGTACATACCTACCTTTAGACAGAATTTGAATATTTTCACTGAATGACACTTGTGAGAACTTGTTATTTTTAATTTTTAATAAACACACATTTTCAACACAAACCTCACAATCAAATAACATTTTAAAAAGATTAACAAACGCACTAGTAAAAGCAAATCACTACAATTATTATAGAAACTCAATAATAAACTGTTAAATGTACACACTTTCAAATGTTAAAATGAAAAATCTTTTAAGAAAACTATAAATAAACTGGAGCGATTAAATTGTAAACAATGCTTATCACATGAAATATGCAATATGGCCCCCGCGAAACAAAACGTTTCTTCTATTTAAACAAATAAAACCTTACTAAACAAAAATGCATAATGTGCATACGTGATTTATTAGATTTCCGTCTATTATTTTTACTCGGATTATAGGCAACGAATAATTTCCGACAAGCCAGTTCGGCAGTTTTCGGAAGCGATCGGATAGCCGAGAGCCATCGCCTGCTGCGGGAGTTGAGTATATAATCATGTCGATATTCATGGGTGTGTGCGTTTGCGAAGTATGAAAATTACACATACATGCGATGATTTATCCTGCAGAACGCACCGGCATGAGATGAGTGGCTATTTATAAAATATTAGGCGTTTTTAAGTTATTATATTTATTTAATTAATTTATTTACTATTAATTAAAGTCATCTAAAACGTACGAACGTTTTATTAAAATATCTGGGAATGACAAGTAAAGCACTGCATTTCTGCCTACAAGGAGCGCACGCCCCTGATATCTTCGGTAGAGAGGTCAGAAGGTCAGGCCCTTCTAACAAGTGATCGTTGAGGCTCACACCGTTTATCCTCGCCGCTGCGTCGAAAACCAGTCGCAACTTGCCCGGTTCGTTTGGGTTTTTAACCGGGAAGTGCGGCAGGTACCATGTGATGTCACTTCCGGCCTCTGTCCCGTCGCATTTTTCCGCATATCCTTTGCTTATGAGATTCTTCATCTGCCCATGATACTGCGCCTCGTTAGGGAGGTTCTTTTTGAGCTTATGTTCCAAGTTATTGAGCCTCTTTAGCGCATTCAAGTGTTAGGTGGGAAGTCAAATAGAAAGTAGACTTAAGATGTGACCATACTTTATTAAGGTCTAATACAGACTGTCCTTACCAACTAAAATGAACTTAAAGGTAAAACTACAATCTAGCTTACTCTACATTAATATGATATTATTATAAAGGAACTTACACACTACATCTCCCCCCAAAAAAAGAACAACAAAAAAAAAATTTTTAATTTTACTAAACATAACAAGGCTTTGTTTTATTTTTATGAACAATTTTTTCTTTACCATCCTTTAAAATAGTAACATTTGGTCTCTTATCTTTAACAACAACATATGGATCATCATATAAAGTATTTAATTTAGTACCACTTTCGTTTTTTAACATAAGTTTATCTTCGGGTTTGTACAATATTGGATTAATTTTATCATCATATCTTATTTTACGTTTCATTTTTGAATTTACTAAATTATTTCTAGCATCACTGTGAGCTCTCTGTAATCTTAATTTAAATTCTAAAGGATAATTTTCATAATTATATAATAGATCTACAGTTTTTGATAAACTAGTTGGTATGCGACTGACTTGACCGAATACTAGCTCAAATGGAGTATACTGCGTCTCGGTGTGAACAGTGGTGTTGTATGAGAAACACCAGTACTGTACCCATGAGCCCCATGGAGATGGCTGATTATTTGTTTGTATTCTCAAGAATGCGCCTAACATTTTATGACTATTTTCTAATGCACCTATGCTTTCATGATGGTATGCTGTAGACATTATTTGTTTAATATTTAAAATATTCAAAAGTTCCTGCATTGTACTTGATATAAATTCTGTATCTCTATCTGTCGCAACTTCGCGTGGTATACCATAACGTAAAATAAAATTTTCTGCAAAAGCTCTAGCTACTTCTCTGGTAGTCTTATTTTTTAACGGATATGCTTCTACATATTTAGTAAATTAGGGAATCTGGAGTTCGCCAAGGTAAAGGTAAAGGGGAGTCTATGTGGGGAGCAGGGGGAGGGGGACCCTTTATATCTCCCCCGCTGCACCCGACGCCGACGAAGACTGCTGAAAACGGGAACGACGATCTAGTAAGAAACCTGGAACAAAGCAAGAAATTAATAATAGAAAATAGGAAATATATGAAAGGAATAAAGGAAATTATGAAAAGTATGGAAGAAATGAGGAGAAATATGGAAGGAAACAGTAGGCTATGGAAGAGAGTAGAGTTAGGACGGAAAGGTTGAGCTCACTGCTGGAGAACAGCATGGCCGTCGCCAGGGAGGCGAGTTATGCGGGCGTTACATCGAGGGGAGTCCCTGAGAAGCTACCTGAGCCCTTGGCCCTGCATTCGGTCGTGGTGTCCTCCAAGGATGAGCAGGAGACAGGAGAAGATGTGCTGGAAAAGATAAGAAGGACGCGATGCGACGCGATGCGCGCGACGCGACGATAAGGAAAAGGCGATGCGAAGGATGGATAGGTAAAGGTAGAAAGGGTAAGAAAGGTGAAGAACAGAAAAGTTGTCGTCGGCTGTGTGACTGAGGAAAAAAGAAACAAGGTAAAGGAGCGACTGAAGAAGAATGAAGGGTTAATAGTGGAAGAAGTGAAAAACAGGAGCCCTCTACTAGTCTTCAGAGATGTGATGAAGTACGACAAGCACGACTTCGTCACTGCGTTCAAAAATCAGAACGCAAACATCTTTGAAGGCTTGAAGAAAGAAGAATGTCAGGTGGATTTAGCGTGTGAGAGGAAAGCAAGGAACCACCTCCAGAGCCATCTTGTGGTCAGGGTGAGCCCCCAGGTATGGAAGAGATGTATGAATGTAGGCCATGCCCACATAGGGTTGGGCAGGGTAAGAGTGCTAGACCAAAGTCCGTTGGTGCAGTGCTCCCGCTGCCTTGGGTATGGGCACACGAAAAAGTTTTGTAGCGAGAAAGAGGACAGATGCAGCCACTGCGCAGGTCCTCATATGAAGACCGAATGCGACAAGTGGCAGCAAATAGAAGCGCCTAAGCGCATTAACTGCACGAAGGCGAAGAAAGGTAGCGGGGAGCACGTCGGCGGTGGCGTATTGCTAAGGTTGCGTTAAGTCATCCCGTGACTTCCAGTACCGATTTTTACAGGCCAACCTTCAGCGGAGCCAAGTCGCCACAAGGGAGCTATTGCTCAAGGCCACCAAGCGTAAGGCAAGCGTAAGGCATGCGTAGCGTTGCTGCAAGAGCCCTACATAGGTGGGGCACGAGGTATGAGGACCTATAACGGAGTGAGGATCTACCAGAGCGATGGAGAAGGTGGCGGTATAGTAAAGGCGTGTGTCGCAGTATTTGATGATACCCTGGACGTAGAACTGCACACACGTTTTACCAATAACAACGTAGTCGTGGCCACCTTAAAAACCAAAGTTAAGTTAAGTTTGAGTTTGAAGTTAAGTTAAGTCTTCAAACTCCAAAATTCTCTTTGTATCTTCCGATCCTTTCAAGAATCTTCGGTAGGTTTTTCCGACGAAAAATCTGCGAAATCTTGCTTCCGTTCACAGCGATGTATCCTTGTATCCTCGAGTCCAATCTTCTGAGTCCAATCTAATCCCCGGCGTTGATTCCTGTTGATAAATCTTGATAAAGTTTCCAAAGTTCTGACCTGATAAAATTTTAGTTGTTTAAAATTTCCTCTTTCAGGCCGATTTGCCACCTCGTTTTTACCTCTCTATACGGCTATTTTCCATAATTTTCCCTATTTTCCATAAGCCAGGTGAAGTAAAATACATTGTGTGAAATTCTTTATTCATTTTCCCAAAATACATATAGCCTTATTTACTAACAATCTTATTTAATACTAAAGATATTCACAATCTAAGGCACACATTCTATGAAATTTAATGTATGTTTACCACTATTCGCTTAATAATTACGTATCTATTTATTATATAAACCAAACTGTTGTTATTTACGTTAGGTATTATATTTATCTACACACCATAAAAGAAATTGAGTTAAAATTCACCATAGTTTTAAAAATATAAGCAATATAACCTTAAGTTCGTAAAACACTATTTAGCACAACTTATTTCACACTGATGCTATAGAAATCTATACCTACATTGACACTGAATGTTCACAATTATAGTGTATGTTCTGTTTTAAATCACTTGTTTATCGTTCACATTTCAACTGACTGATATTATTACGTTGCGAGGCCGCTGTCCTCAACATTAAGATTTACTCAAAGATACAATAATTGTCAATTGCAACATAATTGCCATAAGAAAAGCCTTACATTTTAAAGCCGATGAATTCTTTGAAATAACTACAGGTAAAGTATGCTCATGTTCTCAACAAATATTACATAATGTTAACAGTAATCTAAGTTATTTCCTAATTATTTTTGGTTTCAGACAGAGCACCAATATCAAAGCTTTGCAAAAATAAGACAAGCAATGTTACAAAAAAGAAGCTTGAGAAAACAGCTTCCATTATCACAAATATTGTATACTATTATAGCATTCATCTAACTACAAATGGAAAACTTAATTATTACATGTATTATTCATTTAAAACGTTAAGGTGGATAGCACTTCTACAGAAGATACCAACATCAAACATCAATTTTTAGTAAAATAGACAACTAAGTATAAACTTTCATATGCATCAAGTGAAAAGTTGTTAATTTTAAATTACAAACAGACACTTTAATTTTATTTCTTTGTAAGTATATATTCTTCCCATTGAGGAAGGATTGACTTTTGATTTAAATTATAATCAGTTTTTGTATCTAAGCATATTTCTATGTAGAATGAAGCTTTTTAATTTGTGTAAAATGTAAGTAATGAGTAAAATGTAATATATTATGTACATTACATATTATGGATACAGATAATAAGTATAACTGGTTACAAATTTTGTATTTGTTTTATTAATACCACATACATGCCTCTAGTTTCAGTTGTGCTAATATAATATTACAGTCCTTGCATATAATTAAATACCGATATAATTACCTACCGATAAAATTATAACCTATCTGGTCTGCCGACCAAATCCGTACATGTGTTGCAGCTTTTAGGTCGTGTCCTTGACGTTTTTAGACAAGTCGACACATACTTTAATGTACATTACATTCGCAAAACCCAAAGACACCGCAGTCTGCACATCATCTAGTGCACGTTACAATTTGTACACAATCGTCGCAATATTTGCCATATCCATAAGAATGTTTTCTATATATTCTCACATGAGTACTTACTATAAAAATAATTCATGTGGTCTAAATTAGATATAGTAAAAAGGAAAACCTCTTCTTAGAATTTACAAATTGAAAATTGAAAATCGAAATTATGTATGTAAATTTATCTCCTTGCAATTACTTAATTAATAATAATAATACTATAAGTATGAAATAGTAGATTGTTAGCCTAGGGTTGAAAAGAATCAATTCCCGAGGTAGTTAGATTTCCAGCCTCCATGTCTTTTTAACGTAGTCATGTTTGCCCCAGAATCGGCTAAAAGTGTCGCTGAAGTTCGTCTAAAACAGTGTCCGGTATACTGCTCACAGTTTGGTAAATTCAAATATGTTGCTATCTGCTTCGGCATACCTGAGATTTTATTTTTACCGATCACTTGTTTATATCATTTTCTGATAGTTGAGAAAAAAGCGGTCCGTTTTTACATCACTAGGTCTCATTTTTTAATATTTCTTTACTTTTTGTGTAAACTCTTATTTTACTATAAACGAGCGCTCAATATGTGTCTTTGTTTTAGTCAGTTTTACTAATAATAAATCGCCTTGACTTTCAATGTCAAGACGAAATTGTCAAATTTGTGAGTTCACTGCTTCTGCAAGCGCCGCTTATACCGAGTATCAATACGACCTGTGAAAAACATGTAATTATTTTAGTATTTGTGTAATAAATACGTTCATATTTTGAATAAATCCATAAATACTTAGGTAAACTTACCTTCACTGCCAAATATATCTCGACAGGAGCATCATTTAAAAAAAAAACCACCTCATGAGATGTGAAAACTTTAGATTTCTTACTCTTGAACCCCTGCGACTGTCTTTTCAAAAATGCTGTTAAATTATGAATTTTTTTCAAATCTACATTGTGTTTTACATTAAGTGTACTCTTGAGCATTGAATATCGGCTTCATACCGTTGAAGGCTGTAATTTGCTACACAGTCCATAAAAATATGTAAGAAATACACTTTCGGAAAACGATTTTATATTCTTGTCTTCTCGGCACTTCATAAAATCATTGTATGTGTTTATATATCTTTCTTTTGATATTTTTGGCAAAAGATTTTCTATGACACAATTTGCCTCGTCTGTAATGGAATCTGGTGTCAATATTTCGCTTGAACTCATTTTTAATATTCAATTCAAATCTTAGCACAAAAGTCCGTCACAGATACATACATAACAGATTTTAGTATCCCGCCAATTTGTGTTGACTTTTTAAATTTTAAATATGGAACTTGCCGCTAGCCGCGTAATTGTCGCGGCACACGCGGCTTATTCCGTTTAAAGAAGTTTGCGCTAAATTCACACTGGCTGTTTAGAAAGTCATGTCATTTTTTAATAGTTTTTTTGAAGTTTTGAAGACCCTCGGGCCGGAATGAATTTGTATGAGTTTTTCCCTTCCCTATGAAAGGAAAGCAGCATCTTCCACCCAATAATCAGATCAAAACAACACTACTTTCCGAGTATGAGAAATGAAAAAAAAAATAAACACATCAATGAACACAACACAACCAGAAGAATAACAAACAACACGGAAATTAAAACTCGTAGGCTGGGATTATATGGTCCGGAATCCAGAACGTCGAGGAAAATTCAGGCCACTGAAAATAGAACTTTGCGCTAAAACAATACAGTTGAAAATGGAAGTATCGAGTGTCGAGTTGTCATATAGACATTTGACTCGACACTCGTGTGTTCGATTTTCAACTCTATTGTATTGGCACAGATTTCTATTTTCAATGCTCAGAATTCTTTACGGCCTTCCGGATTCCGTCTCATATAGTCCCAGCCTTACTCACTACAACATAAAATCAATTTTGCCATTGCATGAGATTGAGGCTGATTCATTTGAATAAACATACACAAAATGTTATTTAAAGTGAAAAAAATATATTTTTCCATATTTTTATAAATATTTGCCATAGACTACGGCACTCAGCTGTAACTTGTTTACACTGTGGACGTGACGTCAGCAACCGGATATGTGAGTGTAAGAACCGTGAGTCTTTACGTACCCCCACACCTAATGAAGATAAGATTGAGTAAGTAAGTCTTAGGGACAATTTGATTAGGGATGCGAGACGTAGAGTTTTGGACGGTGAGCTTGAGCGACGACCGTTCTCTACAAGTGAAAAAAATTCACTTTTCAAAAATTTGTATATCGACTTAGCAATCTCGTGTTGAGGTACAATAGGAGAAGTATAGAATAAGGTTTCACCTTGCCTCAAATACCTGCTATAAATTTCCTAGTAGCTCTTGGGCTGTATGTGATAATTATTATAATGGAACTTAATAATTGTAAAGAGACAAATTTACATACATAATTACGATTTCAGCTCATTTCAGACTACGCTATAGTATTGTGCTATTGCTATTGTATAGCAAAGAAGGACCTAATGCTATACTATAAAGGATGGCGTTCACATTACGCAATATTATCGCAAACATTTATAGTATATAGCAAGCTCAGTTGACCGCGATCTTTGAAGAGTGTGCACAGTTGCACAGCACACATCACGATCGACACAATGGATTTAATACTGTATAGTCTTGAAAGCTCATCCAGCGATGATAATAATGCGGAATTAGGCACTATCTTGTCATAGTTACGAAACAAGAAAAAGGCCAGACCCTGGATGTACAATAGAGAAAAACTACGACAAAAACAAATCATTTGGCGCCAGCGCAATTCCGTCTCAGGCACAGGATCGTATCCAGACGTGTTGTGTGTGCGCTCGTAGTCTGAAAGCCGCTTTAAGTTCAATTTTATTTTAATGTGTAACATACAATTAATAATAATAATAATACAGATGATCTTAAATATCGTCGGACCTACAAAAAATATGTTATTTCGATGTCAGATTTACCTGCTTTAGAGGGTATTTAAGTCGCAAATATTAAAAAATGCATTCATTATTGTTTGCCGTCCTCTCAATATGATTTCCAAGATCTGTGCAGTATTTTGTCTTTTTTTTTAAATTGGGATCGTCTACTTTATACATAGAAAAAGAATGTCCAGCTATCGAACCAGTTCCAAAGTTGGATTGGAAGGGCGTAAGTTGACTATTGATTAATTTTATTTAAACTCAAAAACTAACAAATGTTGTAGTGGAATACAGTTGCTGTCTTTTATTTTATGTTGCTACTGCATGTAGATGGTAGAATCTGGTAAACGAAAGTTGAAACTGAGAAAGTAAGGGTGGCAAGATTCAAATTACTATGAAAAAATTCAAGTAACCGGATGAGTCACTCGCTAATTAATTAATTGGTACATTAATTGGTCCATGTTAGTACTAACATGATAAATAAAATGTTAAATTAATGTTTTTACTCTTTTACGCTAAAAGCACTAATTTTTTGTCAAATTTGATTTGTCAAATTATCTTTGAAGCTCGTATAGCATTGCCAAGTTAAAACTTTTCAAAAAACTTAGGACCTAGGTTCAACTTTCCTTTGCCTGATCTTTATCTCTTGGGTACTCATCCAGGGTGGAGGAAGTCTAGAAGTGACTAGTACACCGAGCATTGACTACCTACATGTTAGTAGACATCGCGTTCGAAGATCGTCTTCACCTCAGACCAAATAAAAAATGAAAACAGCGCTTTGTTAAACAAAAACTGAGGCTGTTTTTTTAAATGTATGTAGTGCGCGTGTAACTACGCATTTCATTACATAAATAGCCCAACCTAGAGCCTGTCAGGACATGTCTAAGGAGGGGTCCGTATCTACCGTCGCGCAATAGGTTTTCTTTTAATTACTTACTTCAAAAATTAATGTCCGATTTTGCTCAAAATGATTTTTTAAAGAGTAGAGAGCATGGAAACTTACAAGTTTCTATATTTTATAGTTTAGAAATGCCAGGGATGCGGAGCAACTTAAAAAACATTTTGGAGGCCGATCACTCGTAAAACAATTTCAAATCAAAATCAAATCAAATCATATTTATTTCAGGCAAAAGACCCATAACACTACATATTGTTTATGTTATAAAAAAATATTAAAAAAAAAGTAATAAAAACAACAAAAGATCATTATTAAAAATTAACATTCAGACAAAATTGAAACATTTAGATTGAAAAAAAAATAAAAAAATATTAATATATATATACATGTAATATATATATACCTATTATACCGTAGACACTTAAGACATTTCAAGTAAAATAAATCAGCCTGTTTTGTTTTTGTCGCGATGTACCGTCAGCCAGTAATTTAGAATCGGGTTTTCCAGACACCCGGCACACACACTGAGGATCTCGTTCGCAGATGAACGAACGCGATACCAAAACGCTGCGACACGTGCCCTAATAATGGCGAAGTAATCGGGGACTCTGGCGCCGGCGAACATGCCTGATGCACTGCAGTACTTTGGCAGTTTCATCAGGATGCGGTATGCATTATTGTACTGCACCCTGATACTGCTCCTCGCGGTTTTAGAGCAGCTCACCCAAAGCTGACACGTGTAGAAGCATTGACAGTATGCCCTAAACAGCGTCAGCCTTGCCTCAACGCTACACAGCGCAAACCGGCGCGCGAGCATGTTACAGCGAATAGCCAATGCCCGTCTTTCGCGGACTATGTCTCCATTGTCAGAAAGATCCTCTGTCAATATGTGTCCCAGAACCAGAACGCGGCCATCCTTGAGAGCCTTAAGGGGGAAGAGAGGAAGGTGGAAGTAGTGTTTGGAATGAGAGCAAGGAACCCCCTGCAGAACCACCTCGTAGTTAGAGTTAGCCCACAGGTATGGAAGAGGTGTGTGAATGCAGGATATGCCCATATAGGTATGGGCAGAGTGAGAGTGGAGGACCATAGTCCGCTGGTGCAGTGCTTCCGCTGCCTCGGGTATGGGCACACGAAGAGGGTGTGTAGGGAGGAAATGGATCGATGCAGTCACTGCGCAGGTCCTCATATGAGGACCGTTTGCGAAAAGTGGCTGCGGATAGAAGTGCCTCAGTGCATAAACTGCACTAAGGCCAAGAGAGGTAGCGCGGCGCACAGTGCCCTGGATAGAGAGTGTGCAGAGAGGAAGAGGTGGGACGCTCTGGCTAGATCGGCGGTGTCGTATTGCTGCGGCATTGTCCCCGGTGAGTACTTCCAGTACCGAATATTGCAGGCCAACCTTCAGCGGAGCCAAATCGCCACAAGAGAGTTATTACTCGAGGCCACCAAGCGAAAGGTTAGTGTAGCGTTGCTGCAAGAGCCCTACATAGGTGGGGCGCGGAGTGTGAGGACATACAACGGAATGAGGGTCTACCAGAGTGATGGGGAAGGGGGTGGTGTTGTCAAGGCGTGTGTTGTGGTATTCGACGACAAATTGGACGTCGAGCTACACACACGCCTCAGCAACAACAACATAGTTGTGACCACCCTCCGAACCAAAGCCTGGGAGACGGTTGTAGTGTCCTTCTACTTCGAGCCCGACAAGCCTATAGGGCCCTACCTGGATCATCTTATGCAGATAGCAAGAGAGTTGGGATCTGATAAGATGATCTTGGGAGGCGACGCGAACGCTAAAAGCCCGTGGTGGGGTGGCGACGCGGAAGACCAGCGAGGAAGGGAAGTGTCTGCTGTACTGGAAGCAATGAGTTTACACATACTCAACACTGGAGACACCCCAATTTTCTATACCGTCAGAGGGGGAAAAAGGTACTCCAGTTACGTGGATGTGACAGCGTGCTCCGACGACCTGCTGGACCGAGTAGGCGACTGGAGAATTGATGAGGGCCTGACGAGCTCGGACCACAACGGCATATCATTCGGCATCAGACAACAGAAATCCACAGGCGCAAACATAATACGTACCACACGCATGTTTAACACACAGAAGGCAAACTGGACTCAGTTTCGTGAGAAACTGACCCAGCTGATGTCAGACAGACAATTAACTGTACAGGACATGGACACAATACACAGCACACAACAAATAGAAGACGAAATAGACAGATACACGGAAGTCATAACGCAGACATGCAGAGACACTATGCCGACCAAAAAACACACACAGAGATTCACCTTGTCGTGGTGGAATGATGAGCTCGCGCAGATGAAGAAGGAGGTCGCCACGAGGAAACGCAGGATCCGTAACGCTGCGCCTGATCGCAGAGACCGCGTAGTTGGACTGTACCTGGAAGCGAAAGAGAAGTATGAAAAGGCAGTAAAAGATGCACAGACTGAGATTTGGAAGGAGTTTTGCCGGAAACAGGATAGGGAGGGGGTCTGGGAGGGCATCTACAGGGTGTTGAGCAGGGTCACAGGGAGGGAGGAGGATCTGCCCCTTACGAGGGACGGTGAAACCCTCGACGCCCGAAGCTCTGCGGAATGGCTGGCGGAGACCTTCTACCCCGAGGACCAGGAACGTGATGAAAGTGAGGAACATCGGCGGACGCGCCGGCAGGCGGAGTCCTTGGACACCGAACCGCCGGCGGGTCCGGGCGACCCTCCTTTCATCATGGAGGAGTTGAAGAGAGCCGTAAGGTCCTTCAACCCCAAAAAGGCCCCCGGGGCTCACGGATGGACTCACGTCGGACATCTGCCAACACGCTGTGGAATGTGACCCGGAATGGTTCCTTGCTCTGATGAATAAGTGCCTCACCGTCGCCTGCTTCCCCAAACAATGGAAGCGGGCGACCGTGGTGGTGCTGAGGAAGCCGGGCAGGGAATCGTACCGGGTACCAAAAGCCTATCGACCGATCGGCCTCCTGCCTGTTCTCGGCAAAATCTTCGAGAAGATGCTGGTCGCCCGACTTAGGTTCTACCTGCTGCCCAAGATTAGCCCTAACCAATATGGTTCATGCCCCAAAGGAGCACCGAAGACGCCCTCTATAGGTTAGTGAACCACATCAGGAAACGGAGAGAGGAGAAGAAAATTTCTGTTGCGGTTTCGCTGGACATAGAGGGGGCCTTCGACAATGCTTGGTGGCCGGCCATAAAGGTTAGGTTGGCTGAGGTTGGGTGTCCGGGGAACATGAGGAGGGTGATTAGCAGCTACCTGAGTGAACGGAGAGTGAATGTAAGGTTCGCGGGTATGGAAGTGAGCAAGGAGACCAACAAGGGGTGCGTGCAGGGATCCATTGGTGGACCAATCCTGTGGGACCTCTTGTTGGACCCCCTGCTATGGATGCTAGATTAGATGGATGTTTTTAATCAGGCTTTCGCCGACGACATCATGATTGTGGCGGATGGGAACACGGCCTTAGAGGTCGAACTGAAGCTAAATAGGGTGTTGGAAAAAATAAGTGACTGGGGGAAAAGCAATAAGCTTGCCCCCCAAAAAACCTATGCCCTACTGTCTACTAAAAAATTAAAGTATAACGTGCCTCGACTCTCGATGGGGTGTGTGGAATTAAAATATGCAAAATCAGTGAAAGTACTAGGACTTATTATAGACGGCGGCCTTACTTTCAACGAACACGTGGGAGAAGATTGTAAAAAAGCTATAGCTCGCTACAAATTGTTAGCTCGAGCAGCTAGAGTAGGTTGGGGACTTAACCCCCAGATAGTTAAACTAATATATACGGCGGTTATAGAACCGACTATTTTGTACGCATCAGCAGCGTGGGCACCCACCGTGGAAAAGATGGGGGTCCAGAAAAGGCTCAACTCCGTCCAACGGGGTTTTGCCCAGAAGATTTGCAGAGCATATCGGATCGTCTCCCTGAACTCTGCGATGCTGTTGGCTGGGATACTCCCTCTTGATCTCAGGATACTCGAAGCTTCGAGGCTCTATGAGATCAAGAAGGGAGTACCGCACCCGGCGTTGAGGAACAGGGAGGTGGAGCGAATGGCTCCAGCGATCGAGGACCCACATCCGGCAGAGCAGGTAGAGCTGAGGTTCGGGTTGGTAGACGAGGACTCGTATGCAGACGTGGTTAACAGCCACGTCCATAGGATCTATACGGACGGCAGCAAGATTGTGGGTCGAGTCAGAGCCGCATCTCCGTATGGAAGGGTGAGGTCGAGACGAAGGCCGTCAAGCTTGCGTTGCCGCCGTATTGTACCGTCTACCAAGCCGAGTTTCTAGCGCTCCAGAGAGCAGTAAGTATAGCCTGCAAGAGTGGGATGGCGAAGGTCGGTATCATTAGCGATTCCAGATCGGCTCTCCAGGCAGTCACCCTTAGTTCCCCTCATCCCCTGGCAGTGCAAACAAGGGAGGCCCTCCGGAAAGCTGCATCGCAGATGCGGGAGGTCTCCCTGTTTTGGATTAAGGCACACGCACGGTTGAGAGGGAATGAGAGGGTTGACGAATTAGCCAAGGAGGCCGCGCTGCGATTGAAAAGGAAGCCTGACTACGATCTGTGTCCTGTTTCATTCGTCAAGCGTATCTTAAGAGAGGATACGGTTGAGGAATGGGACAGGAGATACGAAGTGGGAGGGATGGCCGGAACCACGAAGCTCTTTTTCCCAAGCGCTGCTGCTGCATACAAGATAGTAAACAAGATAGACATCACATCACACCACACAGATTCTGACCGGACACGGCGGGTTTGCCTTCTATTTGAACAGATTCAAGTTGAAGAAGGACCCGTCGTGTTCATGTCAGCCAGGAGTTGAGGAGACGGTTCCTCACCTGTTACTCGAGTGCCCGATTCTTGCTAGCAGTAGATATGATACTGAGCAAAAATTGGGCATATCGATGACGGGTGAGAATCTACCTTCTATCCTGGGGGGCAAAAAGAGGGACACCTTCCTCGCCTTTTGTGTAAGGATAGTGAAATTTGTCAACGGAAAAAACTGTGATATACTTTGTGATAATAGTTAGGTTCTATGTACAATGTGTGTAAATGTGTTCGCTGTGATATTAGTTTAGTCTTCTACCTTGTGCCGTCTTTTTATTTTTTATTTTTATTTTTCATTTTAATTTGTATTATTATTATTATTTGATTTTTTATTGACGTAATTATATTTTCATTGAATTTTATTTGAATTATTACTATATTGAGTCCATTGTTCTTATTGACAAGTATCATGTATACTATTATTTTGACCATTATGTAACTGAATGTATGTAAATAAGGAAGTAGTATGTTGTACTGATTGTAATTTTTAAAAATTGTGTAATATAAATAAGAAAGGGTAAAAAAGAAATAAAACTACAATGAACGAAAAAACAAAAATAGAAATGAAACAGCCCTGATAAGGTTAGGGGGAGGAAAAAAAAAGTGTCCCAGATATCTGAAACGCTCAACTCTTTCCACTACTTGACCATCCAAATAAACCGGCGGGACCCTATAGGGGGGCCTTTGTCAGCCTGAAACACCATCATCTGCGTCTTCGCGACATTCTATTTGAGACCATGCTTACTAGCATAAGTCTCACAAATGCCGAGTAGCCGCTTTAAGCCTCTGATTGAGGGACTCAGAAGCACCATATCGTCGGCGTAGCTCAGGTTGTTAATGCATGTTCCACCTACGTGACAACCTACTCGTGTGCATCTGAGCTCCTCAATCAGATCGTTGACGTACAGGCTAAACAGGTCCGGAGAGGTGAGGCCCTCCTCACCGCACTCGCACCCTACACTCTAATCTAAAATATTTAGAGGTGGCTTCGCCCCATTTCACAAAATTAGTTTGGTTCTCGTATCAGAATCTCAACAGATCCACGGTTTTATTATGTACATTAGATTCGTAGAGCTTTCGCCAAAGTAAGTTGTAATTTACCAGGTCGAAAGCTCGGCTGAGATCTAAGAAGCGTGCATACATAGATGTGTTTCTTTTTGTATAGTATAAGACCGTCGATTTAAGCGCAAAGATAGCTGAATCCATTGAGAGACCGTGACCAAACTGTGCATCATCAATCTTAATATTATTGTTTATGTTAGGGTAATTAATGTTTCCAAAACTTTTCCCATAACAGTTCCTAGGGAAATTGGTCTATAATTTTTAGCGTTGGAGAGATCACCAGTTCTGTTTTTTGGCACGGGAACCACCATAGTCTTCATTAAATTTTTCGGCAAATAACCTATGTTGACGCAGATTGTAAAGAGATCTGCCAACATAGGAATGACATAATCACTAGCGAATAAAATGTGTTCTAAACTAAGCCCATCAAAGCCTTACCTTTTTTCATTTTGAAGACAACTCGAGCTATGTCATCAGGAGAGAAGCCAGAATAACTAGCAATTCCCCCTTTGTCCCCAGTGGCCGTGGATCTAGTATTGCTAGACACGGGCAACGGATTCACTTTAAAATGATGTGCAAATAGATCAGCGATTTGTGATAGGCGCCATTGTGACAGATTGAAGGATTTTTTGAGTTGACATTTTTATATTAAAAAATATTGTGTACGTGTGGACTGAGGACCTACCTGAATTTCCTGAATTCCTGAATGGAAAATATTAGTAGAAGGCAAAAATGTAGAACAAATCTGGAAACTTGTAAAAAGATAGTTTAAGAACTACAGCCGTCAGAGTGTGGACCCTCAGTTCACACACCGCACTATTTTCCAGATCTCTAAAAGTATGTGGAAAATTATGGTATTTTCACTACAGAATTTTAGTAGAACTTTTGTAAAAGTTTTTACAAATTTATCAAATACATAGCATCAGAAATAAAAAAAACTATAACCACCGAAGTGTGGTCCCTCAGTTCACACAAAAGTGACATATTCATTTCGCGTTATATTACTGACTTTTTTAATTATTTTTCATACGTAGAATTTTTGTACAAAATTTGGAGAATATGTAGACAAAATTTCAGATAAATCTATCGACGCATTATGAAGATATCAACCATTATGTTGGGTTCCTCAGTTCACACACTGGTGTAAAACAAAAACTCAATTTTATATTAAACGACAAAATAAAAAAAAAGTCTTAAAAAAATACTGTACTATACTTAAATTTTTGTAGATTTTTTTTCTCTTGGATTAGCACATAATATACTTAATTTCTTGCTTCCTAGCTGAGATAATGTTAATTTTTTGATTCTATGAAAATACAGAGTACGGTTACCACACAAGAAGCAAAATAAGGACAGTACCTAATATATTGTGTATGTTATGCCTTATTATGTTTACATTTTGCTCGCGGTTTCACAGCTTTTCACTATTTTACGGGTTCATAGTACTACAAGCAACCCTTATACCAATTATTAACAATTGTGGTTTCGCTTTGCCCGCCCTTTTCTCTGTCCGTTCTTTCTAACTCCTTATATGTAATAATGTATATAAATAGATGAAATTTGATATTTATTTTTACTATTTACGGATTTGTTGCGAGATCTGGGTATCTCTGATTTAGTACACTATACAACTATATCCCTGTCCTTCTTGTCAGCAAAAGTAAGTAAAATTTGTACTACCTCCGTGCGTAGGTAAACATTGATAATATAATATTATGCATTTTGCGATTAATGTAATCTGTTTTTCTCTATTGAATTATTTCAAATAAGCCGGTTGGTAGGCGATTTTCCAACAAAAATGACTAGGCGATTTGTGAAGCGACTAGCCACATGGTTTAAATCAACCCGTGTAAATCCTCTTCAACTTCTAATGACATAATCTACATATACAAAACATGTTATCAAAAAAGCAGACCCTATGGTGCTATGTATATACTGAAAAGTTAAGTATAAGAAAAGATATTACAAAAAAATGATTTAATAATTAGAACAAAGGTTTTTATTTTGTATTAAAGGTGCTGTGGAGAAAACCCCACAGGGCAATATTTAGATAGCATTCTACAATTTGTAACTGGTATCCTTTGGTCATTCAGCCAATGACTTGATGGTCAAATCAATTATAAATTAGCAATTTAATTTACAAAATTGTTTTAATTAAGACCCCCGACACCCAATCCATCAAAGTAGTCTTCAAAATAATAATAATTTATTAATATCATGGACCAATTCACACCACGTCAATCTGGTCCCGTGGTTAGATCTCGAAGAACTTGTGTCACGGGTACCAGACAACGGAAATATATTTAATACTTTTATACTATATATATATATTATATAATAAACATATTTAATAAATATCCATGACCCAGAAACACAGAAAACTTTTTGTTCCCTGGCGGGATTCGAACCCACGACCTCCGGCTTTAGCGCCAAAGTGCTAACTACTGAGCCAAGGAGGTCGTCAAAATCAATCAGTCAGTTTTGAGTTGCATACCTACCATTTTTAGTATCTCGACTTCATGTAAAGTATTATATTAATAATCATTATTAATATAAATGTGTGTAATTCGTAATTAGTAATATCATAAATATTTATAATTAAAATCTAATAAATATTAGATGCAGTCATAATATTATATTATAATCTTTGTGCTGTCCTTATTTTGCCTGTTGTATGGTAACCCTACTCTTCATATTTTCATAGTATCAAAAAATAACATTATCTCAGCTAGGAGGCAAGAAAGAGAAGAGAGAAAGAAGCAACCATTGCTATCTACGCACTTTTGCCATCTCATAGGTAGTTCATTGATTCCTTTACTAAAAAAACCATTCGGACAATATTCGGATAAAAAATCAATAAAATCTTTGAAAGCGCTTTGGACTGCCCTATCGGAGTTGAATTTTTTCCCTTGCAAGAAGTTATCGAAATTTAAAAAAAAATGGTAATCTGTTGGAGCAAGGTCCGGGGAGTACGGTGGACTTAGACATTCCAATTGAAGCTCCTCTAATTTGGTAGCCGTCTGTTGTGCAGTGTGTGGTCTAGCGTTGGCCTGAACCAGCAGTGGCCTAAAGCGAATGACCAACCTCGGTTGTTTAGCAGCTAGCTTTTCCATCATGATTTACAGTTGCTGGCAATAGGCATCTGCCGTAATCGTCTGGCCAGATTTAAGAAAGCTGTAGTGAACGACACCGGCACTAGTCCACCAGCCTAGTGCCGGTATTAACAGCCTCCGTGGTCTAGTGGTTTAGAGCTTGGCTCTCGACTAGGAGGTCGTGGGTTCGATTCCCGCATTGGAACAACAAAAATCTTGTTTCCAAGTTTGGTTAGGACAATGCAGGCTGATCACCTGATTGTCTGACAAGAAAGATGATCCATGCGTCGGATGGGCATGTAAAAAGTCGGACCTGCGCCTGATATCTCACCAGTCGTGTCGGTTATTCCTCCCACTGGGTTACGAGAATAAAGGAAGAGAGAGTGCTCTTGTGTACTGCGCACACACTTGGGCACTATAAAATGGCCTGGTTTCAATTAAAAAAACCGGCTACCGTCACTGAAATCAGTGTGGGGAGCTATATGGACTATATATGCTCAATAGGCTCAGGCCACCAAACGCTCACGAGTAACTTTTTTTGAGTCAATTTTGGCTTGAGGCAGGCTTTGGTTGGTTCGCCAGGGTTCAGCCATTGCAATGAGCGTTTCCGATTATCGTACAGGATCCACTTTTCATCACAGGTAATGATTCGATTTAAAATCCCTTCATTATTGTACCGGTTGAGTAATGTAACGCAGCAGTCGACGCGCGTTTGTCCGTTTGCTGCACTCAATTCATGAGGTACCTTTCAAGCTTTTTCACCTTCCCAATTTGCTTCAAGTGGATTAAAATAGTTTTATCACTAACACACTTTTCTTTTGCGACACCGCCGCCATACACATCATTAATCCTTCGAGCCGTTTCTGCAGCACTGGTGCCACGGTGGAAATCGTACTCGAAAATAATACGATATTTCAAGTTTTCCATTTTGTAAACAGAGTGACGCAAAGATAAAACCAAAAGTGGATAAAACAAATTACGGTTTCTGAAACACAAATGCATGAGTAAATAGCGGTATAAATTTGAAATTGGAATTCCTAACCAAAGAAGATATATTTGCGATCAAAGTGGCCAGTACGACAAAACGCCAATTTCATATGTAAGGACGTAATATTTTATGTGCTAATCCAAGAGAAAAAGACTTTTACAAAAATTTAAGTATAGTAGATTTTCTGATATTATTCTTGTTTAATAAATAATTGAGTTTTTCTTATACACCAGTATATGAACTGAGGGACCCAATATAATAGTTGATATCTTCAAAATGCGAAAAACTGAGGGATCATAGTGCGGTGGTTATAGATATTTTATTTATGATGCTACGTATTTGATAAATTTGTAAAAACTTTTACAAAAGTTCTACTTAAATTCTGTAGTGAAAAAACCATAATTTCCCACATACTTTTCGATATCTGGAAAATAGCGGTGTGTGAACTGAGGGACTACGCTCTGAGGGCTGTAGTTCTTAAACTATCTTTTTACAAATTCCATGAAATGATTAAATTTTTTTTTCAGACTTCTACTAAAATTTGCTATACTTATTTTGGGGAAATTCAGGTAGGTCCCTCAGTCCACACGTACACAAAATATTGTTCGTTTAGTTTTAGAGGCTGAGAAAATATAATAATAAGAGGAGATGATATTTATGAGTTTTAATAAATAATTTAAAAGATCTGAGCTAATTTTGTTCAGACAGCCACCCCAAAAATACAGAAATATATTTATTTTATAATAACGAAACCGAAATCTACAAATACTACAACTACAAATAAAATAGTAACTAACTATACACAATCTATAACTTAATATAAATAAGTAGATGCTTCTGCCTTATAGCTTCTGTAGGTAATTATAAATATTATTTATAATTACAGAAGCTATAGGGGCAGACAGACATACAGACATACAGACGGGCGGACATAGCGAAACTATAAGGGTTCCTTGAGTACTACAAACCCCTAAAAACCACACACCGCGACAGCTCGCCTTACAAGATAAGAGTTTTGTTACATGTGGGTGCGTGACACTGTGTAATTACGACGCAAGGTCTAGCATAGACCGGTCTCGCTGTGTGGTTCGTAGAGCGCTACCTTCACTTTTTTATTTGGTCTGAGGTCTTCATAGACCCATTACAAAATAATTCTGTACTTAAGATACCTCTCTCAACTTCACTTAATCTTAGGATCTAACATAAACAGCTCAGAATAATTACCATTTATATATTTCAAATCTCAGCTTTCAGGCATATGGTACCAGCAAGCGTGGTATGACAACGACTACGAGATCAAAGCCCACTGTGTCGACTTGAATTTTGAAACTGAAAATAACATGTTCACTTTAAACGAAATTTTGGGGGACGAGCCATTAACTAGAAGGCTGCCAATGAGCCATGCAAGTAACGGCACGGGAGTCATCTTCATCCATTCGTCCTTATATAAGAAGTTAGAACATAAGGATGAAATATCCGTCGCTGTTCTGGCCCTGGACGTCAATAATTATGCGGTGATATATGACTGTAAATACGACGAGGAAATTAAGAAACGCCACGATTACCTGTGGATCCTATCCCGTTCCAAAACCTACGGAGGTGTAACTAAGACTTTTGTCGATGACTTGCTAGATAAGACACCGTTTTTAGACAAATCTAAACTTATTTGGCAACACATGTCAACTAAACCTTGCAGACGATAAATAAATGCCTTGAAAACCTTTCGTATACTTACTTAACTTTTCAAATATCAAACTTAAAAATTATATGAATTATTATGGATGAATTTCGACCACGGGGCGATCTCTAGTCTACAACGTGTTCAAAAATCAATTACGAATATTCGGGCACACCATGGACCGTTTTTTCACCGCCAACGTCAACGGGACGTCACCGTGAACGAGATTATTTCAGGCCGAGATTAAGTTGACGTGACGGCGATGGTTTGGCCACCGCGACGATCTCGATGGATCAGTTTGTTCTTACTGTGTGTTACATTAATATGTACTGTACTGATTACGTCTATAATTTTCTGGTCCATCTCTTTAAAGCGAGGTGAGTCGAAAATTATGAAATATTCGAAGGGGTGAAGGAGATGAGTGGGGGGTACAAAAGCGTAATTTCCATAATTTCGTAATGTGCTTCATAACCTAGCTGTGCCCACCTGGGGTAAAACGTATCGTCTAGTTCTCATTCTCATTACAGATTAATATATTTATTATCTTCCTTGTTTTTTAAATAATAATAATATATCTCTACATATATTTGCTTTATTGCTCTCCGTATTTTTTGTTACCTATTGTTTTATAATCTGCACTAATATTTACGACATAAATTTAACTTGTACCTTTTTCATGGATGGTTTAAATAATAAAATTCAAAAATAATATTATATGCGGTCGAAATACTGCGGAATATACACAAATACACATTACACACATTGACGTTTCTAGACGACATTTCAAAATTTTATATTTCGCTTAATTTTTCAGCGGTCACGAAATCTAAACTTGCTTTTGCCCGCAACTTCGTTCGCGTAGCACAAAGCTAAATTTTGTCGCCTGCTTTAATAAAATACGTAAATACACAATAAAATTTGATGTCCAATAGCCTTCCACATGAAAATTCGGTTATCTAACACCAAATAAATTACAATACCTAATCAAATACCTAGTTTACTGTAATAATACTGTAAGTTAAAAAAAAAAAAATACATCAATGGACACAACACAACCAGAAGAATAATAAACAACTCGGAAATCAAAACTCGTAGGCTGGGATTATATGCTCCGGATTCCAGAACGTCGAGGAAAATTCAGGCCACTGAAAATAGAATTTTGCGCTAAAACAATAGAGTTGAAAATGGAAGCTTCGAGTGTCGAGTTGTCATATTGACATTTGACTCGACACTCGTGTGTTCGATTTTCAACTCTATTGTATTGGCACAGATTTCTATTTTCAATGCTCAGAATTCTTTACGGCCTTCCGGATTCCGTCTCATATAGTCCCAGCCTTACTCACTACAACATAAAATCAATTTTGCCATTGCATGAGATTGAGGCTGATTAATTTGAATAAACATACACAAAATGTTATTTAAAGTGAAAAAAAAATATTTTTCCATATTTTTATAAATATTTGCCATAGACTACGGCACTCAGCTGTAACTTGTTTACACTGTGGACGTGACGTCAGCAACCGGATATGTGAGTGTAAGAACCGTGAGTCTTTACGTATCCCCACACCTAATGAAGATAAGATTGAGTAAGTAAGTCTTAGGGACAATTTGATTAGGGATGCGAGACGTAGAGCTTTGGACGGTGAGCTTGAGCGACGACCGTTCTCTACAAGTGAAAAAATTCACTTTTCAAAAATTTGTATATCGACTTAGCAATCTCGTGTTGAGGTACAATAGGAGAAGTATAGAATAAGGTTTCACCTTGCCTCAAATACCTGCTATAAATTTCCTAGTAGCTCTTGGGCTGTATGTGATAATTATTATAATGGAACTTAATAATTGTAAAGAGACAAATTTACATACATAATTACGATTTCAGCTCATTTCAGACTACGCTATAGTATTGTGCTATTGCTATTGTATAGCAAAGAAGGACCTAATGCTATACTATAAAGATGGCGTTCACATTACGCAATATTATCACAAACATTTATAGTATATAGCAAGCTCAGTTGACCGCGATCCTTGAAGAGTGTGCACAGTTGCACAGCACACATCACGATCGACACAATGGATTTAATACTGTATAGTCTTGAAAGCTCATCCAGCGATGATAATAATGCGGAATTAGGCACTATCTTGTCATAGTTACGAAAGAAGAAAAAGGCCAAACCCTGGATGTACAATAGAGAAAAACTACGACAAAAACAAATCATTTGGCGCCAGCGCAATTCCGTCTCAGGCACAGGATCGTATCCAGACGTGTTGTGTGTGCGCTCGTAGTCTGAAAGCCGCTTTAAGTTCAATTTTATTTTAATGTGTAACATACAATTAATAATAATAATAATACAGATGATCTTAAATATCGTCGGACCTACAAAAAATATGTTATTTCGATGTCAGATTTACCTGCTTTAGAGGGTATTTAAGTCGCAAATATTAAAAAATGCATTCATTATTGTTTGCCGTCCTCTCAATATGATTTCCAAGATCTGTGCAGTATTTTGTCTTTTTTTTAAATTGGGATCGTCTACTTTATACATAGAAAAAGAATGTCCAGCTATCAAACCAGTTCCAAAGTTGGATTGGAAGGGCGTAAGTTGACTATTGATTAATTTTATTTAAACTTAAAAACTAACAAATGTTGTAGTGGAATACAGTTGCTGTCTTTTATTTTATGTTGCTACTGCATGTAGATGGTAGAATCTGGTAAACGAAAGTTGAAACTGAGAAACTAAGGGTGGCAAGATTCAAATTACTATGAAAAAATTCAAGTAACCGGATGAGTCACTCGCTAATTAATTAATTGGTACATTAATTGGTCCATGTTAGTACTAACATGATAAATAAAATGTTAAATTAATGTTTTTACTCTTTTACGCTAAAAGCACTAATTTTTTGTCAAATTTGATTTGTCAAATTATCTTTGAGCTCGTATAGCATTGCCAAGTTAAAACTTTTCAAATAACTTAGGACCTAGGTTCAAATTTCCTTTGCCTGATCTTTATCTCTTGGGTACTCATCCAGGGTGGAGGAAGTCTAGAAGTGACTAGTACACCGAGCATTGACTACCTACATGTTAGTAGACATCGCGTTCGAAGATCGTCTTCACCTCAAACCAAATAAAAAATGAAAACAGAGCTTTGTTAAACAAAAACTGAGGCTGTTTTTTTAAATGTATGTAGTGCGCGTGTAACTACGCATTTCATTACATAAATAGCCCAACCTAGAGCCTGTCAGGACATGTCTAAGGAGGGTTCCGTATCTACCGTCGCGCAATAGGTTTTCTTTTAATTACTTACTTCAAAAATTAATGTCCGATTTTGCTCAAAATGATTTTTTAAAGAGTAGAGAGCATGGAAACTTACAAGTTTCTATATTTTATAGTTTAGAAATGCCAGGGATGCGGACCAACTTAAAAAACATTTTGGAGGCCGATCACTCGTAAAACAATTTCAAATCAAAATCAAATCAAATCATATTTATTTCAGGCAAAAGTATATAACACTACATATTGTTTATGTAATAAAAAAATATTTAAAAAAAAGTAATAAAAACAACAAAAGATCATTATTAAAAATTAACATTCAGACAAAATTGAAACATTTAGATTGAAAAATCAATATATATTCAGCTATTATACCGTGGACACTTAAGACATTTCAAGTAAAATAAATCAGCCTGTTTTGTTTTTGTCGCGATGTACCGTCAGCTAGTAATTTAGAATCGGGTTTTTCAGACACCCGGCACACACACTGAGGATCTCGTTCCCAGATGAACGAACGCGATACCAAAACGCTGCGACACGTGCCCTAATAATGGCGAAGTAATCGGGGACTCTGGCGCCGGCTTACATGCCTGATGCACTGCAGTACTTTGGCAGTTTCATCAGGATGCGGTATGCATTATTGTACTGCACCCGATACTGCTCCTCGCGGTTTTAGAGCAGCTCACCCAAAGCTGACACGTGGAGAAGCATTGACAGTATGCCCTAAACAGCGTCAGCCTTGCCTCAAAGCTACACAGAGCAAACCGGCGCGCGAGCATGTTACAGCGAATAGCCAATGCCCGTCTTTCGCGGACTATGTCTTCATTGTCAGAAAGATCCTCTGTCAATATGTGTCCCAGATATCTGAAACGCTCAACTCTTTCCACTACTTGACCATTCAAATAAACCGGCGGGACCCTATAGGGGGGCCTTTGTCAGCCTGAAACACCATCATCTGCGTCTTCGCGACATTCTATTTGAGACCATGCTTACTAGCATAAGTCTCACAAATGCCGAGTAGCCGCTTTAAGCCTCTGATTGAGGGACTCAGAAGCACCATATCGTCAGCGTAGCTCAGGTTGTTAATGCATGTTCCACCTACGTGACAACCTACTCGTGTGCATCTGAGCTCCTCAATCAGATCGTTGACGTACAGGCTAAACAGGTCCGGAGAGGTGAGGCCCTCCTCACCGCACTCGCACCCTACACTCTAATCTAAAATATTTAGAGGTGGCGTCGCCCCATTTCACAAAATTGGTTTGGTTCTCGTATCAGAATCTCCTACAGATCTACGGTTTTATTATGTACATTAGATTCGTAGAGCTTTCGCCAAAGTAAGTTGTAATTTACCAGGTCGAAAGCTCGGCTGAGATCTAAGAAGCGTGCATACATAGATGTTTTTCTTTTTGTATAGTATAAGACCGTCGATTTAAGCGCAAAGATAGCTGAATCCATTGAGAGACCGGGACCAAACTGTGCGTCATCAATCTTAATATTATTGTTTATGTTAGGGTAATTAATGTTTCCACAACTTTTCCCATAACAGTTCCTAGGGAAACTGGTCTATAATTTTTAGCGTTGGAGAGATCACCAGTTCTGTTTTTTGGCACGCGAACCACCATAGTCTTCATTAAATTTTTCGGCAAATAACCTATGTTGACGCAGATTGTAAAGAGATATGCCAACATAGGAATGACATAATCACTAGCGAATAAAATGTGTTCTAAACTAGGCACATCAAAGCCTTACCTTTTTTCATTTTGAAGATAACTCGAGCTATGTCATCAGGAGAGAAGCCAGAATAACTAGCAATTCCCCTTTGTCTCCAGTGGCCGTGGATCTGGTATTGCTAGACACGGGCAACGGATTCACTTTAAAATGATGTGCAAATAGATCAGCGATTTGTGATAGGCGCCATTGTGACAGATTGAAGGATTTTTTGAGTTGACATTTTTATATTAAAAAATATTGTGTACGTGTGGTGTGGACTAAGGACCTACCTGAATTTCCTGAATTCCTGAATGAAAAATATTAGTAGAAGGCAAAAAATGTAGAACAAATCTGGAAACTTGTAAAAAGATAGTTTAAGAACTACAGCCGTCAGAGTGTGGACCCTCAGTTCACACACACCGCGCTATTTTCCAGATCTCGAAAAGTATGTGGAAAATTATGGTATTTTCACTACAGAATTTTAGTAGAACTTTTGTAAAAGTTTTTACAAATTTATCAAATACATAGCATCAGAAATAAAAAAAAACTATAACCACCGAAGTGTGGTCCCTCAGTTCACACAAAAGTGACATATTCATTTCGCGTTATATTACTGACTTTTTTAATTATTTTTCTACGTAGAATTTTTGTACCAAATTTGGAGAATATGTAGACAAAATTTCAGATAAATCTATCGACGCATTATGAAGATATCAACCATTATGTTGGGTTCCTCAGTTCACACACTGGTGTAAAACAAAAACTCAATTTTATATTAAACGACAAAATAAAAATAAAAGTCTTAAAAAAGTACTGTACTATACTTAAATTTTTGTAGAATTTTTTTCTCTTGGATTAGCACATAATATACTTAATTTCTTGCTTCCTAGCTGAGATAATGTTAATTTTTTGATTCTATGAAAATACAGAGTACGGTTACCACACAAGAAGCAAAATAAGGACAGTACCTAATATATTGTGTATGTTATGCCTTATTATGTTTACATTTTGCTCGCGGTTTCACAGCTTTTCACTATTTTACGGGTTCATAGTACTACAAGCAACCCTTATACCAATTATATTATTAACAATTTGTGGTTTCGCTTTGCCCGCCCTTTTCTCTGTCCGTTCTTTCTAACTCCTTATATGTAATAATGTATATAAATAGATGAAATTTGATATTTATTTTTACTATTTACGGATTTGTTGCGAGATCTGGGTATCTCTGATTTAGTACACTATACAACTATCTCCCTGTCCTTCTTGTCAGCAAAAGTAACTAAAATTTGTACTACCTCCGTGCGTAGGTAAACATTGATAATATAATATTATGCATTTTGCGATTAATGTAATCTGTTTTTCTCTATTGAATTATTTCAAATAAGCCGGTTGGTAGGCGATTTTCCAACAAAAATGACTAGGCGATTTGTGAAGCGACTAGCCACACGGTTTAAATCAACCAGTGTAAATCCTCTTCAACTTCTAATGACATAATCTATATATACAAAACATGTTATCAAAAAAGCAGACCCTATGGTGCTATGTGTATACTGAAAATTATTAATTTGATATTACAAAAAAATGATTTATTAATTAGAACAAAGGTTTTTATTTTGTATTAAAGGTACTGTGGAGAAAACCCCAAAGGGCAATATTTAGATAGCATTTAACAATTTGTAACTGGTATCCTTTGGACATTCAGTCAATGACTTGATGGTCGAATCAATTATAAATTAGCAATTTAATTTACAAAATTGCTTTTAATTAAGACCCCCGACACCCAATCCATCAAAGTAGTCTTCAAAATAATAATAATTTATTAATATCATGGACCAATTCACACCACGTCAATCTGGTCCCGTGGTTAGATCTCGAAGAACTTGTGTTACGGGTACCAGACAACGTAAATATATTTAATACTTTTATACTATATATATATATATATATATATAGTATAAAAGTATTCATATTTTCATAGTATCAAAAAATAACATTATCTCAGCTAGGAGGCAAGAAAGAAGCAACCATTGCTATCTACGCACTTTTGCCATCTCATAGGTAGTTCATTGATTCCTTTACTAAAAAAACCATTCGGACAATATTCCTTATATTATATTATATTATTAGGTAATTATAATATATAAATTAAAAAAATGGTAATCTGTTGGAGCAAGGTCCGGGGAGTACGGTGGACTTAGACATTCCAATTGAAGCTCCTCTAATTTGGTAGCCGTCTGTTGTGCAGTGTGTGGTCTAGCGTTGTCCTGAAGCAGCAGTGGCCTAAAACGAATGACCAACCTCGGTTGTTTAGCAGCTAGCTTTTTCATCATGATTTACAGTTGCTGGCAATAGACATCTGCCGTAATCGTCTGGCCAGATTTAAGAAAGCTGTAGTGAACGACACCGGCACTAGTCCACCAAACGCTCACGAGTAACTTTTTTTGAATCAATTTTCGCTTGGGGCAGGCTTTGGCTGGTTCGCCAGGGTTCAGCCATTGCAATGCGCTTTTCCGATTATCGTACAGGATCCACTTTTCATCACAGGTAATGATTCGATTTAAAATCCCTTCATTATTGTGCCGGTTGAGTAATGTAACGCAGCAGTCGACGCGCGTTTGTCGGTTTGCTGCACTCAATTCATGAGGTACCTTTCAAGCTTTTGCACCTTCAATTTGCTTCAAGTGGATTAAAATAGTTTTATCACTAACACACTTTTCTTTTGCGACACCGCCGCCATACACATCATTAATCCTTCGAGCCGTTTCTGCAGCACTGGTGCCACGGTGGAAATCGTACTCGAAAATAATACGATATTTCAAGTTTTCCATTTTGTAAACAGAGTGACGCAAAGATAAAACCAAAAGTGGATAAAACAAATAAATTACGGTTTCCGAAACACAAATGCATGAGTAAATAGCGGTATAAATTTGAAATTGGAATTCCTAACCAAAGAAGATATATTTGAGATCAAAGTGGCCAGTACGACAAAACGCCAATTTCATATGTAAGGACGTAATATTTTATGTGCTAATCCAAGAGAAAAAGACTTTTACAAAAATTTTAGTATAGTAGATTTTCTGATATTTTTCTTGTTTAAGTGTTATAAATAATTGAGTTTTTCTTATATTACCAGTGTATGAACTGAGGGACCCAATAGTTGATATCTTCAAAATGCGAAAAACTGAGGGATCATAGTTCGGTAGTTATAGATATTTTATTTCTGATGCTATGTGTTTGATAAATTTGTAAATTCTGTAGTGAAAAAACCATAATTTCCCACATACTTTTCGATATCTGGAAAATAGCGGTGTGTGAACTGAGGGACCACACTCTGAGGGCTGTAGTTCTTAAACTATCTTTTTACAAATTCCAAGAAATGATTTACAATTTTTTTTAGACTTTTACTAAAATTTGCTATACTTATTTTGGGGAAATTCAGGTAGGTCCCTCAGTCCACACGTACACAAAATATTGTTCGTTTAGTTTTAGAGGCTGAGAAAATATAATAATAAGAGGAGATGATATTTATGAGTTTTAATAAATAATTTAAAAGATCTGAGATAATTTTGTTCAGACAGCCACCCCAAAAATACAGAAATATATTTATTTTATGATAACGAAACCGAAATCTACAAATACTACAACTACAAATAAAATAGTAACTAACTATACACAATCTATAACTATACCAAATTTTATCTATTTATAATATAAATAAGTAGATGCTTCTGCCTTATAGCTACTGTAGGTAATTATAAATATTATTTATAATTACAGAAGCTATAAGGGCAGACAGACATACAGACGTACAGACGGGCGGACATAGCGAAACTATAAGGGTTCCTTGAGTACTACAAACCCCTAAAAACCACACACCGCGACAGCTCGCCTTACAAGATAAGAGTTTTGTTACATGTGGGTGCGTGACACTGTATAATTACGACGTAGTATAGACCGGTCTCGTTGTGTGGTTCGTAGAGCGCTATCTTCACTTTTTTATTTGTTCTGAGGTCTTCACAGACCCATTACAAAATAATTCTGTACTTAAGATACCTCTCTCAACTTTACTTAACCTTAGGATCTAACATAAACAACTCAGAATAATTATTACCATTTATATATTTCAAATTTCAGCTTTCAGGCATATGGTACCAGCAAGCGAGGTATGACAACGACTACGAGATCAAAGCCCACTGTGTCGACTTGAATTTTGAAACTGAAAATAACATGCTCACTTTAAACGAAATTTTGGGGGACGAGCCATTAACTAGAAGGGTGCCAATGAGCCATGCAAGTAACGGCACGGGAGTCATCTTCATCCATTCGTCCATATATAAGAACTTAGAACATAAGGATGAAATATCCGTCGCTGTTCTGGCCCTGGACGTCAATAATTATGCGGTGCTATATGACTGTAAATACGACGAAGAAATTAAGAAACGCCACGATTACCTGTGGATCATATCCCGTTTCAAAACCTACGGAGGTGTAACTAAGACTTTTGTCGATGACTTGCTAGATAAGACACCGTTTTTAGACAAATCTAAACTTATTTGGCAACACATGTCAACTAAACCTTGCAGACGATAAATAAATGCCTTGAAAACCTTTCGTATACTTACTTAACTTTTTAAATATCAAACTTAAATATTATATGAATTATTATGGATGAATTTCGATCAATTACGAATATTTCGGGCACACCATGGACCGTTTTCCCACCGCCAACGTCAACGGGACGTCACCGTGAACGAGATTATTTCAGGCCGAGATTAAGTTGACGTGACGGCGATGGTTTGGCCACCGCGACGATCTCGATGGATCAGTTTGTTCTTACTGTGTGTTACATTAATATGTACTGTACTGATTACGTCTATAAGTTTCTGGTCTATGTCTTTAAAGCGAGGTGAGTCGAAAATTATGAAATATTCGAAGGGATGAAGGAGATGAGTAGGGTACAAAAGCGTAATTTCCATAATTTCGTAATGTGCTTCATAGCCTAGCTGTGCCCGCCTGGGGCAAAACGTAGCGTCTAGTTCTCATTCTCATTACAGATTAATATATTTATTATCTTCCTTGTCTTTTAAATAATAATAATATATCTCTACATATATTTGCTTTATTGCTCTCCGTATTTATTGTTACCTATTGTTTTATAATCTGCACTAATATTTACGACATAAATTTAACTTGTACCTTTTTCATGGATGGTTTAAATAATAAAATTCAAAAATAATATTATAATATGCGGTCGAAATACTGCGGAATATACACAAATACACATCACACACATTGACGTTTCTAGACGACATTTCAAAATTTTATATTTCGCTTAATTTTTCAGCGGTTACGAAATCTAAACTTGCTTTTGTCTAAATCGAATTCTAAAGTTGCGGGAACTTCGTTCGCGTAGCACAAAGCTAAATTTTGTCGCCTGATTTAAAAAAATACGTAAATACACAATAAAATTTGATATCCAATAGCCTTCCACATGAAAATTCTGTTATTTAACACCAAATAAATTACAATTTCAAATACCTAGTTTTAGTTTCTAACATTAGTGGTTTAAACCGAATAGTCTCTTCGGCTACATCATATTTATTGTAAACTAGCTTTTGCCCGCAGCGTCGCCCGTGTGGGAAAGTATTCGTGGCAAAAAACTTATTTAGAAAATATACCTGCAATATTGTAATAGCACAGAGTAAAAATATATAATCTCCTAGATAAGGATAATTAAATTATATCCGTCTAAATAGTTTCTGGAAATACCACATTATTTGTGATCATTTTTTTAAATTAGAATGGGTATAGTACACTGTTTTGTATTTGATGCGTTTGCGCTGGTTCGGCTGCGTGATTCTTGCTTATTATTTGAGGAGTGAAGAGAAACAGTAGATTGACTGATATTGCGTATATTGTTCCAAATCTAAACCCAATTTTACAAGTATTTCTAATTTTAGTTACTAAAAAATGCGTATAACAAAAATGGCGTTGCGATATATATTTCTAACAGTTTCGTGAGAACCCCTGTCACTGATAGTAGAAATATCACGTCATCGACGGCCAATCGTAACGCAGCGTGCGTTATGACGCGATATTTGACCAATAAGATGCATCATACAGATTCTGTGCGTTAACATACTCCTCGGCCTTGGAATCTGGAGACGGTTCCAAAAAATCTCCGAACTCAGACTTCACATGGAAGAAGTGGGCAAATCTTAGAAAATGCTCGCCGTACTACGCCATCTGCCTTGCGAATATCGGCAACTCTTGACATCCCGTCTTTGCCTGGATATGTTTTTACGATACGGCCTAGGTTCCACTTCATCGGCGGTAAGTTGTCATCTTTTATCAATACCAACATGTCATCTTTAAGTTCTCCCCTGTTCTGGTGCCACTTACTCCTGGCCTGAAGTTCAGACACATACTCCTGAGACCATCGCTTCCAAAAGTGCTGGCGTATTTGTTCTATTCGCTGGTACCGTGTGAGGCGATGAGCAGGAACGTCGTGTACCTCGGTCGTTACAGGTGCAGTCAGCGGACGGCCAATCAAAAAATGAGCTAGAGAAAGTGGGAGAAAATCGTTGGGATCTGTGGAGAGGAGTCAATGGACGGGAGTTGAGAATAGCTTCAATTTGAACCAGTACCGTGCTGAATTCTTCGAATGTTAGATGTGCGTTTCCTACCACACGTCGCAAATGATGCTTACAGCTTTTTACTCCAGCCTCCCATAAACCCCCGAAATGACTACCGTAATAAGGAATCATCTTAAAGTTAATATTTTGAGAAATTGCGTATTCTCTTATTTCCTCAGAACAAAAAGCTAAAAATTTTTTGAAATCATTCATCAGGCCGACAAAGTTTTTCCCATTGTCCGAGAATATCTCGCTTGGTTTACCACGTCGAGCAATAAAACGCTTCAAAGCTAAGCTAGCAAAAGGTACCCATCCGACGAAAGGTCGCTCACCAACTCTAAAAGGACTGCGCGCGTTACTAAACATACAAATAGGCATATATATGATTTTTGTAATTTAGCACCTCTACCTTTACGATTCAACGTGAACACTGGGCCAGCGTAATCGACGCCACAACGCAAGAACGGAAAACCTGGGTCTAAACGTTCTTTGGGCAAGTTTCCCATGATAGGAGTAACCGTCGTCGGTCGCAATCGTGTGCACCGCACACAACAACGCGCCACCTTCCGAGCAAGGTTCCGGCCTCCGACGGGCCACCACATCTCCCTTAATGAAAATAGAAGTAGCTGCGGTCCCGCGTGAAGCAAACGCTGGTGCTCAAATCGGAAAAGTAAACTAGAAAAATAGTGTTTAGTGGAAATAAGAATAGGAAATTTTTTATCAAATTCAAAATGAGGCGAGTTTTGAATACGTCCACCTACTCTAATTAAATTATACGAATCAATAAATAAATTTAATTTTGAAAGTTGACTACAACCCTTTATAGGTTGATTATTTTTAATCGAGTCTAAAATATCAACAAACGATTCCCGTTGACTAAACATTGCTAACGTCATCTCCGCACATTTTAGTTCTTCGATAGAAAGTGAACCAGATCGCTTGTTGTTTACGTTGCGAGCGTTATAGATAAAACGTAAAACATAAGCAGCGGCTCGTTTCAATCGCATATACTGCGAAAACCGAGAAAAGTCAAATAAATTGTTATCTTTAACTGATTTAAGCTATGACAACAGACATTAGATGATTTAGTTTCTGGTAAATCCTCCAATATTAAATTACACTTCTTTAAATCTGGTATTTCAAAATTTATATCTTGTAAAAATGGTGGTCCATTCCACCATAAAGATGAAGAAATAAGCGCGCTTAAATTTTGGCCTCGCGATACCAAATCGGCTGGATTATCTCTGCCTGCCACGTGACGCCACGAATGTTCCTTTGTCAACTCATGGATCTCCGTCGTCCTGTTTTGAACGTAAGGTTTTAACAAATTAATAGGCATACCTAACTAACCCAAAACGATGGTAGAATCCGTCCAAAACACTACTTTATCAAAATTTGAACGTAGTGATCCATTTAATTTGTGATATAAACGCGCCCCTAACAAAGCACCACACAACTCTAAACGTGGTATAGTCGTGGGTTTAGTAGGCGCGACCTTGCCCTTGGAACATAGCAAGCGCACCGTAACATCAGCTGACGCATTGATAGTGCGAACGAACGCGCAGGCACCATAAGCAATTTGCGACGCGTCTGTATAAATATGTAACTCGATTCGAATAGGTTCAATACACATCACATAACGCGGAATACGTAAACACTTTAAATAAGATAATCCGTCGATAAATTTGTTCCATATTTGTGAAATATCATCGGGAACCGGTTCGTCCCATTCTAGTTTTAGCAACCAACATTTTTGTAATAAAGTTTTGGCAACCGTTATCACCGGGCTCAGCAGTCCTAATGGATCATATATCTGAGACGCGGATGATAATATAAGACGTTTAGTTAGTTTATTAAAAGTACAATTGGCATTATCGTTTTGAATCTGGGACAGATAGTAAATTTCATCAATTATACTATTCCAACCGATGCCTAAAGTTTTATTTTGTATAATTTTATCGAACAACGATAACTGCTGTGCATTATAGTCAGTGCAAGCTGTTGTGTTTAGGTTAGAGCGGTCATAATTAAATATCCATTTGCGCAGTTTAATACATGCTGCACTTAAAATGTTACTAGTGCCCTCACAGATGCTCTCTAATTCATTTATACTATTAGAAGTAACCACCAAGTCATCCACATAGAAGCAGTTGTCTATAGTGTGTGCTATGTACGGAATGCCACAGTTTTGCCCTAAATCTTTCAAACACCTACAACTAAGATAGGGTGCTGCCGCAGTTCCGTACGTTACGGTATTTAAGCGGTATACTCTCAGCTTTTCTGAGGGATTATCGCGCCACACGATAAGTTGAAGGTCACGCTGTTCTTCAGCTGGATGCACTTGACGATAGAATTTCTCTATATCAGCACAAGCGACATACCTCTGTTCACGAAACCGTAATAATATTGAAATTAAATCGCCCTGTATTGCAGGTCCGATCATTTGCAGGTCGTTTAGTGATACGCCAGTGCTAGATGGCAGATACTAGCATCAAACACTACTCGTAACTTAGTCGTTGTAGCGTGTTGTCTAAACACTCCATGATGAGGTAAAATATTATGTGTATCACTATAAGTATTAACAAGACTCATATGACCTAAATTGATATACTCATGAATAAAATCACGGTACATGGCTTTATAATTAGAATTATATTCAAGACGTTTTTCTAATGCATAAAACCGTTCAGTCGCTTGTTCGCGTGTATCACCTAAAGTTTTAGGAGATTGTTTTAGTGGCAAACGAACACAACAACGTCCGTCCGAAAGCCTTTTTGTTGTTTTTAAAAAATGTTCCTCACATGCAGACTCCTCAGTTGAATATATTTTAGTAGAAGTCACAGGCAATTCCTCCAACTTCCAGAAACTCCTAACTAATTGATCGAGCGAAACCATATCTGTTGACTGTGTTAAAAAATTACAATGAACTTGTTTCACCTTTTGTTTACAGGGAATATAATGAACGACACCGGAAACTATCCAACCTAAATTCGTATTTTGAATGAAAGAACCATTTTTAAGACGAATTTTTCCATCGATCAATAAATCCCAAAATAAATCCGCACCTAACAATAAATCAATATTTTGAGATTTATAGAAAGTGGGGTCTGCCAGATATAAGTTATGAGGAACATTAAAATATTTTAAATTTAACGTAGTGGTAGGCAACTTAGAGGTTATTTGAGGCAACACTAAACATTGAATAC
Source organism: Phengaris alcon alcon (assembly GCA_037179445.1). NCBI lineage: Eukaryota > Metazoa > Arthropoda > Insecta > Lepidoptera > Lycaenidae > Phengaris > Phengaris alcon. The sequence goes on along the minus strand of JAYRCH010000085.1, from coordinate 2,352,884 downwards.
GGGCATTGAAGCTCCCGTCACGCGATTTTAGCTCAATGTTACATGATTGCGAACATAGCGTAATAGAATTACCTACGCCGTGAATATGCTGAGTGGACTGTACAATGCGTATACTCAATTTATAACATAACGATTGTGAGATAAAAGAACTGCACGCGCGCTGTAATACTCACCCGATTGTCCACATACTTCGACAATAGCCGTCGATAACATGACGAGTTGATCTGGACAAAATAATTTATCTCCTTCGTTATCTAAATCGCTGTGCGCGTACATATGGTGTGACTGCAATTCATAACAGCTGCGCGCGCTCGTATCACTAACTGAAACGGGAGGAGGAAATTTACTTGAACCGTGCCCATACAAAGCTAAAGTTACAGTATTATTTTTTAACTTAATAGCATCACAAATCAAACTGTTATGTTTTTGATCGCATTTTCTACATGGACCGAAAAGACAAGCCTCCACAGAATGGCCGGAACGCAGATAATTAATACATAATCTTTTATCTTTCACAAATTTTAATTTATCTTGTGGATTACAATCGAGAAATTTTTGACACGAGTATAACGGATGATGACTGTTACACATTAAACATAGCTTAATAAACTGCGGACGTAGTCTTTTATTCTGCGATTTACTATTTGTATTATTATTTTCCGCTATTAAATTGCAATGAACTCGAGATGCGTTATTATTAAAAATTGATTTTTTATTTACGTTACTATGAATAACTTTACTCGAGTGGCTAACGGTAAGTGTGGTTAATAAGTCTGCCTTTTCCTTAAGAAAGTCCAATAAGTCGCTTAAATGTATTTTAGCATCTGTGTTTAATTTATAAAATGTATTTTTATACTGTTCCCACTCGCGTTCTGAGGCGGGGTCCAGCTTTGACACAACAATATAAATAATCAGTGTATCCCAATACTCAGTCGGCTCACCTAAAATCTTTAGAGATCGTATATTTTTTAAGATAGTATCAATGAGTTTATTTAATAGAACAGATGACTCCTTTGTTACAGGTTGAATAGAAAAAATAGCTTTAATGTGACTTTGAATAATTAATCTAGTATTATTAAATCTGTTGTATCAAAAGTTCCCATGCTACTTGATAATTGCTTGACGAAAACTCCACATTTTCGATAACCACCTTAGCGTCGCCTTTTAAACTCGCTTTTAAATAATGAAACTTTTGAATCGCTGGTATTGTTTTCAAGTTATGAATAAGAGACATGAATGTGTCACGAAATTCAACCCAGTGTTCATTTGAACCGTCAAAGCTAGGAATAGATATAGTAGGTAATTTAACGGACTCACCACTATGATTATTACATTCATGTACTAAGGAACACTCAAAAGACTTATTAACCGACCTTTCATCGGAACTGTCGGGATTTACCATGCAGTCCAACAAAGCAAGAACTACATAATATTCTTTTTCGAATTCTGCGCGTGATTCGATCAACTTATCGGATTCCGTTTCCGGCACGAGATCTTCAATCTTACTTTGTACCTGATTGAAATCATTCATTAAATTTTGAGCTCCTGGTATACGTAATTTTAACTCTGCTCGCTGATGAACAGTTAAATCAACGTTTTGAAAGGAGGAAACATATTTTTTAAAGTTTGTTAACCTACACTTTATCAAACCTCGTTTTTTCCTCAAATCTCTTAACATATCTTCGACTTTTTGTTCAGAACTAGTCATTGCACTGTAGTAAAAGGCTGTAAGTACTTACGGTTTTGAAATGAAGCATAAACGATAAACTGTAAGCAGGTACTACTACTGCGAATGATAGCAAGTCAGCAGCAGGCAGGTACAATCGAAAGCACTGAAATTGATAAAAATACGGTATCACTTAGGCGAATAGGTAAAGGTTTGGGTAATTTTTGCTGGCACGTCTTACCGAAGATGCACTGTATATATCTTCTCCACCAAATAGCGTCTCTCAAAGAATAAACTTCTCCAATATCCAGGAACGATGGACCAAATGTTTTGTATTTGATGCGTTTGCGCTGGTTCGGCTGCGTGATTCTTGCTTATTATTTGAGGAGTGAAGAGAAACAGTAGATTGACTGATATTGCGTATATTGTTCCAAATCTAAACCCAATTTTACAAGTATTTCTAATTTTAGTTACTAAAAAATGCGTATAACAAAAATGGCGTTGCGATATATATTTCTAATATCCCATTTACATTCGCGTACGAGTCGCGAGGCGAGGGACGAGGCGAGGGGCGAGGTGCGAGTGTGAACAGACGTTCGTGGCTCGCCTCGTCCCTCGTCTCGTCCCTCGCGGCGCTCGCGTCCGGAGCGGTTTTTGGGGCACGAGTCAAAGGACCTCGCGTCGCACGCGAGTGGGTGTTTACATTCGCCCTCCCGCATTATTCTGGCTTCTACATCGTGCCGCGCAGGTTGTGTTTAGTTTTAAATACGCAAAAACAAAAACGCATCGTATAATGGATTGGTCGGTATAATGGATTTATCTGATCCTTTAGCACTGTGTTGATAGCATTACAGACATCTTGTACAATGATTGAGATGGCTGCACTGGAAACCTTGAATAAGTAGTGAAGGCTCCTGTAGCTGTCGCCAGTAGCTAAGAATCGTAACGTTATAGCTAAGCGCACTTTTGCTGGGATGGGTATTCAGAGTCTAGTCTTTTGCTTTTTAATCAAAGGTTCTACTTTGCTTAGCAGAACATCAAAATCATTTGGTGACATTCGGCAAAAATTCTGAAACTCGGCAGAATCTTCATTCAGCATTTCTTGAAACATTTGTTCCATACTTTGCCTGAAATTTAAAAGAGAAGCATTAAAAATAACTATACTACATATTGCATAATGCAATTCAGGGAGAAGCAGAAGCTCCGTAGGCATTAACACACTTACAGGGTTCTATTGCGATGAATCGATATCATCCACCATCTTCTTGGGCGCCGCCGCCGTTTCTTTACTACTTTCCTTTTATTTAAATTAGTGACGTAGCAGTATAAGCCCAGTACGCACAAACTTGTAGCTGCTAAAACTTCGACGTCCTCCATTGTTGCTAGCTCAAAGACGACTGAACTCGGCACGCGAGTGTAAACAGGCAACTTATTAACCATCGATCAACACGAGCCTCGCACGAGGGACGAGGCGAGCCACGAGGCGAGGGACGAAGCGCGAGTGTAAAGGCCGTATAACAGTTTCGTGAGAACCCCTGTCACTGATAGTAGAAATATCACGTCATCGACGGCCAATCGTAACGCAGCGTGCGTTATGACGCGATATTTGACCAATAAGATGCATCATACAGATTCTGTGCGTTAACATACACTATCCTTAAGAGATAGACATATCTATGCCACCGCGGACTTTTTGCAGACTATAAAACAGAAACAATCCCACCATACATTGTTTTGTTACTTATCTCTATCGGGTTAGGTTAGGTAAAGTTCCATCTTGGCTTGATTTTTTCCAACACCTTCAACAATCCTCGTCATAGATCAAACAATTTATACAAAACCTTAACAAACTATTATCGACCTAAACCATCCAAAGGAACCAACCACTGTGTCGGTAAATGTAAACGGCATGAAAATCGGCATTATCTCTTATTTAGTCGTATAGTGCGTAGCGGCCTTAGAAATTTTAAATATCTTTGATTTAATATAGAAAAAAATCTTATTTTAAGCCAAAAAAAACTGCGAAAATTACTTTAAGTTAACTGTGAATTACTCCTATATACGATAATAGGTATAATTAAGCAAAATTTATACTAGAACAATTGTTACTTCATGAGGAATAAAGATTTTACCATTTTAAAGAATGAATTTATTAACTTATTTCAATAAAAACGATAAATACAACTGCAAAATTACTACAAAATGCGAAATGTCGGGAACGCTTCAAATACCCAGTCTCGCAGAGTGCAGCCCCCTTACTCCGGACACAATCGAGAATCGAATCATTTCGATCTCAATAGCTTTTGATACTCCCGACACCTACACTAGCGCACGATCGTGCGGTGGCTCAATTTGTAACTAGCCTAGATAGAAAAGTTCGTTAGATCGAATGAATAGAGAATCGAATGGCTGGATCGTAAACAAACGTCAAATTACACGATAGCTAAAGAGGTCTCTGGTCATCGCAGTGTCGAGTTTGCTTGTTTGAGTGTATTTGAACTAAATAATGTATTATATTTTCACTTAAGACAGAGACGGAGACAACCGAAGTCTACATAATATTATGATCTATGTTAACGTATCATATGAAGACATCGTTTATCTCAGTCTGTCTTTGAATAAACAAAGTCAATAAATAGTTGTAAAAAGTTCTATGTTGGTGTTACTATGCTAGGGTTTTCTAAATGTCAACACTAAACACGAATTCGTTATTGTCATTTACATTAAATATACCAATGAATTATATTTTCACCAAAATTAACATTTAATTACCTTTGTACAATACCACCAATTATCGATATAAGGCAAGTTATTGTAGCTAATGAATGTGTTTCCTGTACAACACTTGACTTTTGCTGACAAAATAAATAAACATATTTTGACTTTGACATTTGACAGAACGTTAAAGATTATAAACAGGAATTTCAAAACTATTGTTTATGGTCACATTTTTTTTTAGAAAAATAACCTTTAAACCTAACCTAACCTACCATTGCATGAGATTGAGGCTGATCCATATGAATTATCTAAAGAGAAAAATATATAATTTCTCCATATTTTTAATTATCTTCACCATAGACTACGGCACTCAGCTGTAACTTGTTTACACTGTGGACGTGACGTCAGCAACCGGATACAGCTAATGGACGCTGATAAGACACGATATCAACGCGATCTCGATTTCGATTAGATTTTGGTGCGGGAGTACGCATCAGGATCGAAGCTGAATCAAAATCGACATCGGATCTGACTCGTAAATCGAAATCGTATCAGTTTCGGGAGTAAGGCCCCAGATTTGTAATAGGGCTCTTAAGTATCCTATTTCCGTCTCCTGGTTCTAAGCTACCTCCCCACCAATTTTCAGCCAAATCGGTTCAGCCGTTCTTGAGTTATAATAAATAGTGAAACTAACACGACTTCCTTTTATTTATATAGATATTTTATTATTTAATAAAAATAAATCAATTAATACAACGCGTGAATTATAAACGTAATTTTCTGAATAAATGTTTCTAATACTCGTGGTGAAGGACTTATTTATTAGGATTAGAATTGATTATAATAATTGATATCATTAAATACACTTTACAAACAAACAAAATAATATTTATATAGTGACTCCTATGTTGGCAGATCTCTTTACAATCTGCGTCAACATAGGTTATTTGCCGAAAAAATTAATGTATAAACAATAATATTAAGATTAAGATTGATGGTGCACAGTTTGGTTTTCGTCCCGGTCTCTCTGCGGATTCGGCTATCTTTGCGCTAAAATCGACGATATACCATACAAAAATAAACATATTTATAATATGTATATGCATGCTTCTTAGATCTCAGCCGAGCTTTCGACCTGGTAAATTACTTTAGCGAAAGCTCTACGAATCTAATGTACCTAATAAAACCGTGGATATATTGAGATTCTGGTGCGAGAACCAAACAAATTTTGTGAAATGGGGCGACACCAACTCTAATGATTTTAGATTAGAGTGTAGAGTGTGGGTCGCGCCAAATTTAGCCTGTACGTCAATGATCTGATTGAGGAGCTCAGAAGCACACGAGTGGGTTGTCACGTAGGTGTAACATGTATTAATAACCTAAGCTACGCCGCCTTCTGAGTCCCTCAAAAAGGGGCTTAAGGCGGCTACTCGGCATTTGTGAGACTTATTTATATATGGCATTAGTAAGCATGGGCACAAATACAATGTCGGGAAAACGCAGATGATGGTGTTTCGGGCTGACAAAGGCCCGGAGAGGGTTCCGCCGATTTATTTGGATGGTCAAGTAGTGGAAAGAGTTAAGTGTTTCAGATACCTAGGACACATCTTGGGGATCTCTCTGACAATGAAGACATAGTCCGCGATAGACGGACATTGGCTGTTCGGTGTAACATGCTCGCGCGCCGGTTTTCGCGGTGTAGTGTTGAAGCAAGGCTGACGCTATTTAGAGCATACTGTCTATGCTTCTACACGTGTCAGCTTTAGGTCAACTGCTCTAAAACTGCGAGGAGCAGTATCAGGGTGCAGTACAATAATGCATACCGCATCCTGATGAAACTGCCAAAGTTCTGCAGTACACCGATAGAAAACCCGATTCTAACTTACTGGCTGACGGTACCTATATCTCGACAAAAACAAAAAAGGCTGATTTATTTTATTTGTAATGTCTTGTGTCTATGGTATAATAGCTGCTTTTTTTCTTAATGTTTAAATTTTGTCTGAATGTCTGTCAATCATGCGATCAGCCTGCAATGTCCTAACCAAACTTGTAACCAACATTTTTGTTGTTCCAATGCGGGAATCGAACCCACGACCTCCGAGTCGAAAGCCAAGCTCTAACCACTAGACCACGGAGGCTGTTAATTTTTGTTATTGTTATCCCCTCCAAACTGGTTTACTGAATATAACATTATAAACCTAGTTTATTTTTGTTTAGGAGTATTTAAGTGTCAAGCTAAACTATTAGAGTTTAGTACGAGACAAAATTCCTATCAAAATGATTTCGATTAGAACTTGTATTTTGTTTTGTGTTTTATTAAAGTTTGAATCTGCTGTTGCTACAGGCACAGAGTGTCCAACTTTTGAGCCAATTCCAAATTTGGATTGGAACCGATTGGAGTAATTTTTGCATTTAGTCATCATAATTTATTTAGAATCATTCAAGCTGAAGCAGTTAATAATTTTAAATTTTATGTGAGCTACGCTTTAGTAGCTTTTTACCAGACTGCGCGACGCAAAGGAGTGGTAATGTGTTTGTCAGCCTACCTATGTATGTAGGTTTGTACTTTTGTGGATTATGACCAAGCGCGTTTGCCAATTTTGATAGTTAATACGTCGTTTGATTTGTCATAACGACGCAAATGTCATAGAAAACATAAAAATTTGAAAAATCAAAATGGCCGACTTTGGACGTCATATTGTAAAAAGGAAAAAATTTAAAATCGATGAAATATGTCAAATGGGATATCGTTGAATAGATATTTAAAATCATTTTTAGGTTTCTAATATCTTTTTTAAAACAGAATTACCATTTGGGATCTATAACGATTTATGTTTGGTTAGTAACGATTCACACATAAAGGCTTATAGACAGAATTGATATTGATACAATGCTGCTGACTACATATGGTTTTGAGGTAAAAGAGAGAAAAACAATAACTTAAAAGTGTAATATAAAATAAATTAATTAAAAACATAAAAATTCCTGACTGCGTAAAAACTGAAAAGAAAAAACTAGAAAGCCTAGTAGTCGAGACTTTGCTATCGAATATTATTGAATAACTATACCTACCATTATAACAGTTTCGTGATCGATACATTAAAAAAAAAACATTCTATTAAGAACATTACGATTTTAACAGTCCATTAAAAAATGTGCTTCCTTATAATGGGTCCCGATTGTCGAAGTCGAAATGTTCCCTAATAGAATTGTTTCGTTTTGAGCATTTCTGTCAGGTCAAGTATTTGATCTTGAAATCTTTAAAAGATCATGAATTTTGGTCACCCTATTGCACGGGCGACGCGACGGGTCATCGCTATACGCGCGCCGTTGTATGCTCCATACACTCCAATCGCTCCAATCATAGGTTTCAACAGGGTAAAAATTAATTGTAATTTCAATATTTTTGTACTTTTTTCTGAAATACTTTTTAAATGAATAAATAAGTAAATAATGATTTTAAATCAGTAGTGCGATGTTGTAAAACAAATTACATTTGGCACGTAAAATAGTCACTGATACAGATTTCGATTTAATCCCTACTAATACGATTATTATAAATGTGAATGTAAGTTTGTTTGTTACGCTTTCACGCGAAAACTACTGAACGGATTTTGATGAAATTTGGCATGGTAGTAGTTTAGACTCTGCATTAAAACTACTTTTTATCCCGGAAAAGTATAGTGTACCCGCGGGATACTCGATAGTATATTTACGCGGGCGGAGCCGCGGGAAGCAACTAGTATCATAATAAAACTATAGCTGTACCTAAAAGACATTGTTCTGTGTTAACTTTGTTACGGGCTATTTTAATTTAAACAAGTATTACCAAAGCAACAAATATATTATATTAAAAAACAGGGACGTCGGCAGAAGGCGAGACATCTGATTCAGCCTCTTGGTGTCTGTGGGAATCGGAGGGGCTTTAACCACACGGGCTCTTAGCTGTATTTTACGGTGAGGAAATGTATCTACGTTACAACTTCATACTAGAAATGAATAGCTACCTACATACACCTACAAATTCCACATCAACAACTACACCTACTACCTACAACTAAAAACTAAGGACCTATATAACTATTACCCGAAAAAATGTTCAATGATAATAATATTACATAGATTTTAGTTTGCTATGAATAAAAATTTAATTAAAGACGAGGCCTATTGACCGAACTGGAAAACATAAAAATATTATTTATAGTATTAATAGAACCGTAACACATTTTTAACTCACCTCCGGCTTAAGTTTACTTACTTTGGTTGAATTTATTTTGTCAAGTCTCATGGTCAATTATTATGCTACAAAATATTGTTTTCAAGTTTGGTTAGGACAATGCAGGCTGATCACCTGATAGTCTGACAAGAAAGATGATCAATGCGTCGGATGTTCATGTAAAAAGTCGGACTTGCGCCTTATCTCTTGCCAATCATGTTGGTCATCCGTCCCACTGGGTTTTTTTTTTTTTTTTCCTTGTTCCCCCAGCCATTAGCCAGGACAATTGTTTGCGTTTGTTTTTTAATTGCTTGTATTTTAATTTATTTATTCCTAGTACAGTATTTTTAATTCTAATATGTTTACATTAATTCTATTATTCCGCTTACATTTATTTTCTTTTTTACATTTCTATTTCTATCATAATTTTCATTTCTCTATTATATTTCTTACTATTATTTTCTATTACATTTTTATTCATTTCTATTTTACATTAATTCACGTTACATTCATTATTGACATATTCTGTTTTAGGCTATTCTTTACTTATTTATGTTACATTTACTATTAGATTCTTGTCTGTCTTAATTTTTACTTGCATATATTCATATAGTTTCGTTGTCTTATATAAAATTTCTCTTTTACACTTAAATTTCTGTTTTCTATTTTTTTATTTCCCAGCGTTATATTCTACATTTCTCTTTATACTTAATTACATTATTTTCGTCCACAGATTTACATCTTTGGCATTTTACATTTCCTTATTTATTTCTATTTTGACATTACATTTCTTTTTCTATCATAATTTACATTTCTCTTTTATATATGTTACCATTATTTTCCATTATATTCTTATTCATTTCTATCTTGCATCACTTCACATTACATTTATTATTAACATTTTCTGTTTTGGGCTATTCTTTACTTTTTTATGTTATATTTACTATTAAATTCTTATCTATCTTAATTTTTACTTGCATATATTCATATAGTTCTTTTGCTTTCTATCTTATTTTACATTTCTCCTTTATACTTATTGGGATTCTTTTCTATTAAATTTATTTATTTATTCTATTTTTACATTATTTCACATCAGATTCATTTTTGGCAATTTCTATTCACTTCAGTTCATTTTTACTCACTTTACCCTTACATTTCTGTTTTGATTCATTTCAATTTCAATATGATCAAATTGTCCTCATCTATTCCCTCAGGTCAAAGTGTCCGTCCCGACAATTTGTATGCTCAGGATTCATAATCATACGAATCCTTTGCATACCTTGTGAGACTCCATGGTGCGCGCATACGCTAATAGTACCAGTTTTTGGTCGCTATGGCTATACATGCTACCTTATGTCACAATAATCATGTATATGCCCAGCTTCCCCCAACAGTGTCGCACCGTCCACTTGTCTTATGTCTAATTAGTGTTTTAAACACAGTTTAAATTACATCTAATTTATTATGGACAGTGCTGACACTATTGGTCTTCTGGACTATACGCGACTGTTGCGCGCGCCATAGCGTCCCACATCTGCCGGACCGGGCACTCCGCACTGAATGCGTTGTGCTCTATTTCTTTATTTCCCACCCTCTCACAATTTATGCATCGCGGCTTACAGCCGGCCATACGGTCCTCACACCGAGACTGGTGATGCGCCCCGGAGCAATGGCCGCACCTCTCCTCGGCGGTAGTGCAGAATCGCCGCCCATGTCCGTACCCTAGACAGCTCGAGCACTGTATAAGGGGGGACTGGTCGGCGACCCGCACACGCTGCATATCTATATATAGATAGCCCGCCTTGGTGAAGCACGTCCACATCTCCGGCGACACGGTCATCACCACGTGCTCGGTGCTACCGTCTCTTCCCCGCCTCCTATATCTTACTTTCATCCTATCCTTTCCCCCATCCAGGATGTGCTCCATGAGGTGCTCATTTTGCGTTATTACGGCTTCGTAGATGTCTTCATCCGTGTTTGTCTTGAGCACTCCATACAGCACAACCTGCGGATCCTTATTCTCTATACCCTGCACTTCTAGTTTTCCTCCACTTTTCTCTATTCTTTCTTTGACCTTATCCCTGCCCTTCCTATTACTATTATCCTATAATGACTTTCCTATCTTTCCCTTTTCTAATCCTATCTATTTTTATCCCTTCTTTCTTTGCCTCTATAATTGCCCCTACTTCTGTCATTATCTCTGTACTCGTCATAAAATTTTCCCTGTCTGTCACTACTAGAGAGTGGAGGGTCACGTGCTTCGGCTTCGGTGGCAAGGTTTGGGTTTCCCCACTGCCACTGACCACACTAGCGTACGTCACGGGTTGTGGGTTTGCGGGGGCATCGGCCCTCCCCTGCTCCACTAATGCTACTACCGTTCCAGTATTTTTCCTGTTTACGTCTATCACTTCATCATGGTTTGTTTTCATTATTTCATGTGTTTTAAAATTCGCTTCCGTTATATATTCTTTCATATTTTCGAAATTTGTAATCATATGTTCTTTTATTTTCCTATATACTTCAATAATTACTTCCTTACAATCAATATCTTTCAGTCCCTCTACAATTTCCTTCACTGTATTCCTTTCATCCCTTTCATCCCTTTCATCCCTTTCACACTGTACCTCCGCATCCCTAGTTTCCATAATTTCCTTTCCATTTTCCATTCCCTTCCTTTGCCCATTTAGCAGTGCCGCCTTCCCCGCCTGCTTTACTATTTTTGCGAGGTTATCTGCTAAACCAAACTTTAGCTCGCTCTTCATATTTCTGGTCTGGTTTAGCAGACTAAGACTCTCCCTAGCCGCGCGCGATTTGTCCGCCAGAAGGGCTTCCATAGGGTCCGCGGGGCCCTGAGCTACTGCTACTGGGCTGTTTCTCCGGCCGCCACCTCCGCCACCGCTTCCCCCAGTCCCCATGCCCTCCATGGACAGTCGCGCTTTCGGGTTTCTGGGGTTGCCATTGTGTGGGGTGTGCACCATGGCCATTTGTGTCAGTTAATTTGTAAATATAAAATATAAAATGCCAAGTACTATTGTTAAATATAAATGCAATAAGTGTATGTATATTTATATTTAAAATATGTATATTTAAAATAAGTCCGTAAAATATGCAATTTTATAATGTGTAAATGTGTATATTGTAAAATTAAATTCGAAATTATTTGGGGGAACGCGTCACTGTGTAAATATGTATAATGAAATATTTAATATTAAATACTATCCAAAATCTTAACCTATCAACTGCACCAAAAATGATGTAGTTGGTCCTATTGTCTAAGTAGATTTGTATAATTGAATTACGTAAATTGTATACCAATATATAGATTTTTTAAATGTATGTATATTGTTTTTTATCTATATACGTGTAAACGTCCCTTAACTATAATCTAAAACTAGCAGCTGAGCCAAAAATGACGCGGCTGGTCTAAAGAAGTTTAATATCTTAGCTAGTATATATGAATTAAAAATATATCGCAGTCAATGTCTCAACGACTCGTTTTTCCTGGCTAAAATACTAACTATTCTTTTTTTTTTCCGTCCCACTGGGTTACGACTTTACGAGTGTTAAAGAGAATGTACTCTTGTATAATGACCACACTTGGACACTATGATAAATAAGGGTCAGAAGGGTAGGCTTAGGGTCAGAAGCCCAATTCTCGTAACTATTTGTGAACATATCCTGATTCGGTCCGTGCGATGTCGCATTCACACACGCGTCTATCGCGCGTGGCCGAGTGAGGCATCGAGCGGACCGACACAGAATTATGATCACAAATAGTTACAAGTATTGGACTTCTGGTTTTAACGAAACCAATCACCGTCACCGAAATCGGTGTGAGGATCTATTTTCATGCTACAATAGAAACATTTAGTAGTGGATATAACATTTACTATGTTGGCATAAACTAGTACGAGCACGCGAAATATGAAAATGATTTCGAGGTGGTTTCGCGATGCATCACTGCGAAGTTCTCGAACGAGACCGGCAAAGACGTACTCACGGTGGACGAAATCGTCGGCGACCAGCTAGTTTCCTTCAGTTGTCCCATGCGTGCTGCGTGTAATGGAACAGGAGTCATCTACTTCCACTTTCCTTATCAAATTAAAATCGACGTAGGCGGCGCCATGATTCTTGTCGTACTCGCATTGGATGTGGAAAAGTATTTGGTCATGTACAACTGCAGATATGATAAGGTTACCATAGAACGTGCTGAGATCTTCTGGATTCTGGCTCGTTACAAGACATACGGCGAAACTAAGACTTTCGTCGATGATTTTCTCAAAAAGAGCTCAGTTATAGCGAAGTCAAAAATTATTTGGTACGACTTCTCACCAGAATCGTGCTATACTTCTCTTTAAAATGTAAATTATTCATAATGGAGTATCTTAGCGAAAAAATATGCTAATACCTACATAACATTTTTATTTTTTGGTTAAAAATAAATAATTTAAGTCACTTTATTTTAATAACTAGTATGTTTATATAGATAATACAACATGCAAAATTTGTTTTGGAATTATATTATGAGGAAATACCTAACTTAATAGTTCATTTATGAAAATTATACTAAGTACAAATAATACCACAATAGGCTACTTGACCATGTTTTTATTTATGACCATTGTGTGAAATTCTTTATTCATTTTCCCAAATACATAAAGCCTTATTTACTAACAATCTTATTTAATACCAAAGGTATTCACAATGTAAGGTACACATTCTATGAAATGTTATGTATTTTTACCACTATTCGCTTAATAATTACGTATGTATTTATTATATAAACCAAACTGTGGTTATTTACGTTAGGTATTATATTTATCTACACACCTACTACTAAAAGAAATTGAGTTAAAATTCACCATAGTTTTAAAAATATAAGCAAAATAACCTTAAGTTCGTAAAACACTATTTAGCACAACTTATTTCACACTGATGCTATAGAAATCTATACATATATTGATACTGAATGTATTTAAATGTGTTGTATTCAAAGATACAATTGTCAATTGCAACATATTGCCATAAGAAAAGCCATACATTTTAAAGCCGATGAATTCTTTGAAATAACTACAGGTAAAGTATGCTCATGTTCTCAATTAATATTATATAATGTTAACAGTAATCTAAGTTATTTACTAATTATTTTTGGTTTCAGACAGAGCACCAATATCAAAGCTTTGCAATAATAAGACTTTGCAATAGCAATGTTACAAAAAAGAAGCTTGAGAAAACAGCTTTTATTATCACAAATATTGTATACTATTATAGCATTCATCTACAAACGGAAAACTTAATTATTACATGTATTACTTATTTAAAACGTTAAGGTGGATAGCACTTCTACAGAAGATGCCAACATCTAACATCAATTTTTAGTTTTCAAAATAGGCAACTAAGTAAAAACTTTCATATGCATCAAGTGAAAAGTTGTTAATTTTAAATTACAAACAGACACTTTAATTTTATTTCTTTGCAAGTATAGATATAACATCTTGGTAGGAACAGGCCGGTTCTTCCCATTGAGGAAGGATTGACCTTTGATTTAAATTATAATCAGTTTTTGTATCTAAACATATTGTTAAGTAGAATGAAGCTTTTTAATTTGTGTAAAATGTAAGTAATGAGTAAAATGTAATATATGTACATTACATATTATGTATAGAGATAATAAGTATAACATGTATTTGTTTTATTAATACCACATACATGCCTCTAGTTTCATTTGTGCTAATATATTACAGTCCTTGCATATAATTAAATATTGATATAATTACCAACCGATAAAATTATAACCTATCTGGTCTGCCGACCAAATCCGTAAATGTGTTGCACCTTTTAGGTCGTGTCCTTGACGTTTTTAGACAAGTCGACACATACTTTAATGTACATTACATTTACAAATTAAATTTAAAATCGTAATTATGTATGTAAATTTATCTCCTTGCAATTACTTAATTAATAATAATAATACTGTAAGTTAAAAAAAAAATACATCAATGGACACAACACAACCAGAAGAATAATAAACAACTCGGAAATCAAAACTCGTAGGCTGGGATTATATGCTCCGGAATCCAGAACGTCGAGGAAAATTCAGGCCACTGAAAATAGAATTTTGCGCTAAAACAATAGAGTTGAAAATGGAAGCTTCGAGTGTCGAGTTGTCATATTGACATTTGACTCGACAATCGTGTGTTCGATTTTCAACTCTATTGTATTGGCACAGATTTCTATTTTCAATGCTCAGAATTCTTTACGGCCTTCCGGATTCCGTCTCATATAGTCCCAGCCTTACTCACTACAACATAAAATAAATTTTGCCATTGCATGAGATTGAGGCTGATTAATTTGAATAAACATACACAAAATGTTATTTAAAGTGAAAAAAATATATTTTTCCATATTTTTATAAATATTTGCCATAGACTACGGCACTCAGCTGTAACTTGTTTACACTGTGGACGTGACGTCAGCAACCGGATATGTGAGTGTAAGAACCGTGAGTCTTTACGTACCCCCACACCTAATGAAGATAAGATTGAGTAAGTAAGTCTTAGGGACAATTTGATTAGGGATGCGAGACGTAGAGTTTTGGACGGTGAGCTTGAGCGACGACCGTTCTCTACAAGTGAAAAAAATTCACTTTTCAAAAATTTGTATATCGACTTAGCAATCTCGTGTTGAGGTACAATAGGAGAAGTATAGAATAAGGTTTCACCTTGCCTCAAATACCTGCTATAAATTTCCTAGTAGCTCTTGGGCTGTATGTGATAATTATTATAATGGAACTTAATAATTGTAAAGAGACAAATTTACATACATAATTACGATTTCAGCTCATTTCAGACTACGCTATAGTATTGTGCTATTGCTATTGTATAGCAAAGAAGGACCTAATGCTATACTATAAAGGATGGCGTTCACATTACGCAATATTATCGCAAACATTTATAGTATATAGCAAGCTCAGTTGACCGCGATCTTTGAAGAGTGTGCACAGTTGCACAGCACACATCACGATCGACACAATAGATTTAATACTGTATAGTCTTGAAAGCTCATCCAGCGATGATGATAATGCGTAATTAGGCACTATCTTATCATAGTTACGAAAGAAGAAAAATGCCAGACCCTGGATGTACAATAGAGAAAAACTACGACAAAAACAAATCATTTGTCGCCAGCGCAATTCCGTCTCAGGTACAGGATCGTATCCAGACGTGTTGTGTGTGCGCTCGTAGTCTGAAAGCCGCTTTAAGTTCAATTTTATTTTAATGTGTAACATACAATTAATAATAATAATAATACAGATGATCTTAAATATCGTCGGACCTACAAAAAATATGTTATTTTGATGTCAGGTTTACCTGCTTTAGAGGGTATTTAAGTCGCAAATATTAAAAAATGCATTCATTATTGTTTGCCGTCCTCTCAATATGATTTCCAAGATCTGTGCAGTATTTTGTCTTTTTTTTAAATTGGGATCGTCTACTTTATACATAGAAAAAGAATGTCCAGCTATCGAACCAGTTCCAAAGTTGGATTGGAAGGGCGTAAGTTGACTATTGATTAATTTTATTTAAGCTCAAAAACTAACAAATTTTGTAGTGGAATACAGTTGCTGTCTTTTATTTTATGTTGCTACTGCATGTAGATGGTAGAATCTGGTAAACGAAAGTTGAAACTGAGAAACTAAGGGTGGCAAGATTCAAATTACTATGAAAAAATTCAAGTAACCAGATGAGTCACTTGCTAATTAATTAATTAGTACATTAATTGGTCCATGTTAGTACTAACATGATAAATAAAATGTAAAATTAATGTTTTTACTCTTTTACGCTAAAAGCACAAATTTTTTGTCAAATTTGATTTGTCAAATTATCTTTGAAGCTCGTATAGCATTGCCAAGTTAAAACTTTTCAAATAACTTAGGTCAGGTTCAACTTTCCTTTGCCTGATCTTTATCTCTTGGGTTCTCATCCAGGGTGGAGGAAGTCTAGAAGTGACTAGTACACCGAGCATTGACTACCTACATGTTAGCAGACAACGCGTTCGAAGATCGTCTTCACCTCAGACCAAATAAAAAATGAAAACAGCGCTTTGTTAAATAAAAACTGAGGCTGTTTTTTTTAAATGTATGTAGTGCGCGTGTAACTACGCATTTCATTACATAAATAGCCCAACCTAGAGCCTGTCAGGACATGTCTAAGGAGGGTTCCGTATCTACCGTCGCGCAATAGGTTTTCTTTTAATTACTTACTTCAAAAATTAATGTCCGATTTTGCTCAAAATGATTTTTTAAAGAGTAGAGAGCATGGAAACTTACAAGTTTCTATATTTTATAGTTTAGAAATGCCAGGGATGCGGACCAACTTAAAAAACATTTTGGAGGCCGATCACTCGTAAAACAATTTCAAATCAAAATCAAATCAAATCATATTTATTTCAGGCAAAAGTATATAACACTACATATTGTTTATGTAATAAAAAAATATTTAAAAAAAAGTAATAAAAACAACAAAAGATCATTATTAAAAATTAACATTCAGACAAAATTGAAACATTCAGATTGAAAAATAAATATATATTCAGCTATTATACCGTGGACACTTAAGACATTTCAAGTAAAATAAATCAGCCTGTTTTGTTTTTGTCGCGATGTACCGTCAGCCAGTAATTTAGAATCGGGTTTTCCAGACACCCGGCACACACACTGAGGATCTCGTTCCCAGATGAACGAACGCGATACCAAAACGCTGCGACACGTGCCCTAATAATGGCGAAGTAATCGGGGACTCTGGCGCCGGCGAACATGCCTGATGCACTGCAGTACTTTGGCAGTTTCATCAGGATGCGGTATGCATTATTGTACTGCACCCTGATACTGCTCCTCGCGGTTGTAGAGCAGCTCACCCAAAGCTGACACGTGGAGAAGCATTGACAGTATGCCCTAAACAGCGTCAGCCTTGCCTCAAAGCTACACAGCGCAAACCGGCGCGCGAGCATGTTACAGCGAATAGCCAATGCCCGTCTTTCGCGGACTATGTCTTCATTGTCAGAAAGATCCTCTGTCAATATGTGTCCCAGATATCTGAAACGCTCAACTCTTTCCACTACTTGACCATTCAAATAAACCGGCGGGACCCTATAGGGGGGCCTTTGTTAGCCTGAAACACCATCATCTGCGTCTTCGCGACATTCTATTTGAGACCATGCCTACTAGCATAAGTCTCACAAATGCCGAGTAGCCGCTTTAAGCCTCTGATTGTGGGACTCAGAAGCACCATATCGTCGGCGTAGCTCAGGTTGTTAATGCATGTTCCACCTACGTGACAACCTACTCGTGTGCATCTGAGCTCCTCAATCAGATCGTTGACGTACAGGCTAAACAGGTCCGGAGAGGTGAGGCCCTCCTCACCGCACTCGCACCCTACACTCTAATCTAAAATATTTAGAGGTGGCGTCGCCCCATTTCACAAAATTAGTTTGGTTCTCGTATCAGAATCTCAACAGATCTACGGTTTTATTATGTACATTAGATTCGTAGAGCTTTCGCCAAAGTAAGTGGGGAAATTGGTCTATAATTTTTAGCGTTGGAGAGATCACCAGTTCTGTTTTTTGGCACGGGAACCACCATAGTCTTCATTAAATTTTTCGGCAAATAACCCATGTTGACGCAGGTTGTAAAGAGATCTGCCAACATAGGAATGACATAATCACTAGCGAATAAAATGTGTTCTAAACTAGGCACATCAAAGCCTTACCTTTTTTCATTTTGAAGATAACTCGAGCTATGTCATCAGGAGAGAAGCCAGAATAACTAGCAATTCCCCTTTGTCCCCAGTGGCCGTGGATCTGGTATTGCTAGACACGGGCAACGGATTCACTTTAAAATGATGTGCAAATAGATCAGCGATTTGTGATAGGCGCCATTGTGACAGATTGAAGGATTTTTTGAGTTGACATTTTTATATTAAAAAATATTGTGTACGTGTGGACTGAGGACCTACCTGAATTTCCTGAATTCCTGAATGATAAATATTAGTAGAAGGCAAAAAATGTAGAACAAATCTGGAAACTTGTAAAAATATAGTTTAAGAACTACAGCCGTCAGAGTGTGGACCCTCAGTTCACACACACCGCGCTATTTTCCAGATCTCGAAAAGTATGTGGAAAATTATGGTATTTTCACTACAGAATTTTAGTAGAACTTTTGTAAAAGTTTTTACAAATTTATCAAATACATAGCATCAGAAATAAAAAAAAACTATAACCACCGAAGTGTGGTCCCTCAGTTCACATAAAAGTGACATATTCATTTCGCGTTATATTACTGACTTTTTTAATTATTTTTCTACGTAGAATTTTTGTACCAAATTTGGAGAATATGTAGACAAAATTTCAGATAAATCTATCGACGCATTATGAAGATATCAACCATTATGTTGGGTTCCTCAGTTCACACACTGGTGTAAAACAAAAACTCAATTTTATATTAAACGACAAAATAAAAAAAAAGTCTTAAAAAAGTACTGTACTATACTTAAATTTTTGTAGAATTTTTTTCTCTTGGATTAGCACATAATATACTTAATTTCTTGCTTCCTAGCTGAGATAATGTTAATTTTTTGATTCTATGAAAATACAGAGTACGGTTACCACACAAGAAGCAAAATAAGGACAGTACCTAATATATTGTGTATGTTATGCCTTATTATGTTTACATTTTGCTCGCGGTTTCACAGCTTTTCACTATTTTACGGGTTCATAGTATTACAAGCAACCCTTATACCAATTATTAACAATTTGTGGTTTCGCTTTGCCCGCCCTTTTCTCTGTCCGTTCTTTCTAACTCCTTATATGTAATAATGTATATAAATAGATGAAATTTGATATTTTTTTTTACTATTTACGGATTTGTTGCGAGATCTGGGTATCTCTGATTTAGTACACTATACAACTATATCCCTGTCCTTCTTGTCAGCAAAAGTAACTAAAATTTGTACTACCTCCGTGCGTAGGTAAACATTGATAATATAATATTATGCATTTTGCGATTAATGTAATCTGTTTTTCTCTATTGAATTATTTCAAATAAGCCGGTTGGTAGGCGATTTTCCAACAATAATGACTAGGCGATTTGTGAAGCGACTAGCCACACGGTTTAAATCAACCCGTGTAAATCCTCTTCAACTTCTAATGACATAATCTACATATACAAAACATGTTATCAAAAAAGCAGACCCTATGGTGCTTATGTATATACTGAAAAGTTAAGTATAAGAAAAGATATTACAAAAAAATGATTTAATAATTAGAACAAAGGTTTTTATTTTGTATTAAAGGTACTGTGGAGAAAACCCCAAAGGGCAATATTTAGATAGCATTCTACAATTTGTAACTGGTATCCTTTGGTCATTCAGTCAATGACTTGATGGTCAAATCAATTATAAATTAGCAATTTAATTTACAAAATTGTTTTAATTAAGACCCCCGACACCCAATCCATCGAAGTAGTCTTCAAAATAATAATAATTTATTAATATCATGGACCAATTCACACCACGTCAATCTGGTCCCGTGGTTAGATCTCGAAGAACTTGTGTCACGGGTACCAGACAACGGAAATATATTTAATACTTTTATACTATATATATATTATATAATAAACATATTTAATAAATATCCATGACCCAGAAACACAGAAAACTTTTTGTTCCCTGGCGGCTTTAGCGCCAAAGTGCTAACTACTGAGCCAAGGAGGTCGTCAAAATCAATCAGTCAGTTTTGAGTTGCATACCTACTACCATTTTTAGTATCTCGACTTCATGTAAAGTATTATATTAATAATCATTATTAATATAAATGTGTGTAATTCGTAATTAGTAATATCATAAATATTTATAATTAAAATCTAATAAATATTAGATGCAGTCATAATATTATATTATAATCTTTGTGCTGTCCTTATTTTGCCTGTTGTATGGTAACCCTACTCTTCATATTTTCATAGTATCAAAAAATAACATTATCTCAGCTAGGAGGCAAGAAAGAGAAGAGAGAAAGAAGCAACCATTGCTATCTACGCACTTTTGCCATCTCATATGTAGTTCATTGATTCCTTTACTAAAAAAACCATTCGGACAATATTCAGATAAAAAATCAATAAAATCTTTGAAAGCGCTTTGGACTGCCCTATCGGAGTTGAATTTTTTCCCTTGCAAGAAGTTATCGAAATTTAAAAAAAAATGGTAATCTGTTGGAGCAAGGTCCGGGGAGTATGGTGGACTTAGACATTCCAATTGAAGCTCCTCTAATTTGGTAGCCGTCTGTTGTGCAGTGTGTGGTCTAGCGTTGGCCTGAACCAGCAGTGGCCTAAAGCGAATGACCAACCTCGGTTGTTTAGCAGCTAGCTTTTCCATCATGATTTACAGTTGCTGGCAATAGACATCTGCCGTAATCGTCTGGCCAGATTTAAGAAAGCTGTAGTGAACGACACCGGCACTAGTCCACCAGCCTAGTGCCGGTATTAACAGCCTCCGTGGTCTAGTGGTTTAGAGCTTGGCTCTCGACTCGGAGGTCGTGGGTTCGATTCCCGCATTGGAACAACAAAAATCTTGTTTCCAAGTTTGGTTAGGACAATGCAGGCTGATCACCTGATTGTCTGACAAGAAAGATGATCCATGCGTCGGATGGGCATGTAAAAAGTCGGACCTGCGCCTGATATCTCACCAGTCGTGTCGGTTATTCCTCCCACTGGGTTACGAGAATAAAGGAAGAGAGAGTGCTCTTGTGTACTGCGCACACACTTGGGCACTATAAAATGGCCTGGTTTCAATTAAAAAAACCGGCTACCGTCACTGAAATCAGTGTGGGGAGCTATATGGACTATATATGCTCAATAGGCTCAGGCCACCAAACGCTCACGAGTAACTTTTTTTGAGTCAATTTTGGCTTGAGGCAGGCTTTGGTTGGTTCGCCAGGGTTCAGCCATTGCAATGAGCGTTTCCGATTATCGTACAGGATCCACTTTTCATCACAGGTAATGATTCGATTTAAAATCCCTTCATTATTGTACCGGTTGAGTAATGTAACGCAGCAGTCGACGCGCGTTTGTCCGTTTGCTGCACTCAATTCATGAGGTACCTTTCAAGCTTTTTCACCTTCCCAATTTGCTTCAAGTGGATTAAAATAGTTTTATCACTAACACACTTTTCTTTTGCGACACCGCCGCCATACACATCATTAATCCTTCGAGCCGTTTCTGCAGCACTGGTGCCACGGTGGAAATCGTACTCGAAAATAATACGATATTTCAAGTTTTCCATTTTGTAAACAGAGTGACGCAAAGATAAAACCAAAAGTGGATAAAACAAATTACGGTTTCTGAAACACAAATGCATGAGTAAATAGCGGTATAAATTTGAAATTGGAATTCCTAACCAAAGAAGATATATTTGCGATCAAAGTGGCCAGTACGACAAAACGCCAATTTCATATGTAAGGACGTAATATTTTATGTGCTAATCCAAGAGAAAAAGACTTTTACAAAAATTTAAGTATAGTAGATTTTCTGATATTATTCTTGTTTAATAAATAATTGAGTTTTTCTTATACACCAGTATATGAACTGAGGGACCCAATATAATAGTTGATATCTTCAAAATGCGAAAAACTGAGGGATCATAGTGCGGTGGTTATAGATATTTTATTTATGATGCTACGTATTTGATAAATTTGTAAAAACTTTTACAAAAGTTCTACTTAAATTCTGTAGTGAAAAAACCATAATTTCCCACATACTTTTCGATATCTGGAAAATAGCGGTGTGTGAACTGAGGGACCACACTCTGAGGGCTGTAGTTCTTAAACTATCTTTTTACAAATTCCATGAAATGATTAAATTTTTTTTTCAGACTTCTACTAAAATTTGCTATACTTATTTTGGGGAAATTCAGGTAGGTCCCTCAGTCCACACGTACACAAAATATTGTTCGTTTAGTTTTAGAGGCTGAGAAAATATAATAATAAGAGGAGATGATATTTATGAGTTTTAATAAATAATTTAAAAGATCTGAGCTAATTTTGTTCAGACAGCCACCCCAAAAATACAGAAATATATTTATTTTATAATAACGAAACCGAAATCTACAAATACTACAACTACAAATAAAATAGTAACTAACTATACACAATCTATAACTTAATATAAATAAGTAGATGCTTCTGCCTTATAGCTTCTGTAGGTAATTATAAATATTATTTATAATTACAGAAGCTATAGGGGCAGACAGACATACAGACATACAGACGGGCGGACATAGCGAAACTATAAGGGTTCCTTGAGTACTACAAACCCCTAAAAACCACACACCGCGACAGCTCGCCTTACAAGATAAGAGTTTTGTTACATGTGGGTGCGTGACACTGTGTAATTACGACGCAAGGTCTAGCATAGACCGGTCTCGCTGTGTGGTTCGTAGAGCGCTACCTTCACTTTTTTATTTGGTCTGAGGTCTTCACAGACCCATTACAAAATAATTCTGTACTTAAGATACCTCTCTCAACTTCACTTAATCTTAGGATCTAACATAAACAGCTCAGAATAATTACCATTTATATATTTCAAATCTCAGCTTTCAGGCATATGGTACCAGCAAGCGTGGTATGACAACGACTACGAGATCAAAGCCCACTGTGTCGACTTGAATTTTGAAACTGAAAATAACATGTTCACTTTAAACGAAATTTTGGGGGACGAGCCATTAACTAGAAGGCTGCCAATGAGCCATGCAAGTAACGGCACGGGAGTCATCTTCATCCATTCGTCCTTATATAAGAAGTTAGAACATAAGGATGAAATATCCGTCGCTGTTCTGGCCCTGGACGTCAATAATTATGCGGTGATATATGACTGTAAATACGACGAGGAAATTAAGAAACGCCACGATTACCTGTGGATCCTATCCCGTTCCAAAACCTACGGAGGTGTAACTAAGACTTTTGTCGATGACTTGCTAGATAAGACACCGTTTTTAGACAAATCTAAACTTATTTGGCAACACATGTCAACTAAACCTTGCAGACGATAAATAAATGCCTTGAAAACCTTTCGTATACTTACTTAACTTTTCAAATATCAAACTTAAAAATTATATGAATTATTATGGATGAATTTCGACCACGGGGCGATCTCTAGTCTACAACGTGTTCAAAAATCAATTACGAATATTCGGGCACACCATGGACCGTTTTTTCACCGCCAACGTCAACGGGACGTCACCGTGAACGAGATTATTTCAGGCCGAGATTAAGTTGACGTGACGGCGATGGTTTGGCCACCGCGACGATCTCGATGGATCAGTTTGTTCTTACTGTGTGTTACATTAATATGTACTGTACTGATTACGTCTATAATTTTCTGGTCCATCTCTTTAAAGCGAGGTGAGTCGAAAATTATGAAATATTCGAAGGGGTGAAGGAGATGAGTGGGGGGTACAAAAGCGTAATTTCCATAATTTCGTAATGTGCTTCATAGCCTAGCTGTGCCCACCTGGGGTAAAACGTATCGTCTAGTTCTCATTCTCATTACAGATTAATATATTTATTATCTTCCTTGTTTTTTAAATAATAATAATATATCTCTACATATATTTGCTTTATTGCTCTCCGTATTTTTTGTTACCTATTGTTTTATAATCTGCACTAATATTTACGACATAAATTTAACTTGTACCTTTTTCATGGATGGTTTAAATAATAAAATTCAAAAATAATATTATATGCGGTCGAAATACTGCGGAATATACACAAATACACATTACACACATTGACGTTTCTAGACGACATTTCAAAATTTTATATTTCGCTTAATTTTTCAGCGGTCACGAAATCTAAACTTGCTTTTGCCCGCAACTTCGTTCGCGTAGCACAAAGCTAAATTTTGTCGCCTGCTTTAATAAAATACGTAAATACACAATAAAATTTGATGTCCAATAGCCTTCCACATGAAAATTCGGTTATCTAACACCAAATAAATTACAATACCTAATCAAATACCTAGTTTACTGTAATAATACTGTAAGTTAAAAAAAAAAAAATACATCAATGGACACAACACAACCAGAAGAATAATAAACAACTCGGAAATCAAAACTCGTAGGCTGGGATTATATGCTCCGGATTCCAGAACGTCGAGGAAAATTCAGGCCACTGAAAATAGAATTTTGCGCTAAAACAATAGAGTTGAAAATGGAAGCTTCGAGTGTCGAGTTGTCATATTGACATTTGACTCGACACTCGTGTGTTCGATTTTCAACTCTATTGTATTGGCACAGATTTCTATTTTCAATGCTCAGAATTCTTTACGGCCTTCCGGATTCCGTCTCATATAGTCCCAGCCTTACTCACTACAACATAAAATCAATTTTGCCATTGCATGAGATTGAGGCTGATTAATTTGAATAAACATACACAAAATGTTATTTAAAGTGAAAAAAAAATATTTTTCCATATTTTTATAAATATTTGCCATAGACTACGGCACTCAGCTGTAACTTGTTTACACTGTGGACGTGACGTCAGCAACCGGATATGTGAGTGTAAGAACCGTGAGTCTTTACGTATCCCCACACCTAATGAAGATAAGATTGAGTAAGTAAGTCTTAGGGACAATTTGATTAGGGATGCGAGACGTAGAGCTTTGGACGGTGAGCTTGAGCGACGACCGTTCTCTACAAGTGAAAAAATTCACTTTTCAAAAATTTGTATATCGACTTAGCAATCTCGTGTTGAGGTACAATAGGAGAAGTATAGAATAAGGTTTCACCTTGCCTCAAATACCTGCTATAAATTTCCTAGTAGCTCTTGGGCTGTATGTGATAATTATTATAATGGAACTTAATAATTGTAAAGAGACAAATTTACATACATAATTACGATTTCAGCTCATTTCAGACTACGCTATAGTATTGTGCTATTGCTATTGTATAGCAAAGAAGGACCTAATGCTATACTATAAAGATGGCGTTCACATTACGCAATATTATCACAAACATTTATAGTATATAGCAAGCTCAGTTGACCGCGATCCTTGAAGAGTGTGCACAGTTGCACAGCACACATCACGATCGACACAATGGATTTAATACTGTATAGTCTTGAAAGCTCATCCAGCGATGATAATAATGCGGAATTAGGCACTATCTTGTCATAGTTACGAAAGAAGAAAAAGGCCAAACCCTGGATGTACAATAGAGAAAAACTACGACAAAAACAAATCATTTGGCGCCAGCGCAATTCCGTCTCAGGCACAGGATCGTATCCAGACGTGTTGTGTGTGCGCTCGTAGTCTGAAAGCCGCTTTAAGTTCAATTTTATTTTAATGTGTAACATACAATTAATAATAATAATAATACAGATGATCTTAAATATCGTCGGACCTACAAAAAATATGTTATTTCGATGTCAGATTTACCTGCTTTAGAGGGTATTTAAGTCGCAAATATTAAAAAATGCATTCATTATTGTTTGCCGTCCTCTCAATATGATTTCCAAGATCTGTGCAGTATTTTGTCTTTTTTTTAAATTGGGATCGTCTACTTTATACATAGAAAAAGAATGTCCAGCTATCAAACCAGTTCCAAAGTTGGATTGGAAGGGCGTAAGTTGACTATTGATTAATTTTATTTAAACTTAAAAACTAACAAATGTTGTAGTGGAATACAGTTGCTGTCTTTTATTTTATGTTGCTACTGCATGTAGATGGTAGAATCTGGTAAACGAAAGTTGAAACTGAGAAACTAAGGGTGGCAAGATTCAAATTACTATGAAAAAATTCAAGTAACCGGATGAGTCACTCGCTAATTAATTAATTGGTACATTAATTGGTCCATGTTAGTACTAACATGATAAATAAAATGTTAAATTAATGTTTTTACTCTTTTACGCTAAAAGCACTAATTTTTTGTCAAATTTGATTTGTCAAATTATCTTTGAGCTCGTATAGCATTGCCAAGTTAAAACTTTTCAAATAACTTAGGACCTAGGTTCAAATTTCCTTTGCCTGATCTTTATCTCTTGGGTACTCATCCAGGGTGGAGGAAGTCTAGAAGTGACTAGTACACCGAGCATTGACTACCTACATGTTAGTAGACATCGCGTTCGAAGATCGTCTTCACCTCAAACCAAATAAAAAATGAAAACAGAGCTTTGTTAAACAAAAACTGAGGCTGTTTTTTTAAATGTATGTAGTGCGCGTGTAACTACGCATTTCATTACATAAATAGCCCAACCTAGAGCCTGTCAGGACATGTCTAAGGAGGGTTCCGTATCTACCGTCGCGCAATAGGTTTTCTTTTAATTACTTACTTCAAAAATTAATGTCCGATTTTGCTCAAAATGATTTTTTAAAGAGTAGAGAGCATGGAAACTTACAAGTTTCTATATTTTATAGTTTAGAAATGCCAGGGATGCGGACCAACTTAAAAAACATTTTGGAGGCCGATCACTCGTAAAACAATTTCAAATCAAAATCAAATCAAATCATATTTATTTCAGGCAAAAGTATATAACACTACATATTGTTTATGTAATAAAAAAATATTTAAAAAAAAGTAATAAAAACAACAAAAGATCATTATTAAAAATTAACATTCAGACAAAATTGAAACATTTAGATTGAAAAATCAATATATATTCAGCTATTATACCGTGGACACTTAAGACATTTCAAGTAAAATAAATCAGCCTGTTTTGTTTTTGTCGCGATGTACCGTCAGCTAGTAATTTAGAATCGGGTTTTTCAGACACCCGGCACACACACTGAGGATCTCGTTCCCAGATGAACGAACGCGATACCAAAACGCTGCGACACGTGCCCTAATAATGGCGAAGTAATCGGGGACTCTGGCGCCGGCTTACATGCCTGATGCACTGCAGTACTTTGGCAGTTTCATCAGGATGCGGTATGCATTATTGTACTGCACCCGATACTGCTCCTCGCGGTTTTAGAGCAGCTCACCCAAAGCTGACACGTGGAGAAGCATTGACAGTATGCCCTAAACAGCGTCAGCCTTGCCTCAAAGCTACACAGAGCAAACCGGCGCGCGAGCATGTTACAGCGAATAGCCAATGCCCGTCTTTCGCGGACTATGTCTTCATTGTCAGAAAGATCCTCTGTCAATATGTGTCCCAGATATCTGAAACGCTCAACTCTTTCCACTACTTGACCATTCAAATAAACCGGCGGGACCCTATAGGGGGGCCTTTGTCAGCCTGAAACACCATCATCTGCGTCTTCGCGACATTCTATTTGAGACCATGCTTACTAGCATAAGTCTCACAAATGCCGAGTAGCCGCTTCAAGCCTCTGATTGAGGGACTCAGAAGCACCATATCGTCAGCGTAGCTCAGGTTGTTAATGCATGTTCCACCTACGTGACAACCTACTCGTGTGCATCTGAGCTCCTCAATCAGATCGTTGACGTACAGGCTAAACAGGTCCGGAGAGGTGAGGCCCTCCTCACCGCACTCGCACCCTACACTCTAATCTAAAATATTTAGAGGTGGCGTCGCCCCATTTCACAAAATTGGTTTGGTTCTCGTATCAGAATCTCCTACAGATCTACGGTTTTATTATGTACATTAGATTCGTAGAGCTTTCGCCAAAGTAAGTTGTAATTTACCAGGTCGAAAGCTCGGCTGAGATCTAAGAAGCGTGCATACATAGATGTTTTTCTTTTTGTATAGTATAAGACCGTCGATTTAAGCGCAAAGATAGCTGAATCCATTGAGAGACCGGGACCAAACTGTGCGTCATCAATCTTAATATTATTGTTTATGTTAGGGTAATTAATGTTTCCACAACTTTTCCCATAACAGTTCCTAGGGAAACTGGTCTATAATTTTTAGCGTTGGAGAGATCACCAGTTCTGTTTTTTGGCACGCGAACCACCATAGTCTTCATTAAATTTTTCGGCAAATAACCTATGTTGACGCAGATTGTAAAGAGATATGCCAACATAGGAATGACATAATCACTAGCGAATAAAATGTGTTCTAAACTAGGCACATCAAAGCCTTACCTTTTTTCATTTTGAAGATAACTCGAGCTATGTCATCAGGAGAGAAGCCAGAATAACTAGCAATTCCCCTTTGTCTCCAGTGGCCGTGGATCTGGTATTGCTAGACACGGGCAACGGATTCACTTTAAAATGATGTGCAAATAGATCAGCGATTTGTGATAGGCGCCATTGTGACAGATTGAAGGATTTTTTGAGTTGACATTTTTATATTAAAAAATATTGTGTACGTGTGGTGTGGACTAAGGACCTACCTGAATTTCCTGAATTCCTGAATGAAAAATATTAGTAGAAGGCAAAAAATGTAGAACAAATCTGGAAACTTGTAAAAAGATAGTTTAAGAACTACAGCCGTCAGAGTGTGGACCCTCAGTTCACACACACCGCGCTATTTTCCAGATCTCGAAAAGTATGTGGAAAATTATGGTATTTTCACTACAGAATTTTAGTAGAACTTTTGTAAAAGTTTTTACAAATTTATCAAATACATAGCATCAGAAATAAAAAAAAACTATAACCACCGAAGTGTGGTCCCTCAGTTCACACAAAAGTGACATATTCATTTCGCGTTATATTACTGACTTTTTTAATTATTTTTCTACGTAGAATTTTTGTACCAAATTTGGAGAATATGTAGACAAAATTTCAGATAAATCTATCGACGCATTATGAAGATATCAACCATTATGTTGGGTTCCTCAGTTCACACACTGGTGTAAAACAAAAACTCAATTTTATATTAAACGACAAAATAAAAATAAAAGTCTTAAAAAAGTACTGTACTATACTTAAATTTTTGTAGAATTTTTTTCTCTTGGATTAGCACATAATATACTTAATTTCTTGCTTCCTAGCTGAGATAATGTTAATTTTTTGATTCTATGAAAATACAGAGTACGGTTACCACACAAGAAGCAAAATAAGGACAGTACCTAATATATTGTGTATGTTATGCCTTATTATGTTTACATTTTGCTCGCGGTTTCACAGCTTTTCACTATTTTACGGGTTCATAGTACTACAAGCAACCCTTATACCAATTATATTATTAACAATTTGTGGTTTCGCTTTGCCCGCCCTTTTCTCTGTCCGTTCTTTCTAACTCCTTATATGTAATAATGTATATAAATAGATGAAATTTGATATTTATTTTTACTATTTACGGATTTGTTGCGAGATCTGGGTATCTCTGATTTAGTACACTATACAACTATCTCCCTGTCCTTCTTGTCAGCAAAAGTAACTAAAATTTGTACTACCTCCGTGCGTAGGTAAACATTGATAATATAATATTATGCATTTTGCGATTAATGTAATCTGTTTTTCTCTATTGAATTATTTCAAATAAGCCGGTTGGTAGGCGATTTTCCAACAAAAATGACTAGGCGATTTGTGAAGCGACTAGCCACACGGTTTAAATCAACCAGTGTAAATCCTCTTCAACTTCTAATGACATAATCTATATATACAAAACATGTTATCAAAAAAGCAGACCCTATGGTGCTATGTGTATACTGAAAATTATTAATTTGATATTACAAAAAAATGATTTATTAATTAGAACAAAGGTTTTTATTTTGTATTAAAGGTACTGTGGAGAAAACCCCAAAGGGCAATATTTAGATAGCATTTAACAATTTGTAACTGGTATCCTTTGGACATTCAGTCAATGACTTGATGGTCGAATCAATTATAAATTAGCAATTTAATTTACAAAATTGCTTTTAATTAAGACCCCCGACACCCAATCCATCAAAGTAGTCTTCAAAATAATAATAATTTATTAATATCATGGACCAATTCACACCACGTCAATCTGGTCCCGTGGTTAGATCTCGAAGAACTTGTGTTACGGGTACCAGACAACGTAAATATATTTAATACTTTTATACTATATATATATATATATATATATATATAGTATAAAAGTATTCATATTTTCATAGTATCAAAAAATAACATTATCTCAGCTAGGAGGCAAGAAAGAAGCAACCATTGCTATCTACGCACTTTTGCCATCTCATAGGTAGTTCATTGATTCCTTTACTAAAAAAACCATTCGGACAATATTCCTTATATTATATTATATTATTAGGTAATTATAATATATAAATTAAAAAAATGGTAATCTGTTGGAGCAAGGTCCGGGGAGTACGGTGGACTTAGACATTCCAATTGAAGCTCCTCTAATTTGGTAGCCGTCTGTTGTGCAGTGTGTGGTCTAGCGTTGTCCTGAAGCAGCAGTGGCCTAAAACGAATGACCAACCTCGGTTGTTTAGCAGCTAGCTTTTTCATCATGATTTACAGTTGCTGGCAATAGACATCTGCCGTAATCGTCTGGCCAGATTTAAGAAAGCTGTAGTGAACGACACCGGCACTAGTCCACCAAACGCTCACGAGTAACTTTTTTTGAATCAATTTTCGCTTGGGGCAGGCTTTGGCTGGTTCGCCAGGGTTCAGCCATTGCAATGCGCTTTTCCGATTATCGTACAGGATCCACTTTTCATCACAGGTAATGATTCGATTTAAAATCCCTTCATTATTGTGCCGGTTGAGTAATGTAACGCAGCAGTCGACGCGCGTTTGTCGGTTTGCTGCACTCAATTCATGAGGTACCTTTCAAGCTTTTGCACCTTCAATTTGCTTCAAGTGGATTAAAATAGTTTTATCACTAACACACTTTTCTTTTGCGACACCGCCGCCATACACATCATTAATCCTTCGAGCCGTTTCTGCAGCACTGGTGCCACGGTGGAAATCGTACTCGAAAATAATACGATATTTCAAGTTTTCCATTTTGTAAACAGAGTGACGCAAAGATAAAACCAAAAGTGGATAAAACAAATAAATTACGGTTTCCGAAACACAAATGCATGAGTAAATAGCGGTATAAATTTGAAATTGGAATTCCTAACCAAAGAAGATATATTTGAGATCAAAGTGGCCAGTACGACAAAACGCCAATTTCATATGTAAGGACGTAATATTTTATGTGCTAATCCAAGAGAAAAAGACTTTTACAAAAATTTTAGTATAGTAGATTTTCTGATATTTTTCTTGTTTAAGTGTTATAAATAATTGAGTTTTTCTTATATTACCAGTGTATGAACTGAGGGACCCAATAGTTGATATCTTCAAAATGCGAAAAACTGAGGGATCATAGTTCGGTAGTTATAGATATTTTATTTCTGATGCTATGTGTTTGATAAATTTGTAAATTCTGTAGTGAAAAAACCATAATTTCCCACATACTTTTCGATATCTGGAAAATAGCGGTGTGTGAACTGAGGGACCACACTCTGAGGGCTGTAGTTCTTAAACTATCTTTTTACAAATTCCAAGAAATGATTTACAATTTTTTTTAGACTTTTACTAAAATTTGCTATACTTATTTTGGGGAAATTCAGGTAGGTCCCTCAGTCCACACGTACACAAAATATTGTTCGTTTAGTTTTAGAGGCTGAGAAAATATAATAATAAGAGGAGATGATATTTATGAGTTTTAATAAATAATTTAAAAGATCTGAGATAATTTTGTTCAGACAGCCACCCCAAAAATACAGAAATATATTTATTTTATGATAACGAAACCGAAATCTACAAATACTACAACTACAAATAAAATAGTAACTAACTATACACAATCTATAACTATACCAAATTTTATCTATTTATAATATAAATAAGTAGATGCTTCTGCCTTATAGCTACTGTAGGTAATTATAAATATTATTTATAATTACAGAAGCTATAAGGGCAGACAGACATACAGACGTACAGACGGGCGGACATAGCGAAACTATAAGGGTTCCTTGAGTACTACAAACCCCTAAAAACCACACACCGCGACAGCTCGCCTTACAAGATAAGAGTTTTGTTACATGTGGGTGCGTGACACTGTATAATTACGACGTAGTATAGACCGGTCTCGTTGTGTGGTTCGTAGAGCGCTATCTTCACTTTTTTATTTGTTCTGAGGTCTTCACAGACCCATTACAAAATAATTCTGTACTTAAGATACCTCTCTCAACTTTACTTAACCTTAGGATCTAACATAAACAACTCAGAATAATTATTACCATTTATATATTTCAAATTTCAGCTTTCAGGCATATGGTACCAGCAAGCGAGGTATGACAACGACTACGAGATCAAAGCCCACTGTGTCGACTTGAATTTTGAAACTGAAAATAACATGCTCACTTTAAACGAAATTTTGGGGGACGAGCCATTAACTAGAAGGGTGCCAATGAGCCATGCAAGTAACGGCACGGGAGTCATCTTCATCCATTCGTCCATATATAAGAACTTAGAACATAAGGATGAAATATCCGTCGCTGTTCTGGCCCTGGACGTCAATAATTATGCGGTGCTATATGACTGTAAATACGACGAAGAAATTAAGAAACGCCACGATTACCTGTGGATCCTATCCCGTTCCAAAACCTACGGAGGTGTAACTAAGACTTTTGTCGATGACTTGCTAGATAAGACACCGTTTTTAGACAAATCTAAACTTATTTGGCAACACATGTCAACTAAACCTTGCAGACGATAAATAAATGCCTTGAAAACCTTTCGTATACTTACTTAACTTTTTAAATATCAAACTTAAATATTATATGAATTATTATGGATGAATTTCGATCAATTACGAATATTTCGGGCACACCATGGACCGTTTTCCCACCGCCAACGTCAACGGGACGTCACCGTGAACGAGATTATTTCAGGCCGAGATTAAGTTGACGTGACGGCGATGGTTTGGCCACCGCGACGATCTCGATGGATCAGTTTGTTCTTACTGTGTGTTACATTAATATGTACTGTACTGATTACGTCTATAAGTTTCTGGTCTATGTCTTTAAAGCGAGGTGAGTCGAAAATTATGAAATATTCGAAGGGATGAAGGAGATGAGTAGGGTACAAAAGCGTAATTTCCATAATTTCGTAATGTGCTTCATAGCCTAGCTGTGCCCGCCTGGGGCAAAACGTAGCGTCTAGTTCTCATTCTCATTACAGATTAATATATTTATTATCTTCCTTGTCTTTTAAATAATAATAATATATCTCTACATATATTTGCTTTATTGCTCTCCGTATTTATTGTTACCTATTGTTTTATAATCTGCACTAATATTTACGACATAAATTTAACTTGTACCTTTTTCATGGATGGTTTAAATAATAAAATTCAAAAATAATATTATAATATGCGGTCGAAATACTGCGGAATATACACAAATACACATCACACACATTGACGTTTCTAGACGACATTTCAAAATTTTATATTTCGCTTAATTTTTCAGCGGTTACGAAATCTAAACTTGCTTTTGTCTAAATCGAATTCTAAAGTTGCGGGAACTTCGTTCGCGTAGCACAAAGCTAAATTTTGTCGCCTGATTTAAAAAAATACGTAAATACACAATAAAATTTGATATCCAATAGCCTTCCACATGAAAATTCTGTTATTTAACACCAAATAAATTACAATTTCAAATACCTAGTTTTAGTTTCTAACATTAGTGGTTTAAACCGAATAGTCTCTTCGGCTACATCATATTTATTGTAAACTAGCTTTTGCCCGCAGCGTCGCCCGTGTGGGAAAGTATTCGTGGCAAAAAACTTATTTAGAAAATATACCTGCAATATTGTAATAGCACAGAGTAAAAATATATAATCTCCTAGATAAGGATAATTAAATTATATCCGTCTAAATAGTTTCTGGAAATACCACATTATTTGTGATCATTTTTTTAAATTAGAATGGGTATAGTACACTGTTTTGTATTTGATGCGTTTGCGCTGGTTCGGCTGCGTGATTCTTGCTTATTATTTGAGGAGTGAAGAGAAACAGTAGATTGACTGATATTGCGTATATTGTTCCAAATCTAAACCCAATTTTACAAGTATTTCTAATTTTAGTTACTAAAAAATGCGTATAACAAAAATGGCGTTGCGATATATATTTCTAACAGTTTCGTGAGAACCCCTGTCACTGATAGTAGAAATATCACGTCATCGACGGCCAATCGTAACGCAGCGTGCGTTATGACGCGATATTTGACCAATAAGATGCATCATACAGATTCTGTGCGTTAACATACTCCTCGGCCTTGGAATCTGGAGACGGTTCCAAAAAATCTCCGAACTCAGACTTCACATGGAAGAAGTGGGCAAATCTTAGAAAATGCTCGCCGTACTACGCCATCTGCCTTGCGAATATCGGCAACTCTTGACATCCCGTCTTTGCCTGGATATGTTTTTACGATACGGCCTAGGTTCCACTTCATCGGCGGTAAGTTGTCATCTTTTATCAATACCAACATGTCATCTTTAAGTTCTCCCCTGTTCTGGTGCCACTTACTCCTGGCCTGAAGTTCAGACACATACTCCTGAGACCATCGCTTCCAAAAGTGCTGGCGTATTTGTTCTATTCGCTGGTACCGTGTGAGGCGATGAGCAGGAACGTCGTGTACCTCGGTCGTTACAGGTGCAGTCAGCGGACGGCCAATCAAAAAATGAGCTAGAGAAAGTGGGAGAAAATCGTTGGGATCTGTGGAGAGGAGTCAATGGACGGGAGTTGAGAATAGCTTCAATTTGAACCAGTACCGTGCTGAATTCTTCGAATGTTAGATGTGCGTTTCCTACCACACGTCGCAAATGATGCTTACAGCTATTTACTCCAGCCTCCCATAAACCCCCGAAATGACTACCGTAATAAGGAATCATCTTAAAGTTAATATTTTGAGAAATTGCGTATTCTCTTATTTCCTCAGAACAAAAAGCTAAAAATTTTTTGAAATCATTCATCAGGCCGACAAAGTTTTTCCCATTGTCCGAGAATATCTCGCTTGGTTTACCACGTCGAGCAATAAAACGCTTCAAAGCTAAGCTAGCAAAAGGTACCCATCCGACGAAAGGTCGCTCACCAACTCTAAAAGGACTGCGCGCGTTACTAAACATACAAATAGGCATATATATGATTTTTGTAATTTAGCACCTCTACCTTTACGATTCAACGTGAACACTGGGCCAGCGTAATCGACGCCACAACGCAAGAACGGAAAACCTGGGTCTAAACGTTCTTTGGGCAAGTTTCCCATGATAGGAGTAACCGTCGTCGGTCGCAATCGTGTGCACCGCACACAACAACGCGCCACCTTCCGAGCAAGGTTCCGGCCTCCGACGGGCCACCACATCTCCCTTAATGAAAATAGAAGTAGCTGCGGTCCCGCGTGAAGCAAACGCTGGTGCTCAAATCGGAAAAGTAAACTAGAAAAATAGTGTTTAGTGGAAATAAGAATAGGAAATTTTTTATCAAATTCAAAATGAGGCGAGTTTTGAATACGTCCACCTACTCTAATTAAATTATACGAATCAATAAATAAATTTAATTTTGAAAGTTGACTACAACCCTTTATAGGTTGATTATTTTTAATCGAGTCTAAAATATCAACAAACGATTCCCGTTGACTAAACATTGCTAACGTCATCTCCGCACATTTTAGTTCTTCGATAGAAAGTGAACCAGATCGCTTGTTGTTTACGTTGCGAGCGTTATAGATAAAACGTAAAACATAAGCAGCGGCTCGTTTCAATCGCATATACTGCGAAAACCGAGAAAAGTCAAATAAATTGTTATCTTTAACTGATTTAAGCTATGACAACAGACATTAGATGATTTAGTTTCTGGTAAATCCTCCAATATTAAATTACACTTCTTTAAATCTGGTATTTCAAAATTTATATCTTGTAAAAATGGTGGTCCATTCCACCATAAAGATGAAGAAATAAGCGCGCTTAAATTTTGGCCTCGCGATACCAAATCGGCTGGATTATCTCTGCCTGCCACGTGACGCCACGAATGTTCCTTTGTCAACTCATGGATCTCCGTCGTCCTGTTTTGAACGTAAGGTTTTAACAAATTAATAGGCATACCTAACTAACCCAAAACGATGGTAGAATCCGTCCAAAACACTACTTTATCAAAATTTGAACGTAGTGATCCATTTAATTTGTGATATAAACGCGCCCCTAACAAAGCACCACACAACTCTAAACGTGGTATAGTCGTGGGTTTAGTAGGCGCGACCTTGCCCTTGGAACATAGCAAGCGCACCGTAACATCAGCTGACGCATTGATAGTGCGAACGAACGCGCAGGCACCATAAGCAATTTGCGACGCGTCTGTATAAATATGTAACTCGATTCGAATAGGTTCAATACACATCACATAACGCGGAATACGTAAACACTTTAAATAAGATAATCCGTCGATAAATTTGTTCCATATTTGTGAAATATCATCGGGAACCGGTTCGTCCCATTCTAGTTTTAGCAACCAACATTTTTGTAATAAAGTTTTGGCAACCGTTATCACCGGGCTCAGCAGTCCTAATGGATCATATATCTGAGACGCGGATGATAATATAAGACGTTTAGTTAGTTTATTAAAAGTACAATTGGCATTATCGTTTTGAATCTGGGACAGATAGTAAATTTCATCAATTATACTATTCCAACCGATGCCTAAAGTTTTATTTTGTATAATTTTATCGAACAACGATAACTGCTGTGCATTATAGTCAGTGCAAGCTGTTGTGTTTAGGTTAGAGCGGTCATAATTAAATATCCATTTGCGCAGTTTAATACATGCTGCACTTAAAATGTTACTAGTGCCCTCACAGATGCTCTCTAATTCATTTATACTATTAGAAGTAACCACCAAGTCATCCACATAGAAGCAGTTGTCTATAGTGTGTGCTATGTACGGAATGCCACAGTTTTGCCCTAAATCTTTCAAACACCTACAACTAAGATAGGGTGCTGCCGCAGTTCCGTACGTTACGGTATTTAAGCGGTATACTCTCAGCTTTTCTGAGGGATTATCGCGCCACACGATAAGTTGAAGGTCACGCTGTTCTTCAGCTGGATGCACTTGACGATAGAATTTCTCTATATCAGCACAAGCGACATACCTCTGTTCACGAAACCGTAATAATATTGAAATTAAATCGCCCTGTATTGCAGGTCCGATCATTTGCAGGTCGTTTAGTGATACGCCAGTGCTAGATGGCAGATACTAGCATCAAACACTACTCGTAACTTAGTCGTTGTAGCGTGTTGTCTAAACACTCCATGATGAGGTAAAATATTATGTGTATCACTATAAGTATTAACAAGACTCATATGACCTAAATTGATATACTCATGAATAAAATCACGGTACATGGCTTTATAATTAGAATTATATTCAAGACGTTTTTCTAATGCATAAAACCGTTCAGTCGCTTGTTCGCGTGTATCACCTAAAGTTTTAGGAGATTGTTTTAGTGGCAAACGAACACAACAACGTCCGTCCGAAAGCCTTTTTGTTGTTTTTAAAAAATGTTCCTCACATGCAGACTCCTCAGTTGAATATATTTTAGTAGAAGTCACAGGCAATTCCTCCAACTTCCAGAAACTCCTAACTAATTGATCGAGCGAAACCATATCTGTTGACTGTGTTAAAAAATTACAATGAACTTGTTTCACCTTTTGTTTACAGGGAATATAATGAACGACACCGGAAACTATCCAACCTAAATTCGTATTTTGAATGAAAGAACCATTTTTAAGACGAATTTTTCCATCGATCAATAAATCCCAAAATAAATCCGCACCTAACAATAAATCAATATTTTGAGATTTATAGAAAGTGGGGTCTGCCAGATATAAGTTATGAGGAACATTAAAATATTTTAAATTTAACGTAGTGGTAGGCAACTTAGAGGTTATTTGAGGCAACACTAAACATTGAATACGGGCATTGAAGCTCCCGTCACGCGATTTTAGCTCAATGTTACATGATTGCGAACATAGCGTAATAGAATTACCTACGCCGTGAATATGCTGAGTGGACTGTACAATGCGTATACTCAATTTATAACATAACGATTGTGAGATAAAAGAACTGCACGCGCGCTGTAATACTCACCCGATTGTCCACATACTTCGACAATAGCCGTCGATAACATGAAGAGTTGATCTGGACAAAATAATTTATCTCCTTCGTTATCTAAATCGCTGTGCGCGTACATATGGTGTGACTGCAATTCATAACAGCTGCGCGCGCTCGTATCACTAACTGAAACGGGAGGAGGAAATTTACTTGAACCGTGCCCATACAAAGCTAAAGTTACAGTATTATTTTTTAACTTAATAGCATCACAAATCAAACTGTTATGTTTTTGATCGCATTTTCTACATGGACCGAAAAGACAAGCCTCCACAGAATGGCCGGAACGCAGATAATTAATACATAATCTTTTATCTTTCACAAATTTTAATTTATCTTGTGGATTACAATCGAGAAATTTTTGACACGAGTATAACGGATGATGACTGTTACACATTAAACATAGCTTAATAAACTGCGGACGTAGTCTTTTATTCTGCGATTTACTATTTGTATTATTATTTTCCGCTATTAAATTGCAATGAACTCGAGATGCGTTATTATTAAAAATTGATTTTTTATTTACGTTACTATGAATAACTTTACTCGAGTGGCTAACGGTAAGTGTGGTTAATAAGTCTGCCTTTTCCTTAAGAAAGTCCAATAAGTCGCTTAAATGTATTTTAGCATCTGTGTTTAATTTATAAAATGTATTTTTATACTGTTCCCACTCGCGTTCTGAGGCGGGGTCCAGCTTTGACACAACAATATAAATAATCAGTGTATCCCAATACTCAGTCGGCTCACCTAAAATCTTTAGAGATCGTATATTTTTTAAGATAGTATCAATGAGTTTATTTAATAGAACAGATGACTCCTTTGTTACAGGTTGAATAGAAAAAATAGCTTTAATGTGACTTTGAATAATTAATCTAGTATTATTAAATCTGTTGTATCAAAAGTTCCCATGCTACTTGATAATTGCTTGACGAAAACTCCACATTTTCGATAACCACCTTAGCGTCGCCTTTTAAACTCGCTTTTAAATAATGAAACTTTTGAATCGCTGGTATTGTTTTCAAGTTATGAATAAGAGACATGAATGTGTCACGAAATTCAACCCAGTGTTCATTTGAACCGTCAAAGCTAGGAATAGATATAGTAGGTAATTTAACGGACTCACCACTATGATTATTACATTCATGTACTAAGGAACACTCAAAAGACTTATTAACCGACCTTTCATCGGAACTGTCGGGATTTACCATGCAGTCCAACAAAGCAAGAACTACATAATATTCTTTTTCGAATTCTGCGCGTGATTCGATCAACTTATCGGATTCCGTTTCCGGCACGAGATCTTCAATCTTACTTTGTACCTGATTGAAATCATTCATTAAATTTTGAGCTCCTGGTATACGTAATTTTAACTCTGCTCGCTGATGAACAGTTAAATCAACGTTTTGAAAGGAGGAAACATATTTTTTAAAGTTTGTTAACCTACACTTTATCAAACCTCGTTTTTTCCTCAAATCTCTTAACATATCTTCGACTTTTTGTTCAGAACTAGTCATTGCACTGTAGTAAAAGGCTGTAAGTACTTACGGTTTTGAAATGAAGCATAAACGATAAACTGTAAGCAGGTACTACTACTGCGAATGATAGCAAGTCAGCAGCAGGCAGGTACAATCGAAAGCACTGAAATTGATAAAAATACGGTATCACTTAGGCGAATAGGTAAAGGTTTGGGTAATTTTTGCTGGCACGTCTTACCGAAGATGCACTGTATATATCTTCTCCACCAAATAGCGTCTCTCAAAGAATAAACTTCTCCAATATCCAGGAACGATGGACCAAATGTTTTGTATTTGATGCGTTTGCGCTGGTTCGGCTGCGTGATTCTTGCTTATTATTTGAGGAGTGAAGAGAAACAGTAGATTGACTGATATTGCGTATATTGTTCCAAATCTAAACCCAATTTTACAAGTATTTCTAATTTTAGTTACTAAAAAATGCGTATAACAAAAATGGCGTTGCGATATATATTTCTAATATCCCATTTACATTCGCGTACGAGTCGCGAGGCGAGGGACGAGGCGAGGGGCGAGGTGCGAGTGTGAACAGACGCTCGTGGCTCGCCTCGTCCCTCGTCTCGTCCCTCGCGGCGCTCGCGTCCGGAGCGGTTTTTGGGGCACGAGTCAAAGGACCTCGCGTCGCACGCGAGTGGGTGTTTACATTCGCCCTCCCGCATTATTCTGGCTTCTACATCGTGCCGCGCAGGTTGTGTTTAGTTTTAAATACGCAAAAACAAAAACGCATCGTATAATGGATTGGTCGGTATAATGGATTTATCTGATCCTTTAGCACTGTGTTGATAGCATTACAGACATCTTGTACAATGATTGAGATGGCTGCACTGGAAACCTTGAATAAGTAGTGAAGGCTCCTGTAGCTGTCGCCAGTAGCTAAGAATCGTAACGTTATAGCTAAGCGCACTTTTGCTGGGATGGGTATTCAGAGTCTAGTCTTTTGCTTTTTAATCAAAGGTTCTACTTTGCTTAGCAGAACATCAAAATCATTTGGTGACATTCGGCAAAAATTCTGAAACTCGGCAGAATCTTCATTCAGCATTTCTTGAAACATTTGTTCCATACTTTGCCTGAAATTTAAAAGAGAAGCATTAAAAATAACTATACTACATATTGCATAATGCAATTCAGGGAGAAGCAGAAGCTCCGTAGGCATTAACACACTTACAGGGTTCTATTGCGATGAATCGATATCATCCACCATCTTCTTGGGCGCCGCCGCCGTTTCTTTACTACTTTCCTTTTATTTAAATTAGTGACGTAGCAGTATAAGCCCAGTACGCACAAACTTGTAGCTGCTAAAACTTCGACGTCCTCCATTGTTGCTAGCTCAAAGACGACTGAACTCGGCACGCGAGTGTAAACAGGCAACTTATTAACCATCGATCAACACGAGCCTCGCACGAGGGACGAGGCGAGCCACGAGGCGAGGGACGAAGCGCGAGTGTAAAGGCCGTATAACAGTTTCGTGAGAACCCCTGTTACTGATAGTAGAAATATCACGTCATCGACGGCCAATCGTAACGCAGCGTGCGTTATGACGCGATATTTGACCAATAAGATGCATCATACAGATTCTGTGCGTTAACATACACTATCCTTAAGAGATAGACATATCTATGCCACCGCGGACTTTTTGCAGACTATAAAACAGAAACAA
Organism: Phengaris alcon alcon; assembly: GCA_037179445.1. Classification (NCBI taxonomy): domain Eukaryota; kingdom Metazoa; phylum Arthropoda; class Insecta; order Lepidoptera; family Lycaenidae; genus Phengaris; species Phengaris alcon. The sequence goes on along the minus strand of JAYRCH010000085.1, from coordinate 2,311,008 downwards.
TCCCACCATACATTGTTTTGTTACTTATCTCTATCGGGTTAGGTTAGGTAAAGTTCCATCTTGGCTTGATTTTTTCCAACACCTTCAACAATCCTCGTCATAGATCAAACAATTTATACAAAACCTTAACAAACTATTATCGACCTAAACCATCCAAAGGAACCAACCACTGTGTCGGTAAATGTAAACGGCATGAAAATCGGCATTATCTCTTATTTAGTCGTATAGTGCGTAGCGGCCTTAGAAATTTTAAATATCTTTGATTTAATATAGAAAAAAATCTTATTTTAAGCCAAAAAAAACTGCGAAAATTACTTTAAGTTAACTGTGAATTACTCCTATATACGATAATAGGTATAATTAAGCAAAATTTATACTAGAACAATTGTTACTTCATGAGGAATAAAGATTTTACCATTTTAAAGAATGAATTTACTAACTTATTTCAATAAAAACGATAAATACAACTGCAAAATTACTACAAAATGCGAAATGTCGGGAACGCTTCAAATACCCAGTCTCGCAGAGTGCAGCCCCCTTACTCCGGACACAATCGAGAATCGAATCATTTCGATCTCAATAGCTTTTGATACTCCCGACACCTACACTAGCGCACGATCGTGCGGTGGCTCAATTTGTAACTAGCCTAGATAGAAAAGTTCGTTAGATCGAATGAATAGAGAATCGAATGGCTGGATCGTAAACAAACATCAAATTACACGATAGCTAAAGAGGTCTCTGGTCATCGCAGTGTCGAGTTTGCTTGTTTGAGTGTATTTGAACTAAATAATGTATTATATTTTCACTTAAGACAGAGACGGAGACAACCGAAGTCTACATAATATTATGATCTATGTTAACGTATCATATGAAGACATCGTTTATCTCAGTCTGTCTTTGAATAAACAAAGTCAATAAATAGTTGTAAAAAGTTCTATGTTGGTGTTACTATGCTAGGGTTTTCTAAATGTCAACACTAAACACGAATTCGTTATTGTCATTTACATTAAATATACCAATGAATTATATTTTCACCAAAATTAACATTTAATTACCTTTGTACAATACCACCAATTATCGATATAAGGCAAGTTATTGTAGCTAATGAATGTGTTTCCTGTACAACACTTGACTTTTGCTGACAAAATAAATAAACATATTTTGACTTTGACATTTGACAGAACGTTAAAGATTATAAACAGGAATTTCAAAACTATTGTTTATGGTCACATTTTTTTTTAGAAAAATAACCTTTAAACCTAACCTAACCTACCATTGCATGAGATTGAGGCTGATCCATATGAATTATCTAAAGAGAAAAATATATAATTTCTCCATATTTTTAATTATCTTCACCATAGACTACGGCACTCAGCTGTAACTTGTTTACACTGTGGACGTGACGTCAGCAACCGGATACAGCTAATGGACGCTGATAAGACACGATATCAACGCGATCTCGATTTCGATTAGATTTTGGTGCGGGAGTACGCATCAGGATCGAAGCTGAATCAAAATCGACATCGGATCTGACTCGTAAATCGAAATCGTATCAGTTTCGGGAGTAAGGCCCCAGATTTGTAATAGGGCTCTTAAGTATCCTATTTCCGTCTCCTGGTTCTAAGCTACCTCCCCACCAATTTTCAGCCAAATCGGTTCAGCCGTTCTTGAGTTATAATAAATAGTGAAACTAACACGACTTCCTTTTATTTATATAGATATTTTATTATTTAATAAAAATAAATCAATTAATACAACGCGTGAATTATAAACGTAATTTTCTGAATAAATGTTTCTAATACTCGTGGTGAAGGACTTATTTATTAGGATTAGAATTGATTATAATAATTGATATCATTAAATACACTTTACAAACAAACAAAATAATATTTATATAGTGACTCCTATGTTGGCAGATCTCTTTACAATCTGCGTCAACATAGGTTATTTGCCGAAAAAATTAATGTATAAACAATAATATTAAGATTAAGATTGATGGTGCACAGTTTGGTTTTCGTCCCGGTCTCTCTGCGGATTCGGCTATCTTTGCGCTAAAATCGACGATATACCATACAAAAATAAACATATTTATAATATGTATATGCATGCTTCTTAGATCTCAGCCGAGCTTTCGACCTGGTAAATTACTTTAGCGAAAGCTCTACGAATCTAATGTACCTAATAAAACCGTGGATATATTGAGATTCTGGTGCGAGAACCAAACAAATTTTGTGAAATGGGGCGACACCAACTCTAATGATTTTAGATTAGAGTGTAGAGTGTGGGTCGCGCCAAATTTAGCCTGTACGTCAATGATCTGATTGAGGAGCTCAGAAGCACACGAGTGGGTTGTCACGTAGGTGTAACATGTATTAATAACCTAAGCTACGCCGCCTTCTGAGTCCCTCAAAAAGGGGCTTAAGGCGGCTACTCGGCATTTGTGAGACTTATTTATATATGGCATTAGTAAGCATGGGCACAAATACAATGTCGGGAAAACGCAGATGATGGTGTTTCGGGCTGACAAAGGCCCGGAGAGGGTTCCGCCGATTTATTTGGATGGTCAAGTAGTGGAAAGAGTTAAGTGTTTCAGATACCTAGGACACATCTTGGGGATCTCTCTGACAATGAAGACATAGTCCGCGATAGACGGACATTGGCTGTTCGGTGTAACATGCTCGCGCGCCGGTTTTCGCGGTGTAGTGTTGAAGCAAGGCTGACGCTATTTAGAGCATACTGTCTATGCTTCTACACGTGTCAGCTTTAGGTCAACTGCTCTAAAACTGCGAGGAGCAGTATCAGGGTGCAGTACAATAATGCATACCGCATCCTGATGAAACTGCCAAAGTTCTGCAGTACACCGATAGAAAACCCGATTCTAACTTACTGGCTGACGGTACCTATATCTCGACAAAAACAAAAAAGGCTGATTTATTTTATTTGTAATGTCTTGTGTCTATGGTATAATAGCTGCTTTTTTTCTTAATGTTTAAATTTTGTCTGAATGTCTGTCAATCATGCGATCAGCCTGCAATGTCCTAACCAAACTTGTAACCAACATTTTTGTTGTTCCAATGCGGGAATCGAACCCACGACCTCCGAGTCGAAAGCCAAGCTCTAACCACTAGACCACGGAGGCTGTTAATTTTTGTTATTGTTATCCCCTCCAAACTGGTTTACTGAATATAACATTATAAACCTAGTTTATTTTTGTTTAGGAGTATTTAAGTGTCAAGCTAAACTATTAGAGTTTAGTACGAGACAAAATTCCTATCAAAATGATTTCGATTAGAACTTGTATTTTGTTTTGTGTTTTATTAAAGTTTGAATCTGCTGTTGCTACAGGCACAGAGTGTCCAACTTTTGAGCCAATTCCAAATTTGGATTGGAACCGATTGGAGTAATTTTTGCATTTAGTCATCATAATTTATTTAGAATCATTCAAGCTGAAGCAGTTAATAATTTTAAATTTTATGTGAGCTACGCTTTAGTAGCTTTTTACCAGACTGCGCGACGCAAAGGAGTGGTAATGTGTTTGTCAGCCTACCTATGTATGTAGGTTTGTACTTTTGTGGATTATGACCAAGCGCGTTTGCCAATTTTGATAGTTAATACGTCGTTTGATTTGTCATAACGACGCAAATGTCATAGAAAACATAAAAATTTGAAAAATCAAAATGGCCGACTTTGGACGTCATATTGTAAAAAGGAAAAAATTTAAAATCGATGAAATATGTCAAATGGGATATCGTTGAATAGATATTTAAAATCATTTTTAGGTTTCTAATATCTTTTTTAAAACAGAATTACCATTTGGGATCTATAACGATTTATGTTTGGTTAGTAACGATTCACACATAAAGGCTTATAGACAGAATTGATATTGATACAATGCTGCTGACTACATATGGTTTTGAGGTAAAAGAGAGAAAAACAATAACTTAAAAGTGTAATATAAAATAAATTAATTAAAAACATAAAAATTCCTGACTGCGTAAAAACTGAAAAGAAAAAACTAGAAAGCCAGTAGTCGAGACTTTTCTATCGAATATTATTGAATAACTATACCTACCATTATAACAGTTTCGTGATCGATACATTAAAAAAAAACATTCTATTAAGAACATTACGATTTTAACAGTCCATTAAAAAATGTGCTTCCTTATAATGGGTCCCGATTGTCGAAGTCGAAATGTTCCCTAATAGAATTGTTTCGTTTTGAGCATTTCTGTCAGGTCAAGTATTTGATCTTGAAATCTTTAAAAGATCATGAATTTTGGTCACCCTATTGCACGGGCGACGCGACGGGTCATCGCTATACGCGCGCCGTTGTATGCTCCATACACTCCAATCGCTCCAATCATAGGTTTCAACAGGGTAAAAATTAATTGTAATTTCAATATTTTTGTACTTTTTTCTGAAATACTTTTTAAATGAATAAATAAGTAAATAATGATTTTAAATCAGTAGTGCGATGTTGTAAAACAAATTACATTTGGCACGTAAAATAGTCACTGATACAGATTTCGATTTAATCCCTACTAATACGATTATTATAAATGTGAATGTAAGTTTGTTTGTTACGCTTTCACGCGAAAACTACTGAACGGATTTTGATGAAATTTGGCATGGTAGTAGTTTAGACTCTGCATTAAAACTACTTTTTATCCCGGAAAAGTATAGTGTACCCGCGGGATACTCGATAGTATATTTACGCGGGCGGAGCCGCGGGAAGCAACTAGTATCATAATAAAACTATAGCTGTACCTAAAAGACATTGTTCTGTGTTAACTTTGTTACGGGCTATTTTAATTTAAACAAGTATTACCAAAGCAACAAATATATTATATTAAAAAACAGGGACGTCGGCAGAAGGCGAGACATCTGATTCAGCCTCTTGGTGTCTGTGGGAATCGGAGGGGCTTTAACCACACGGGCTCTTAGCTGTATTTTACGGTGAGGAAATGTATCTACGTTACAACTTCATACTAGAAATGAATAGCTACCTACATACACCTACAAATTCCACATCAACAACTACACCTACTACCTACAACTAAAAACTAAGGACCTATATAACTATTACCCGAAAAAATGTTCAATGATAATAATATTACATAGATTTTAGTTTGCTATGAATAAAAATTTAATTAAAGACGAGGCCTATTGACCGAACTGGAAAACATAAAAATATTATTTATAGTATTAATAGAACCGTAACACATTTTTAACTCACCTCCGGCTTAAGTTTACTTACTTTGGTTGAATTTATTTTGTCAAGTCTCATGGTCAATTATTATGCTACAAAATATTGTTTTCAAGTTTGGTTAGGACAATGCAGGCTGATCACCTGATAGTCTGACAAGAAAGATGATCAATGCGTCGGATGTTCATGTAAAAAGTCGGACTTGCGCCTTATCTCTTGCCAATCATGTTGGTCATCCGTCCCACTGGGTTTTTTTTTTTTTTTCCTTGTTCCCCCAGCCATTAGCCAGGACAATTGTTTGCGTTTGTTTTTTAATTGCTTGTATTTTAATTTATTTATTCCTAGTACAGTATTTTTAATTCTAATATGTTTACATTAATTCTATTATTCCGCTTACATTTATTTTCTTTTTTACATTTCTATTTCTATCATAATTTTCATTTCTCTATTATATTTCTTACTATTATTTTCTATTACATTTTATTCATTTCTATTTTACATTAATTCACGTTACATTCATTATTGACATATTCTGTTTTAGGCTATTCTTTACTTATTTATGTTACATTTACTATTAGATTCTTGTCTGTCTTAATTTTTACTTGCATATATTCATATAGTTTCGTTGTCTTATATAAAATTTCTCTTTTACACTTACATTTCTGTTTTCTATTTTTTTATTTCCCAGCGTTATATTCTACATTTCTCTTTATACTTAATTACATTATTTTCGTCCACAGATTTACATCTTTGGCATTTTACATTTCCTTATTTATTTCTATTTTGACATTACATTTCTTTTTCTATCATAATTTACATTTCTCTTTTATATATGTTACCATTATTTTCCATTATATTCTTATTCATTTCTATCTTGCATCACTTCACATTACATTTATTATTAACATTTTCTGTTTTGGGCTATTCTTTACTTTTTTATGTTATATTTACTATTAAATTCTTATCTATCTTAATTTTTACTTGCATATATTCATATAGTTCTTTTGCTTTCTATCTTATTTTACATTTCTCCTTTATACTTATTGGGATTCTTTTCTATTAAATTTATTTATTTATTCTATTTTTACATTATTTCACATCAGATTCATTTTTGGCAATTTCTATTCACTTCAGTTCATTTTTACTCACTTTACCCTTACATTTCTGTTTTGATTCATTTCAATTTCAATATGATCACATTGTCCTCATCTATTCCCTCAGGTCAAAGTGTCCGTCCCGACAATTTGTATGCTCAGGATTCATAATCATACGAATCCTTTGCATACCTTGTGAGACTCCATGGTGCGCGCATACGCTAATAGTACCAGTTTTTGGTCGCTATGGCTATACATGCTACCTTATGTCACAATAATCATGTATATGCCCAGCTTCCCCCAACAGTGTCGCACCGTCCACTTGTCTTATGTCTAATTAGTGTTTTAAACACAGTTTAAATTACATCTAATTTATTATGGACAGTGCTGACACTATTGGTCTTCTGGACTATACGCGACTGTTGCGCGCGCCATAGCGTCCCACATCTGCCGGACCGGGCACTCCGCACTGAATGCGTTGTGCTCTATTTCTTTATTTCCCACCCTCTCACAATTTATGCATCGCGGCTTACAGCCGGCCATACGGTCCTCACACCGAGACTGGTGATGCGCCCCGGAGCAATGGCCGCACCTCTCCTCGGCGGTAGTGCAGAATCGCCGCCCATGTCCGTACCCTAGACAGCTCGAGCACTGTATAAGGGGGGACTGGTCGGCGACCCGCACACGCTGCATATCTATATATAGATAGCCCGCCTTGGTGAAGCACGTCCACATCTCCGGCGACACGGTCATCACCACGTGCTCGGTGCTACCGTCTCTTCCCCGCCTCCTATATCTTACTTTCATCCTATCCTTTCCCCCATCCAGGATGTGCTCCATGAGGTGCTCATTTTGCGTTCTTACGGCTTCGTAGATGTCTTCATCCGTGTTTGTCTTGAGCACTCCATACAGCACAACCTGCGGATCCTTATTCTCTATACCCTGCACTTCTAGTTTTCCTCCACTTTTCTCTATTCTTTCTTTGACCTTATCCCTGCCCTTCCTATTACTATTATCCTATAATGACTTTCCTATCTTTCCCTTTTCTAATCCTATCTATTTTTATCCCTTCTTTCTTTGCCTCTATAATTGCCCCTACTTCTGTCATTATCTCTGTACTCGTCATAAAATTTTCCCTGTCTGTCACTACTAGAGAGTGGAGGGTCACGTGCTTCGGCTTCGGTGGCAAGGTTTGGGTTTCCCCACTGCCACTGACCACACTAGCGTACGTCACGGGTTGTGGGTTTGCGGGGGCATCGGCCCTCCCCTGCTCCACTAATGCTACTACCGTTCCAGTATTTTTCCTGTTTACGTCTATCACTTCATCATGGTTTGTTTTCATTATTTCATGTGTTTTAAAATTCGCTTCCGTTATATATTCTTTCATATTTTCGAAATTTGTAATCATATGTTCTTTTATTTTCCTATATACTTCAATAATTACTTCCTTACAATCAATATCTTTCAGTCCCTCTACAATTTCCTTCACTGTATTCCTTTCATCCCTTTCATCCCTTTCATCCCTTTCACACTGTACCTCCGCATCCCTAGTTTCCATAATTTCCTTTCCATTTTCCATTCCCTTCCTTTGCCCATTTAGCAGTGCCGCCTTCCCCGCCTGCTTTACTATTTTTGCGAGGTTATCTGCTAAACCAAACTTTAGCTCGCTCTTCATATTTCTGGTCTGGTTTAGCAGACTAAGACTCTCCCTAGCCGCGCGCGATTTGTCCGCCAGAAGGGCTTCCATAGGGTCCGCGGGGCCCTGAGCTACTGCTACTGGGCTGTTTCTCCGGCCGCCACCTCCGCCACCGCTTCCCCCAGTCCCCATGCCCTCCATGGACAGTCGCGCTTTCGGGTTTCTGGGGTTGCCATTGTGTGGGGTGTGCACCATGGCCATTTGTGTCAGTTAATTTGTAAATATAAAATATAAAATGCCAAGTACTATTGTTAAATATAAATGCAATAAGTGTATGTATATTTATATTTAAAATATGTATATTTAAAATAAGTCCGTAAAATATGCAATTTTATAATGTGTAAATGTGTATATTGTAAAATTAAATTCGAAATTATTTGGGGGAACGCGTCACTGTGTAAATATGTATAATGAAATATTTAATATTAAATACTAACCAAAATCTTAACCTATCAACTTCACCAAAAATGATGTAGTTGGTCCTATTGTCTAAGTAGATTTGTATAATTGAATTACGTAAATTGTATACCAATATATAGATTTTTTAAATGTATGTATATTGTTTTTTATCTATATACGTGTAAACGTCCCTTAACTATAATCTAAAACTAGCAGCTGAGCCAAAAATGACGCGGCTGGTCTAAAGAAGTTTAATATCTTAGCTAGTATATATGAATTAAAAATATATCGCAGTCAATGTCTCAACGACTCGTTTTTCCTGGCTAAAATACTAACTATTCTTTTTTTTTTCCGTCCCACTGGGTTACGACTTTACGAGTGTTAAAGAGAATGTACTCTTGTATAATGACCACACTTGGACACTATGATAAATAAGGGTCAGAAGGGTAGGCTTAGGGTCAGAAGCCCAATTCTCGTAACTATTTGTGAACATATCCTGATTCGGTCCGTGCGATGTCGCATTCACACACGCGTCTATCGCGCGTGGCCGAGTGAGGCATCGAGCGGACCGACACAGAATTATGATCACAAATAGTTACAAGTATTGGACTTCTGGTTTTAACGAAACCAATCACCGTCACCGAAATCGGTGTGAGGATCTATTTTCATGCTACAATAGAAACATTTAGTAGTGGATATAACATTTACTATGTTGGCATAAACTAGTACGAGCACGCGAAATATGAAAATGATTTCGAGGTGGTTTCGCGATGCATCACTGCGAAGTTCTCGAACGAGACCGGCAAAGACGTACTCACGGTGGACGAAATCGTCGGCGACCAGCTAGTTTCCTTCAGTTGTCCCATGCGTGCTGCGTGTAATGGAACAGGAGTCATCTACTTCCACTTTCCTTATCAAATTAAAATCGACGTAGGCGGCGCCATGATTCTTGTCGTACTCGCATTGGATGTGGAAAAGTATTTGGTCATGTACAACTGCAGATATGATAAGGTTACCATAGAACGTGCTGAGATCTTCTGGATTCTGGCTCGTTACAAGACATACGGCGAAACTAAGACTTTCGTCGATGATTTTCTCAAAAAGAGCTCAGTTATAGCGAAGTCAAAAATTATTTGGTACGACTTCTCACCAGAATCGTGCTATACTTCTCTTTAAAATGTAAATTATTCATAATGGAGTATCTTAGCGAAAAAATATGCTAATACCTACATAACATTTTTATTTTTTGGTTAAAAATAAATAATTTAAGTCACTTTATTTTAATAACTAGTATGTTTATATAGATAATACAACATGCAAAATTTGTTTTGGAATTATATTATGAGGAAATACCTAACTTAATAGTTCATTTATGAAAATTATACTAAGTACAAATAATACCACAATAGGCTACTTGACCATGTTTTTATTTATGACCATTGTGTGAAATTCTTTATTCATTTTCCCAAATACATAAAGCCTTATTTACTAACAATCTTATTTAATACCAAAGGTATTCACAATGTAAGGTACACATTCTATGAAATGTTATGTATTTTTACCACTATTCGCTTAATAATTACGTATGTATTTATTATATAAACCAAACTGTGGTTATTTACGTTAGGTATTATATTTATCTACACACCTACTACTAAAAGAAATTGAGTTAAAATTCACCATAGTTTTAAAAATATAAGCAAAATAACCTTAAGTTCGTAAAACACTATTTAGCACAACTTATTTCACACTGATGCTATAGAAATCTATACATATATTGATACTGAATGTATTTAAATGTGTTGTATTCAAAGATACAATTGTCAATTGCAACATATTGCCATAAGAAAAGCCATACATTTTAAAGCCGATGAATTCTTTGAAATAACTACAGGTAAAGTATGCTCATGTTCTCAATTAATATTATATAATGTTAACAGTAATCTAAGTTATTTACTAATTATTTTTGGTTTCAGACAGAGCACCAATATCAAAGCTTTGCAATAATAAGACTTTGCAATAGCAATGTTACAAAAAAGAAGCTTGAGAAAACAGCTTTTATTATCACAAATATTGTATACTATTATAGCATTCATCTACAAACGGAAAACTTAATTATTACATGTATTACTTATTTAAAACGTTAAGGTGGATAGCACTTCTACAGAAGATGCCAACATCTAACATCAATTTTTAGTTTTCAAAATAGGCAACTAAGTAAAAACTTTCATATGCATCAAGTGAAAAGTTGTTAATTTTAAATTACAAACAGACACTTTAATTTTATTTCTTTGCAAGTATAGATATAACATCTTGGTAGGAACAGGCCGGTTCTTCCCATTGAGGAAGGATTGACCTTTGATTTAAATTATAATCAGTTTTTGTATCTAAACATATTGTTAAGTAGAATGAAGCTTTTTAATTTGTGTAAAATGTAAGTAATGAGTAAAATGTAATATATGTACATTACATATTATGTATAGAGATAATAAGTATAACATGTATTTGTTTTATTAATACCACATATATGCCTCTAGTTTCATTTGTGCTAATATATTACAGTCCTTGCATATAATTAAATATCGATATAATTACCAACCGATAAAATTATAACCTATCTGGTCTGCCGACCAAATCCGTAAATGTGTTGCACCTTTTAGGTCGTGTCCTTGACGTTTTTAGACAAGTCGACACATACTTTAATGTACATTACATTTACAAATTAAATTTAAAATCGTAATTATGTATGTAAATTTATCTCCTTGCAATTACTTAATTAATAATAATAATACTGTAAGTTAAAAAAAAAATACATCAATGGACACAACACAACCAGAAGAATAATAAACAACTCGGAAATCAAAACTCGTAGGCTGGGATTATATGCTCCGGAATCCAGAACGTCGAGGAAAATTCAGGCCACTGAAAATAGAATTTTGCGCTAAAACAATAGAGTTGAAAATGGAAGCTTCGAGTGTCGAGTTGTCATATTGACATTTGACTCGACAATCGTGTGTTCGATTTTCAACTCTATTGTATTGGCACAGATTTCTATTTTCAATGCTCAGAATTCTTTACGGCCTTCCGGATTCCGTCTCATATAGTCCCAGCCTTACTCACTACAACATAAAATAAATTTTGCCATTGCATGAGATTGAGGCTGATTAATTTGAATAAACATACACAAAATGTTATTTAAAGTGAAAAAAATATATTTTTCCATATTTTTATAAATATTTGCCATAGACTACGGCACTCAGCTGTAACTTGTTTACACTGTGGACGTGACGTCAGCAACCGGATATGTGAGTGTAAGAACCGTGAGTCTTTACGTACCCCCACACCTAATGAAGATAAGATTGAGTAAGTAAGTCTTAGGGACAATTTGATTAGGGATGCGAGACGTAGAGTTTTGGACGGTGAGCTTGAGCGACGACCGTTCTCTACAAGTGAAAAAAATTCACTTTTCAAAAATTTGTATATCGACTTAGCAATCTCGTGTTGAGGTACAATAGGAGAAGTATAGAATAAGGTTTCACCTTGCCTCAAATACCTGCTATAAATTTCCTAGTAGCTCTTGGGCTGTATGTGATAATTATTATAATGGAACTTAATAATTGTAAAGAGACAAATTTACATACATAATTACGATTTCAGCTCATTTCAGACTACGCTATAGTATTGTGCTATTGCTATTGTATAGCAAAGAAGGACCTAATGCTATACTATAAAGGATGGCGTTCACATTACGCAATATTATCGCAAACATTTATAGTATATAGCAAGCTCAGTTGACCGCGATCTTTGAAGAGTGTGCACAGTTGCACAGCACACATCACGATCGACACAATAGATTTAATACTGTATAGTCTTGAAAGCTCATCCAGCGATGATGATAATGCGTAATTAGGCACTATCTTATCATAGTTACGAAAGAAGAAAAATGCCAGACCCTGGATGTACAATAGAGAAAAACTACGACAAAAACAAATCATTTGTCGCCAGCGCAATTCCGTCTCAGGTACAGGATCGTATCCAGACGTGTTGTGTGTGCGCTCGTAGTCTGAAAGCCGCTTTAAGTTCAATTTTATTTTAATGTGTAACATACAATTAATAATAATAATAATACAGATGATCTTAAATATCGTCGGACCTACAAAAAATATGTTATTTTGATGTCAGGTTTACCTGCTTTAGAGGGTATTTAAGTCGCAAATATTAAAAAATGCATTCATTATTGTTTGCCGTCCTCTCAATATGATTTCCAAGATCTGTGCAGTATTTTGTCTTTTTTTTAAATTGGGATCGTCTACTTTATACATAGAAAAAGAATGTCCAGCTATCGAACCAGTTCCAAAGTTGGATTGGAAGGGCGTAAGTTGACTATTGATTAATTTTATTTAAGCTCAAAAACTAACAAATTTTGTAGTGGAATACAGTTGCTGTCTTTTATTTTATGTTGCTACTGCATGTAGATGGTAGAATCTGGTAAACGAAAGTTGAAACTGAGAAACTAAGGGTGGCAAGATTCAAATTACTATGAAAAAATTCAAGTAACCAGATGAGTCACTTGCTAATTAATTAATTAGTACATTAATTGGTCCATGTTAGTACTAACATGATAAATAAAATGTAAAATTAATGTTTTTACTCTTTTACGCTAAAAGCACAAATTTTTTGTCAAATTTGATTTGTCAAATTATCTTTGAAGCTCGTATAGCATTGCCAAGTTAAAACTTTTCAAATAACTTAGGTCAGGTTCAACTTTCCTTTGCCTGATCTTTATCTCTTGGGTTCTCATCCAGGGTGGAGGAAGTCTAGAAGTGACTAGTACACCGAGCATTGACTACCTACATGTTAGCAGACAACGCGTTCGAAGATCGTCTTCACCTCAGACCAAATAAAAAATGAAAACAGCGCTTTGTTAAATAAAAACTGAGGCTGTTTTTTTTAAATGTATGTAGTGCGCGTGTAACTACGCATTTCATTACATAAATAGCCCAACCTAGAGCCTGTCAGGACATGTCTAAGGAGGGTTCCGTATCTACCGTCGCGCAATAGGTTTTCTTTTAATTACTTACTTCAAAAATTAATGTCCGATTTTGCTCAAAATGATTTTTTAAAGAGTAGAGAGCATGGAAACTTACAAGTTTCTATATTTTATAGTTTAGAAATGCCAGGGATGCGGACCAACTTAAAAAACATTTTGGAGGCCGATCACTCGTAAAACAATTTCAAATCAAAATCAAATCAAATCATATTTATTTCAGGCAAAAGTATATAACACTACATATTGTTTATGTAATAAAAAAATATTTAAAAAAAAGTAATAAAAACAACAAAAGATCATTATTAAAAATTAACATTCAGACAAAATTGAAACATTCAGATTGAAAAATAAATATATATTCAGCTATTATACCGTGGACACTTAAGACATTTCAAGTAAAATAAATCAGCCTGTTTTGTTTTTGTCGCGATGTACCGTCAGCCAGTAATTTAGAATCGGGTTTTCCAGACACCCGGCACACACACTGAGGATCTCGTTCCCAGATGAACGAACGCGATACCAAAACGCTGCGACACGTGCCCTAATAATGGCGAAGTAATCGGGGATTCTGGCGCCGGCGAACATGCCTGATGCACTGCAGTACTTTGGCAGTTTCATCAGGATGCGGTATGCATTATTGTACTGCACCCTGATACTGCTCCTCGCGGTTGTAGAGCAGCTCACCCAAAGCTGACACGTGGAGAAGCATTGACAGTATGCCCTAAACAGCGTCAGCCTTGCCTCAAAGCTACACAGCGCAAACCGGCGCGCGAGCATGTTACAGCGAATAGCCAATGCCCGTCTTTCGCGGACTATGTCTTCATTGTCAGAAAGATCCTCTGTCAATATGTGTCCCAGATATCTGAAACGCTCAACTCTTTCCACTACTTGACCATTCAAATAAACCGGCGGGACCCTATAGGGGGGCCTTTGTTAGCCTGAAACACCATCATCTGCGTCTTCGCGACATTCTATTTGAGACCATGCCTACTAGCATAAGTCTCACAAATGCCGAGTAGCCGCTTTAAGCCTCTGATTGTGGGACTCAGAAGCACCATATCGTCGGCGTAGCTCAGGTTGTTAATGCATGTTCCACCTACGTGACAACCTACTCGTGTGCATCTGAGCTCCTCAATCAGATCGTTGACGTACAGGCTAAACAGGTCCGGAGAGGTGAGGCCCTCCTCACCGCACTCGCACCCTACACTCTAATCTAAAATATTTAGAGGTGGCGTCGCCCCATTTCACAAAATTAGTTTGGTTCTCGTATCAGAATCTCAACAGATCTACGGTTTTATTATGTACATTAGATTCGTAGAGCTTTCGCCAAAGTAAGTGGGGAAATTGGTCTATAATTTTTAGCGTTGGAGAGATCACCAGTTCTGTTTTTTGGCACGGGAACCACCATAGTCTTCATTAAATTTTTCGGCAAATAACCCATGTTGACGCAGGTTGTAAAGAGATCTGCCAACATAGGAATGACATAATCACTAGCGAATAAAATGTGTTCTAAACTAGGCACATCAAAGCCTTACCTTTTTTCATTTTGAAGATAACTCGAGCTATGTCATCAGGAGAGAAGCCAGAATAACTAGCAATTCCCCTTTGTCCCCAGTGGCCGTGGATCTGGTATTGCTAGACACGGGCAACGGATTCACTTTAAAATGATGTGCAAATAGATCAGCGATTTGTGATAGGCGCCATTGTGACAGATTGAAGGATTTTTTGAGTTGACATTTTTATATTAAAAAATATTGTGTACGTGTGGACTGAGGACCTACCTGAATTTCCTGAATTCCTGAATGATAAATATTAGTAGAAGGCAAAAAATGTAGAACAAATCTGGAAACTTGTAAAAATATAGTTTAAGAACTACAGCCGTCAGAGTGTGGACCCTCAGTTCACACACACCGCGCTATTTTCCAGATCTCGAAAAGTATGTGGAAAATTATGGTATTTTCACTACAGAATTTTAGTAGAACTTTTGTAAAAGTTTTTACAAATTTATCAAATACATAGCATCAGAAATAAAAAAAAACTATAACCACCGAAGTGTGGTCCCTCAGTTCACACAAAAGTGACATATTCATTTCATGTTATATTACTGACTTTTTTAATTATTTTTCTACGTAGAATTTTTGTACCAAATTTGGAGAATATGTAGACAAAATTTCAGATAAATCTATCGACGCATTATGAAGATATCAACCATTATGTTGGGTTCCTCAGTTCACACACTGGTGTAAAACAAAAACTCAATTTTATATTAAACGACAAAATAAAAAAAAAGTCTTAAAAAAGTACTGTACTATACTTAAATTTTTGTAGAATTTTTTTCTCTTGGATTAGCACATAATATACTTAATTTCTTGCTTCCTAGCTGAGATAATGTTAATTTTTTGATTCTATGAAAATACAGAGTACGGTTACCACACAAGAAGCAAAATAAGGACAGTACCTAATATATTGTGTATGTTATGCCTTATTATGTTTACATTTTGCTCGCGGTTTCACAGCTTTTCACTATTTTACGGGTTCATAGTATTACAAGCAACCCTTATACCAATTATTAACAATTTGTGGTTTCGCTTTGCCCGCCCTTTTCTCTGTCCGTTCTTTCTAACTCCTTATATGTAATAATGTATATAAATAGATGAAATTTGATATTTTTTTTTACTATTTACGGATTTGTTGCGAGATCTGGGTATCTCTGATTTAGTACACTATACAACTATATCCCTGTCCTTCTTGTCAGCAAAAGTAACTAAAATTTGTACTACCTCCGTGCGTAGGTAAACATTGATAATATAATATTATGCATTTTGCGATTAATGTAATCTGTTTTTCTCTATTGAATTATTTCAAATAAGCCGGTTGGTAGGCGATTTTCCAACAATAATGACTAGGCGATTTGTGAAGCGACTAGCCACACGGTTTAAATCAACCCGTGTAAATCCTCTTCAACTTCTAATGACATAATCTACATATACAAAACATGTTATCAAAAAAGCAGACCCTATGGTGCTTATGTATATACTGAAAAGTTAAGTACTGAAAAGTAAAGATATTACAAAAAAATGATTTAATAATTAGAACAAAGGTTTTTATTTTGTATTAAAGGTACTGTGGAGAAAACCCCAAAGGGCAATATTTAGATAGCATTCTACAATTTGTAACTGGTATCCTTTGGTCATTCAGTCAATGACTTGATGGTCAAATCAATTATAAATTAGCAATTTAATTTACAAAATTGTTTTAATTAAGACCCCCGACACCCAATCCATCAAAGTAGTCTTCAAAATAATAATAATTTATTAATATCATGGACCAATTCACACCACGTCAATCTGGTCCCGTGGTTTGATCTCGAAGAACTTGTGTCACGGGTACCAGACAACGGAAATATATTTAATACTTTTATACTATATATATATTATATAATAAACATATTTAATAAATATCCATGACCCAGAAACACAGAAAACTTTTTGTTCCCTGGCGGCTTTAGCGCCAAAGTGCTAACTACTGAGCCAAGGAGGTCGTCAAAATCAATCAGTCAGTCAGTTTTGAGTTGCATACCTACTACCATTTTTAGTATCTCGACTTCATGTATATTATTATATTAATAATCATTATTAATATAAATGTGTGTAATTCGTAATTAGTAATATCATAAATATTTATAATTAAAATCTAATAAATATTAGATGCAGTCATAATATTATATTATAATCTTTGTGCTGTCCTTATTTTGCCTGTTGTATGGTAACCCTACTCTTCATATTTTCATAGTATCAAAAAATAACATTATCTCAGCTAGGAGGCAAGAAAGAGAAGAGAGAAAGAAGCAACCATTGCTATCTACGCACTTTTGCCATCTCATAGGTAGTTCATTGATTCCTTTACTAAAAAAACCATTCGGACAATATTCGGATAAAAAATCAATAAAATCTTTGAAAGCGCTTTGGACTGCCCTATCGGAGTTGAATTTTTTCCCTTGCAAGAAGTTATCGAAATTTAAAAAAAAATGGTAATCTGTTGGAGCAAGGTCCGGGGAGTATGGTGGACTTAGACATTCCAATTGAAGCTCCTCTAATTTGGTAGCCGTCTGTTGTGCAGTGTGTGGTCTAGCGTTGGCCTGAACCAGCAGTGGCCTAAAGCGAATGACCAACCTCGGTTGTTTAGCAGCTAGCTTTTCCATCATGATTTACAGTTGCTGGCAATAGACATCTGCCGTAATCGTCTGGCCAGATTTAAGAAAGCTGTAGTGAACGACACCGGCACTAGTCCACCAGCCTAGTGCCGGTATTAACAGCCTCCGTGGTCTAGTGGTTTAGAGCTTGGCTCTCGACTCGGAGGTCGTGGGTTCGATTCCCGCATTGGAACAACAAAAATCTTGTTTCCAAGTTTGGTTAGGACAATGCAGGCTGATCACCTGATTGTCTGACAAGAAAGATGATCCATGCGTCGGATGGGCATGTAAAAAGTCGGACCTGCGCCTGATATCTCACCAGTCGTGTCGGTTATTCCTCCCACTGGGTTACGAGAATAAAGGAAGAGAGAGTGCTCTTGTGTACTGCGCACACACTTGGGCACTATAAAAATAACTCATGCGTAGCTGGCCTGGTTTCAATTAAAAAAACCGGCTACCGTCACTGAAATCAGTGTGGGGAGCTATATGGACTATATATGCTCAATAGGCTCAGGCCACCAAACGCTCACGAGTAACTTTTTTTGAGTCAATTTTGGCTTGAGGCAGGCTTTGGTTGGTTCGCCAGGGTTCAGCCATTGCAATGAGCGTTTCCGATTATCGTACAGGATCCACTTTTCATCACAGGTAATGATTCGATTTAAAATCCCTTCATTATTGTGCCGGTTGAGTAATGTAACGCAGCAGTCGACGCGCGTTTGTCCGTTTGCTGCACTCAATTCATGAGGTACCTTTCAAGCTTTTTCACCTTCCCAATTTGCTTCAAGTGGATTAAAATAGTTTTATCACTAACACACTTTTCTTTTGCGACACCGCCGCCATACACATCATTAATCCTTCGAGCCGTTTCTGCAGCACTGGTGCCACGGTGGAAATCGTACTCGAAAATAATACGATATTTCAAGTTTTCCATTTTGTAAACAGAGTGACGCAAAGATAAAACCAAAAGTGGATAAAACAAATTACGGTTTCTGAAACACAAATGCATGAGTAAAGAGCGGTATAAATTTGAAATTGGAATTCCTAACCAAAGAAGATATATTTGCGATCAAAGTGGCCAGTACGACAAAACGCCAATTTCATATGTAAGGACGTAATATTTTATGTGCTAATCCAAGAGAAAAAGACTTTTACAAAAATTTAAGTATAGTAGATTTTCTGATATTATTCTTGTTTAATAAATAATTGAGTTTTTCTTATACACCAGTATATGAACTGAGGGACCCAATATAATAGTTGATATCTTCAAAATGCGAAAAACTGAGGGATCATAGTGCGGTGGTTATAGATATTTTATTTCTGATGCTATGTATTTGATAAATTTGTAAAAACTTTTACAAAAGTTCTACTTAAATTCTGTAGTGAAAAAACCATAATTTCCAGAATTTTTTTTAGACTTCTACTAAAATTTGCTATACTTATTTTGGGGAAATTCAGGTAGGTCCCTCAGTCCACACGTACACAAAATATTGTTCGTTTAGTTTTAGAGGCTGAGAAAATATAATAATAAGAGGAGATGATATTTATGAGTTTTAATAAATAATTTAAAAGATCTGAGCTAATTTTGTTCAGACAGCCACCCCAAAAATACAGAAATATATTTATTTTATAATAACGAAACCGAAATCTACAAATACTACAACTACAAATAAAATAGTAACTAACTATACACAATCTATAACTTAATATAAATAAGTAGATGCTTCTGCCTTATAGCTTCTGTAGGTAATTATAAATATTATTTATAATTACAGAAGCTATAGGGGCAGACATACATACAGACATACAGACGGGCGGACGTAGCGAAACTATAAGGGTTCCTTGAGTACTACAAACCCCTAAAAACCACACACCGCGACAGCTCGCCTTACAAGATAAGAGTTTTGTTACATGTGGGTGCGTGACACTGTGTAATTACGACGCAAGGTCTAGTATAGACCGGTCTCGCTGTGTGGTTCGTAGAGCGCTACCTTCACTTTTTTATTTGGTCTGAGGTCTTCACAGACCCATTACAAAATAATTCTGTACTTAAGATACCTCTCTCAACTTTACTTAATCTTAGGATCTAACATAAACAACTCAGAATAATTACCATTTATATATTTCAAATCTCAGCTTTCAGGCATATGGTACCAGCAAGCGTGGTATGACAACGACTACGAGATCAAAGCCCACTGTGTCGACTTGAATTTTGAAACTGAAAATAACATGTTCACTTTAAACGAAATTTTGGGGGACGAGCCATTAACTAGAAGGCTGCCAATGAGCCATGCAAGTAACGGCACGGGAGTCATCTTCATCCATTCGTCCTTATATAAGAAGTTAGAACATAAGGATGAAATATCCGTCGCTGTTCTGGCCCTGGACCTCAATAATTATGACTGTAAATACGACGAGGAAATTAAGAAACGCCACGATTACCTGTGGATCCTATCCCGTTCCAAAACCTACGGAGGTGTAACTAAGACTTTTGTCGATGACTTGCTAGATAAGACACCGTTTTTAGACAAATCTAAACTTATTTGGCAACACATGTCAACTAAACCTTGCAGACGATAAATAAATGCCTTGAAAACCTTTCGTATACTTACTTAACTTTTCAAATATCAAACTTAAAAATTATATGAATTATTATGGATGAATTTCGACCACGGGGCGATCTCTAGTCTACAACGTGTTCAAAAATCAATTACGAATATTCGGGCACACCATGGACCGTTTTTTCACCGCCAACGTCAACGGGACGTCACCGTGAACGAGATTATTTCAGGCCGAGATTAAGTTGACGTGACGGCGATGGTTTGGCCACCGCGACGATCTCGATGGATCAGTTTGTTCTTACTGTGTGTTACATTAATATGTACTGTACTGATTACGTCTATAATTTTCTGGTCCATCTCTTTAAAGCGAGGTGAGTCGAAAATTATGAAATATTCGAAGGGGTGAAGGAGATGAGTGGGGGGTACAAAAGCGTAATTTCCATAATTTCGTAATGTGCTTCATAGCCTAGCTGTGCCCACCTGGGGTAAAACGTATCGTCTAGTTCTCATTCTCATTACAGATTAATATATTTATTATCTTCCTTGTTTTTTAAATAATAATAATATATCTCTACATATATTTGCTTTATTGCTCTCCGTATTTTTTGTTACCTATTGTTTTATAATCTGCACTAATATTTACGACATAAATTTAACTTGTACCTTTTTCATGGATGGTTTAAATAATAAAATTCAAAAATAATATTATATGCGGTCGAAATACTGCGGAATATACACAAATACACATTACACACATTGACGTTTCTAGACGACATTTCAAAATTTTATATTTCGCTTAATTTTTCAGCGGTCACGAAATCTAAACTTGCTTTTGCCCGCAACTTCGTTCGCGTAGCACAAAGCTAAATTTTGTCGCCTGATTTAAAAAAATACGTAAATACACAATAAAATTTGATGTCCAATAGCCTTCCACATGAAAATTCGGTTATCTAACACCAAATAAATTACAATACCTAATCAAATACCTAGTTTTAAATAATACCACAATAGGCTACTTGACCATGTTTATATTTATGACCTAAACGCTTCATTGCTTGTAGTGAAGTAAAATACATTGTGTGAAATTCTTTATTCATTTTCCCAAATACATAAAGCCTTATTTACTAACAATCTTATTTAATACTAAAGGTATTCACAATGTAAGGTACACATTCTATGAAATGTTATGTATTTTTACCACTATTCGCTTAATAATTACGTATGTATTTATTATATAAACCAAACTGTGGTTATTTACGTTAGGTATTATATTTATCTACACACCTACTACTAAAAGAAATTGAGTTAAAATTCACCATAGTTTTAAAAATATAAGCAAAATAACCTTAAGTTCGTAAAACACTATTTAGCACAACTTATTTCACACTGATGCTATAGAAATCTATACATATATTGATACTGAATGTATTTAAATGTGTTGTATTCAAAGATACAATTGTCAATTGCAACATATTGCCATAAGAAAAGCCATACATTTTAAAGCCGATGAATTCTTTGAAATAACTACAGGTAAAGTATGCTCATGTTCTCAATTAATATTATATAATGTTAACAGTAATCTAAGTTATTTACTAATTATTTTTGGTTTCAGACAGAGCACCAATATCAAAGCTTTGCAATAATAAGACTTTGCAATAGCAATGTTACAAAAAAGAAGCTTGAGAAAACAGCTTTTATTATCACAAATATTGTATACTATTATAGCATTCATCTACAAACGGAAAACTTAATTATTACATGTATTACTTATTTAAAACGTTAAGGTGGATAGCACTTCTACAGAAGATGCCAACATCTAACATCAATTTTTAGTTTTCAAAATAGGCAACTAAGTAAAAACTTTCATATGCATCAAGTGAAAAGTTGTTAATTTTAAATTACAAACAGACACTTTAATTTTATTTCTTTGCAAGTATAGATATAACATCTTGGTAGGAACAGGCCGGTTCTTCCCATTGAGGAAGGATTGACCTTTGATTTAAATTATAATCAGTTTTTGTATCTAAACATATTGTTAAGTAGAATGAAGCTTTTTAATTTGTGTAAAATGTAAGTAATGAGTAAAATGTAATATATGTACATTACATATTATGTATAGAGATAATAAGTATAACATGTATTTGTTTTATTAATACCACATACATGCCTCTAGTTTCATTTGTGCTAATATATTACAGTCCTTGCATATAATTAAATATTGATATAATTACCAACCGATAAAATTATAACCTATCTGGTCTGCCGACCAAATCCGTAAATGTGTTGCACCTTTTAGGTCGTGTCCTTGACGTTTTTAGACAAGTCGACACATACTTTAATGTACATTACATTTACAAATTAAATTTAAAATCGTAATTATGTATGTAAATTTAACTCCTTGCAATTACTTAATTAATAATAATAATACTGTAAGTTAAAAAAAAAATACATCAATGGACACAACACAACCAGAAGAATAATAAACAACTCGGAAATCAAAACTCGTAGGCTGGGATTATATGCTCCGGAATCCAGAACGTCGAGGAAAATTCAGGCCACTGAAAATAGAATTTTGCGCTAAAACAATAGAGTTGAAAATGGAAGCTTCGAGTGTCGAGTTGTCATATTGACATTTGACTCGACAATCGTGTGTTCGATTTTCAACTCTATTGTATTGGCACAGATTTCTATTTTCAATGCTCAGAATTCTTTACGGCCTTCCGGATTCCGTCTCATATAGTCCCAGCCTTACTCACTACAACATAAAATCAATTTTGCCATTGCATGAGATTGAGGCTGATTAATTTGAATAAACATACACAAAATGTTATTTAAAGTGAAAAAAATATATTTTTCCATATTTTTATAAATATTTGCCATAGACTACGGCACTCAGCTGTAACTTGTTTACACTGTGGACGTGACGTCAGCAACCGGATATGTGAGTGTAAGAACCGTGAGTCTTTACGTACCCCCACACCTAATGAAGATAAGATTGAGTAAGTAAGTCTTAGGGACAATTTGATTAGGGATGCGAGACGTAGAGTTTTGGACGGTGAGCTTGAGCGACGACCGTTCTCTACAAGTGAAAAAAATTCACTTTTCAAAAATTTGTATATCGACTTAGCAATCTCGTGTTGAGGTACAATAGGAGAAGTATAGAATAAGGTTTCACCTTGCCTCAAATACCTGCTATAAATTTCCTAGTAGCTCTTGGGCTGTATGTGATAATTATTATAATGGAACTTAATAATTGTAAAGAGACAAATTTACATACATAATTACGATTTCAGCTCATTTCAGACTACGCTATAGTATTGTGCTATTGCTATTGTATAGCAAAGAAGGACCTAATGCTATACTATAAAGATGGCGTTCACATTACGCAATATTATCACAAACATTTATAGTATATAGCAAGCTCAGTTGACCGCGATCCTTGAAGAGTGTGCACAGTTGCACAGCACACATCACGATCGACACAATGGATTTAATACTGTATAGTCTTGAAAGCTCATCCAGCGATGATAATAATGCGGAATTAGGCACTATCTTGTCATAGTTACGAAAGAAGAAAAAGGCCAAACCCTGGATGTACAATAGAGAAAAACTACGACAAAAACAAATCATTTGGCGCCAGCGCAATTCCGTCTCAGGCACAGGATCGTATCCAGACGTGTTGTGTGTGCGCTCGTAGTCTGAAAGCCGCTTTAAGTTCAATTTTATTTTAATGTGTAACATACAATTAATAATAATAATAATACAGATGATCTTAAATATCGTCGGACCTACAAAAAATATGTTATTTCGATGTCAGATTTACCTGCTTTAGAGGGTATTTAAGTCGCAAATATTAAAAAATGCATTCATTATTGTTTGCCGTCCTCTCAATATGATTTCCAAGATCTGTGCAGTATTTTGTCTTTTTTTTAAATTGGGATCGTCTACTTTATACATAGAAAAAGAATGTCCAGCTATCAAACCAGTTCCAAAGTTGGATTGGAAGGGCGTAAGTTGACTATTGATTAATTTTATTTAAACTTAAAAACTAACAAATGTTGTAGTGGAATACAGTTGCTGTCTTTTATTTTATGTTGCTACTGCATGTAGATGGTAGAATCTGGTAAACGAAAGTTGAAACTGAGAAACTAAGGGTGGCAAGATTCAAATTACTATGAAAAAATTCAAGTAACCGGATGAGTCACTCGCTAATTAATTAATTGGTACATTAATTGGTCCATGTTAGTACTAACATGATAAATAAAATGTTAAATTAATGTTTTTACTCTTTTACGCTAAAAGCACTAATTTTTTGTCAAATTTGATTTGTCAAATTATCTTTGAGCTCGTATAGCATTGCCAAGTTAAAACTTTTCAAATAACTTAGGACCTAGGTTCAAATTTCCTTTGCCTGATCTTTATCTCTTGGGTACTCATCCAGGGTGGAGGAAGTCTAGAAGTGACTAGTACACCGAGCATTGACTACCTACATGTTAGTAGACATCGCGTTCGAAGATCGTCTTCACCTCAAACCAAATAAAAAATGAAAACAGAGCTTTGTTAAACAAAAACTGAGGCTGTTTTTTTAAATGTATGTAGTGCGCGTGTAACTACGCATTTCATTACATAAATAGCCCAACCTAGAGCCTGTCAGGACATGTCTAAGGAGGGTTCCGTATCTACCGTCGCGCAATAGGTTTTCTTTTAATTACTTACTTCAAAAATTAATGTCCGATTTTGCTCAAAATGATTTTTTAAAGAGTAGAGAGCATGGAAACTTACAAGTTTCTATATTTTATAGTTTAGAAATGCCAGGGATGCGGACCAACTTAAAAAACATTTTGGAGGCCGATCACTCGTAAAACAATTTCAAATCAAAATCAAATCAAATCATATTTATTTCAGGCAAAAGTATATAACACTACATATTGTTTATGTAATAAAAAAATATTTAAAAAAAAGTAATAAAAACAACAAAAGATCATTATTAAAAATTAACATTCAGACAAAATTGAAACATTTAGATTGAAAAATCAATATATATTCAGCTATTATACCGTGGACACTTAAGACATTTCAAGTAAAATAAATCAGCCTGTTTTGTTTTTGTCGCGATGTACCGTCAGCTAGTAATTTAGAATCGGGTTTTTCAGACACCCGGCACACACACTGAGGATCTCGTTCCCAGATGAACGAACGCGATACCAAAACGCTGCGACACGTGCCCTAATAATGGCGAAGTAATCGGGGACTCTGGCGCCGGCTTACATGCCTGATGCACTGCAGTACTTTGGCAGTTTCATCAGGATGCGGTATGCATTATTGTACTGCACCCGATACTGCTCCTCGCGGTTTTAGAGCAGCTCACCCAAAGCTGACACGTGGAGAAGCATTGACAGTATGCCCTAAACAGCGTCAGCCTTGCCTCAAAGCTACACAGAGCAAACCGGCGCGCGAGCATGTTACAGCGAATAGCCAATGCCCGTCTTTCGCGGACTATGTCTTCATTGTCAGAAAGATCCTCTGTCAATATGTGTCCCAGATATCTGAAACGCTCAACTCTTTCCACTACTTGACCATTCAAATAAACCGGCGGGACCCTATAGGGGGGCCTTTGTCAGCCTGAAACACCATCATCTGCGTCTTCGCGACATTCTATTTGAGACCATGCTTACTAGCATAAGTCTCACAAATGCCGAGTAGCCGCTTTAAGCCTCTGATTGAGGGACTCAGAAGCACCATATCGTCAGCGTAGCTCAGGTTGTTAATGCATGTTCCACCTACGTGACAACCTACTCGTGTGCATCTGAGCTCCTCAATCAGATCGTTGACGTACAGGCTAAACAGGTCCGGAGAGGTGAGGCCCTCCTCACCGCACTCGCACCCTACACTCTAATCTAAAATATTTAGAGGTGGCGTCGCCCCATTTCACAAAATTGGTTTGGTTCTCGTATCAGAATCTCCTACAGATCTACGGTTTTATTATGTACATTAGATTCGTAGAGCTTTCGCCAAAGTAAGTTGTAATTTACCAGGTCGAAAGCTCGGCTGAGATCTAAGAAGCGTGCATACATAGATGTTTTTCTTTTTGTATAGTATAAGACCGTCGATTTAAGCGCAAAGATAGCTGAATCCATTGAGAGACCGGGACCAAACTGTGCGTCATCAATCTTAATATTATTGTTTATGTTAGGGTAATTAATGTTTCCACAACTTTTCCCATAACAGTTCCTAGGGAAACTGGTCTATAATTTTTAGCGTTGGAGAGATCACCAGTTCTGTTTTTTGGCACGCGAACCACCATAGTCTTCATTAAATTTTTCGGCAAATAACCTATGTTGACGCAGATTGTAAAGAGATATGCCAACATAGGAATGACATAATCACTAGCGAATAAAATGTGTTCTAAACTAGGCACATCAAAGCCTTACCTTTTTTCATTTTGAAGATAACTCGAGCTATGTCATCAGGAGAGAAGCCAGAATAACTAGCAATTCCCCTTTGTCTCCAGTGGCCGTGGATCTGGTATTGCTAGACACGGGCAACGGATTCACTTTAAAATGATGTGCAAATAGATCAGCGATTTGTGATAGGCGCCATTGTGACAGATTGAAGGATTTTTTGAGTTGACATTTTTATATTAAAAAATATTGTGTACGTGTGGTGTGGACTAAGGACCTACCTGAATTTCCTGAATTCCTGAATGAAAAATATTAGTAGAAGGCAAAAAATGTAGAACAAATCTGGAAACTTGTAAAAAGATAGTTTAAGAACTACAGCCGTCAGAGTGTGGACCCTCAGTTCACACACACCGCGCTATTTTCCAGATCTCGAAAAGTATGTGGAAAATTATGGTATTTTCACTACAGAATTTTAGTAGAACTTTTGTAAAAGTTTTTACAAATTTATCAAATACATAGCATCAGAAATAAAAAAAAACTATAACCACCGAAGTGTGGTCCCTCAGTTCACACAAAAGTGACATATTCATTTCGCGTTATATTACTGACTTTTTTAATTATTTTTCTACGTAGAATTTTTGTACCAAATTTGGAGAATATGTAGACAAAATTTCAGATAAATCTATCGACGCATTATGAAGATATCAACCATTATGTTGGGTTCCTCAGTTCACACACTGGTGTAAAACAAAAACTCAATTTTATATTAAACGACAAAATAAAAATAAAAGTCTTAAAAAAGTACTGTACTATACTTAAATTTTTGTAGAATTTTTTTCTCTTGGATTAGCACATAATATACTTAATTTCTTGCTTCCTAGCTGAGATAATGTTAATTTTTTGATTCTATGAAAATACAGAGTACGGTTACCACACAAGAAGCAAAATAAGGACAGTACCTAATATATTGTGTCTGTTATGCCTTATTATGTTTACATTTTGCTCGCGGTTTCACAGCTTTTCACTATTTTACGGGTTCATAGTACTACAAGCAACCCTTATACCAATTATATTATTAACAATTTGTGGTTTCGCTTTGCCCGCCCTTTTCTCTGTCCGTTCTTTCTAACTCCTTATATGTAATAATGTATATAAATAGATGAAATTTGATATTTATTTTTACTATTTACGGATTTGTTGCGAGATCTGGGTATCTCTGATTTAGTACACTATACAACTATCTCCCTGTCCTTCTTGTCAGCAAAAGTAACTAAAATTTGTACTACCTCCGTGCGTAGGTAAACATTGATAATATAATATTATGCATTTTGCGATTAATGTAATCTGTTTTTCTCTATTGAATTATTTCAAATAAGCCGGTTGGTAGGCGATTTTCCAACAAAAATGACTAGGCGATTTGTGAAGCGACTAGCCACACGGTTTAAATCAACCAGTGTAAATCCTCTTCAACTTCTAATGACATAATCTATATATACAAAACATGTTATCAAAAAAGCAGACCCTATGGTGCTATGTGTATACTGAAAATTATTAATTTGATATTACAAAAAAATGATTTATTAATTAGAACAAAGGTTTTTATTTTGTATTAAAGGTACTGTGGAGAAAACCCCAAAGGGCAATATTTAGATAGCATTTAACAATTTGTAACTGGTATCCTTTGGACATTCAGTCAATGACTTGATGGTCGAATCAATTATAAATTAGCAATTTAATTTACAAAATTGCTTTTAATTAAGACCCCCGACACCCAATCCATCAAAGTAGTCTTCAAAATAATAATAATTTATTAATATCATGGACCAATTCACACCACGTCAATCTGGTCCCGTGGTTAGATCTCGAAGAACTTGTGTTACGGGTACCAGACAACGTAAATATATTTAATACTTTTATACTATATATATATATATATAGTATAAAAGTATTCATATTTTCATAGTATCAAAAAATAACATTATCTCAGCTAGGAGGCAAGAAAGAAGCAACCATTGCTATCTACGCACTTTTGCCATCTCATAGGTAGTTCATTGATTCCTTTACTAAAAAAACCATTCGGACAATATTCCTTATATTATATTATATTATTAGGTAATTATAATATATAAATTAAAAAAATGGTAATCTGTTGGAGCAAGGTCCGGGGAGTACGGTGGACTTAGACATTCCAATTGAAGCTCCTCTAATTTGGTAGCCGTCTGTTGTGCAGTGTGTGGTCTAGCGTTGTCCTGAAGCAGCAGTGGCCTAAAACGAATGACCAACCTCGGTTGTTTAGCAGCTAGCTTTTTCATCATGATTTACAGTTGCTGGCAATAGACATCTGCCGTAATCGTCTGGCCAGATTTAAGAAAGCTGTAGTGAACGACACCGGCACTAGTCCACCAAACGCTCACGAGTAACTTTTTTTGAATCAATTTTCGCTTGGGGCAGGCTTTGGCTGGTTCGCCAGGGTTCAGCCATTGCAATGCGCTTTTCCGATTATCGTACAGGATCCACTTTTCATCACAGGTAATGATTCGATTTAAAATCCCTTCATTATTGTGCCGGTTGAGTAATGTAACGCAGCAGTCGACGCGCGTTTGTCGGTTTGCTGCACTCAATTCATGAGGTACCTTTCAAGCTTTTGCACCTTCAATTTGCTTCAAGTGGATTAAAATAGTTTTATCACTAACACACTTTTCTTTTGCGACACCGCCGCCATACACATCATTAATCCTTCGAGCCGTTTCTGCAGCACTGGTGCCACGGTGGAAATCGTACTCGAAAATAATACGATATTTCAAGTTTTCCATTTTGTAAACAGAGTGACGCAAAGATAAAACCAAAAGTGGATAAAACAAATAAATTACGGTTTCCGAAACACAAATGCATGAGTAAATAGCGGTATAAATTTGAAATTGGAATTCCTAACCAAAGAAGATATATTTGAGATCAAAGTGGCCAGTACGACAAAACGCCAATTTCATATGTAAGGACGTAATATTTTATGTGCTAATCCAAGAGAAAAAGACTTTTACAAAAATTTTAGTATAGTAGATTTTCTGATATTTTTCTTGTTTAAGTGTTATAAATAATTGAGTTTTTCTTATATTACCAGTGTATGAACTGAGGGACCCAATAGTTGATATCTTCAAAATGCGAAAAACTGAGGGATCATAGTTCGGTAGTTATAGATATTTTATTTCTGATGCTATGTGTTTGATAAATTTGTAAATTCTGTAGTGAAAAAACCATAATTTCCCACATACTTTTCGATATCTGGAAAATAGCGGTGTGTGAACTGAGGGACCACACTCTGAGGGCTGTAGTTCTTAAACTATCTTTTTACAAATTCCAAGAAATGATTTACAATTTTTTTTAGACTTTTACTAAAATTTGCTATACTTATTTTGGGGAAATTCAGGTAGGTCCCTCAGTCCACACGTACACAAAATATTGTTCGTTTAGTTTTAGAGGCTGAGAAAATATAATAATAAGAGGAGATGATATTTATGAGTTTTAATAAATAATTTAAAAGATCTGAGATAATTTTGTTCAGACAGCCACCCCAAAAATACAGAAATATATTTATTTTATGATAACGAAACCGAAATCTACAAATACTACAACTACAAATAAAATAGTAACTAACTATACACAATCTATAACTATACCAAATTTTATCTATTTATAATATAAATAAGTAGATGCTTCTGCCTTATAGCTACTGTAGGTAATTATAAATATTATTTATAATTACAGAAGCTATAAGGGCAGACAGACATACAGACGTACAGACGGGCGGACATAGCGAAACTATAAGGGTTCCTTGAGTACTACAAACCCCTAAAAACCACACACCGCGACAGCTCGCCTTACAAGATAAGAGTTTTGTTACATGTGGGTGCGTGACACTGTATAATTACGACGTAGTATAGACCGGTCTCGTTGTGTGGTTCGTAGAGCGCTATCTTCACTTTTTTATTTGTTCTGAGGTCTTCACAGACCCATTACAAAATAATTCTGTACTTAAGATACCTCTCTCAACTTTACTTAACCTTAGGATCTAACATAAACAACTCAGAATAATTATTACCATTTATATATTTCAAATTTCAGCTTTCAGGCATATGGTACCAGCAAGCGAGGTATGACAACGACTACGAGATCAAAGCCCACTGTGTCGACTTGAATTTTGAAACTGAAAATAACATGCTCACTTTAAACGAAATTTTGGGGGACGAGCCATTAACTAGAAGGGTGCCAATGAGCCATGCAAGTAACGGCACGGGAGTCATCTTCATCCATTCGTCCATATATAAGAACTTAGAACATAAGGATGAAATATCCGTCGCTGTTCTGGCCCTGGACGTCAATAATTATGCGGTGCTATATGACTGTAAATACGACGAAGAAATTAAGAAACGCCACGATTACCTGTGGATCATATCCCGTTTCAAAACCTACGGAGGTGTAACTAAGACTTTTGTCGATGACTTGCTAGATAAGACACCGTTTTTAGACAAATCTAAACTTATTTGGCAACACATGTCAACTAAACCTTGCAGACGATAAATAAATGCCTTGAAAACCTTTCGTATACTTACTTAACTTTTTAAATATCAAACTTAAATATTATATGAATTATTATGGATGAATTTCGATCAATTACGAATATTTCGGGCACACCATGGACCGTTTTCCCACCGCCAACGTCAACGGGACGTCACCGTGAACGAGATTATTTCAGGCCGAGATTAAGTTGACGTGACGGCGATGGTTTGGCCACCGCGACGATCTCGATGGATCAGTTTGTTCTTACTGTGTGTTACATTAATATGTACTGTACTGATTACGTCTATAAGTTTCTGGTCTATGTCTTTAAAGCGAGGTGAGTCGAAAATTATGAAATATTCGAAGGGATGAAGGAGATGAGTAGGGTACAAAAGCGTAATTTCCATAATTTCGTAATGTGCTTCATAGCCTAGCTGTGCCCGCCTGGGGCAAAACGTAGCGTCTAGTTCTCATTCTCATTACAGATTAATATATTTATTATCTTCCTTGTCTTTTAAATAATAATAATATATCTCTACATATATTTGCTTTATTGCTCTCCGTATTTATTGTTACCTATTGTTTTATAATCTGCACTAATATTTACGACATAAATTTAACTTGTACCTTTTTCATGGATGGTTTAAATAATAAAATTCAAAAATAATATTATAATATGCGGTCGAAATACTGCGGAATATACACAAATACACATCACACACATTGACGTTTCTAGACGACATTTCAAAATTTTATATTTCGCTTAATTTTTCAGCGGTTACGAAATCTAAACTTGCTTTTGTCTAAATCGAATTCTAAAGTTGCGGGAACTTCGTTCGCGTAGCACAAAGCTAAATTTTGTCGCCTGATTTAAAAAAATACGTAAATACACAATAAAATTTGATATCCAATAGCCTTCCACATGAAAATTCTGTTATTTAACACCAAATAAATTGCAATTTCAAATACCTAGTTTTAGTTTCTAACATTAGTGGTTTAAACCGAATAGTCTCTTCGGCTACATCATATTTATTGTAAACTAGCTTTTGCCCGCAGCGTCGCCCGTGTGGGAAAGTATTCGTGGCAAAAAACTTATTTAGAAAATATACCTGCAATATTGTAATAGCACAGAGTAAAAATATATAATCTCCTAGATAAGGATAATTAAATTATATCCGTCTAAATAGTTTCTGGAAATACCACATTATTTGTGATCATTTTTTTAAATTAGAATGGGTATAGTACACTGTTTTGTATTTGATGCGTTTGCGCTGGTTCGGCTGCGTGATTCTTGCTTATTATTTGAGGAGTGAAGAGAAACAGTAGATTGACTGATATTGCGTATATTGTTCCAAATCTAAACCCAATTTTACAAGTATTTCTAATTTTAGTTACTAAAAAATGCGTATAACAAAAATGGCGTTGCGATATATATTTCTAACAGTTTCGTGAGAACCCCTGTCACTGATAGTAGAAATATCACGTCATCGACGGCCAATCGTAACGCAGCGTGCGTTATGACGCGATATTTGACCAATAAGATGCATCATACAGATTCTGTGCGTTAACATACTCCTCGGCCTTGGAATCTGGAGACGGTTCCAAAAAATCTCCGAACTCAGACTTCACATGGAAGAAGTGGGCAAATCTTAGAAAATGCTCGCCGTACTACGCCATCTGCCTTGCGAATATCGGCAACTCTTGACATCCCGTCTTTGCCTGGATATGTTTTTACGATACGGCCTAGGTTCCACTTCATCGGCGGTAAGTTGTCATCTTTTATCAATACCAACATGTCATCTTTAAGTTCTCCCCTGTTCTGGTGCCACTTACTCCTGGCCTGAAGTTCAGACACATACTCCTGAGACCATCGCTTCCAAAAGTGCTGGCGTATTTGTTCTATTCGCTGGTACCGTGTGAGGCGATGAGCAGGAACGTCGTGTACCTCGGTCGTTACAGGTGCAGTCAGCGGACGGCCAATCAAAAAATGAGCTAGAGAAAGTGGGAGAAAATCGTTGGGATCTGTGGAGAGGAGTCAATGGACAGGAGTTGAGAATAGCTTCAATTTGAACCAGTACCGTGCTGAATTCTTCGAATGTTAGATGTGCGTTTCCTACCACACGTCGCAAATGATGCTTACAGCTTTTTACTCCAGCCTCCCATAAACCCCCGAAATGACTACCGTAATAAGGAATCATCTTAAAGTTAATATTTTGAGAAATTGCGTATTCTCTTATTTCCTCAGAACAAAAAGCTAAAAATTTTTTGAAATCATTCATCAGGCCGACAAAGTTTTTCCCATTGTCCGAGAATATCTCGCTTGGTTTACCACGTCGAGCAATAAAACGCTTCAAAGCTAAGCTAGCAAAAGGTACCCATCCGACGAAAGGTCGCTCACCAACTCTAAAAGGACTGCGCGCGTTACTAAACATACAAATAGGCATATATATGATTTTTGTAATTTAGCACCTCTACCTTTACGATTCAACGTGAACACTGGGCCAGCGTAATCGACGCCACAACGCAAGAACGGAAAACCTGGGTCTAAACGTTCTTTGGGCAAGTTTCCCATGATAGGAGTAACCGTCGTCGGTCGCAATCGTGTGCACCGCACACAACAACGCGCCACCTTCCGAGCAAGGTTCCGGCCTCCGACGGGCCACCACATCTCCCTTAATGAAAATAGAAGTAGCTGCGGTCCCGCGTGAAGCAAACGCTGGTGCTCAAATCGGAAAAGTAAACTAGAAAAATAGTGTTTAGTGGAAATAAGAATAGGAAATTTTTTATCAAATTCAAAATGAGGCGAGTTTTGAATACGTCCACCTACTCTAATTAAATTATACGAATCAATAAATAAATTTAATTTTGAAAGTTGACTACAACCCTTTATAGGTTGATTATTTTTAATCGAGTCTAAAATATCAACAAACGATTCCCGTTGACTAAACATTGCTAACGTCATCTCCGCACATTTTAGTTCTTCGATAGAAAGTGAACCAGATCGCTTGTTGTTTACGTTGCGAGCGTTATAGATAAAACGTAAAACATAAGCAGCGGCTCGTTTCAATCGCATATACTGCGAAAACCGAGAAAAGTCAAATAAATTGTTATCTTTAACTGATTTAAGCTATGACAACAGACATTAGATGATTTAGTTTCTGGTAAATCCTCCAATATTAAATTACACTTCTTTAAATCTGGTATTTCAAAATTTATATCTTGTAAAAATGGTGGTCCATTCCACCATAAAGATGAAGAAATAAGCGCGCTTAAATTTTGGCCTCGCGATACCAAATCGGCTGGATTATCTCTGCCTGCCACGTGACGCCACGAATGTTCCTTTGTCAACTCATGGATCTCCGTCGTCCTGTTTTGAACGTAAGGTTTTAACAAATTAATAGGCATACCTAACTAACCCAAAACGATGGTAGAATCCGTCCAAAACACTACTTTATCAAAATTTGAACGTAGTGATCCATTTAATTTGTGATATAAACGCGCCCCTAACAAAGCACCACACAACTCTAAACGTGGTATAGTCGTGGGTTTAGTAGGCGCGACCTTGCCCTTGGAACATAGCAAGCGCACCGTAACATCAGCTGACGCATTGATAGTGCGAACGAACGCGCAGGCACCATAAGCAATTTGCGACGCGTCTGTATAAATATGTAACTCGATTCGAATAGGTTCAATACACATCACATAACGCGGAATACGTAAACACTTTAAATAAGATAATCCGTCGATAAATTTGTTCCATATTTGTGAAATATCATCGGGAACCGGTTCGTCCCATTCTAGTTTTAGCAACCAACATTTTTGTAATAAAGTTTTGGCAACCGTTATCACCGGGCTCAGCAGTCCTAATGGATCATATATCTGAGACGCGGATGATAATATAAGACGTTTAGTTAGTTTATTAAAAGTACAATTGGCATTATCGTTTTGAATCTGGGACAGATAGTAAATTTCATCAATTATACTATTCCAACCGATGCCTAAAGTTTTATTTTGTATAATTTTATCGAACAACGATAACTGCTGTGCATTATAGTCAGTGCAAGCTGTTGTGTTTAGGTTAGAGCGGTCATAATTAAATATCCATTTGCGCAGTTTAATACATGCTGCACTTAAAATGTTACTAGTGCCCTCACAGATGCTCTCTAATTCATTTATACTATTAGAAGTAACCACCAAGTCATCCACATAGAAGCAGTTGTCTATAGTGTGTGCTATGTACGGAATGCCACAGTTTTGCCCTAAATCTTTCAAACACCTACAACTAAGATAGGGTGCTGCCGCAGTTCCGTACGTTACGGTATTTAAGCGGTATACTCTCAGCTTTTCTGAGGGATTATCGCGCCACACGATAAGTTGAAGGTCACGCTGTTCTTCAGCTGGATGCACTTGACGATAGAATTTCTCTATATCAGCACAAGCGACATACCTCTGTTCACGAAACCGTAATAATATTGAAATTAAATCGCCCTGTATTGCAGGTCCGATCATTTGCAGGTCGTTTAGTGATACGCCAGTGCTAGATGGCAGATACTAGCATCAAACACTACTCGTAACTTAGTCGTTGTAGCGTGTTGTCTAAACACTCCATGATGAGGTAAAATATTATGTGTATCACTATAAGTATTAACAAGACTCATATGACCTAAATTGATATACTCATGAATAAAATCACGGTACATGGCTTTATAATTAGAATTATATTCAAGACGTTTTTCTAATGCATAAAACCGTTCAGTCGCTTGTTCGCGTGTATCACCTAAAGTTTTAGGAGATTGTTTTAGTGGCAAACGAACACAACAACGTCCGTCCGAAAGCCTTTTTGTTGTTTTTAAAAAATGTTCCTCACATGCAGACTCCTCAGTTGAATATATTTTAGTAGAAGTCACAGGCAATTCCTCCAACTTCCAGAAACTCCTAACTAATTGATCGAGCGAAACCATATCTGTTGACTGTGTTAAAAAATTACAATGAACTTGTTTCACCTTTTGTTTACAGGGAATATAATGAACGACACCGGAAACTATCCAACCTAAATTCGTATTTTGAATGAAAGAACCATTTTTAAGACGAATTTTTCCATCGATCAATAAATCCCAAAATAAATCCGCACCTAACAATAAATCAATATTTTGAGATTTATAGAAAGTGGGGTCTGCCAGATATAAGTTATGAGGAACATTAAAATATTTTAAATTTAACGTAGTGGTAGGCAACTTAGAGGTTATTTGAGGCAACACTAAACATTGAATACGGGCATTGAAGCTCCCGTCACGCGATTTTAGCTCAATGTTACATGATTGCGAACATAGCGTAATAGAATTACCTACGCCGTGAATATGCTGAGTGGACTGTACAATGCGTATACTCAATTTATAACATAACGATTGTGAGATAAAAGAACTGCACGCGCGCTGTAATACTCACCCGATTGTCCACATACTTCGACAATAGCCGTCGATAACATGAAGAGTTGATCTGGACAAAATAATTTATCTCCTTCGTTATCTAAATCGCTGTGCGCGTACATATGGTGTGACTGCAATTCATAACAGCTGCGCGCGCTCGTATCACTAACTGAAACGGGAGGAGGAAATTTACTTGAACCGTGCCCATACAAAGCTAAAGTTACAGTATTATTTTTTAACTTAATAGCATCACAAATCAAACTGTTATGTTTTTGATCGCATTTTCTACATGGACCGAAAAGACAAGCCTCCACAGAATGGCCGGAACGCAGATAATTAATACATAATCTTTTATCTTTCACAAATTTTAATTTATCTTGTGGATTACAATCGAGAAATTTTTGACACGAGTATAACGGATGATGACTGTTACACATTAAACATAGCTTAATAAACTGCGGACGTAGTCTTTTATTCTGCGATTTACTATTTGTATTATTATTTTCCGCTATTAAATTGCAATGAACTCGAGATGCGTTATTATTAAAAATTGATTTTTTATTTACGTTACTATGAATAACTTTACTCGAGTGGCTAACGGTAAGTGTGGTTAATAAGTCTGCCTTTTCCTTAAGAAAGTCCAATAAGTCGCTTAAATGTATTTTAGCATCTGTGTTTAATTTATAAAATGTATTTTTATACTGTTCCCACTCGCGTTCTGAGGCGGGGTCCAGCTTTGACACAACAATATAAATAATCAGTGTATCCCAATACTCAGTCGGCTCACCTAAAATCTTTAGAGATCGTATATTTTTTAAGATAGTATCAATGAGTTTATTTAATAGAACAGATGACTCCTTTGTTACAGGTTGAATAGAAAAAATAGCTTTAATGTGACTTTGAATAATTAATCTAGTATTATTAAATCTGTTGTATCAAAAGTTCCCATGCTACTTGATAATTGCTTGACGAAAACTCCACATTTTCGATAACCACCTTAGCGTCGCCTTTTAAACTCGCTTTTAAATAATGAAACTTTTGAATCGCTGGTATTGTTTTCAAGTTATGAATAAGAGACATGAATGTGTCACGAAATTCAACCCAGTGTTCATTTGAACCGTCAAAGCTAGGAATAGATATAGTAGGTAATTTAACGGACTCACCACTATGATTATTACATTCATGTACTAAGGAACACTCAAAAGACTTATTAACCGACCTTTCATCGGAACTGTCGGGATTTACCATGCAGTCCAACAAAGCAAGAACTACATAATATTCTTTTTCGAATTCTGCGCGTGATTCGATCAACTTATCGGATTCCGTTTCCGGCACGAGATCTTCAATCTTACTTTGTACCTGATTGAAATCATTCATTAAATTTTGAGCTCCTGGTATACGTAATTTTAACTCTGCTCGCTGATGAACAGTTAAATCAACGTTTTGAAAGGAGGAAACATATTTTTTAAAGTTTGTTAACCTACACTTTATCAAACCTCGTTTTTTCCTCAAATCTCTTAACATATCTTCGACTTTTTGTTCAGAACTAGTCATTGCACTGTAGTAAAAGGCTGTAAGTACTTACGGTTTTGAAATGAAGCATAAACGATAAACTGTAAGCAGGTACTACTACTGCGAATGATAGCAAGTCAGCAGCAGGCAGGTACAATCGAAAGCACTGAAATTGATAAAAATACGGTATCACTTAGGCGAATAGGTAAAGGTTTGGGTAATTTTTGCTGGCACGTCTTACCGAAGATGCACTGTATATATCTTCTCCACCAAATAGCGTCTCTCAAAGAATAAACTTCTCCAATATCCAGGAACGATGGACCAAATGTTTTGTATTTGATGCGTTTGCGCTGGTTCGGCTGCGTGATTCTTGCTTATTATTTGAGGAGTGAAGAGAAACAGTAGATTGACTGATATTGCGTATATTGTTCCAAATCTAAACCCAATTTTACAAGTATTTCTAATTTTAGTTACTAAAAAATGCGTATAACAAAAATGGCGTTGCGATATATATTTCTAATATCCCATTTACATTCGCGTACGAGTCGCGAGGCGAGGGACGAGGCGAGGGGCGAGGTGCGAGTGTGAACAGACGCTCGTGGCTCGCCTCGTCCCTCGTCTCGTCCCTCGCGGCGCTCGCGTCCGGAGCGGTTTTTGGGGCACGAGTCAAAGGACCTCGCGTCGCACGCGAGTGGGTGTTTACATTCGCCCTCCCGCATTATTCTGGCTTCTACATCGTGCCGCGCAGGTTGTGTTTAGTTTTAAATACGCAAAAACAAAAACGCATCGTATAATGGATTGGTCGGTATAATGGATTTATCTGATCCTTTAGCACTGTGTTGATAGCATTACAGACATCTTGTACAATGATTGAGATGGCTGCACTGGAAACCTTGAATAAGTAGTGAAGGCTCCTGTAGCTGTCGCCAGTAGCTAAGAATCGTAACGTTATAGCTAAGCGCACTTTTGCTGGGATGGGTATTCAGAGTCTAGTCTTTTGCTTTTTAATCAAAGGTTCTACTTTGCTTAGCAGAACATCAAAATCATTTGGTGACATTCGGCAAAAATTCTGAAACTCGGCAGAATCTTCATTCAGCATTTCTTGAAACATTTGTTCCATACTTTGCCTGAAATTTAAAAGAGAAGCATTAAAAATAACTATACTACATATTGCATAATGCAATTCAGGGAGAAGCAGAAGCTCCGTAGGCATTAACACACTTACAGGGTTCTATTGCGATGAATCGATATCATCCACCATCTTCTTGGGCGCCGCCGCCGTTTCTTTACTACTTTCCTTTTATTTAAATTAGTGACGTAGCAGTATAAGCCCAGTACGCACAAACTTGTAGCTGCTAAAACTTCGACGTCCTCCATTGTTGCTAGCTCAAAGACGACTGAACTCGGCACGCGAGTGTAAACAGGCAACTTATTAACCATCGATCAACACGAGCCTCGCACGAGGGACGAGGCGAGCCACGAGGCGAGGGACGAAGCGCGAGTGTAAAGGCCGTATAACAGTTTCGTGAGAACCCCTGTTACTGATAGTAGAAATATCACGTCATCGACGGCCAATCGTAACGCAGCGTGCGTTATGACGCGATATTTGACCAATAAGATGCATCATACAGATTCTGTGCGTTAACATACACTATCCTTAAGAGATAGACATATCTATGCCACCGCGGACTTTTTGCAGACTATAAAACAGAAACAATCCCACCATACATTGTTTTGTTACTTATCTCTATCGGGTTAGGTTAGGTAAAGTTCCATCTTGGCTTGATTTTTTCCAACACCTTCAACAATCCTCGTCATAGATCAAACAATTTATACAAAACCTTAACAAACTATTATCGACCTAAACCATCCAAAGGAACCAACCACTGTGTCGGTAAATGTAAACGGCATGAAAATCGGCATTATCTCTTATTTAGTCGTATAGTGCGTAGCGGCCTTAGAAATTTTAAATATCTTTGATTTAATATAGAAAAAAATCTTATTTTAAGCCAAAAAAAACTGCGAAAATTACTTTAAGTTAACTGTGAATTACTCCTATATACGATAATAGGTATAATTAAGCAAAATTTATACTAGAACAATTGTTACTTCATGAGGAATAAAGATTTTACCATTTTAAAGAATGAATTTACTAACTTATTTCAATAAAAACGATAAATACAACTGCAAAATTACTACAAAATGCGAAATGTCGGGAACGCTTCAAATACCCAGTCTCGCAGAGTGCAGCCCCCTTACTCCGGACACAATCGAGAATCGAATCATTTCGATCTCAATAGCTTTTGATACTCCCGACACCTACACTAGCGCACGATCGTGCGGTGGCTCAATTTGTAACTAGCCTAGATAGAAAAGTTCGTTAGATCGAATGAATAGAGAATCGAATGGCTGGATCGTAAACAAACATCAAATTACACGATAGCTAAAGAGGTCTCTGGTCATCGCAGTGTCGAGTTTGCTTGTTTGAGTGTATTTGAACTAAATAATGTATTATATTTTCACTTAAGACAGAGACGGAGACAACCGAAGTCTACATAATATTATGATCTATGTTAACGTATCATATGAAGACATCGTTTATCTCAGTCTGTCTTTGAATAAACAAAGTCAATAAATAGTTGTAAAAAGTTCTATGTTGGTGTTACTATGCTAGGGTTTTCTAAATGTCAACACTAAACACGAATTCGTTATTGTCATTTACATTAAATATACCAATGAATTATATTTTCACCAAAATTAACATTTAATTACCTTTGTACAATACCACCAATTATCGATATAAGGCAAGTTATTGTAGCTAATGAATGTGTTTCCTGTACAACACTTGACTTTTGCTGACAAAATAAATAAACATATTTTGACTTTGACATTTGACAGAACGTTAAAGATTATAAACAGGAATTTCAAAACTATTGTTTATGGTCACATTTTTTTTTAGAAAAATAACCTTTAAACCTAACCTAACCTACCATTGCATGAGATTGAGGCTGATCCATATGAATTATCTAAAGAGAAAAATATATAATTTCTCCATATTTTTAATTATCTTCACCATAGACTACGGCACTCAGCTGTAACTTGTTTACACTGTGGACGTGACGTCAGCAACCGGATACAGCTAATGGACGCTGATAAGACACGATATCAACGCGATCTCGATTTCGATTAGATTTTGGTGCGGGAGTACGCATCAGGATCGAAGCTGAATCAAAATCGACATCGGATCTGACTCGTAAATCGAAATCGTATCAGTTTCGGGAGTAAGGCCCCAGATTTGTAATAGGGCTCTTAAGTATCCTATTTCCGTCTCCTGGTTCTAAGCTACCTCCCCACCAATTTTCAGCCAAATCGGTTCAGCCGTTCTTGAGTTATAATAAATAGTGAAACTAACACGACTTCCTTTTATTTATATAGATATTTTATTATTTAATAAAAATAAATCAATTAATACAACGCGTGAATTATAAACGTAATTTTCTGAATAAATGTTTCTAATACTCGTGGTGAAGGACTTATTTATTAGGATTAGAATTGATTATAATAATTGATATCATTAAATACACTTTACAAACAAACAAAATAATATTTATATAGTGACTCCTATGTTGGCAGATCTCTTTACAATCTGCGTCAACATAGGTTATTTGCCGAAAAAATTAATGTATAAACAATAATATTAAGATTAAGATTGATGGTGCACAGTTTGGTTTTCGTCCCGGTCTCTCTGCGGATTCGGCTATCTTTGCGCTAAAATCGACGATATACCATACAAAAATAAACATATTTATAATATGTATATGCATGCTTCTTAGATCTCAGCCGAGCTTTCGACCTGGTAAATTACTTTAGCGAAAGCTCTACGAATCTAATGTACCTAATAAAACCGTGGATATATTGAGATTCTGGTGCGAGAACCAAACAAATTTTGTGAAATGGGGCGACACCAACTCTAATGATTTTAGATTAGAGTGTAGAGTGTGGGTCGCGCCAAATTTAGCCTGTACGTCAATGATCTGATTGAGGAGCTCAGAAGCACACGAGTGGGTTGTC
The DNA here is from genome assembly GCA_037179445.1 of Phengaris alcon alcon. Lineage (NCBI taxonomy): Eukaryota > Metazoa > Arthropoda > Insecta > Lepidoptera > Lycaenidae > Phengaris > Phengaris alcon. The sequence goes on along the minus strand of JAYRCH010000085.1, from coordinate 2,268,849 downwards.
ACGTAGGTGTAACATGTATTAATAACCTAAGCTACGCCGCCTTCTGAGTCCCTCAAAAAGGGGCTTAAGGCGGCTACTCGGCATTTGTGAGACTTATTTATATATGGCATTAGTAAGCATGGGCACAAATACAATGTCGGGAAAACGCAGATGATGGTGTTTCGGGCTGACAAAGGCCCGGAGAGGGTTCCGCCGATTTATTTGGATGGTCAAGTAGTGGAAAGAGTTAAGTGTTTCAGATACCTAGGACACATCTTGGGGATCTCTCTGACAATGAAGACATAGTCCGCGATAGACGGACATTGGCTGTTCGGTGTAACATGCTCGCGCGCCGGTTTTCGCGGTGTAGTGTTGAAGCAAGGCTGACGCTATTTAGAGCATACTGTCTATGCTTCTACACGTGTCCCAGTGTCGTGCCCAGCTTCCCCCAACAGTGTCGCACCGTCCACTTGTCTTATGTCTAATTAGTGTTTTAAACACAGTTTAAATTACATCTAATTTATTATGGACAGTGCTGACACTATTGGTCTTCTGGACTATACGCGACTGTTGCGCGCGCCATAGCGTCCCACATCTGCCGGACCGGGCACTCCGCACTGAATGCGTTGTGCTCTATTTCTTTATTTCCCACCCTCTCACAATTTATGCATCGCGGCTTACAGCCGGCCATACGGTCCTCACACCGAGACTGGTGATGCGCCCCGGAGCAATGGCCGCACCTCTCCTCGGCGGTAGTGCAGAATCGCCGCCCATGTCCGTACCCTAGACAGCTCGAGCACTGTATAAGGGGGGACTGGTCGGCGACCCGCACACGCTGCATATCTATATATAGATAGCCCGCCTTGGTGAAGCACGTCCACATCTCCGGCGACACGGTCATCACCACGTGCTCGGTGCTACCGTCTCTTCCCCGCCTCCTATATCTTACTTTCATCCTATCCTTTCCCCCATCCAGGATGTGCTCCATGAGGTGCTCATTTTGCGTTATTACGGCTTCGTAGATGTCTTCATCCGTGTTTGTCTTGAGCACTCCATACAGCACAACCTGCGGATCCTTATTCTCTATACCCTGCACTTCTAGTTTTCCTCCACTTTTCTCTATTCTTTCTTTGACCTTATCCCTGCCCTTCCTATTACTATTATCCTATAATGACTTTCCTATCTTTCCCTTTTCTAATCCTATCTATTTTTATCCCTTCTTTCTTTGCCTCTATAATTGCCCCTACTTCTGTCATTATCTCTGTACTCGTCATAAAATTTTCCCTGTCTGTCACTACTAGAGAGTGGAGGGTCACGTGCTTCGGCTTCGGTGGCAAGGTTTGGGTTTCCCCACTGCCACTGACCACACTAGCGTACGTCACGGGTTGTGGGTTTGCGGGGGCATCGGCCCTCCCCTGCTCCACTAATGCTACTACCGTTCCAGTATTTTTCCTGTTTACGTCTATCACTTCATCATGGTTTGTTTTCATTATTTCATGTGTTTTAAAATTCGCTTCCGTTATATATTCTTTCATATTTTCGAAATTTGTAATCATATGTTCTTTTATTTTCCTATATACTTCAATAATTACTTCCTTACAATCAATATCTTTCAGTCCCTCTACAATTTCCTTCACTGTATTCCTTTCATCCCTTTCATCCCTTTCATCCCTTTCACACTGTACCTCCGCATCCCTAGTTTCCATAATTTCCTTTCCATTTTCCATTCCCTTCCTTTGCCCATTTAGCAGTGCCGCCTTCCCCGCCTGCTTTACTATTTTTGCGAGGTTATCTGCTAAACCAAACTTTAGCTCGCTCTTCATATTTCTGGTCTGGTTTAGCAGACTAAGACTCTCCCTAGCCGCGCGCGATTTGTCCGCCAGAAGGGCTTCCATAGGGTCCGCGGGGCCCTGAGCTACTGCTACTGGGCTGTTTCTCCGGCCGCCACCTCCGCCACCGCTTCCCCCAGTCCCCATGCCCTCCATGGACAGTCGCGCTTTCGGGTTTCTGGGGTTGCCATTGTGTGGGGTGTGCACCATGGCCATTTGTGTCAGTTAATTTGTAAATATAAAATATAAAATGCCAAGTACTATTGTTAAATATAAATGCAATAAGTGTATGTATATTTATATTTAAAATATGTATATTTAAAATAAGTCCGTAAAATATGCAATTTTATAATGTGTAAATGTGTATATTGTAAAATTAAATTCGAAATTATTTGGGGGAACGCGTCACTGTGTAAATATGTATAATGAAATATTTAATATTAAATACTATCCAAAATCTTAACCTATCAACTGCACCAAAAATGATGTAGTTGGTCCTATTGTCTAAGTAGATTTGTATAATTGAATTACGTAAATTGTATACCAATATATAGATTTTTTAAATGTATGTATATTGTTTTTTATCTATATACGTGTAAACGTCCCTTAACTATAATCTAAAACTAGCAGCTGAGCCAAAAATGACGCGGCTGGTCTAAAGAAGTTTAATATCTTAGCTAGTATATATGAATTAAAAATATATCGCAGTCAATGTCTCAACGACTCGTTTTTCCTGGCTAAAATACTAACTATTCTTTTTTTTTTCCGTCCCACTGGGTTACGACTTTACGAGTGTTAAAGAGAATGTACTCTTGTATAATGACCACACTTGGACACTATGATAAATAAGGGTCAGAAGGGTAGGCTTAGGGTCAGAAGCCCAATTCTCGTAACTATTTGTGAACATATCCTGATTCGGTCCGTGCGATGTCGCATTCACACACGCGTCTATCGCGCGTGGCCGAGTGAGGCATCGAGCGGACCGACACAGAATTATGATCACAAATAGTTACAAGTATTGGACTTCTGGTTTTAACGAAACCAATCACCGTCACCGAAATCGGTGTGAGGATCTATTTTCATGCTACAATAGAAACATTTAGTAGTGGATATAACATTTACTATGTTGGCATAAACTAGTACGAGCACGCGAAATATGAAAATGATTTCGAGGTGGTTTCGCGATGCATCACTGCGAAGTTCTCGAACGAGACCGGCAAAGACGTACTCACGGTGGACGAAATCGTCGGCGACCAGCTAGTTTCCTTCAGTTGTCCCATGCGTGCTGCGTGTAATGGAACAGGAGTCATCTACTTCCACTTTCCTTATCAAATTAAAATCGACGTAGGCGGCGCCATGATTCTTGTCGTACTCGCATTGGATGTGGAAAAGTATTTGGTCATGTACAACTGCAGATATGATAAGGTTACCATAGAACGTGCTGAGATCTTCTGGATTCTGGCTCGTTACAAGACATACGGCGAAACTAAGACTTTCGTCGATGATTTTCTCAAAAAGAGCTCAGTTATAGCGAAGTCAAAAATTATTTGGTACGACTTCTCACCAGAATCGTGCTATACTTCTCTTTAAAATGTAAATTATTCATAATGGAGTATCTTAGCGAAAAAATATGCTAATACCTACATAACATTTTTATTTTTTGGTTAAAAATAAATAATTTAAGTCACTTTATTTTAATAACTAGTATGTTTATATAGATAATACAACATGCAAAATTTGTTTTGGAATTATATTATGAGGAAATACCTAACTTAATAGTTCATTTATGAAAATTATACTAAGTACAAATAATACCACAATAGGCTACTTGACCATGTTTTTATTTATGACCATTGTGTGAAATTCTTTATTCATTTTCCCAAATACATAAAGCCTTATTTACTAACAATCTTATTTAATACCAAAGGTATTCACAATGTAAGGTACACATTCTATGAAATGTTATGTATTTTTACCACTATTCGCTTAATAATTACGTATGTATTTATTATATAAACCAAACTGTGGTTATTTACGTTAGGTATTATATTTATCTACACACCTACTACTAAAAGAAATTGAGTTAAAATTCACCATAGTTTTAAAAATATAAGCAAAATAACCTTAAGTTCGTAAAACACTATTTAGCACAACTTATTTCACACTGATGCTATAGAAATCTATACATATATTGATACTGAATGTATTTAAATGTGTTGTATTCAAAGATACAATTGTCAATTGCAACATATTGCCATAAGAAAAGCCATACATTTTAAAGCCGATGAATTCTTTGAAATAACTACAGGTAAAGTATGCTCATGTTCTCAATTAATATTATATAATGTTAACAGTAATCTAAGTTATTTACTAATTATTTTTGGTTTCAGACAGAGCACCAATATCAAAGCTTTGCAATAATAAGACTTTGCAATAGCAATGTTACAAAAAAGAAGCTTGAGAAAACAGCTTTTATTATCACAAATATTGTATACTATTATAGCATTCATCTACAAACGGAAAACTTAATTATTACATGTATTACTTATTTAAAACGTTAAGGTGGATAGCACTTCTACAGAAGATGCCAACATCTAACATCAATTTTTAGTTTTCAAAATAGGCAACTAAGTAAAAACTTTCATATGCATCAAGTGAAAAGTTGTTAATTTTAAATTACAAACAGACACTTTAATTTTATTTCTTTGCAAGTATAGATATAACATCTTGGTAGGAACAGGCCGGTTCTTCCCATTGAGGAAGGATTGACCTTTGATTTAAATTATAATCAGTTTTTGTATCTAAACATATTGTTAAGTAGAATGAAGCTTTTTAATTTGTGTAAAATGTAAGTAATGAGTAAAATGTAATATATGTACATTACATATTATGTATAGAGATAATAAGTATAACATGTATTTGTTTTATTAATACCACATATATGCCTCTAGTTTCATTTGTGCTAATATATTACAGTCCTTGCATATAATTAAATATCGATATAATTACCAACCGATAAAATTATAACCTATCTGGTCTGCCGACCAAATCCGTAAATGTGTTGCACCTTTTAGGTCGTGTCCTTGACGTTTTTAGACAAGTCGACACATACTTTAATGTACATTACATTTACAAATTAAATTTAAAATCGTAATTATGTATGTAAATTTATCTCCTTGCAATTACTTAATTAATAATAATAATACTGTAAGTTAAAAAAAAAATACATCAATGGACACAACACAACCAGAAGAATAATAAACAACTCGGAAATCAAAACTCGTAGGCTGGGATTATATGCTCCGGAATCCAGAACGTCGAGGAAAATTCAGGCCACTGAAAATAGAATTTTGCGCTAAAACAATAGAGTTGAAAATGGAAGCTTCGAGTGTCGAGTTGTCATATTGACATTTGACTCGACAATCGTGTGTTCGATTTTCAACTCTATTGTATTGGCACAGATTTCTATTTTCAATGCTCAGAATTCTTTACGGCCTTCCGGATTCCGTCTCATATAGTCCCAGCCTTACTCACTACAACATAAAATAAATTTTGCCATTGCATGAGATTGAGGCTGATTAATTTGAATAAACATACACAAAATGTTATTTAAAGTGAAAAAAATATATTTTTCCATATTTTTATAAATATTTGCCATAGACTACGGCACTCAGCTGTAACTTGTTTACACTGTGGACGTGACGTCAGCAACCGGATATGTGAGTGTAAGAACCGTGAGTCTTTACGTACCCCCACACCTAATGAAGATAAGATTGAGTAAGTAAGTCTTAGGGACAATTTGATTAGGGATGCGAGACGTAGAGTTTTGGACGGTGAGCTTGAGCGACGACCGTTCTCTACAAGTGAAAAAAATTCACTTTTCAAAAATTTGTATATCGACTTAGCAATCTCGTGTTGAGGTACAATAGGAGAAGTATAGAATAAGGTTTCACCTTGCCTCAAATACCTGCTATAAATTTCCTAGTAGCTCTTGGGCTGTATGTGATAATTATTATAATGGAACTTAATAATTGTAAAGAGACAAATTTACATACATAATTACGATTTCAGCTCATTTCAGACTACGCTATAGTATTGTGCTATTGCTATTGTATAGCAAAGAAGGACCTAATGCTATACTATAAAGGATGGCGTTCACATTACGCAATATTATCGCAAACATTTATAGTATATAGCAAGCTCAGTTGACCGCGATCTTTGAAGAGTGTGCACAGTTGCACAGCACACATCACGATCGACACAATAGATTTAATACTGTATAGTCTTGAAAGCTCATCCAGCGATGATGATAATGCGTAATTAGGCACTATCTTATCATAGTTACGAAAGAAGAAAAATGCCAGACCCTGGATGTACAATAGAGAAAAACTACGACAAAAACAAATCATTTGTCGCCAGCGCAATTCCGTCTCAGGTACAGGATCGTATCCAGACGTGTTGTGTGTGCGCTCGTAGTCTGAAAGCCGCTTTAAGTTCAATTTTATTTTAATGTGTAACATACAATTAATAATAATAATAATACAGATGATCTTAAATATCGTCGGACCTACAAAAAATATGTTATTTTGATGTCAGGTTTACCTGCTTTAGAGGGTATTTAAGTCGCAAATATTAAAAAATGCATTCATTATTGTTTGCCGTCCTCTCAATATGATTTCCAAGATCTGTGCAGTATTTTGTCTTTTTTTTAAATTGGGATCGTCTACTTTATACATAGAAAAAGAATGTCCAGCTATCGAACCAGTTCCAAAGTTGGATTGGAAGGGCGTAAGTTGACTATTGATTAATTTTATTTAAGCTCAAAAACTAACAAATTTTGTAGTGGAATACAGTTGCTGTCTTTTATTTTATGTTGCTACTGCATGTAGATGGTAGAATCTGGTAAACGAAAGTTGAAACTGAGAAACTAAGGGTGGCAAGATTCAAATTACTATGAAAAAATTCAAGTAACCAGATGAGTCACTTGCTAATTAATTAATTAGTACATTAATTGGTCCATGTTAGTACTAACATGATAAATAAAATGTAAAATTAATGTTTTTACTCTTTTACGCTAAAAGCACAAATTTTTTGTCAAATTTGATTTGTCAAATTATCTTTGAAGCTCGTATAGCATTGCCAAGTTAAAACTTTTCAAATAACTTAGGTCAGGTTCAACTTTCCTTTGCCTGATCTTTATCTCTTGGGTTCTCATCCAGGGTGGAGGAAGTCTAGAAGTGACTAGTACACCGAGCATTGACTACCTACATGTTAGCAGACAACGCGTTCGAAGATCGTCTTCACCTCAGACCAAATAAAAAATGAAAACAGCGCTTTGTTAAATAAAAACTGAGGCTGTTTTTTTTAAATGTATGTAGTGCGCGTGTAACTACGCATTTCATTACATAAATAGCCCAACCTAGAGCCTGTCAGGACATGTCTAAGGAGGGTTCCGTATCTACCGTCGCGCAATAGGTTTTCTTTTAATTACTTACTTCAAAAATTAATGTCCGATTTTGCTCAAAATGATTTTTTAAAGAGTAGAGAGCATGGAAACTTACAAGTTTCTATATTTTATAGTTTAGAAATGCCAGGGATGCGGACCAACTTAAAAAACATTTTGGAGGCCGATCACTCGTAAAACAATTTCAAATCAAAATCAAATCAAATCATATTTATTTCAGGCAAAAGTATATAACACTACATATTGTTTATGTAATAAAAAAATATTTAAAAAAAAGTAATAAAAACAACAAAAGATCATTATTAAAAATTAACATTCAGACAAAATTGAAACATTCAGATTGAAAAATAAATATATATTCAGCTATTATACCGTGGACACTTAAGACATTTCAAGTAAAATAAATCAGCCTGTTTTGTTTTTGTCGCGATGTACCGTCAGCCAGTAATTTAGAATCGGGTTTTCCAGACACCCGGCACACACACTGAGGATCTCGTTCCCAGATGAACGAACGCGATACCAAAACGCTGCGACACGTGCCCTAATAATGGCGAAGTAATCGGGGATTCTGGCGCCGGCGAACATGCCTGATGCACTGCAGTACTTTGGCAGTTTCATCAGGATGCGGTATGCATTATTGTACTGCACCCTGATACTGCTCCTCGCGGTTGTAGAGCAGCTCACCCAAAGCTGACACGTGGAGAAGCATTGACAGTATGCCCTAAACAGCGTCAGCCTTGCCTCAAAGCTACACAGCGCAAACCGGCGCGCGAGCATGTTACAGCGAATAGCCAATGCCCGTCTTTCGCGGACTATGTCTTCATTGTCAGAAAGATCCTCTGTCAATATGTGTCCCAGATATCTGAAACGCTCAACTCTTTCCACTACTTGACCATTCAAATAAACCGGCGGGACCCTATAGGGGGGCCTTTGTTAGCCTGAAACACCATCATCTGCGTCTTCGCGACATTCTATTTGAGACCATGCCTACTAGCATAAGTCTCACAAATGCCGAGTAGCCGCTTTAAGCCTCTGATTGTGGGACTCAGAAGCACCATATCGTCGGCGTAGCTCAGGTTGTTAATGCATGTTCCACCTACGTGACAACCTACTCGTGTGCATCTGAGCTCCTCAATCAGATCGTTGACGTACAGGCTAAACAGGTCCGGAGAGGTGAGGCCCTCCTCACCGCACTCGCACCCTACACTCTAATCTAAAATATTTAGAGGTGGCGTCGCCCCATTTCACAAAATTAGTTTGGTTCTCGTATCAGAATCTCAACAGATCTACGGTTTTATTATGTACATTAGATTCGTAGAGCTTTCGCCAAAGTAAGTGGGGAAATTGGTCTATAATTTTTAGCGTTGGAGAGATCACCAGTTCTGTTTTTTGGCACGGGAACCACCATAGTCTTCATTAAATTTTTCGGCAAATAACCCATGTTGACGCAGGTTGTAAAGAGATCTGCCAACATAGGAATGACATAATCACTAGCGAATAAAATGTGTTCTAAACTAGGCACATCAAAGCCTTACCTTTTTTCATTTTGAAGATAACTCGAGCTATGTCATCAGGAGAGAAGCCAGAATAACTAGCAATTCCCCTTTGTCCCCAGTGGCCGTGGATCTGGTATTGCTAGACACGGGCAACGGATTCACTTTAAAATGATGTGCAAATAGATCAGCGATTTGTGATAGGCGCCATTGTGACAGATTGAAGGATTTTTTGAGTTGACATTTTTATATTAAAAAATATTGTGTACGTGTGGACTGAGGACCTACCTGAATTTCCTGAATTCCTGAATGATAAATATTAGTAGAAGGCAAAAAATGTAGAACAAATCTGGAAACTTGTAAAAATATAGTTTAAGAACTACAGCCGTCAGAGTGTGGACCCTCAGTTCACACACACCGCGCTATTTTCCAGATCTCGAAAAGTATGTGGAAAATTATGGTATTTTCACTACAGAATTTTAGTAGAACTTTTGTAAAAGTTTTTACAAATTTATCAAATACATAGCATCAGAAATAAAAAAAAACTATAACCACCGAAGTGTGGTCCCTCAGTTCACACAAAAGTGACATATTCATTTCATGTTATATTACTGACTTTTTTAATTATTTTTCTACGTAGAATTTTTGTACCAAATTTGGAGAATATGTAGACAAAATTTCAGATAAATCTATCGACGCATTATGAAGATATCAACCATTATGTTGGGTTCCTCAGTTCACACACTGGTGTAAAACAAAAACTCAATTTTATATTAAACGACAAAATAAAAAAAAAGTCTTAAAAAAGTACTGTACTATACTTAAATTTTTGTAGAATTTTTTTCTCTTGGATTAGCACATAATATACTTAATTTCTTGCTTCCTAGCTGAGATAATGTTAATTTTTTGATTCTATGAAAATACAGAGTACGGTTACCACACAAGAAGCAAAATAAGGACAGTACCTAATATATTGTGTATGTTATGCCTTATTATGTTTACATTTTGCTCGCGGTTTCACAGCTTTTCACTATTTTACGGGTTCATAGTACTACAAGCAACCCTTATACCAATTATATTATTAACAATTTGTGGTTTCGCTTTGCCCGCCCTTTTCTCTGTCCGTTCTTTCTAACTCCTTATATGTAATAATGTATATAAATAGATGAAATTTGATATTTATTTTTACTATTTACGGATTTGTTGCGAGATCTGGGTATCTCTGATTTAGTACACTATACAACTATCTCCCTGTCCTTCTTGTCAGCAAAAGTAACTAAAATTTGTACTACCTCCGTGCGTAGGTAAACATTGATAATATAATATTATGCATTTTGCGATTAATGTAATCTGTTTTTCTCTATTGAATTATTTCAAATAAGCCGGTTGGTAGGCGATTTTCCAACAAAAATGACTAGGCGATTTGTGAAGCGACTAGCCACACGGTTTAAATCAACCAGTGTAAATCCTCTTCAACTTCTAATGACATAATCTATATATACAAAACATGTTATCAAAAAAGCAGACCCTATGGTGCTATGTGTATACTGAAAATTATTAATTTGATATTACAAAAAAATGATTTATTAATTAGAACAAAGGTTTTTATTTTGTATTAAAGGTACTGTGGAGAAAACCCCAAAGGGCAATATTTAGATAGCATTTAACAATTTGTAACTGGTATCCTTTGGACATTCAGTCAATGACTTGATGGTCGAATCAATTATAAATTAGCAATTTAATTTACAAAATTGCTTTTAATTAAGACCCCCGACACCCAATCCATCAAAGTAGTCTTCAAAATAATAATAATTTATTAATATCATGGACCAATTCACACCACGTCAATCTGGTCCCGTGGTTAGATCTCGAAGAACTTGTGTTACGGGTACCAGACAACGTAAAATACTTTTATACTATATATATATATATATATATATATATATATATATCATAAACATCCATGACCCAGAAACACAGAAAACTTTTTATTCCCTGGCGGGATTCGAACCCACGACCTCCGGCTTTAGCGCCAAAGTGCTAACTACTGAGCCAAGGAGGTCGTCAAAATCAATCAGTCAGTTTTGAGTTGCATACCTACCATTTTTAGTAACTCGACTTCATGTAAAGAATTGTATTAATAATTATTATTAATACAAATGTGTGTAATTCGAAATTAGTAATATCATAAATATTTATAATTAAAAATCTAATAAATATTAGATGCAGTCATAATATTATATTATAATCTTTGGTGCTGTCCTTATTTTGCCTGGTGTATGGTAACCCTACTCTTCATATTTTCATAGTATCAAAAAATAACATTATCTCAGCTAGGAGGCAAGAAAGAGAAGAGAGAAAGAAGCAACCATTGCTATCTACGCACTTTTGCCATCTCATAGGTAGTTCATTGATTCCTTTACTAAAAAAACCATTCGGACAATATTCCTTATATTATATTATATTATTAGGTAATTATAATATATAAATTAAAAAAATGGTAATCTGTTGGAGCAAGGTCCGGGGAGTACGGTGGACTTAGACATTCCAATTGAAGCTCCTCTAATTTGGTAGCCGTCTGTTGTGCAGTGTGTGGTCTAGCGTTGTCCTGATACAGCAGTGGCCTAAAGCGAATGACCAACCTCGGTTGTTTAGCAGCTAGCTTTTCCATCATGATTTACAGTTGCTGGCAATAGACATCTGCCGTAATCGTCTGGCCAGATTTAAGAAAGCTGTAGTGAACGACACCGGCACTAGTCCACCAAACGCTCACGAGTAACTTTTTTTGAATCAATTTTCGCTTGGGGCAGGCTTTGTCTGGTTCGCCAGGGTTCAGCCATTGCAATGCGCGTTTCCGATTATCGTACAGGATCCACTTTTCATCACAGGTAATGATTCGATTTAAAATCCCTTCATTATTGTGCCGGTTGAGTAATGTAACGCAGCAGTCGACGCGCGTTTGTCGGTTTGCTGCACTCAATTCATGAGGTACCTTTCAAGCTTTTGCACCTTCAATTTGCTTCAAGTGGATTAAAATAGTTTTATCACTAACACACTTTTCTTTTGCGACACCGCCGCCATACACATCATTAATCCTTCGAGCCGTTTCTGCAGCACTGGTGCCACGGTGGAAATCGTACTCGAAAATAATACGATATTTCAAGTTTTCCATTTTGTAAACAGAGTGACGCAAAGATAAAACCAAAAGTGGATAAAACAAATAAATTACGGTTTCCGAAACACAAATGCATGAGTAAATAGCGGTATAAATTTGAAATTGGAATTCCTAACCAAAGAAGATATATTTGAGATCAAAGTGGCCAGTACGACAAAACGCCAATTTCATATGTAAGGACGTAATATTTTATGTGCTAATCCAAGAGAAAAAGACTTTTACAAAAATTTTAGTATAGTAGATTTTCTGATATTTTTCTTGTTTAAGTGTTATAAATAATTGAGTTTTTCTTATATTACCAGTGTATGAACTGAGGGACCCAATAGTTGATATCTTCAAAATGCGAAAAACTGAGGGATCATAGTTCGGTAGTTATAGATATTTTATTTCTGATGCTATGTGTTTGATAAATTTGTAAATTCTGTAGTGAAAAAACCATAATTTCCCACATACTTTTCGATATCTGGAAAATAGCGGTGTGTGAACTGAGGGACCACACTCTGAGGGCTGTAGTTCTTAAACTATCTTTTTACAAATTCCAAGAAATGATTTACAATTTTTTTTAGACTTTTACTAAAATTTGCTATACTTATTTTGGGGAAATTCAGGTAGGTCCCTCAGTCCACACGTACACAAAATATTGTTCGTTTAGTTTTAGAGGCTGAGAAAATATAATAATAAGAGGAGATGATATTTATGAGTTTTAATAAATAATTTAAAAGATCTGAGATAATTTTGTTCAGACAGCCACCCCAAAAATACAGAAATATATTTATTTTATGATAACGAAACCGAAATCTACAAATACTACAACTACAAAAAAAATAGTAACTAACTATACACAATCTATAACTATACCAAATTTTATCTATTTATAATATAAATAAGTAGATGCTTCTGCCTTATAGCTTCTGTAGGTAATTATAAATATTATTTATAATTACAGAAGCTAAAAGGGCAGACAGACATACAGACGTACAGACGGGCGGACATAGCGAAACTATAAGGGTTCCTTGAGTACTACAAACCCCTAAAAACCACACACCGCGACAGCTCGCCTTACAAGATAAGAGTTTTGTTACATGTGGGTGCGTGACACTGTGTAATTACGACGCAAGGTCTAGTATAGACCGGTCTCGCTGTGTGGTTCGTAGAGCGCTACCTTCACTTTTTTATTTGGTCTGAGGTCTTCACAGACCCATTACAAAATAATTCTGTACTTAAGATACCTCTCTCAACTTTACTTAACCTTAGGATCTAACATAAACAACTCAGAATAATTATTACCATTTATATATTTCAAATTTCAGCTTTCAGGCATATGGTACCAGCAAGCGAGGTATGACAACGACTACGAGATCAAAGCCCACTGTGTCGACTTGAATTTTGAAACTGAAAATAACATGCTCACTTTAAACGAAATTTTGGGGGACGAGCCATTAACTAGAAGGGTGCCAATGAGCCATGCAAGTAACGGCACGGGAGTCATCTTCATCCATTCGTCCATATATAAGAACTTAGAACATAAGGATGAAATATCCGTCGCTGTTCTGGCCCTGGACGTCAATAATTATGCGGTGCTATATGACTGTAAATACGACGAGGAAATTAAGAAACGCCACGATTACCTGTGGATCATATCCCGTTTCAAAACCTACGGAGGTGTAACTAAGACTTTTGTCGATGACTTGCTAGATAAGACACCGTTTTTAGACAAATCTAAACTTATTTGGCAACACATGTCAACTAAACCTTGCAGACGATAAATAAATGCCTTGAAAACCTTTCGTATACTTACTTAACTTTTTAAATATCAAACTTAAATATTATATGAATTATTATGGATGAATTTCGATCAATTACGAATATTTCGGGCACACCATGGACCATTTTCCCACCGCCAACGTCAACGGGACGTCACCGTGAACGAGATTATTTCAGGCCGAGATTAAGTTGACGTGACGGCGATGGTTTGGCCACCGCGACGATCTCGATGGATCAGTTTGTTCTTACTGTGTGTTACATTAATATGTACTGTACTGATTACGTCTATAATTTTCTGGTCCATCTCTTTAAAGCGAGGTGAGTCGAAAATTATGAAATATTCGAAGGGATGAAGGAGATGAGTGGGGTACAAAAGCGTAATTTCCATAATTTCGTAATCTGCTTCATAGCCTAGCTGTGCCCGCCTGGGGCAAAACGTAGCGTCTAGTTCTCATTCTCATTACAGATTAATATATTTATTATCTTCCTTGTCTTTTAAATAATAATAATATATCTCTACATATATTTGCTTTATTGCTCTCCGTATTTTTTGTTACCTATTGTTTTATAATCTGCACTAATATTTACGACATAAATTTAACTTGTACCTTTTTCATGGATGGTTTAAATAATAAAATTCAAAAATAATATTATAATATGCGGTCGAAATACTGCGGAATATACACAAATACACATCACACACATTGACGTTTCTAGACGACATTTAAAAATTTTATATTTCGCTTAATTTTTCAGCGGTTACGAAATCTAAACTTGCTTTTGTCTAAATCGAATTCTAAAGTTGCGGGAACTTCGTTCGCGTAGCACAAAGCTAAATTTTGTCGCCTGATTTAAAAAATACGTAAATACACAATAAAATTTGATATCCAATAGCCTTCCACATGAAAATTCTGTTATTTAACACCAAATAAATTACAATTTCAAATACCTAGTTTTAGTTTCTAACATTAGTGGTTTAAACCGAATAGTCTCTTCGGCTACATCATATTTATTGTAAACTAGCTTTTGCCCGCAGCGTCGCCCGTGTGGGAAAGTATTCGTGGCAAAAAACTTATTTAGAAAATATACCTGCAATATTGTAATAGCACAGAGTAAAAATATATAATCTCCTAGATAAGGATAATTAAATTATATCCGTCTTAATAGTTTCTGGAAATACCACATTATTTGTGATCATTTTTTTAAATTAGAATGGGTATAGTACACTATCCTTAAGAGATAGACATATCTATGCCACCGCGGACTTTTTGCAGACTATAAAACAGAAACAATCCCACCATACATTGTTTTGTTACTTATCTCTATCGGGTTAGGTTAGGTAAAGTTCCATCTTGGCTTGATTTTTTCCAACACCTTCAACAATCCTCGTCATAGATCAAACAATTTATACAAAACCTTAACAAACTATTATCGACCTAAACCATCCAAAGGAACCAACCACTGTGTCGGTAAATGTAAACGGCATGAAAATCGGCATTATCTCTTATTTAGTCGTATAGTGCGTAGCGGCCTTAGAAATTTTAAATATCTTTGATTTAATATAGAAAAAAATCTTATTTTAAGCCAAAAAAAACTGCGAAAATTACTTTAAGTTAACTGTGAATTACTCCTATATACGATAATAGGTATAATTAAGCAAAATTTATACTAGAACAATTGTTACTTCATGAGGAATAAAGATTTTACCATTTTAAAGAATGAATTTATTAACTTATTTCAATAAAAACGATAAATACAACTGCAAAATTACTACAAAATGCGAAATGTCGGGAACGCTTCAAATACCCAGTCTCGCAGAGTGCAGCCCCCTTACTCCGGACACAATCGAGAATCGAATCATTTCGATCTCAATAGCTTTTGATACTCCCGACACCTACACTAGCGCACGATCGTGCGGTGGCTCAATTTGTAACTAGCCTAGATAGAAAAGTTCGTTAGATCGAATGAATAGAGAATCGAATGGCTGGATCGTAAACAAACGTCAAATTACACGATAGCTAAAGAGGTCTCTGGTCATCGCAGTGTCGAGTTTGCTTGTTTGAGTGTATTTGAACTAAATAATGTATTATATTTTCACTTAAGACAGAGACGGAGACAACCGAAGTCTACATAATATTATGATCTATGTTAACGTATCATATGAAGACATCGTTTATCTCAGTCTGTCTTTGAATAAACAAAGTCAATAAATAGTTGTAAAAAGTTCTATGTTGGTGTTACTATGCTAGGGTTTTCTAAATGTCAACACTAAACACGAATTCGTTATTGTCATTTACATTAAATATACCAATGAATTATATTTTCACCAAAATTAACATTTAATTACCTTTGTACAATACCACCAATTATCGATATAAGGCAAGTTATTGTAGCTAATGAATGTGTTTCCTGTACAACACTTGACTTTTGCTGACAAAATAAATAAACATATTTTGACTTTGACATTTGACAGAACGTTAAAGATTATAAACAGGAATTTCAAAACTATTGTTTATGGTCACAGTTTTTTTTAGAAAAATAACCTTTAAACCTAACGTAACCTGCCATGAGATTGAGGCTGATCCATATGAATTATCTAAAGAGAAAAATATATAATTTCTCCATATTTTTAATAATCTTCACCATAGACTACGGCACTCAGCTGTAACTTGTTTACAGTGTGGACGTGACGTCAGCAACCGGATACAGCTAATGGACACTGATAAGACACGATATCAACGCGATCTCGATTTCGATTCGATTTTGGTTCGGGAGTACACATCAGGATCGAACCTGAATGAAAATCGACATCGGATCTGACTCGTAAATCGAAATCGTATCAGTTTCGGGAGTAAGGCCCCAGATTTGTAATAGGGCTGAAAGCTCTACGAATCTAATGTACATAATAAAACCGTGGATCTATTGAGATTCTGGTGCGAGCACCAAACAAATTTTGTGAAATGGGGCGACACCACCACTAATGATTTTAGATTAGAGTGTAGAGTGTGGGGTGCGCCAAATTTAGCCTGTACGTCAATGATCTGATTGAGGAGCTCAGAAGCACACGAGTAGGTTGTCACGTAGGTGTAACATGTATTAATAACCTAAGCTACGCCGCCTTCTGAGTCCCTCAAAAAGGGGCTTAAGGCGGCTACTCGGCATTTGTGAGACTTATTTATACATGGCATTAGAAAGCATGGGCACAAATACAATGTCGCGAAAACGCAGATGATGGTGTTTCGGGCTAACAAAGGCCCGGAGAGGGTTCCGCCGATTTATTTGGATGGTCAAGTAGTGGAAGGAGTTAAGTGTTTCAGATACCTAGAACACATCTTGGGGATCTTTCTGACAATGAGGACATAGTCCGCGATAGACGGACATTGGCTGTTTGGTATAACATGCTCGCGCGCCGGTTTTCGCGGTGTAGTGTTGAAGCAAGGCTGACGCTATTTAGAGCATACTGTCTATGCTTCTACACGTGTCAGCTTTAGGTCAACTGCTCTAAAACTGCGAGGAGCAGTATCAGGGTGCAGTACAATAATGCATACCGCATCCTGATGAAACTGGCAAAGTTAAGCAGTACACCGATAGAAAACCCGATTCTAACTTACTGGCTGACGGTACCTATATCTCGACAAAAACAAAAAACGCTGTTTAATGTGTAATGTATTGTGTCTATGGTATAATAGCTGCTTTTTTTCTTAATGTTTAAATTTTGTCTGAATGTCTGTCAATCATGTGATCAGCCTGCAATGTCCTAACCAAACTTGTAACCAACATTTTTGTTGTTCCAATGCGGGAATCGAACCCACGACCTCCGAGTCGAAAGCCAAGTTCTAACCACTAGACCACGGAGGCTGTTAATTTTTGTTATTGTTATCCCCTCCAAACTGGTTTACTGAATATAACATTATAAACCTAGTTTATTATTGTTTAGGAGTATTTAAGTGTCAAGCTAAACTATTAGAGTTTAGTTGCTACAGGCACAGAGTGTCCAACTTTTGAGCCAATTCCAAATTTGGATTGGAACCGAATGAGTAATTTTTGCATTTAGTCATCATAATTTATTTAGAATAATTCAAGCTGAAGCAGTTAATAATTTTAAATTTTATGTGAGCCACGCTTTACTAGCTTTTTACCAGACTGCGCGACGCAAAGGAGAATGTATGTATGTTTGTACTTTTGTGGCACTATTATATTATGACCAAACGCGTTTGCCAATTTTGATAGTTAATACGTCGTTTGATTTGTCATAACGACGCAAATGTCATAGAAAACATAAAAATTTGAAAAATCAAAACGGCCGACTTTGGACGCCATATTGTAAAAAGGAAAAAATTTAAAATCGATGAAATATGTCAAATGGGATATCGTTGAATAGATATTTAAAATCATTTTTAGGTTTCTAATATCTTTTTTAAAACAGAATAACCATTTGGGATCTATAACGATTTATGTTTGGTTAGTAACGATTTACACATGAAGGCTTATAGACAGAATTGATATTGATACAATGCTGCTGACTACATATTTTGGTTTTGAGGTAAAAGAGAGAAAAACAATAACTTAAAAGTGTAATTTAAAATAAATTAATTAAAAACATAAAAAATCCTGACTGCGTAAAAACTGAAAAGAAAAAACTAGAAAGCCTAGTAGTCGAAGACTTTGCTATCGAATATTATTGAATAACTATACCTACCATTATAACAGTTTCGTGATCGATACATTAAAAAAGAAATCATTCTATTAAGAACATTACGATTTTAACAGTCCATTAAAAAATCTGCTTCCTTATAATGGGTTCCGATTGTCGAAGTCCAAATGTTCCCTAGGTCAAGTATTTGATCTTGAAATCTTTAAAAAATCATGAATTTTGGTCTGATACAGATTTCGATTTAATCCCCACTAATACGATTATTATAAATGTTAATGTAAGTTTGTTTGTTACATTTTCACGCGAAAACTACTGAACGGATTTAGATGAAATTTGGCATGGTAGTAGTAGACTCTGCATTAAAACTACTTTTTATCCCGGAAAGGTATTGTGTACCCGCGGGATACTCGATAGTATATTTACGCGGGCGGAGCCGCGGGAAGCAACTAATATCAATTAATTATAATTTTTGTCTTGCTTGTGTATTATTGTATTCTATGTTTTTGACTAATATTCTATGACTGTCCCAACCGGAACCATGACACAATAACAATTTGTGTATATAATAATTAATAACTAAAGTTACATTTTTACTGACCTGAATTTAATAGATTTTTAATTTTGTTTTAATATTATTGTAATCTAACGTAAGTACCCATATATTCTTTTAACTTGTAAATTTTACTAAAATATGTTGTATTATAATGTTGTGCATGTCTTTAATTGATATAAACACTGTTAATGGACCAAAATGATAAGTATGTAAGCTTGTGTTTGTATTGTTGATATGCCAAATAAATAAATAAATAAATAAATAAATATCATAATAAAACTATAGCTGTACCCAAAAGACATTGTTCTGTGTTAACTTTGTTACGGGCTATTTTAATTTAAACAAGTATTACCAAAGCAACAAATATATTATATTAAAAAAACAGGGACGTCGGCAGAAGGCGAGACATCTGGTTCAGCCTCTTGGTGTCTGTGGGAATCGGAGGGGCTTTAACCACACGGGCTCTTAGCTGTATTTTACGGTGAGGAAATGTATCTACGTTACAACTTCATACTAGAAATGAATAGCTACCTACAGACACCTACAAATTCCACATCAACAACTACACCTACTACCTACAACTAAAAACTAAGGACCTACATAACTATTACCCGAAAAAATGTTCAATGATAATAATATTACATAGATTTTAGTTTGCTATGAATAAAAATTTAATTAAAGACGAGGCCTATTGACCGAACTGGAAAACATAAAAATATTATTTATAGTATTAATAGAACAGTAACACATTTTTAACTCACCTCCGGCTTAAGTTTACTTACTTTGGTTGAATTTATTTTGTCAAGTCTCATGGTCAATTATTATGCTACAAAATATTGTTTTCAAGTTTGGTAGGACAATGCAGGCTGATCACCTGATTGTCTGACAAGAAAAATGATCCATGCGTCGGATGGGCATGTAAAAAGTCGGACTTGCGCCTGATCTCTTGCCAATCGTGTTGATCATCCGTCCCACTGGGTTACGACTTTACGAGTGTTAAAGAGAGTGTACTCTTGTATAATGACCACACTTGGACACTATGAAAATAACCCCGGCTTAGGGTCAGAAGCCCAATTCTCGTAACTATTTGTGAACATATCCTGATACGGTCCGTGCGATGTCGCATTCACACACGCGTCTATCGCGCGTGGCCGAGTGAGGCATCGAGCGGACCGACACAGAATTATGATCACAAATAGTTACAAGTATTGGACTTCTGGTTTTAACGAAACCAATCACCGTCACCGAAATCGGTGTGAGGATCTATTTTTATGCTACAATAGAAACATTTAGTAGTGGATATAATAATTACTATGTTGGCATAAACTAGTACGAGCACGCGAAATATGAAAATGATTTTGAGGTTGTTTTGCGATGCATCACTGCGAATTTCTCGAACGAGACCGGCAAAGACGTACTCACGGTGGACGAAATCGTCGGCGACCAGCTAGTTTCCTTCAGTTGTCCCATGCGTGCTGCGTCTAATGGAACAGGAGTCATCTACTTCCACTTTCCTTATCAAATTA
Organism: Phengaris alcon alcon; assembly: GCA_037179445.1. Lineage (NCBI taxonomy): Eukaryota > Metazoa > Arthropoda > Insecta > Lepidoptera > Lycaenidae > Phengaris > Phengaris alcon. The sequence goes on along the minus strand of JAYRCH010000085.1, from coordinate 2,248,412 downwards.
AAATCGACGTAGGCGGCGCCATGATTCTTGTCGTACTCGCATTGGATGTGGAAAAGTATTTGGTCATGTACAACTGCAGATATGATAAGGTTACCATAGAACGTACTGAGATCTTCTGGATACTGGCTCGTTACAAGACATACGAAGGCGAAACTAAGACTTTCGTCGATGATTTTCTCAAAAAGAGCTCAGTTATAGCGAAGTCAAACATTATTTGGTACGACTTCTCACCAGAATCGTGCTATACTTCTCTTTAAAATGTAAATTATTCATAATGGAGTATCTTAGCGAAAAAATATGCTAATACCTACATAACATTTTTATTTTTTGGCTAAAAATAAATAATTTAAGTCAGATTTTTTTAATAAATAGTATGTTTATAGGATATTATGTAACTTTAATAATACAACATGCAAAATTTGTTTTGAAATTATATTATAAGGAAATACCTAACTTAATAGTTCATTTATGAAAATTACACTAAGTACAAAAAATACCACAATACTTGACCTAGTTTTTATTTATGACCTAAACGCTTCATATAATTGTTTCATTACACAAACAATATTACAATAATTGGAAACCTAAAAACAAACAAAAAAAAAGTTTTAAAAATACACTTTTAAAAAACCGCCGAAAACACTATTCGCCATGTTGGTTGATAGTCCAACGTGCTGTAACGTCATACTAGTACTATTTGTAATCTGTGCTATATATTTGTAGTCCGTAGTAGTAAAATGGCGGTGTTACGTTCCGTTTGACGTTTTGACATAAATAACTTGTTAAGATGTCATGAAATGTTTATTTACAGAAACGTTCCGTTTCACTACTACATAATATGTGTTTAGTGTGTTTGTATCGTCACATCCTTGCTGGAAGTTACTTCGAGGTGTTTTTATCAGTAGTAATTAAGAAAAACAATTTATGATATCGCTAGAATACGTTTTCCTTAAATGTATGAAATTAAATATGAGTCAAGTAGCCTGTTGTTTTAGTTTTATACTTATGTTTATATTACCTAGTAGGAGGAAGCTTTTATTCGTCAAGTATGCATGTACGCAAAAGCGCATTGATCACTGCGTAGGGGTCGCAGTTGGACGCCGGTCTTCGGTCTTCCAAGTAGCCTTTCTTCTCTTCGGCGACCAGACGCGGTATTCTGATACTGCTGCCTCGATTGGCGACACCTGAAAGCCAAGTAAACATTTTCGTAATATAGCTCGCCATTTCGTTTGCATATAACGTCTCCAAAAATCAATTACGGATATTTCGGGCACAAGATTTACTACTTATGTAAAGACGATTAGGTAGAAAAATAATAGTCATACTCGAAAAAACAATATTTCTTTATAGGGGCGACTTGGCGGAGTCACATGAGATACATGAGATGTTTTTTTAGTTCGAGTATGACAATTATTTTGACTCTTTTTTCTCGTTCACTCCAGTCTCATCTTTTCGTTTGCTCCAGTATAACCCCGATTTCGATCGCGAAACAGTGCGATCCCCTTATATCTCGGAGAGTTGTTAAAAAAAAAAGTTGTGAAGATATGATATTCAAAAAAGACTCAACAGACACGTATTAACGAGAGCTGTAAGGTGCAAAAAGAATTATTCGAGAGAGTAAAAAACGAAAAACGTTATAGCCGAAAAAGAAAAAGAAAAAAAAAAAAATTTCCTAATTTTGATTTGGTGCTCGATATTTTGGGAACGAAGAATGATATCAAATATTTGAGTAAAATTTCTCTGGACAATTTAGTCAGATACAATTTGGGCTAAAACAAAGACGATCGGGTTAATGGTTTGCCCCGTAGCCTAACCTTTTTGAAAAAAATATGAAATATCTTAAACTGTAAACGAGACAACCTTGTTTATATATTTAATCGAAATCCCAGCAGAGGCTGAAAGTATTACCATGAAATTTAGTATGCAGGGAGTTTTGGAGGAGAAAATTCGATCTAGCTAGGTCTTATCTCTTAGAAACTGCGCATTTTTAAGCAATATGTGTTTTTTTCTTTCGTCATGCAACAATATATCAATAATTTGATTCTCTTACGTCAGTCTGATTGGCAGCTTGGTTTGCGTACCCATGTATATCAATAATTTGATTCTCTTACGTCAGTCTGATTGGCAGCTTGGTTTGCGTACCCATGTATAATTTTTGCGTTGTTAGGATATTTGGAATGTGGTTGTTGGTTCGAATACCGGTCAGATAAATATTTTTGTGGTTCTTATTATTTCTTTTATATTTTTTATAATTATTTTATCGTTCTACTAAAACTCCGAGCTAAGCTGGATCTCCCAGGTATACTTAAATTAATAAAAATAAAATGTTTAGTATAAGTACAATTATTAAATTTGGTAATTATTACTTTACATTAAGCACAACTATTCAAACTTCGATACGCGTGTGTAAATTTTGCAATTTGTTTGTTCACAGGCGTTATGTCGAGGATAGTTAAGTTAATCTTCTAATAAATTAAATAAAGTAACATGTCCTGACTAATTCAACAACGCCGAGCCAGAACTACTGAAGCTAGAAACTTAATATATATTTGGACCGTAGCTTCCTTTTTAACCGACTTACTAAAAAATGGGCGGTTATACGTTCGGCTATAATTTTTTGTATGTTCAACGATTACTCCGCCGTCCGATTATTTACTACAGACCGATTACTGGACCGATTTTCATTTTCTTTTCGATGTAAAGGGTTATACCAAATTGGTCCTTCTGACATCAAAGTGGTGACCAGAAGTGGATCCATGAGGAATCGAGCGAACTCCTCAAAATTTATATGGACAGAAATGGTGATTTCAACTTTTTCTGAAGTAATCCAAGCATATGCTACCAAAAAGTAAGATTTTGCACCAAGGTATACCCTGGATCCAAAAGTACTGAACAGAACACCCGAGTCCTTATACCAAGTGCAAGTATATGCCATCATACCACTTACAGTAATCATCATCATCAACATCTTGACATGAAACACCAACATAATATTATTATGATGACATAGCTACTCACTACTCATCAGAGTTTTGTACACCGATATCAATATCTTTGAAATTTGGCTATTACCAAAGTTATATTCGTGATCATCATCATATATTTCACTATAATATATTTAATGCTTACAGCTAAATTTTTTTCGCCGACTACTACAATACATTATTTAATAATAAAGTATCTAATCATTATCATCACAGGTGATTATTTATTAGGTCCACAGATCGGAAATGCTTATTTGGGGAAATTTCACGGCCTCTCAGAGAGTTTGTTTTGCCGAGAGTGAGAATTTGGTTTTTAGTATATTTTGTTGTTATAGCGGCAACAGAAATACATAATCTCTGAAAAACTGTCTAGTTTCACGATTCATGAGATACAACCGATGACAGATAGTCAGACGGACAGACTGCGGAGTTTTAGTATTAAGGTCCAGTTTTTACGCTTTGGGTAAGGAACTTTAAAAAGTTACAAAGGTTTTTACACACCAGCGCTAAAATCATTGATGCTGGCCGTTTCGTGGCGTCCAGTGAGTCGCCTCTCGTTGTCCTTGCCGCCGCGTGGGTCGTACACTCTGATGTGTTTCATATGGACCTTCGACAGCTTGTCTATCAGCCTCTCGATCTCACTGCAACAATTGCATATTTTGTTATTCACGTCAAACAAAATATTGCTGGCCACTCATGCCACGTTAGGACAGAAAACTGTTTACCCCACGAGAACCGTAGGCAGACTTCGCCTGGATGACAGCTGTAACGTGCACTTAAATATTATATTTAACAGTTTGGATGCGTAACAATAATGTTACATTGTTTGTTATTGCTACTCGCAAATCATCATCTTATAAATATTTTACATTTTTTATATTATGGTTATATCCTCCCATAATGCTCTTCTCCAAATACGGGGGGTATTTGGAGAAGAGCATTATGGGAGGATATAACCAAAATATAAAAAAATCGAAATATTTATAAGATAATGATTTGTGAGAGAGAAGAGTGCTCTGTACAAAGTGATGTAGATTTAATTTTATGAAATAATATAATATATGTTTGTGCAAAGAATCATCAAAATATTACCATAGGCAAAATTTGCAGTTAATTCTCACAAAGGTACATTAACTACTCTAAACTCACATTATTCCGTTTTCATCCCGCGTTTTTTTAGTTGAGAAATTAGTATGGGCGCCTGAGCCGTTCCATTCTTGGACCGGCTTGGGATCGAAGGACACTATGACGCCGAATTCTTCTGCCAGTCTATGGAGAATGTATCTGGCCATCCACAGGTCGTCTCCTGCTGTAACCCCGATAGACGGACCCACTTGGAATTCCCACTGCGACGGCATGGCCTCTGCGTTGGTCCCTGCAATGGGTATGCCGGCGTACAAGCAACATCTGGAAAACATTTTAAATTTTTTAAAACTATTTGTCTGTCTGTCGGTCTGTCCCCCAAACGAGGTGCCTATGGGGTTGTAAGGGGATTAAAAAATATAACAAACTTATACAGTAGTTCTCATTACTATCAAAATAAACATAATATGAATTCTAAAATTAATATTATTTAAATAAGTAGGTACTGTGTGATAGTCAGACTGTTGGTGTGTATGTGCGCTCGCGCGTATACGTGTGTGTGTGAGTATGAGTGTAAAATTATAACTACAATATCTCCTTTGAATGAGAGATGTTTGCTCTGAAAAACACAAATCACAAACATTCTACAATTTAACGTTTTATGTTGAACGTAAAAATTAAACTACCACATTTTATCATAATAATAATTATGGTTCCGTTTGACGTCCAAATGACGTCCTTTATGAGTGTAAATCGTTTTCTTTCCGCATTTCAGTCGCTAGATGTCGTTTACCGTTACAGATCAGCTCCCTGCGCACCCTTATGATAATTCTGTGAACTAAATGAAAGGCCACAAGCCGCCATATTTGATATAACTGATCATTGTTACGTCGTTTTTGCAACCATGCAGTTGCTAAATACAGACTTCTTTAAGTTCAAATTATAACTTAAATTTTAATTTTAAAAATATTTTTTAAATTTCTATTTGAGTCTTTTAAAGTCGTAACACATTACATTTCGTCATTAGAGTTCATTTATAGTTTTTACCATGATCGTAGTATCGGGTAGACGAAAATCACGCGATCGGGTAAAAAGTTTATTGTTTGAGCTCGTTGTCGACGGTCACTTCAGAAGATGGAGGAAAAAGACGCATTCGTCGTAGGAAAAGGTTTATTTCAGGATTTGGACCGAAGCAAAGGTTTGCCGCAGCATTTGGTGAGTCATGGCATATAATTTTACGATTATGCGAGGTCAGTAATACCGTCAAGACAGTGCCTAATTCGGTGACCTCCCATCACAATGCATGAGATCCGAATAGTATATGAGCAAATTATTAATAGTACTATTTTAAAACTTTTTACGACTACCGCCAGTTTTTGGAACGGAGACGTATTATTTAAATTTAAACGTATCTATTAAAGAAACAGCTGTCTTTATACACTTCGAATTGTCATGTAATGTATTTGTAATGCGATTTTACTCCTAAATCGGATTTTCGTCTGATAGACTGATGTGCGCAGACGCATACTATGCGGAGAAGGGTCTCTAGACAAGTTGTCTACGTTAAACTTCGAAAAAATCTGTCGCGTCGTCTTCTCTTTTGAGATGACGACATTTATGCCCTAGCCAATGTCACTCTGTTGTTCGAATCGCAACAACGAACCTCATCCCCTCGTGTGCCCCTGGCCCCCCTGGGCTACTACGGGTATCAAAATAAAGAGCTTGAAGAGAATATTCCAAAAATATACAACAAATATAGTAAAATGGTCAAGCATGAGTCTGACTCTGAAAAAAAAATATAATAATATAATTTAGGGATTGAACATCGAAAAATCGTGAAACACGTGTTTACTTATTCTCTTTTAGGACTACATTTGTAATGTTCCAAGTCGAAATGCTCATTTAATATTTTTCCCCATACAAAGTTTAATACACCTTTTTACCAATTAATATATTTTAGAAAATATTGAATTAGTGTTAGTAGATCATGTCAAAAAGCAATATCACGAAATTTCAAACAGATATGACCACAAACAAAAAAGTTACATACAAACGTTGATACCCCTTTTTACCCTTTTTGGGGGTGAGTCTCGTAAAATACCTTCTTAGTGGCCCTATACATCACAAAAGGAAGCCTCGGTCCAAATTTATAGCTTCAGTAATTTTGCGTCGGCGTTGATGAATCAGTCGTCAGGACGTGCGGCGGCCCGTTGTCGATGGTATCGTAAGAGACACGCCGAGCGGTAGGCAAATAACGTGTGTCCTTGAGCGAGTGACGAACGCCTGGTCGGGGGTCGCCTATTTACAATTTTGTTTTTTTTAACTATAAAAACGATAATAATATACCTGTAATGAGCTAGAATAAGATCCCTCGCAAATACTTTATTGGCACCCACACCACAGTAATATGGGCCCTGGGGCGGGGGAAAGCCTCCTGGTGGCCAACCAAACGGCCTCAGATCAGCATCCAACAGAATATACTCTTGTTCTATACCAAACCACGGTTCCTCGTCTTTACACTTATCGTAGGTTTCTTGACATTTCACGCGATAGTTGGTAGCTAAAAAAGACAAAAGTTATACTTATTAACGGTTAAGAAAATATGCGGGAAAAATACTAAAAGCGTTGATTGAATTTTCCCACACTAACGCTGTTTGTCCACCACCGCAGTCAACGGGACGTCAACGAGAACGAGATGCCGTCGCCGATTTAGCGACACATATATTTAATTTGGCCATATGTCCACCGCACGCCCGTCACCGAGCGCCGTCATCCCGTCCGCTGAAATGTCGCTTAGTTCGGCGCTACTGCTAGAAACCAGCCTGAGATTGTGACGGGCCGAAATGGCAAACCAAAAACGCCAAAGCGGCAATACATAACACGAATAAACGTGTCCACCGCCACCGTCACCGGGAGTCACCGAGAATATAACAACACGAAATTTAAATACGCCATTTATTCATTAATTAAACTTGTGGGGTACAACTAAGGATGCATCCAAAGATAACATTTTGGAAAAAAATGCATGACATAAATGTCTTTCTGGAGCCGAACTTTATGGAGATGGACCAGAAAATTAAAGACGTAGTCAGTACAATGTACATATTAATGAAACACACAGTAAGAACAAACTGATCCACCGAGATCGTCGCGGTGGATAAACGATCGCCGTCACGTCAACTTAATCTCGGCCTGAAATAATCTCGTTCACGGTGGCGTCCCGTTGACGGTGGCGGTGGACAAACAGCGTAACTGTTCACTGTTCAATTTGTCACTTGACTGTCATATATTACATACATGTCCTTACATATGAAATTGGCGTTTTGTAAAGGAGGAACATAAAGTCGTTTTTTAAACATAATATATTTATTTAATCAAAGTATATACCATTGCTATCTATGCACTTTTGCCATCACATAGGTAGTGCATTGATTCCTTTACTAAAAAAAGCATTCGGACAGGAATCAATAAAATCTTTGAAGGCGCTTTGGACTGCCCCATCGGAGTTGAATTTTTCCCTTGCAATAAGTTATCCAAATTTCGAAAAAAATTGTAAATATGTTGGAGTAAGGTCCGGGGAGTACGCTGGATGTCTTAGACATTCTAATTGAACCTCCACTAATTTGGTAGCCGTATGTTGTGCTGTGTGTGGTCTAGCGTTGTCCTGAAGCAGCAGTGGCCTAGAGCGAATGACCAACCTCGGTTGTTTAGCAGCTAGCTTTTGCAGTTGCTGGCAAAAGACATGCCGTAATCGTCTGGCCATATTTAAGAAAGCTGTAGTAAACGACACCGGCACTAGTCCACCAAACGCTCACAAGTAACTTTTTTGAGTCAATTTTCTTTTAGGGCAGGATTTGACTGGTTCGCCAAGGTTCAGCCATTGCGATGAGCGTTTCCTATTATCGTATAGGATCCACTTTTCATTACAGGTAATCATTCGATTTAAAATCCTTTCATTATTGTGCCGGTTGAGTAATGTAACGCAGTAGTCGACGCGCGTTTGTCGGTTTTGTATAAGTGTATCAATACATTATTGGATTAGTTCCTCTAGTGACCAATAGATGGCGTTGGCCTCCTGTTACATCGCGCTATCGGTTGATTGTTTGTCTTTAATAAGACCCAAAACGTATTTTCTCCAAATAACTTTTCCGTTTATACATATTAATTTATGAGTTTTATTCTGGTTGCCCTTGGGTACCATTGTATGGTGTATTTTACATTGGTCCTTCGAGCCGGATTGACTTATTTAATAAGTCTTCCGGAGGGCAGGATAATAGTAAGTGGGGTGAAATAAACCCACCCCCCGCACTAATAGGGGCAGCGGATCGTTGTTCAGTGCGCAAGCAGACGGTGCCGGAAGGTACTGTCAGGAGTGCGGCGGGAGGAGCAGCCCTGGTGGAGAAGCAGCCCCGGTGGAGGAGCAGTCCTGGTGGAGGAGCAGCCCCGGTGGAGAAGCAGCCCCGGTGGAGGAGCGACCCCTGGCGGAGGAGCAGCCTGAGGCAATAAAGGTGATCAACAGCAAGTGTCAAAATCCATGTGAATGTGAAGTGAATAAAACCGTGAGTACTTTTAAATCTTTATGCCAAGGAAAATTCAAACTGGTAGAAAAGTGTCTGGTTAAAATTTTAAATATTTTGAACTCTAAAGCTATTGAAATTAAAACTTAAAGATTTGTGTTAAATTATAACTTATAATAATTTGAATTTTGTAGACTTAGAATAATTTTACAAAAAACAAAGGTACGGGGAACCTATGCCCAAATTTCCATCATTTTAAGTGCAAAAACACTTAGAAAAATGTCATAAAGAATAATTATTTTGTGCTTTTAACTTTCTATGTTAATATTTTAACTGAACTTAGTTGCAATTAATTAATTTTTGAGATTGTAAGTTTCGTTTTTATATTTAGTTTTATAATTGATCGTTTTGCCCAAAATGGAAAACGATAAGGCGTTACTAAACCTACAATTAGATTTGTGTTTGCGTATCGAAAAAGCTAAAATTAACTTTAAAAAATCGCCTAAAGACCGTATTACTTCATTTTATTTAAAAAGTCATTTAGAAAACCTTGAAGGCTTGTGGAATGAACTCTTAAAAGGTCATAAAAATTTAATAACACATGTTAATCCAGTCGACTTAGACACTTCTCGGTATATCAAAGATGATTTGTATGATAAAGCGGAGGAAACTTATTTGGATTTAAAATGTGAATTGCAATTTAATTTATCTAAATTGGACAAAGAAAATATTCAAAGCTCAGAAAATGACTGTGATTGTGGTACATCTGAGAAAAAGTCATGTCAAGTTAAATTGCCGAAAATTAATATACCTAGTTTTTCTGGAAAATATTCCGAATGGAATACTTTTCGAGATTTGTATTTTTCTTTGATCCACAACAATGACTCGTTAGAAGAGGCTCAAAAATTACTTTATTTGAAAGGGTATTTAACTGGGGAAGCTGAACAACTTTTGAGGCACATACCCATTGAGAGTACAAATTATGAAAGATGTTGGCGTTTGTTAGAGGAACGCTATAATAATAAAAAGTACATTTGCCATCATATACTCAAAAGGTTGTTCAGCCAGAGAAATGTTGTACATGAATCTGCGAATGCGTTGAAAGAATTAATGGACACAACAAATGATTGTTTGTCAGGATTGTCTAACTTAGGGATAAATGTTGAGAGTTGGGATGTGATTGTTATTCACATTCTGACTTTAAAATTGGATCCAGAGACCAGACGCCAATGGAAATTCAATGTAACCAATAGTAATTCTTCGGATGAATTGCCCACATTTAACCAATTCAAAGAATTCTTAACAAATAGGTACAGAGCTATGGAATTTCTGGACTCTAAATCCAATTCTCAGGCTACATATTATAATAAGACACATGTATATAGTAATAATAATGTACCTATTAATAAACTAAAAGCGCTGCATATGACAAAAGTGCAGTGCCCGTTTTGTACGGAGGAACACAAACTCAGCTGTTGTAAAAAATTCATAAAAGAGTCAGTAGAATCGCGAAGGGATTTTGTACAATCAAAGCATATTTGTTTCTATTGTCTGGGTTCCAATCACTCTGCCAAGTTTTGTCAGCGAAATGTGAAGTGTAAGGTTTGCGGAAGAAAACATCACTCAATGTTGCATCCGAGGGGAAAGGATAGTTTAGTTGGGGGAGATGATGAGAAAAGGGAGACAGCAGAGGCAGCGGGTTCTTCACCTTCAAACGGGAAACCTGATGCAGTGGTATTGTGTGCCTCAACAGGCAAGGTTTATAATAAAGTTTTACTTGCCACTGCTCTGGTGAAAATTGCATCAAGTCATGAAGAATGGTGTACTATTCGCGCTTTACTGGATCAGGGATCACAAGGATCCTTTGTCACAGAATCAACGGTGCAGAGGTTAGGTTTAAAGAAGATCCCTATCCAAGGAGAAATATTAGGCGTCGCTGGAGAAAAAAGCATAATCTCCAAAGCTATGGTAAACATAGTAATGTCTTCTCGAATAAATCCGAAGATTATAATTAAAGTGAAGACATATGTTCTTAGGTCTATTACAACACTATTACCGGTAAACAAAATCAATGTAGTGGAATGGCCAGAACTCTCGGAAATGTCATTGGCAGACCCTGAATATCATAACCCTCAAAAAATTGATTTATTACTGGGGGCGGAAGTCTACGGTCAAGTACTTCAGGACGGGGTCAAAAAAGCTACAAATGGTTCACCAGTGGCACAGTCTACTAGTTTAGGGTGGATTTTGTCTGGTGCGGTAAAATATTTAAACCATTTACAAGAAAAAGTGAATGTCATGCATGTTGTCATGGAGGAAAATGAAATTCTCAAAAAATTTTGGGAAATAGAAGCAGACACGGAAATGTCCAAAGAAAAGATATTTACGGATGAAGAAAACAGATGCGAAGAATATTTTAAGAAAACTACAAGAAGGGATGCAGAGGGAAGATATGTAGTACAATTGCCATTTCGCAAGGAAAATCCAAAGTGTTTGGAAGGAAATTCTAAAAGAATTGTTACAGGGAGATTTATGGCAATAGAGAGAAGATTAGGGAGAAATGAAAAACTAAAGGAAGAATATAAGAAAATTTTTAATGAATATTTAAATTTGAAGTATATGGAAGCTATTAATGAAGAAGAAAAGAATAAGAAAGGGGTATACTTACCTTACCACGAAGTCACGAGGGAAGACAAGGAAACGACTAAAGTTCGTATTGTAATGAATGCTTCAAATAAAGATGAAAACGGAGTATCATTAAACGATGACCTCATGACGGGTCCTACTTTACAGATGGACTTGCGTCACATAATCATGCGTTGGCGTACTCATCCAATAGTAATGATTGCAGATATAATGAAGATGTATCACCAAATTAAGGTTGATGAAGAAGATGCAAATTTCCAACGCATTGTATGGCGGGAAAATCCTGAAACAAAATTAACAGAGTATAAATTATTACGAGTTACTTTTGGCACAGCTTGTGCTCTTTACTTGGCTGTTCGTTGTTTGATGGAGTTGGCACTGGAGGAAGGGAAAGGTTATCCATTGGCTGCTGAAAAGGTAATGAAAGATTTCTATATGGATGATCTATTAACAGGATGTCAAAATAAAGAAGAAGGAATTAAGCTGTTTAAGGAAATAAACAAGTTATTAGCGAAAGGGGGGTTTCAGCTACAGAAATGGTCAAGTAATAGTGAGGAACTAATAAAGGAAATGAAGAAAGAGAACGGAAACCAGGAAATTAAGGACGAGAATGAGACAAAGGGAAAGGAAATAAACCTGAAAATAAAAATGGATGAAGTAATAAAAATTGTGGGACTTACCTGGAACCGCAGCGACGACTCATTTCACTATGCTGTTGACTTACCTAAACTAAAAGATATTGTAACAAAAAGGAAAATTATTTCTGATATATCAAGATTTTATGACCCTTTAGGTTGGGTTGGACCAAGCATCATAATTTCGAAGATTATTATTCAAAAGTTGTGGCTTGCTGGTTTGGACTGGGATGCTGAAGTACCTGAAAATATTTTGAAAGAATGGCTTACCTATAGAGAAGAGTTGAAGTTGCTAACCAACGTTCGTATTCCGCGATGGATTGGGACAAGAGCAGATAAAGCGATCGTGGAGTTACATGGGTTTAGCGATGCATCTAAAGCAGCATACGCTGCTGTAGTGTATGTTCGCGTAGTTGATAAAAAACAAAAGGGTGCAAGTCCAATTGATTTCAGCAAAAACTAAAGTCGCACCAGTAAAGCAGGTGTCAATTCCCAGGCTGGAGCTATGCGGTGCTGTGTTGCTGACAAAGCTTATAATGGAAGTGGCAAAAGTTATGAATATAAGTATACACAACCTTCATGCTTGGACTGACTCATCGGTAGTTTTAGCTTGGCTAAACAGCCATGCTAGCCGCTGGAAGGTATTTGTGGCGAATAGAGTATCGGAGATTCAAAGTAATTTGGACTCACATCACTGGGCTCATGTTGGTACTAAAGAAAATCCAGCAGATATAGCATCGCGTGGAGCACATCCATCAGAACTATTAGAAAGCAAGATGTGGTTTTCTGGCCCAGAGTTTCTTCGCAAGGAGAACATTGTGTATAAGAAGCTTACAAACATTAAAGACACAGAATTGGAACAAATAAAAGCACATTATATAACCACTCCAGCAGAGCAAGAGGAAGAAATATTTGAGAGGTTCTCGTCACTGAACAGGATGGTGCGAGTTCTTGCATATTGTAGAAGATTTATAAATAATGCAAGAAATAAAGCGGGAAGGAAGTACAGCTATCTGAGTACGCAGGAACTATATGAAACATTAAACATGTGCATTAGAAAAATACAGAACGAACATTTTGCATCTGAAATAAAAATCATTAAAAACAAAGAAAATTTACCTAAACGCAGCATTCTTCGTTCATTGAACCCATACTTAGATGACGAAAATATATTGAGAGTAGGTGGAAGATTAGATCATTGCCCACTACAGGAAAATAAAAAACACCCAATTGTCTTACCTAAAAAAGCGCACTTGACAAAATTAATTGTTAGCAACGCTCATAAACAGACACTACATGGAGGGTCACAGCTGATGGTGGTTTATATACAAGCGAAGTATTACATACCCTCGGTGAAGCAGTTAGTGAAGGCTTGTTATCGGAGATGCTTAACATGCATAAAGAATTCAAGTGCGACTCAGACGCAGTTAATGGGGCAGTTACCTACGGCGAGAGTAACACCTAAAAGGCCTTTTAAATGCAGTGGCGTAGATTACGCAGGACCAATACAGATTCGCATAAATAAAGGGCGTGGTCATAAATCCGTCAAAGGATATATTTGCTTTTTCATATGTATGGTAACGCGAGCAGTTCATCTTGAAGTCGTTTCAGATCTTACAACGGAAGCGTTCTTGCAGGCTTTTAAGAGATTTGTAGCTAGACGTGGATACTGTTCGGATCTTTATAGCGATAACGCTACTAATTTTACTGGAGCGGCAAAGGAATTGAAAAAGTTATTTCTAGGTGAAAAGAAAATCATATTTCCTGAAGTTGCGGAAGCCCTGGCAACAAATAGCTGCAATTGGCATTTCATACCTTCAAGATCTCCAAACTTTGGTGGCGTGTGGGAGGCAGGGGTGAAGTCCGTAAAATTTCATTTGAAAAGAGTAATCGGAGAATCAATCTTAACCTTTGAAGAAATGTCGACAGTGTTGGCTCAAGTAGAGGCTTGTCTCAATTCTCGGCCCTTGACAGTTATAACGAGCAGTGATATGGAAGAACCAACAGTGTTGACTCCAGGACATTTTCTGGTGGGCGAATCACTAGTCACACCACCTGATAGAAATTTTGAAGACTCAAATGTAAATTCATTAAAAAGATGGCAGTACACACAGAAGATGTTACAAGATTTTTGGCGACGTTGGTCTTCAGAATATCTTACCAAATTTTATCATCGATACAGGTGGTCTGTACAACATCCCCAACCCAAAATAGGTGATGTCGTAATAGTTCGTGAGGATGGACTTCCACCATGTCGTTGGCTCTATGGCAGAGTGATTGATACTCATCCGGGTAAAGACAACATTGTGAGAGTAGTAACTTTAAAAGTAAAAAATGGCACTTTTAAGAGGCCAATTTCTAAATTGTGTCTTCTTCCTTGTACAGAGTGAAAATTTGTAATTTAGAATTAAGGTTTATTTGTTTTAATGTTTAGTTAATGACAATAGTTAATATTGTCCTTGGCGGGCGATATGTATAAGTATATCAATACATTATTGGATTAGTTCCTCTAGTGACCAATAGATGGCGTTGGCCTCCTGTTACATCGCGCTATCGGTTGATTGTTTGTTTTTAGTAAGACCCAAAACGTATTTTCTCCAAATAACTATCCTAACAACTGGAATAAATACTTCTTGTATTTTATACTTGGTTTTATTCTGGTTGCCCTTGGGTACCATTGTATGGTGTATTTTACAGGTTTGCTGCACTCAATTTATGAGGTACCCACCTTTCAAGCTTTTTCACCTTCCCAATTTGCTTCAAGTGGATTAAAACAGTTTTATCACTAACACCACAACCTGCAGCTAACTCGGACGTGGTTTGCGATGCATCCGCTTCTACAATAGCTACTACCGCTTCGCTACCGCTATCCGCTTCTACTTTGGTCTCCGGCCATCCACGGGGCTTGTTCTGCAGGTCAAAGTTTCCAGAACGAAAACATTGGAACCAAAAACGCACTGTGTTTTCTTTTGCGACACCGCCGCCATACACATTATTAATTCTTCGAGCCGTTTCTGCAGCACTGGTACCACGGTGGAACTCGTACTCGAAAATAATACGATATTTCAAGATTTCCATTTTGTAAACAGTGACGCAAAGAAAAACCCAAAAGATGAAAAAACAATTATATTACGGTTTTCGAAACACAAATGCATGAGCAAATAGCAGTATAAATTTGAAATTGGAATTCCTTACCAAAGAAGATATATTTGAAATCAAAGTGGCCAAGTACGACAAAATGCCAATTTCATATTATGTAAGGACCTAATATTTAAATATGTAGGTGTGTTCAGTTTACCTGTTTGGTTTATTAAAAGAAAGGCCGGCCCAAGTAGGTTGTTAGGTGTAGATGTAGGTTGGGTCAGTTAGGTGTAGGGGTAGGTGTAGATGTACTATGTAGATTGTAGGTATATTTGTTGGTGTAGGTGGTAGGTGTACTTAGTCATTTATTTATTCCAGTTCATAGTAGAGACAAAACAACGTGTTTGGGTCAGCTAGACGTTACATAATAAAATATATTAACTTCCACTCATTAACTTCCTAATTCTTGAATCGGAGTAGTAGTTCTTGTTTGAAATTAACATTTCAAAAATTATCTATAAGTACATTATCTATACATATATGTTAGTATCTAACTTTACCAGAATAACATAACAATACGATCCTTACTAGTTGGCTCCATGTTGTATCTGTAGGTGTCGCACATGACGAGGATATGGTTGCCTCGGCGAAACGGGTCCTTGTAGATAGCCCGTGCCACTAGGTACGTGTCCGAGTTCTGTCTGTCAGCTTGACCAGTTGAACTGCCATCGAAGTTCCATATTGGAAGATCTGAAATGACAGTGTTACCGTCTAATCTTTAACTTCATCATTAAAAATAGTATGCAATTTTTTTGGTACAAGACCGGCAAACAAGCAGCCGGTTCGCAAGATTGTAGAAGATTACTGCCGCTTCCTCACGTATAATGATGATTATTTCTCACCTAAAAATAGCCTTCCGATCTATGCGACCGCGACGATTGCATCGGAAGGCTACCTTAAGATGCTCCAAATATTACAATAACTCACGAGAAATCTAAAAATTAGTAACCTAAAAAGCACCCACCCAGGTACCATCTTATTATACCTATATAAAACAGTCGGGTTTGTTCAAATAAAACAAAGTGGGGTTTGTTCGAACTCGAGAACGGCTGGCCACTGGACCCTATTTTCATGGTTTTTGTTTTGTTGTTTTTGTGTCCGTCCCGAATGGCAGAGTAAATATTATATATTTAATATTACTTACTGTAATAACAAATATGGAATGAGTTATGAGACATACATACATAAAGCGCGAAAATTTGCCCACTTTGGTCGAAACCAAAAGTACCTACACAACTTTACTATGATTAACCAAATCGATAGACATAACATAACTGAAAGCATAGGCGTGCCTAATTACAGGAAAGGACAGTCGCAAAACATATTTTGCTTGTTTGTGAGGGTGTGCCCTTTGTAAAAAACGTCTACCGTTAAAGAGTAAAGTTAAACCGTTAAAGAGTAAATCACTCCACCTTGCTATTTTAACTTCCCGAGAAACGAAATAAATAACAGACATAATATAGCCTTGATATGAGAAAGCGAACTGCTATCTTATTAGAAAATTGTAATGAATTTCATAGGAGAGGTTTCATTGTATTACTGCCTGTGTCATATTATACAGATAATTGAAAATCACTACATAGTATAAAACAATGTTACTTTTTCTGTCTGTCCCTATGTATGCTTAGATCAGGTATGGGCAACCTTTAACATGTTGAGGGCCAAATACGTTCGCGGGCCGCGTTTAAAAGTACTTAGTGCATTTTAAAGTAGTAATAATATTTTTTGCGATAGATTTTAGACATGAAATAATACGACAATGTTATTATAGTACAATTTATTAAAATAACAAACTGAAATTAAAAAAATGGTACATTTTAATTAAATCGTTAAATTTGCAATTGTTACAAACTACGAAAGTTAAATACACCGAAATCAATGAGACACTTGAACTTGAATTTGGGAAACTAATCCATCGATATTTTGATTAATTCCACTGATACAAAGACGTAAAGAATTTTCCAAATTATCGTCAGTCAGTCTTGTACGATGTGTTGATTTACTAACTTTCATCAATGAAAAGAACTGTTCGCATTTATAAGTACTGCCAAACGCACAAATCAATCATCTTGCGAATTTTCTAAGCTGCGGAAAATTGTCTTTTTCTATGTATTTTTTGTAGAAATCGCACAACTCTACGTCTTCATATTTGGATTCTAGGACTGAGTTTTCTTGAATCTCGATAAACTCCATTATTGGAGCATTTTGTATATTAAATTTTGTAGGAGAATCAAATAAACCGGAATAGTCTTCCATGTTTTTGAAGTCGCTAAATCTGTTCGAAAATTGTTGCGAAAGTAACTTGAGTTCTTCAGCATATTGAGCATAAGCAATATTTTCATTCGCAGAGAGCGTGTTGAAATGGTAACAGTTACCAGACATTATCTTTGACTCCCACAAGCGTAGTTTGATCTGAAACGCTTTCAAATGGCTGTACGAATAATTTACTATCGGTCCTTGTTTGTAATCATTAGCCTAATATAATATATATACATATAATATAATCAAATAGCCTGTAAGATCGACCAGAAATGCTAAGTCACATATCCATTTTGGGTCACTTAATTCAGATAGTGGTTTATCTTTTATTTTCATAAAGTCTGTTAAATTATTTCTAAGCTAGTAAAACCGTTTCAACA
Source organism: Phengaris alcon alcon (assembly GCA_037179445.1). NCBI lineage: Eukaryota > Metazoa > Arthropoda > Insecta > Lepidoptera > Lycaenidae > Phengaris > Phengaris alcon. The sequence goes on along the minus strand of JAYRCH010000085.1, from coordinate 2,230,767 downwards.
TTTTTCTTTTGCTCAGCCATCTGACTTCACAATAATATATTACGTCGTTATATTCAGCTGATATTTCATCCAAAAACGCCTTGAACTGATGATGATTAAGCCCTCGGGATCGAATAAAGTTGATGGTTTTTACTACCGCATTCATAACATTCTGGAGTCGAATGGACTTAGAACACTAGTTCTGTTGGTGGATAATGCAATGAAGGACTATCAAATCATCTTTTTGCACATTTAATTCTGTTGCTTTTTCATTCAAAATTCCGATGAAACCTTTACGTAAGCCGAACATAGAAGGTGCACCATCAGTGCACACTCCAATTAATTTTGACCATGACAAGCCAAAACTTGTGAATTAGTTTTGAACTTCAATAAAAATATCCTCTCCTGTAGTGGTTCCTTTTAGCGGCTGTAAAGCAAGCAATTCCTTAGTAACAGCGAACTCCTTATCAACACCTCAAATAAATATAGCTAGTTGAGCTATGTCTGACAAATCGGTGCTCTCGTCTAATGCTATGGAAAATGATTCAAAACCAGTCATACGGTCAGTCAATGTTTTTTTTATATCATTAGCCATCATTTCTATACGTCGAACAACAGTTCGTCTTGAGAAACAAATTTTTTCAAATTCATTTTTTTTTTCAGGACTACTCATTACTGAAATGGATTCATTACACAGCAAACAAATAGGCTTACCATTGTGCAAGATAAAAAAGAATTCTTCAGTCCATTTTTCTTGAAACTGGCGACCCTCTGTATCTACTTTTCGTTTCTTTCCACCAGACATCATTTTTGTTTACTTTTCGTTCAATAAACTTAATAACAAACTATAGTTAGTAACCACTCAAGATGCACACAAAGTCACAAAGCAAGTTGACGGCTCGAGCAGTTCGCTAGGATATCGCTTGTCCAAGTTATCACCTCAGTAGCTCAAATAGAACTGAACTAACGTTCGGACCATCCACCCGCTTATATAGGCAAATTGAAGGAATAATCTGGAATAAACTAGTTTAGAATAATTGAGAAGCAATAAATCTTTTGATGTGTCGCCCGTGAGGCGGCAAACCTCAGAGAATTTGATCGAGCAAACCAAGTGGCGGCGATTATCAAAGACTCACTGTCACTCCCGTGAGTATAAGTACCTAATGTAATATTTTTTTAATTGGGTTTTTTCAAAATGTCTCGCGGGCCAGATCATATCTTACAGCTGGGTTACGGGCTGGTTTTTGCCCATATATGGCTTAGATCTTTAAAACTACGCAACGGATTTTGATGCGGGTTTTTTAATAGATAGAGTGTTTCAAGAGGAAGGTTTATATGTATATAACATGCATAATATAGTAGAGAAACACTGATAATTTTAGAGGTTTCTAATGTCGTAAATAAACACATTTTTTGCGTTTACATTGCAAACGCTGGCTGATCCCTACGACATAGATCAAAATAATGTGCTATAGTATTGTATATCTTAAAAAGTTCTACAAAAATGTTTATGATAGTATATATGTATATCTCTTAGGGATAACCCACAATAACCATTTTTATCCTTTACTTTTTACGAGAAATAATGGCTTACTTACGAAGCGATTTTAAGCAATACAGCATTACTCCTTATCCAATTAAGTACCTTCAATACATTGTGCATTTTATATAGATCAATATGGCCCTTCACAGCATGTAATGTAACTGAATATTTTCGAAGATATTACAGATTTAAAATTCAGGGACATAGCGGTTTATTTAATAAAACTAGCTGCCTGTGCCCAGTTCATACTTATTAGGTATTATGTATGTATGATTATTTTCAGAAGCTATTTAGACGGATTACATTATAATCCTTATCAAATTAAATATGTTACTATGTCACTTTAAGCATTTTATACACATTATAGTAGCCCTTTAAACCATACAGATTAAATGAATATCTTATATTTAGAAGATATCGTAAAATTTATATTCAAGCGCGAGAAATATATATCAAGCGGTCTCGCACGTCGCGTCGAGGCGATAGGGTCCCGTTTTTACCGATGGGGTACGAAATCCTAAAAAACATTTTCAATATTGTAACAGAAGTATATCGCAGTGAGTAGAGTTATTTGCTGAAGAAGTTTTTTTTCCAAGAACACTATTTCACGCGGGCGAAGCTACGGGCAAAAGCTAGTAATTAATATTGACAAGTTTCTCGTATGTCACATGTTAATAAATACCTAATTAGTATAGTAGTGTTTAAACTACATCGATTAACTACTGACATTTGCCCGCGGCTCCGCCCGCGTAAATAAAGTATTCCACGGGAACACTGTTGTTTTTCGGGATAAAAGTAGACTATGTGTTAAACCCAGAGCACAAACAATTTTTATCAAAATCCGTTCAGTAGTTTTTGCGTGAAATTGTAACAAACATCCATTCCTTCATCCTCACAAACTTTCACATTTATTATATTAGTAGGATTAGGAGATGATTGCAGCTAATGGGTTTCCCGATAGCACTTATGACCGGTCTTAGTTATGGCAATCTGTGTTATCAGGGACATGGTATACTGTTAATGTTGGTAACGCAGAAGTATATATGCATGTATCCCTATTATTAGGGACTTTTTCCTGTCACGTGGGTTGCCTTACGCGTGCGGTTCTCGTTCGTCCGCAGTTCGTACGCGGTTGATAGGATGTTCTAGTCCGAAAATCATGTATGAAAATATGATAGGATACGGGCAACCTGCATGCCACTATATAAAATTGTACTCTGTGGTGCATACGGCCTAAGTGTGTGATATCCCACGTGGCAGGCTAAAGGCCCTTATTTGCCGTGTTTTTTTTGCCTCTACATCAATAATTTGTTGCTTAATTTTCACGTATTCTGCATCCATGTTTTCAAATTATTTTTAATTATTTCTAGCATGCATCTGGTAATTTAACACGACACGACAGTTAAAACAGTATTATGAAACTTGATAAATAATGACTTATTTATTTACATATTATACTCATAGTACCTATAAATTTCTATTCCATTCAATTTTATCTACCATACAATGAACGTCTTTGATCCAAATAAAATTGTTACAAATAGGTAAAGATTAGAAAATTATAACGAGGTATAGTTAAAATTACATAGACGTATAGTATAAATTTATATTCCATTCAATTTGATATATTGTAATGAGCGTCTATGATCCGAATAAAATTCTTACAATAAAGTCAAGATTAGAAAATTTTAATGAGGTATAAAACTATGACAAACCTTTGGAAGATTTCGGTATAAAATTCAGCGTTCGGTCCTTGCACCTTAAATGCTCCCCAGTCCCGTCGATCCAGATATACGTGGCCAGGATTCTATCGTCAGGTATTGGCAGGTCGTTGTACCGGCCCAGCAGAGTTTTGCACAGTACTGCGTTCGGTGAATTTGTGAGGACTGGCCCCGAGAGAATCTTAGGGTTGTCTGAAAAAGGGCAATGCAAAAAAGTTACGATAAAATCTAATTTCACCATATTATTAACATAAGCTATAAGTTAAAATTACATATTTAGTTAAATCAAACTATTCTCAAAAATGCTTTTGCCATATATTAAGCGAAATATGACAGTATATCTAACATACAGAATTGTTGAATTGAAGTACTTATTATTATTTGAACATTTCAACAAACAAACAAACGCAGCATACCCTCTATTTTTTGACTCGTTTCTGACATATTTGATATTATTTGATCTGTAAAAGTTAAAAATAGATTTAGAACACAAAGCACAAATTGGAAATAATAAAAGTTTAATAATAATAATAATATTTAAATTCACACGATCTCACTACCACACACACAAATAAAGTAACATACATGCCTCGCAATAGAAATAAAAAACAAGTGGAAAGAAGGTAGTACAAACAATACCCATAATCATTTCGACCACTGGCATCATACTCAAAACACTGCACACATCTCTCAAAACACTTAACATACATAACCTTACAAAAAGCAGCCATTCTGAATACATGCCGCATCGTCCGAAAATTATTGTTTTGATTATCAATAAATAATAGACTCACATTTTACCTGAAGTTGAAGTTGTATGGCTACAGGCCCGCAACTTATTAAATTTTGTTTATGGTATTCTCAGTGCCGGATTTACAAATTTGCCGCCCATAGGCTATTCAGTTTTTGCCCCTCCGGGCCGGGCCTCCAAACTTCCTTTTCTAAATTACTCTTCTTTTACTAATCAAGAGTACAATTGTAGTTTTTTACAATTGTCCTGGTTGAAATTTGTACCAAATAGCTATATAAAGGTGTGTTTAATAAAATGTGTGAATTAAATAAAATTATGTTATTAATAATATTATGTTTTGTAAGTTGAAAGCGAGCGAGCGGAGCGAGCGAGCAAAAATTTCTCTAATTTCGTAGGATTAAATTTGATAAATCAATTATTTTTTTCAATTATACTGGTTTAATTTGTAACAAATACCTATCTAAAAGGGTTTATTATTTGGAATAATTAACAGCGCAAAATAGTCGATAGACTACTAAATATTAGAAATAACATTATTCAGTTCTGTACGTTGATTTTTGTTGAATAGAAACCTGCAAAATTAGAGACATAATTTTGCAGGTTTCTATTGAATAAATCCCTATGGAACCAAAACAAATGACACACACTGTCAAAATCTGCAGAGTCGTATATCTTCTCAATACCAAAAGAACTCACCGCTGCCCACCGCTATCATCCAAAAATTATTGAATTTAAATTATATTTTATAATATTGAAACGCGAAAATATTCTATTTTGCATCGTATATTACCGCAAAAATATAGTTAACAGAGCGTAATTTTTCGTAGTCAGTTTACGTTAGCGTGTAAAGTATACTTTACAAGACTAAAATATTTTTTTTTGTTAAATTTTCGTGAATTAGATTTTTATATTATTTCTGTAGAACAAAAAATGTTGAGGCCTCATTTGCCGCCCCCTAAAATTTGCCACCCTAGGCTTTAGCCTTCTGGTAAATCCGCCAGGATATTTATTATTTACAGATAACAGAAACAAATTATTGACAGGCTGGATTTGCACGACTGGATCGTGAGGATGGCTCTTAAAATAGGTCCAAAACCGTGAAAAGGTGACTTTTGCTTCACGTATTAGAGCGTTTTCACATTATGCAATACGATGTCGCTTATCGCGCGCGATAATGTGAGAGACAGCTATATTATTATTTTTATATTAAAACGTATACCTTCTTATTTATTATTGTGTCTCTTAGTTATATCGGTTCTTAATGTGTAATATTGGTAGAATATTAACGAATATTTCGTTAACGTGTACAAGCGTGGGCAAACTTCAAAAAACGTGCTATTTTGTGTTCCCTCCAAAACTCCCTAGAAACTTTCAGTAAAACTTCTACCACTCTACTGAATTGACTGACTTGACTCATTGACTGCACTGACTATCTATTTGGACTTTGACTAGACTTTAGACTTGACGATTTAGGAATACGGTGTTGAGAATTGAAACGAAAATTCTATTTCCTGCCTTTTTAACTTGACACTGGCAAATGGTTTTATTTATTTATTTATTTACTATGAATAACCAACAAAAGTTACAATGATACAAATTTAAACATACATTAGAATAAGTAAAGAGCTTATTGTACTTTAAATTATAGGTTATTTCATCATGTAAAGTAAAAACCATAAACAAAGAGAAAATGAAAATTAAAATTACTAAAATAAGTTTACAAAATACAAAATAATAAAAAGTACTAAATTTACAATAATAATAATAATAATAACTAATTAATTAATCACAAAAATTTAAGTAGAGAAAAAACGCTTTGCACAGAAAAAACAGCAGCATATAGGTTTAATATACACAACACGAAATTTAGTCATAAAATTTAAACAGATTAAAATTAGATCAAATAAAATATGTCAGATCAAATAAATGTCAAAGGTGCGATAAATTAATGTTAACGATGATAATAATATAATTAATGATGTCAAGATTAATAATAAAATATTTGAATAAATAAAATAAAAATATTACAGAATTATGGCACAATTAAGTAACATCAGTGGATTCATAGTACTTGAGGATCTTTGTTTTGAAATTGCGAAAACGATCATGGTTTACGTCAAGATCCGTTATCCTCGATGATAGCTCATTGTATTTACATGTAAGTCTAGTTATGGGGCTATTTTTACCCAGGTTAGTTCTATGGTAATTAGGTCGAAAAAGGGGCACTTGTTTCCTAAAAGATCTCACGGGGAGGAAAAAATTTAATGAAGAAAGGAGATGCATACAGTCTATTTTATTGTTTATTAGCTGATAAAGAAATGACATGTCTAAAATATGTCTTCGTGATTCTAATGTTACCATACTAAAATGCTGTAGTTTCTTCTCGTATGAGCAACCACGCAAAGAGTTACAGAATCTATAGGACAGATGACGGACAATTTTTTGTTGAACACTTTCAATTCGATCAATGTGTACTTTGTAATATGGATTCCATACGGTAGAACAGTATTCTAGTTTACTTCTTACGTAACTATTATACAAGGTCAATATTGTAGAGGCTTTGCGAAATTCTCTAGAGTTTCTGATCATGAAACCAAGAGATCTTAAGGCAGAGCTGACCGATTCCTCTATGTGTGGAATAAAACTCAACTTTGAATCAAGCACAACTCCAAGATCCCTAATAGTTTGTACTTTAATTAAAATTAAAAATAATTTAATGTATTTCCAAGCATTATTTGAAGGAATTTAAGCTTTTCACACGCCTTCCACAGCATAAACTTTAATTGTGGCAAATTTCACTATCATCCGTTCGCTCAATTCTCGTAAACCTTCTCGTAAATCTTTCTTATAAGACGTGTTCGTTTTGTTAGCAGAAGATTTGTTTAAAAAAATTTGTTTGAAAATAATATATTAAAAAATTGTCTACTAAATACAATAGGGATGTTGCCTAGTGTGGAATATCAGTTTTATAAATTATATTTTAAAATTGTTGATTAAAGATACATAAATCTAAAAGAAATATGTATTTAGATTGACGCGATTAAAAATTATAAGCAAAAAAAATATTGCCCATCTCTTTCTCTTAAAATGATTTGTTATGTCACAAGTTGCAACCTCCATACATTTTGTAGTGACAAATGTATGGCGGGTAGAACTCGTGATGTCACAGGTCAATATATCGCTCTCTTTCATGTTGTAAATTTAAATTGTTTGTATGTATTTTGTATTGTATCTAGATTGTATTTTTTAAGATTTACGAAAATGGGTTCTAGATTGTTTATTAACATGTTGTCTAACATCGAATAGATAAAAAAAAATAATTACGCAACACGAGAATAGACATGTTCGAAGACACACTCCTACGAAACGGCTTAACCGATTCTTATGAAAATTTATTTGCATATTCTGTAGGTCTGAGAATCGGTCGTAATATATTTTTTCAACACTTAAATGATATGGGTGACCCACTCCTAAATATATTTTTTTATTTTATCGACATTAAAAAAAAATGATGTGTCATTAAAAATACATAAAACCCTAATTTTTTACCCTTCTACTAAAAATTATCTTATAGAAATAATATATATTATTTTATATATTTTATATATTATAATTTATATATTATTTGTATAAGATAATTTTTAGTAGAAGGTTGTTTTGCCAAATATTTGGCGAAACAACATTTGCCGGGTCAGCTAGTATTCTATAAAATCCTAGTGTGGTGTTTGTACAGATCTCTTCCAAAACGGCTTGACCGATTTTTATGAAAATTTTCAGGTAAGTGTTTTTGGTAAGTGTAAGTTGTAAACAATTTTTTATATGCCTTAGTGATAGGGAAGACCGAACCAATGATTTAAAATGTATTTTGTGACCTATTTTTTTCGTACCTATTTTTATAATTTTTTTATAATTTATATTTTCACCCTTTTTATAATCCTAAATGTTCACCCTTCTAACATCAACTCCCATTGTTTAATAACGATATTAGTACTGTAATAATCTTCGACCCTACCTCGGGTAGAGAGTAGGTGTAGGTTGGTGTAGGTAGTATATGTAGGTGTATACTCTGCAATTAATTGAATAGAATCAGTTATTTTTTTAACCTATATCCAGTGTTTCCTAAACATTGTTTTGCCATGGCCCGGTAATTTTCATACTGTACCTTCGTGACCTACTTATTACTATAAACCGAAGTTGGTTCCATTGTGTAAAATAATACACAATATTTATCTACACCTAATGAAAACGTTTTATTAATAATATTTTGGTATCGACTATTTAGTAACTGAATATTTACGATGAACTGAATATGAGCGTCGATCGATAGTAGGTATTGTTTTTAAAACAAGGCGGGAATTATGCGACCCGGTATTTTATTTTAATGGCCTGGTACCGGGTCGCGACCCGGAAAATGGGAAACGATGACCTATATCATGTAGATTTTTAAACTAAGAGCTTAGTCCAAAATTCAAACTAAAAAACGCCGAATCGACATCAATCAAAATGATTGCCAATGGGTTCACTTTAAATCATGATATTTGATGTCACCAAAAGGGCAAACTCGAAAAATGCCGGGTATAGAAGTTATGAGCAAGAATAAAATCAGTTTTTGTATAGGAAAGACAGGAATATGACGATGTATGAAATCCGACCATTCCCGAAATACATTAAAAACGTGGTTGTAATATGTTCAACATAGGCAACCACTTCGTGTCCAAGTGTCAAAATAAGATTACCTTATTATTTTCTTATAACAGAAAATCTATGGATAAAAGTAACCACTAACTACTGCTTCATTGAAATAACTAATATTAGTACTACCTGCTCTCGTTGAAATAATTTTGTGCTTCGTGTTTTCATTTATTATCTACCGGCACGTTGCCACTGTTTAAACATTACCTTCATAACCAATATTTGCTATGAATAAACATCACTAATTAGTTTGCTTTTATTCTGCTTACATTTTCAACTATCCAGATACAAAAACATAATAAGATAGTCAAGGTATACTTTAAGATTAGGTAATCAGCTTGCTTGGCCATAGTAATTTTAAAGAAGTCAAATTAGTACATAAATTTTTGCCTTTGTAAAATTTTGCCAGGAAGAAATCATAGCAGTGGTTTTGGTATTGAACCACGAGTTTAGAACAACTGCTTTGCTGTCCCTTTTGAACTTGCATTACGCAGCCACTAAAGAAGCCTTTTAAAATAATCTTTAATGGTTTTTTTCAGGCCACATTATATTAAAAACATGTTTACAAACAGAACCCAAAGTATGTGTAATGTGTATACAGATAACTTCGGTATCTACCAATTAACATTAGTAAACAGTCGTGTTCTTGATACACCTCAAAGTTTGGCTCCGCGCCATTGAATCTGTGAACTATAAAGTATAGCTACGGACTTTGCTGCAGGTACGTTAGTAATATATATTATATACTATAGCTGACTCCAACAAACGTTGTTCTGTCTTAACTATGGACTGAAATAAATAAATAACTACACCCACTACCAACAACCTACACTAACCTACACTTACTTGCGATTAAAAAGGAAGCCTGACTACGATCTGTGTCCTGTTTCATTCGTCAAGCGTATCTTAAGAGAGGATACGGTTGAGGAATGGGACAGGAGATACGAAGTGGGAGGGACGGCCGGAACCACGAAGCTCTTTTTCCCAAGCGCTGCTGCTGCATACAAGATAGTCAACAAAATAGACATAACACACCACACTACACAGATACTGACTGGACCCGTCGTGTTCATGTCAGCCAGGAGTTGAGGAGACGGTTCCTGACCTGTTACTCGAGTGCCCGATTTTTGCTAGCAGTAGATATGATACTGAGCAAAAATTGGGCATATCGATTACGGGTGAGAGCCTGTCTTCCATCCTTGGGGGCAAAAAGAGGGATATCTTCCTCGATTACTGTAAGAAGATTGTGGTTGTAGTCTGTAAGAAAAACTGTGACTGTATTTTAGTGTGATTTTAGTTAGGCTCTATTTATAATGTGTTGCTGTGATATTAGGTTAGTCTTTTACCTTGTGCCGTCGTTTTATTGTTGACATTTTAAAAGGTTTTAATTGTATTTTTGTTGAATTTTATTGTAATTATTATTATTCGAGTTATTTTATTTTATTGGAATTATTATATTTCGCCGACTTTTGTAAAAAAGTAAATACATGACAAGTACATTGTACTCTATATTGACATATTTACTATTGTAAGGAAATATAATCAGTGTAAATATAAAAATTAATTATAAGAAAATTGTAAAAGTAGAATTAAGAATATTAAAAAAGAAAACAGAAAAATAATCAAAAAAGAGAAAGTTTAAAAAAGATATAAAACAAGCCGTGATACCGTTAGGGGTATGGAAAAAAAAAACCTACACTTACTACATAAACCTGTAACTTGCACCTCCTAGCACCTACAATCTACACACATAAGAGTTAAAGACCACAGAGGGTTGAAGATTATTGCAGTGCTAATATCATTTTTTTTTATTATTATTAATAAATAAGGGGGCAAACGAGCAAACGGGTCACCTGATGGTAAGCAACTACCGTCGCCCATGGACACTCGCCACATCTGAAGAGCTGCAGGTGCGTTGCCGGCCTTTTAAGAGGGAATACGCTCTCTTCTTGAAGGTTTGCAGGTCGTATAGGTCCGGAAATACTGCTGGTGACAGTTCGTTCCAGAGTTTTACAGTGCGCGGCAGAAAGTTACGTGAAAAGCGCACGGTGGAAGACTGCCACTCATCAAGGTGATGAGGATGGTATGTTTTTCGCAGGTGGTATGATTCCGAACAATTCCTCAGAGCACTTCCCGTGATACAACCGATAGAGGATGCAGAGTGAAGCTACATATCGGCGTAATTCCAAGGGGTCCAGGCTGTTTGAAACACTATGGCAGTCAACAATTCGAGCGGCCCTTCGTTGGATACGATCCAGAGGGAGCAGTTGGTATTTTGGCGCCCCTGCCCAGAGATGAGAACAATATTCCATATGAGGCCGAACCTGCGCCTTGTAGAGTTGTAGGCGTTGGTCCGGACTGAAGTACTGTCTCGCTCTGTTAAGAACTAACTTGGCCTTACCCTCTAGATGATATCGGAACTGGACTTCACTCGATATGTTGACGCCAAGTATCTCAATGCTAGGGGAGATGGTTAAAGATGTGCCCTCGAAACGAGGATATACGACCATTGGAGACTTTTTAGTGGTGAACGCGCAGACTTGTGTCTTGGCGGGGTTGAATTTGACTAAGTTACGCCTACCCCATTCAGATACTTTCTCCAATGAGTTCTCTATTTTAGACACAAGTTCATTTCGACTCTCAATGACATTTAGCCGAGAAATATTGGGGGAGCCGGTATATACAGCATCACCTCTACTATCATCCGCATAGCAATGAATGCCGTTGGTCCGCAACATATCATTGATATGCAGTATGAATAGGGTAGGCGATAGCACACAGCCCTGAGGGACACCAGCATTAACAGACTGAGTTTCCGAGCATTCAACTACGACCTTTATGCTTCTATCTGCTAAGAAACTAGTGACCCACTTACATAATTTCTCGGGTAGCCTGTATGATGGAAGCTTTGATAGCAGCGCTTTATGCCAAACCCGATCAAAGGCCTTCGCAATGTCCAAACTAACAGCCAATGCCTCTCCCTTCGACTCAATTGCCTGAGCCCAACGATGAGTTAGGTACGCCAAGAGATCACCAGCCGAGCTTAAACAATGGGAGTTAGTGTTAGAAGTGAGACAAACACGCCCCGCACTGTTACCCGAATTATGCTTTCCATCGTCACAGGGTGTGGAAAAAACATGTATTTTAGAGACTTATTGCTTGACCCATATAATATCCTGATCCATCCACTCACATTCATTATCATATACGCCAGTGTATAAGAATAAAAATAGAGATTCAAAACTTAAACACTGTAAGAAAAGTTAGTATTGCGGTAAGAAATAACTTGCAAACTCTGTATAAGGATATTGATATATATTTTATATCTTAAGCATGTTAAGATATATTTCGTATAATATATTAAAATGATAATAATATATTGTACATTATTCACAATCTAAGTACTATATTGCTCGATATCTTAAGATAATATGTACATGCATAATATTAGTCTTTGATAGTTTATACAAACTCTATAGTAAGCGATATTTTTAACCGACTTCCAAAAAAAGGAGGGGGTTATACGTTGGGCTTATATATTTGTTTTTTTTTTTCTTGTTCAACGACAATTCCGCCGTCTATGGACTGATTTTCAAAATTCTGTTTTTGATGTAAAGGGTATAATCCAAAGTTGGTTCCGTTGTCACCAAAGACTACTTCATCAGGTCACCAGACCTGATGATGGGATCCACGAGGAATCGAGGGAACTCCTCGATATTTATATCGACACATATAGTAGTTTTTAATTTTTCTGAAGTAAACCAAGCATATAATACCAAAAAGTAATATTTTTCCCAAGGTATACCCTGGATCCTCAAAGAACCATCCCAGAACTCCTGACTCCTAATGGATACATTTTGGGGATTTCGACGTTGTTTAAAGACTGCAAGCATATTATGTTAATATGTCAGTTACAGTAATTATCATTACCATTACCATATAATCTTTACGCCAAGTGTATTATACCCTAGATCCAAAAGCACTAAACAGAATACCTTAGTCTTTAAAGAAATTAGTTTGGAAATTTCGGCAATGTTTAAAGAAAGTTGCAAATCATCAGCATACAGACGATACGTACAGCGAAGTCTTTTTGTGATGAGATTTATAAAAATACATTTACCGATATACATTTACCGACAGAATGGTTCTATCAAATGGACGATGATTGTTGAAGGTGTCGGAAAAAATCAAGCCGTCTGGGAACTTTTATCGAAAACACTGCCTAACCTAACCAGTTGGAAATAAATAACAAAAGAATGTATGGTGGGATTGTTTTTTTTCTATAGGTCTACAAAAAAGTCAGCGATGGCATAGATATGTCTATCTTTTATGGATAGGTTACTGATGATCCGAAATAATGTGGCATTTTCTAAAGCTATTAAGGCGAATACAATTTAATTATCCTTAGCTAGAAGAATATATCTAGGAGATAATATCTTAAAATTAAAAACTACGTGAGTATATAATATTTTTACTCTGTGCTATTTACTATATTGTCGGTATATTTGATAAAGAAGTTTTTTGCCACCAAAATCTAGCATTTTATATTTTAAAGCAGGTATCTACTAATAATCCATGTAATATTTTGTTAATTATGAAATAATTTATAAGAGTATTAAAAGTATTAAAAGTATATTAAAAGTAGTAATTTTATTTAAAAGTTATAATTAATTTTTTTTACTGTTAAATACCACTACTACTGTTGGAAACGTAGGACCGACTACTTCGAAAGTATTTAAATGAACAATTTTTAACTTAAGTAAATCGAAAGAAAATTATTATACGAAAGTGCCATTACCTGATCCACGAAAAGCTGCAATCAAGAATCAAAACATTATTAAGTTTATAGGAGATTAAGTAGGTACTTAGGTTTATCAAGCTGCATTTAAGTATGCACCTGTAATTAAAACATTTACGATTTTACGTTACGAAAATAAAATCTTACACAAAAGTTTTAGCAGCAGTTAGGTAATGCTGAATATTTTTCGTGATTGTAAATTAAATTATAATGCATTTAATATGTACTCATTGTAAAAATTTTTGTTCCAAGTCATATATAGGCTACAGGTAGGTAGTTCATACTCATCGCACCTTATCGTCTACGATCCTGGATGTTCAGGAAATATCGTTCTATCGATTTGTTATTCTATTAAAAACCATCAATTCCCCTACAATACTCACACTACTCGCACTGGTATTCCAATTTTAGGAATGCGTAGTGTTTAAAGGTAATTATCACAGTGTTATTGAATAAAACCATAACAAAACACTCTGCAAGCCCACGCGTGTACACCGAGCCGATGGAAAATTACAACTGAACCGAGATTGTATTTATCTGGGGGCACGGTAGTGCCCCCGCCAAGATGTTCCCAGTAGCAGACTTAATAAACATGTAAAGTTTTGATTGCATAGGTCTTATACTTTAGATTTTATTTATATCTAAAAACCCCTGACTCAGTAATGATCAAGAAAATTATATGGTACTTCCAAATGTCCTAGGAGGCTGAAATTTGGTACGTAAGGTTAGTACACAACTAACATAATAGTTGTCAAAATTTGAACTTTTATCCTCCAACCCCTTAAAATAGGGGATGCAAGTTAAGTCTCTTTAAAAGCGCCATCTATCTCGTATATTATGAAAAATGTTAGTTATGACGTCGTTCGTCACTTGAATTGGAAACTAATTGACATAAAATTAAAATAATTATTTCTCGAGTATTCTGTAGTAATTTCAACGGGAAATTAAACATAAAGGTAACATTCTAATTAATAAACGGAAGTCTCATATAAACTTTTATCCTCTAACCCCTGAAACTAGGGGGTGGAAGTTTGTATGAGACTTCCACAAATTTTGACGCTAAGGAATGAAAATTGTTTAAGGAATCCGATAAAAACAATAAAATGTAGTAAAATAACCATGTAACCCTTTATTGACAACAAAAAACACAATCTGTTTTTTTTTTTAATCTTTATCGACATAATATTTTAATGTACTTCATTTAATTCATTCATTTAATTTACTTAAATAGTAGTGTACGAACATCCCTTTAATAATTGGAATGTTACCTTTATGTTTACTTTTCCGTTTAAATTACTAAATAATACTTGGGGAATAATTATTTAACTATTACGTCAATTAGTTTCCAATCCAAGCGATGAACGCCGACATAAGTAACATAGTTCATAATATACACGATAGATGGTGCTTTTAATAAAACTTAAAAAATATTATAATAATAGTGAATAATAATATCAAAAAACTAGTTTTTAGGCTTTGTTAATAAAAAGGGTTTTAATTAAATAACTTAATCCACTTAGTTTCTAGAGAAAAATAATATCTAGTCAAAAGCGCCATCTACGCCAATAGTTACTCGGCCAATAAACAATATCAATGATGTGTATTCAAGTAGTGCTTAATGCCTTTAACCTATAGATGTCAGTGTTTGGACGCTGTATCACGCTTAAGCTTACCTTCAATAGATTACTTATGAAATCATAGATTCTGCCAATAAAATTTTTTCACCAAATGATTTGGACAATATAATAAGTACCTGGGAGACCAAGTTTCGCTCGGAGTTATATTATTACTACGGACAAAATTTTTTTTTTTGTTATGAAATAAGCCAGGAAACGAGCAGATAGATCGCGTGATGGCAAGCGATTACCGCCGCCTATGGACACCCGCAAAAACAGAGGAATTACACTTGTAACTCCTCTGGTGTTGCGACTTGCGTTCCAAGTCTTTAAAATCGCCATCATCCCCTGGGTCTCCGGTAACTTTACTCACTCGGCGAAATACAACGCAATCATTATTTCCCGCTGGTTATCTGTGAGGCCGTGGTATTTACCTGGTCGAGCTCACCCATTCATGTCGAAACATGGCTCTCTCACATTTAAAACGTCGCCCGAAATAAACGTTATTAAATTTCATTAAATTATTTTAAATATAAAAAAATCGTCTGACTGGGATTCAAACCCTCGACCAATTTGCCAACAACACAGTCTGATGCTTAGTAACCAAAACACTTGAAGCCGTTTCCGAGATTCTCAATATTATAATATTGTATATTACATATTTGCAAGATTTGCTCATTTAAAGTAAAAGATAATAAAATTTTGTAGTGTTATGTAATACGTTGTATAAGATAGGTATATATTATTGTTCCAGTGTAATGTGTATTAAAATACCAAATTATTATTCATTATGATAAGACGAGGGGTCTAATAAAAATAAAAAAGTGTCTAATGGCCAGGCCACATCACATAACTTGACTAAGATGTAGAGTTTGTGAAGTTAGGTTTTTAGAATTAAGACGTGTAGAGTCAGAAGCTTGGTTTTACATGAGATCTGATAAATTTTTGACTGTGCGATCTTGCCATCACTTTACATGAAAATGTTTTTGGTGCGTATTATAAAGCGTGTAAAACCCTTCTGGCTCCGGTTTCTATGTTGGCGTTGTATCATATACGCCTCTACACTTATATTATAAAGAGGAAATATTTGTTTGTTTTCATTGAATAAGCCCTGAAACTACTGGACCGATTTTGATGAAATTTGGCATCAGATATAAAGTAGACCACGGTCCACGGGATTTTGTCGTATTATATATGTCGTATATGTTTGTTCGTTTATTTTATACGCCATATATTTAATAATTTTCGATTGCAAATAGAGAACTCGTAAAATTTTACTGTCAACTATTAATTATTGTACTATGTAGTGTATACGCTACACACGGTACACTATTCAGTTTATGGTATTTTAATTTTTTATAAGGGAAAATCCGCGCCGCCATGTTAAAGTTACTTACATACTTATTAATAAAGTAAGTTATTAATAAGAATATTAATATATATAATAATAATTGCATTTATAATTGCATTAATAACTCAGTCACGGAAAAACATCACGAAACTTTTAAAGCTTCAAGTAGCAATGCTAATTAAGCATTGCTTCAGATTTACATTCATTTGAAACTGAAAAACCTAGTGAAAATAATACTTTAAGTAAAGTAAGGTCATTGACCTCACATTTGATTTCTAATTTAAATCAAAGGAAATCAGTTGTGTGAAGTCAATGACCTTTTCAACTTTTTTTTATTATGTAAGTAATTGATTTTGCAAATCATAGGGTGTTTTGTCGAACACCTAGGTACTTATAAAAATTCATAGTGATCACAGATTAAACGACGATTAGATAAACAGCTGCATAGTTAGCTTTCGTTTTGATTGCACTACTATGAGCATACGGTGTATCAACCGCACGATTGTACGTAGAAAAAGGTTGTGGGCCGTGAAGGGTACGTAATTTTTTTTTAATATGGATCGACTTGGAACTTTCTACTCGACTAATTTTATACTCTGTGGTGCCATCTTTGCCAATTACATCATACGAAAATTGAAAGTGAACAGCGAATCTTGCTGAAGCTTCAATGGTTTTTGTTTAATCTAATAGATGGCTCTGTGACTGATATCAAACGTGAAATTTTCTTTAAACATCTGTAGTAGTTTGTCACATAATACTTTTTATAGCACGTACATACTAGAGAACTAGTGTCCACGGTTTCCTTTATTAGCTTGTAACTTTTTAAATTTTAAAACCAGTCTTCATTTTTATAACACGAAATACGACACGAACAAACATACCTACTACTCACTAAAACCCTCTCTGTAGTCTTTTGCTTCACGTATTAATATATTATAGACTAGCTGTATACTAGAACACGTTGTTCTGTCTTAACTATGAACTGGAAAAAAACGACACCTACACTTACAACCTACACTAACATCTACATTCTACACTCACGTGGGAAAATTCAATCGTCGTTTTTAGCATTTCTCACCGTTTAAACCTTCGCTGAACTTCCACAATTATTTCAAGACCAAAATAATAATTAGCTTAACTTCAAAAAACGTGCTATTTTGTGTTCCCTCCAAAACTACCTAGGAACTTTCAGTAAAGCTTCTACCACTTTACTGAATCGACTGACTTGACTCATTGACTGCACTGACTATTTATTTGGACTTTGACTAGACTTCAGACTTGACTATTTAGGAATACGGTGTTGAAAATTGAAATGAAAATTCTATTTCCCGCCTTTTTAACTTGACACTGGCAAAGGGATTTAAGCCGACGCCATATTATATTTAAATAAAACAAAAACTGCTTATGTCAATATGAAACTTATCCAATCGGTAGCGTTATGCCAATTGGACGATAGGCAGTATGGTGTATTGCTAGTATTGCTACTGCTGTAATATTTAAACCTCAAAATTGTCGGGATTTGAAGCTGCAGTGTTTGGTTTTTGAATAATGCTGTATTGTTGTTACAATGTTTAACAGTGTTAACACGTATAATGGACGATGACGAATTATAATTTTATTCTGTATAATTTCACGTGGCCTGTAATGCAATTAAGAATGGAAACATTAATTGCCCAACTATATTATAATTTACAATGTACAGCAATTTGCATAAAAGCTCAATTATGTTTAAACGATTTTCAGAACTGCCGATATTTTAAACAAAAATTATTGCATAATATACATGTCCGAGTACAGTAATCAGGTTTTTTTCTTTCTTCTCCATAGACCGGAGTAGTCCGCGTCCTTGTCATATTTTATTTATGAAGTGGTATATTTCGTCCGATTGTTTAATTAAGTGACGCTTAAGTCACATGCAAGGACAGCATGCGACTTGAGCGCCACTTAATTAAACTATTACGTATAGCAGAGACAGTCGATTAGCGTTTCAGTGTTCAGCCGTTAGCAATATATCGCTCCGCATTAAAAAAATATTTAGGCTCAGCGTAATGGGTCATAGATACGTACAGACCTGTGGCCAGCAATAGCATAAGACCAAGAGCTATACCTCATTAAGATGTCATGGCGACGTCGCCGGCTACGTATCCAAGCAAAGCAGTGCGCGCACTGGCAATAAAATTATCTCCTGCCTCCACCATTTTCATTCCGACTATCGACTTTTCCGCAAAACATAACCGTATAGGAAAACAATCATATTAAGCGGAAAAGTTTATTTTGCGAGCGCTAAAGTTCATAATCGGAATGCAAATGGTGGGCGACAGTGACAATTTAATGCCAGTGCGCTTAGTATTGAAATGTTTGGAGGCCAAACGGTAAACAAGTGAGTTAGGTATCATACATTTTAATATTACCTGCTAGAATACTGTAGCCAGTGACGTCGCCATTTCGTCAAAAGAGCTCTAAGTTTTTCATACATTCTGTGTTTGGTAGCAGTAAATTAATATGTATGAAAATTGTGTATTGGACGCGCATTTTTTTTTACGGGCAATTGGCCCACCACACTTACCCACCACTGCAACTCCTGTGTAGCCAGGATCGACAGTGGTAACCAATCGCAAAAACCCTTTGATATGATCTCAGGGGTGCCCGGGGGACATGCTAAATCTGTCTTGGAACCCGCAACGAAATTAATCAGAAGATTGTAGGAGGAGTAGGAAGTATTCCAGTGTCCCTCCCCAAGCAAAGCGGGAGACAGCAAAAATTGTGATGACAAAAAGTCAGAATTAAAGGGGAAGCACCACGGGAATAACATGTTTTTTTTTATGTCTACAAGACAGAATGTAATTAAATGTTTTAATTTATAATATGACAATTGATTACAATGCATTTATAATGACAAAAAAGTGTTGCATTGTTTCCAATAGTACTTATGACAAAAACGTTTGAAAGCTCGGAAGTTCTTCGCGCAGCCCACGAGATCTTCATAGTACACAACCCTAGAAACACAATGGACGCTGTTCAACATTTCGAATCTTTCGTCATACCAGAGATCACACTCCCAGAGTATGTGATGAGCAGTTTGTTCATAAGGGCTACCTTCGGTCGAACACTCGCATAGCGGAGACGAGACTAATGTAAATCCAAATAAATTTGGCTTTAAAGTTTCCGTGTCCTGTCAAAAATTGTGCGACGTAGTGGTCTATTTCTATCCATTGCTTCGAGAGTCGATCGCGTACCGAAGGGAAGAAATTATATAGGTGACGCCCTTTGATAGTGTTGTCCCACCGTTCCTGCCACTCAGAAATTAGGTTCTGTATAGAAATATCTAATGGCTCGAATAATCTAGTTATCTTATTACTCTCTTTCGCGCTTAAAAAGTCAGGGTTAGTCATTTTTTTATTTTTATAATATAGTGCTGCACGACGCTGTATCTCTAAGTCTACTGGAAGGACTCCGGCTAAGACTGGGAGTGCTTCAGTACTTACGGTACGGTATGCCTTACATAAAAATATTAAGGCGAGACGTTGGCTTTGCAAAAGTTTACGACGGGCCGCTCCTATTGTAGCCCTATCTGCCCAAGCCGGTGCGCCATAGCATATGCTGCTGAGGTACGTCGCATTATAAATTATTTTTAATGTTTTAAATGAAAGGCCACTATTGGACGCGCATGATAGCTACAGCCGAAAAACAAATATTTTTGATGGTTTTTTTTAGAAGAGGCTTACCAACCATGTTACCATGAGTCATGAAACACTGACTATTGTCCTTTTTATTTAGAACACAATACGTTTTGTGTGGGTTCTGCACAAGAGCGTGTACTACAGTGAGAACTCAAGAGCTCTAGCATACACATACCCGTTACCAAAGCACTTGATTTTCAAAGAATTGGGTATTTGACGACATGTAATTTTTTTAATAGGTAGAAAACAAGTTGATAAAAGTAAAAAAAAAAATGATTTTGTGTGTAGTTTTGAAATTGTGTGCATTTCAAAGTTACAAAAAAGTTTGAATATTCTATTACTTAATTAATGTCAAAAACCCACATAGTCATAATTGGTTAACTTACATCAGATTCAGAAATATTTACTATGGTAAGTACGAACATAAACGCACAAACTTCGGAAATATTAAAAACTTGTGCATGTTCGTTAACATTTCGTATATAATTTATAAGTACTTACTTGGGTAACCGAGTTTTGCCCGGAGTAGATTAAAAAAGATAAAAAGAATCACAAAAATATTTATCTGACCGGGATTCGAACACTCCACATTCCAAAATTCCAAACAACGCAAAAATTATACGTAGGTACGACATACCAAGCTGTCAATCAGACTGACGGTAAGCGAGTCGAAGTTATTGATATAATAATATATTGTTACACGACGAAAGAAAAAAACATAATAGATTGTTTAAAAATGTGCAGTTTCTAAGGGATAAGACCTAGCTAGATCAATTTTTCTTCCCAAAACTCCCTGCATACTAAATTTCATGATAACACTTGTAGCCTTTATCGAGATTCCGATTATATGTATTATATACCTATACAAGATTGTCTTGTTTAAAGTATAAGATATAGCATCTTACGAGCAATGTGACGTCACAAACGAAGTGACTTTTGTTTACGTAGTAACTATTTATTAATCTGTGCTTTTGTGCAGGTCGTTTTCACAAGACTCACAAAAATTCTTGAAGTATCTTGCAGTTTCTTTAAAAATATTGATATTTAGTGCACTATACTTTTGTAAACGTTTTTTTTTCAGAAGTCCATGATTCATATATTATAAATGTAGTAAACAAATAACATTTAACAGCCTCCGCGATCCAGTGGTTTAATGCTTGGCTTTCGACTCGCAGGTCGTGGGTTCGATTCCCGCGTTGGAACGACATAAAATGGTGTTTCCAAGTTTGGTTAGGACAATGCGGGCCGGATCACCTGATCTGACAAGAAAGATGATCCATGCGTCGGGTGGGCATGTAAAAAGTCGGACCTGCGCCTGATCTTTTGCCAGTCGTGTCGGTTATCCGTTCCACTAGGTTTCGAGAGTAAAGGAGGAGAGAGTGCTTAGCACTTTGGTACTATTAGATAATTCTACTACTACTATAAGATAATTCCTGCGTGGTTTCAATGAAAATCGGCCACCGTTATCGTAATCGGTGTGAGGAGATATCTATTATTATTTAAAAAAATAACATCTTTACTAATACGCCTTATTCACGGTCCAGCCTGCAAATCCAACACCGGTACTTATAACCGTCATTAGAGTCAATACTGTCATTAATTTAAAATTTTTGCCTTCAAGGCAGCAGTATTGGATTTGCAGGCTGGACAGTGAGTAAGGTGCTTTACTCTGTATTATAGTAGAAGATGTGTCACAACTCGCTAGTTCAAGGCTATGAGGTACCGCCGCGCTGTCCCGTAGCTTTTTAAAGAACGCCGGTTCTTTAGATTTTAGTTAAAATTTGTGAGAAATTAATATAACTTAATTTTAATGAGAAAAGTTTTCTTTCTAATATTACCCTGAAATAAGTATTAAGAAAAGTGATTAAAAAGTTATACTTTTCTGAAATGTATAAAATAATCTTTTTAGGAGTTCCGTATTTACTACAAGGAACCCTTATGGTTTCGGTCTGTCCGTTTGTCCGTCTGTCCTCCCTTGCTAATGTCGGTGATCATGAATATAAAATATACAAGTGTACTTTTATCGATTGCATATAATATTTAGAATTCATTTTTGACATCAAAAAAAATAATTCAATTTTGTATTTTAGAGCTGGCACGGGGAGCCATTCTTAAAATACTGATGTGGAGTGGGGATGAAATTTAATTTTACCTCATCGTCTCCCCCACACGATGTATAGTTAAGTTGAATAGATACCTATTATGTCTTTAATTAAACATATTTTTAAACAAAGGTGATGTTTTATACACGACTTTTTTTATTGTAAACCACGTGTAACGTAGATACATTACCTCTCCGTAAAATCAATTGTTTTGGCGCTACTTGCGTCATCTATAATTTGTATGCTTAATTATTTTAGTCATTTAGAGGCTTTAGCGCCATCTATCGGCGCACGACCTTACTAAAACGGCGTTAGCCTTGCTTTAATATTTGGTTTATAAATCGATTTTTACTTCCGTCTTAAATCTAAATATTTATAGATAATAAATAATAGGTATACCTATGAAATTGCCGTTCTGCAGTACTGGCCATTTCAAATCAAAATAATTTTTGTTTGGATAAGAATTCTAATTTCAAATTAATTTTATTTTAAAAACATGGAATTCTTTTTCCAAAAGTAGTCATTTGTTTATTGATTAGTGTTACATTTTCAACGCATTTCAATCTTTTTCGTCATCATGGATACGTTAAAAATTCGAGTAATTATGGAATATGAGTACCGTCGCGTCGTGGCAGCAACGCGGCACAAGCGGCACGTAACATGAACGACGTTTACGGAGGTAACACTACAAACCAAGGCACCACCTGTTTTTGGTTTGCTCGCTTCAGTTCTGGAAATTTCGACCTGAAAAATGAACCTTGCGGTCGTCAGAAGACTTTGGTCGACAATGACGAATTAAAGGCGATTGTGGAAGCTAGATACACAATCTACGACTGAAATAGCAGCAGCTTTCGACATTAGCGTCAAAACAATATTGGTCCATTTGCGTCAAATTGGCAAGGTAAAAAATCTTGACAAATGGGTGCCCCACGAACTCAATGATCTACAGCGCGAAGTACGCGTCGAGACGTGCCTTGCACTGCTCAACAGACACACAAATGAAGGAATTTTGAACCGCATTGTAACCTGCGATGAAAAATGGATTCTGTTTGATAACCGCAAGCGCTCAGCAAGTTGGTTGGATCCTGGTTCAGCACCTAAACAACGACTTAAACAAAAACTTACCCCTAGAAAAGTGATGGTCACTGTTTGGTGGTCTAGCGCCGGTGTGATTTATCACATATCACAGCTTCTTACCAAACGGGGTGAGCGTTACTGCAGATGTGTACTGTGAAGAATTGAATACAATGATGGAGAAGCTGGCACATCTCCAACCAGCATTGGTCATTCGCTCGTATCCGCTACTCCTGCACGACAACGCGCGACCTCATACTGCACAGCAGACGGTCTCCAAGTTGCAAGAACTGGGGTTGGAAGCTCTCCGTAATCCGCCCTACTCACCAGACCTTGCGCCTACAGACTACTACTTTTTCCAGAATTTGGACAACTTCTTGGCAGGAAAAAAATTCAATACCCGAGAGGCAGTACAAAATGCCTTTGAAGAATTTGTTGCCTCCCGTCCAGCTGATTTCTTTAAGAAGGGCATCAATAAACTTCATCTGCATCTTTGACACTGCGTTGGCAAAGATGCATTGATTGCTTGGGTGATTACTTCGATTAATACATATAAAAAATACATGAAAAAAATTCGTTTAAATTTTTTCATACAAAACGGCAATTGAAAGCTAAAGAGCTCATAGATAATAATTTAACCTTGGTAACCTTGAATACTAATTAAAATACAGTAGAATTGCATTATTATAGAACATCATACATTGAATAATAATATAATATCTTTTTATTTTGATTTGTGTAATTTTGCTCTTTATGCTTTAGTTTTTTAGTTGTCAAATGTTACAAAAAATAGACGATGAAGGGTATGTCGCACTTCGTCGAGTTTTGTCGGGGAGTTCAGTGGGTGACGTTGTGGACAACTACTAAAAACGTGCTATTTTGTGTTCCCGCCAAAACTCCCTAGGAACTTTCAGTAAAGCTTCTCTTTACTGAATCGACTGACATGACTCATGGACTGTACTGACTATTTATTTGGACTTTGACTGGACTTTAGACTTGACGATATAGGAATACGGTGTTGAAAATTGAAACGAAAGTTCTGTTTCCCGCCTTTTATGCCGATGCCATATATAAATAAAATAATAAAAAACCCACTTCGTCGAATGACGTTTCTTTTTTAGAATAAAATTTTCTATAGACTCAAGATGTAGTCGTTTGTATTTCTTAATCCCGTTTTTACGGTGAGTTTTTTTATATCTGTGCTGTGAAGTTTTTATTTGATAAATCACGCTTGTATTAAAACACATTATTTTTCTAGTAAATCACCAGCTTGTAAAATTAGTTGTCAAAATTTGATAAGCCAAATACGTGCTCATTCTTAATTTCATCTTTCCGCTTTTCCATTGATTTAGTACAATGACCTAACATTGTACTCGTATCCATACTTTAATTGTTCTTAATATCCTCTTTTATGTTGCTTACCCTTTTTATTTTGTAATGGTCACACAGCCCGTGATTTTGATCGTTTGGGGTTAAGATAATGGCGGCTGTGGGACTCCATCTCCACATGCCTGTATGGATTTTCCAGGGACCTATCCGGGTTCAACTCACCGTTTCACATGGACTTATTGCTAGTTCCACACATTCTGATTTCTCAGTGCCGCTAGCTATATTCCGGACTGTTCTGACTAGCTTCTGACCCAGTCTGCACTGCCCCTAGGACGATCTACGTCTCGGCGTAGTATACCGGCCTGAACGACAGAGAGACAGAGACACTACCGGAAGTTGGACTCCTCGCGCCACGTACTGTCTACATCCCGGATCCAGCTAAGTGCCCGTGTGGTAAGCCCCTCCGATTCCCACAGACACCAAGAGGCTAAGCCAGATTTCTCGGCCGGTGGGCATAAGCCCACGTCCCCTTTTATATATAATATATTTGTCACGTTGTTAATCTTGTTTCATTAAATTGATACCCGTTCATATATACGAGTAATCGATATCTAAAGTGGCCTTACAAGTAAAAAGTAAAAAACTTTTACAAGTTGGCCTAAACTATAAGAGGAACAAAACCTGTAACTTTCCATGCTGATAGGTCCGGCTAAATACTCCTTAAAAAAACTATTTTGATCAAAATCGGATAATAACTTTTCAAATAATTTGCATAGGACCAATTATGCGTTCATAGTTTTGGAACCCTGTACCTTAGACATATTAGGCGCGTATTAAACAGAAATTATGTCTTTAGGGTTTACAACCGACAATAGCGACCGATGGCCACTGCTACTCAATTTTAACACATTTTAAAAACGTCGATCGGTCAACCATGTCTCTTGTAGATGAGTTAAAAATTTAAGCAACTCTAGCAAAATCGCGTTACTTGGCAACCAGCCACATACTTATATGTTACACAAATTATGTAAGAAAATACAAAAACCAATTTGAGGCCTAGGCAAGCATTAGAACCTTTGGTTCTTGTTCTAAAAGTTACATATTTGTGATTTGGTCCCGTTTGATCTAGATCGCCTTAAAATCAATATGTTTCGAAATGAAAAGGCCAAAATATAGATATCCCACGGGTATATTAATATAGATTATACTCATAAACATGGATCCCAGCCACAATAGAGTATAAAATATTACAATAGCAACATAACAGTAACACAGCGGGGAAAACATGACTTATTGCACGAGGAACATTAATAAAAACGGATTACGCCCGATTACGTTCTTTTTTATGATGTCGTAATAAATAATATCAAATTCCAAAAAAAAAACCTCTCGCCGCGGAAAAGTATGGGAAGATTAAGTTGCTATGATTTTTTATACTTATTCTGAGCTGGCTTTTCTGGCTTTGGTGAATAAAAGTAGTGTACATTAAGGCGCGTCTCCTGCGCGTATTTTTTTCGAAACATTATACAAAACATCGAAACATTGGGCGTGGCTATACACATTTCTGTAGGAATATACAATGTTTTTGTCTTCCGAGACGGTTGGAAAATATTCCCCGCGTGGGTAGAGAGGGGAAGGGATGTTTCATTTCTTATCAACTGTTAAGGCGCGTCTCCTGCGCGTGTTTTTTTTGAAATATTACACAAAACATCGAAACATTGGGGCGCACAGTGGAAAATTTGGATCCGTATCGGATCAAAAATCTATAACTTCAAGGTTTTTCATCGTATTGTATTGAGATTTGGCACATGTATACAGTGATATACAAAGATTTTAAAAATAATCAATTTTTGTATTTTTTTCAAAAAAATTTTCATATTTATTTTAGGTTAAAAAAAAAGAAAAGAGAAAAAAAGTAATACGAGTAATTATATGTTTATTTTTTATAAATAAGTACTAATATGAGTAAAATTAAGAAAACTTAAACAATTACTTATCACACAAGCATAATAAAATACATAAAATTATAAAATCGTATAGTACCTATCTATACCTCACACCAAACTAATTGATCTCAGATTAGACAAATCTTATAATATTATTGGTTTTATATAACTAGGTTTTAATTACTTATAATGTTATATCTAATTGTTATTATCCTCGCTATTCCTAACTAAAATTACTTCCATTCCGGTGTAAATGTAGGATCACCTTCAGGTACCACCTTCAAAAGACTTAGTGCCTCTTCATCAAGATCCTTCACATTTCTCACATAAGGTTTTCTTAAACTTGAAATGTATGGATCTGAAGTATATAGAAGCGTTTTAAATACGTCTTCATTTGTAGCTATACGGGAACATTTTCTGGCATGGTGCAGGCGCATATTTCTGTAGTCTTTATTGCGCGACTCTTGTGCATCTTCCGACAGTTGCCCAATAGGAAGAACAGAAAAATGTTTGATCACGTTTTCTCCGTGTATAAGTAATTTGTGCACGGAGGATGGCATGTAGTACCAATCATAGTTACTAACATAAATTCGCGCAGTTTCGAAGGCATAACATCCAAATTTTTCGGGATCGATCATCATTCCAGAAGATAGAGCTTGTAAAATAATATACAAGCGTTTAATGTCTCATCAACACCTGTTATGTTCGCCGAGCAAGTGTAATTGTAAAAGAACCTTCGTGCTGTATTTCCATCACTTGAGTTTCCACTTACTTGACGAGGTTTGTCGATAATTAATCCTAGCTCTTCCCTGAAACGTTTTTGAACAAATTCCTTCTTTTCTTTCTTCAATTTATTTTTTTCTTCTGTTGTAGCAGACCAAGTCTTAAAGTCAAGATTGTAGCAAATGTGTAATACCATTTCCATGCAGCGAATCCAGGCATGTAATGTGGATAATCCATATTGGTAAGCACTTTCATTTTCAGGTCTAGCAGTCACTTTTAATAGGTCATTCATAAGTCGAGGAGTAGCCCCACATATCGTGCACGTAGAACCCGATGGAGTTTCTGTTAGGACCTGAGCCACCTTACCATCAATCATTGTTAGAAAAAATTCGTGCTTCACATTTACTGCAACACCATCTTTGTTTATGACGGGCGTAAAGATTCAATTTGTCTGGTAATTTCGTCTACAACTGCCTTAGTTTTTTCAGGTGTTTCTTTACAAAATTCAATAAAAATGGGTCTACAATAACGAACAGATGAAGGTACTGGATTTTGCCAAATAATGGCCTTTGAGAGGTCATCAATTAATCTAATGGGAACTAATGAAGTGACGATCAGATTGGCATCTGAAATAGTTTTCGATTCTTCTGGCAGTTTCTGCTTGTATTGACTTTGGCCAGATGAACCATCACATCCCCATTTACAGTAAAGGATTAAATTTCTGTGTTGTTCTTGGAAAACTGAATCAATTTTTAAAATTCTGGCAACTGTGTGGTCCAGTAAGTCTTGTATATTAATCACTTTAGCATAAGTATTTGTGATTTCGATTGTAGGAGATGGTGAATAGCAATTTTGTTTTATTTCTTGTATTTTGTAATATGGGGGAAACATTGTACACTTTCTTTCGTTGGTTAAATTTCTTAGGTATATATATTGTGCTTTAGTTAGATCCAAATAAATAAAAGCACTCAATGCTTTTGTATCAGATAAAATCTTCATTTGGTTTGACTCTTTCCACATAGTCGAGGAAACTTTTTTCTTTTCGCTCTCAGAGTTTCTTAGCTCATCAACAAGATGAGCCTCTGCATACTCACTTAAGGCCCGCAGTCCTTGCAAAAATGCGTTACAAATGTGCTCAAATCCATATTCTTCTAGTAAAAGAGTGTTTTTCCTTTTCTTTGTTGATTCTGAGGAGTCTCCATAAGCAATGCACGGTCTTCCTCGTTCACCAGAACTTGATGGCAGTGAATGTGCTTCAGACTCCGGAAACTGTACTGAATATCCTGACTCCAGCCAGCTTGTATTATTCCGAATAAATTTGTCCTTTTTCCGTGATGCTTGAGCCTAGCGCTTATTGAAAGAAGGCAGAATATGTCTTTGAATGTCACCAATTACAAAACACAAGTTGTTTTGAGAAACATTTAATGTTTGCTGTAGAACTATGGACAACGATTCCAAGGTTCTGCCACGCTCGATTTAGGGAATGATGAAATCGCCCTTAGTACAGTTGAAAGTTGACATTTTAATGGAAATAACCAATTTAAATAAGTGTAACTTAATATGAAATACACGCTGAAGTGTGCAATTTGAAGATATTTGCTTCCCCTTATATACTGGTTTTTTAGATATGAAATACGTACTAATATCAATGTTATGTATATTTACTCACGCAGGACGAGTGCAAAATAGATGATTAGCTATTGCTATCAAAATATTGTGGTTAATATTGTTTTTGTAAACTATGTCAGCAGTAACCGCAAAAGATACCGACTTATCACTCCGACCTCTATCACATTTTTTCCCATAACTTCCAGGGCCGCAAACTTCCGTAGCTGATTTTTTTAATTTTTCATTTATGAATAGTTAGGCTATCAAATAACACATAAAGTTGCGCGTGGGGAGACGTGGGTAAATGTGAAAACCTTCGACGAAAAAAAAAATGAAAAATAGGGTATGTCAATTTTTAAGTACTTACTCAAAAATAAAAAGTATATTAAAAAAGTTAATAGCTCATTATTAAGAACATAAAATATCCTTTTTAAAAATGTATAAAACCGCATGCATGTGCTAAATACTTTTTTCACAATATTCATTTGAACTATGTGTATGCAAACATTTGAATGAGCCATCCGCTACTTCAACTTACTTCAACCTATGAAAAAAATATATTGATGCAGTTTTGTACAAAAAAATGTCTGATTAGGATTATTTGGTTATTAGAGTATCGAATGCAATAAATATTTCATTCAAATTGTGATATTTTTAAAAACCATTTATGATATGCTCTAGTTCTACCATTTTCCATAGTGGGGCGTGGCTATACACATTTGTGTAGAAATGTACAATGTTTTTGTCTTCCGAGACAGACGGAAAACATTCCCCGCGCGGGTAGAGAGGGAAAGAAATGTTTCATTTCTTATCAACTGTCAAACCACTCACATGACCATTAAACATAGAAATACGAAAGAAATTATTAATCTATCCCAAATCGGTCTTCAATTTGTAACTACTGATATATACTAAAATTATGGGTCAGTAAATATGGCCTAACTCGAAATCTGGGGGTCTACGAAAGGCACTTTAGATGTTTTATATTATGTTCAATCGTATTATGTTCAAACCAAATCAAATCATTTATTATTTGCAGAAAGCATTGTTACAATATATGTTACACGGTTCAAGTCTTTCTGCATAATAAGTAGGCATGCAAAATGTATATTATAGTTGTAGGTAACTGAATTAATAATAATTATAATTTAAATGTAATTTCATTTAAATTGAAATAAATTGATAACATTCCGTTAGGATGAAAATATATTAAATTGCAAATAATAAGATAAATAGTATAATTGAAATAGATAATTTTAATAAGAATTATAAAGGTTAGTAAATTCAATTCAAACAGTTAAGTAAGTCAATTCAAATCAATGGTCAATATTATTACCAATCAATGTCATAAGTTTATTTAAATTATTTATTTAATTTTTCACTTAAATATTATTTAATCTATCATTTAAATAGTCAAATAAATTATAATAACAGTTTTTTATCAGAAACCTTTTAATGTTTTTCTTAAATAATTTTAAATTCATTGCTTTTAATTCCTTTGGTAATTTATTATAAATTGCAGGAGCCATATTATGAAAAACACTTTTATGCATCAGCGTGGTATTGGTCTTACGATTATATAAACGATATATGTCACGTTGTTGCCTGTTGCTCGTTTCTGAGGCTAACTCAAATAAATTTGGATTTAGTTTGATAAAAACTTCATAGATATACAGACACGTAAGAGTTTGGATTCTATATTTTATAAAAAATGGTTTACAGGTATCGGTTGTTGATAGCCCAAAAATAGCTCTTAAACACTGTTTCTGTGCCTTAAAGACTATTTCAATGTCTGTCGAGTTTCCTCAAAAAACCACGCCACACCTCAGTATTGAAACCACTAGACCATTATATGCAGTTAATGTTGTTTTGACATTTGCAATTTGAGACAGTTCATGAAGTGCATAAACTGATTTGTTTATTTTCTTGCATAGTTGTTCAATATGAAGTTCCAATGTTAGCTTACTGTCTATAGTGAGTCCAAGAAATTTGGTAGTTTGCACTTCATAAATTGGCTCAGATTTGTAATTAAAGTTAAGCTTTGGAGCATTTAAACGTTGGCTAATATGCATGAGCTTAGTTTTTTATATATTAGCTTTTATATTGTTTGTATCTAACCATTTAATTATGTCGCTCAGTGTACTATTTATATCTTGCTCATATGTTTTAATGTTACTGTACTGTCCTCAACAAAGAGTGTTATTGGGTTGCAAGTCGCCTTTGGAAGATCATTAATATAAATGATAAATGGGAGTGGACCTAAAACACTTCCCTGCGGTACACCGTATAGTAATTTTTGTGCACCAGAGAGGTATAATATGTCTTCTATTTTTGTTCTTTTGTTAATTCTTACTATTGTAGTATATTGAGTGCGATTTTTAATGTAGGTTTTATGAGTTTTAGAATGTTACCTCTTATACCATAAGACAGAATATCATCTCAACCATCTCAACAGAATATCATGGTACACATGCATATAGCAAGATTTATGGTTTTATCTCTTCGAAAGCCTTTTTGTTCCTTAACTAGGATTTTTTGTTGTTATATATATATATATATATACAGGATGCAATTAAATCTACCTGCCAAATTTTTTTAGGGCTTAGGTATCATTAGGAGAGTCCATTAAACCAAAAAAAATAGGGTGTTAATTTTTTTACAATAACATATTTTATCCCAACCAAATTCGCTACAGAATGGATACACTACTAAGGCGCCAGTCTGTCGCGCGGAGTCGGCAAAAGACCGGCACAGGGATAAAGCGAAGGTGACGCGGGGGGTGGCGCGCGGGCGGCGGGGGGCATGTTGCACGCGCCGTTAGTATGGCACGTGTGCTTGCATTGTGCATTGCAATGATGCGATTATTTTGTTTATCACCGCCCGCCGCACTCGTGATATTAAGTATCTGTGACAAAATCAAAAATGTACTCTAACCGCGAGTGTTACTAGATGGTGAGATGCTACATTTTAAGTGGCAAAAGTTTACGCGGAGCCCAGAGACTGTACGAGCAAGAAAGCCTTCCTCGTCTGCGTAACAGCGGATTCACGATTGCAGGTGTACCAAGTCGCGAAACAATTTTGTCTATCAATCAACGACTATTGGACTATGGACAGTTCGCAACACCTGCACACGCTCTAGGAGTTCTTTGAAAGAGACCCACGAGTGAGTACCCGAGATGCCGCCCGCCGCTTTAACCTGAGTCGATTTGCGGTGTGGAAGTTATTAAACACTGTGAACTTACACCCATATCATTTCCAAAAGGTCCAGGCTTTAAACGAAGCAGACGCCGCGCCCCGTCGCACTTTCTGCGAGTGGCTAATCGCACACCCTGATGCAGTTATTTTGTGGACAGATGAGTGCCTTTTTACTCGTGTGGGCTTGTACAACCAACACAGCGAGCATTGGTGGTCGTATTAAAACCCACACAAGATAAAAGAAAACTACCACCAAGTGCGTTTTAGTGCTAATGTGTGGGCCGGCATTGTCGGTGATGAAATACTGGGGCCTTATTACATCGAGGGGCGGCTGACCGGAATAACATGTCTGGAAATGCTAGAAAACATTATTCCGGAATTCATGGACAACGTGCCGCTCGCACTCATTCGCCACCCGCAGTTCTATTTCCAGCAGGATGGTGCACCGCCACATTACGCCGCCGCTGTTAGAAATTATTTAAACCGCGAATATGGTGATCGCTGGATAGGTCGCGGGGCTCCCGTCTCATGGCCGCCTAGGTCACCAGATCTCACTCCATGTGATTTTTTTTATGGGGTGAGATTAAGAGGCGAGTGTACGTAGATGAGGTCCCAAGCCTCGAAGACCTAAAATCGCGTATTGCGCGTGCCTTTGACGAAGTAAAAAGTGACAGTGTTGTGCTTAACAAACTCAAAGACAATGTGCAAAAACGTGCTAGACTCTGCTTAGAGCGAAACGGATTGCAGTTCGAACAATTTTTAAAGTACTATTAAGTGTAGACAAAATAATTATGTAAATAAGATTTAGAGGTGGGTTGTTTTGATTTTAAATTAGTTGTACATAAGTTGGTTGAATTTTTTAAATACGCCTAAATGCAAAGGATGTGGTTTAGATTTAAATTTCTAAAGTGCTTATTATTCGTAAATAAAAATTTGTAATTTTTCCATTCTTTTGATGTGTATCAATTAATTTTATTCTAAACATACCTACGTCCTTTACATTTTGACGGTCCTAAGCCCGTTAAAGTATGAAGGGAAAATTCGCAACTTATGATAATGTATGATCGTGGGGATCCTGGATTAGGTAAGAGTACACGGTTGTTGTTTTTAAGTTTTTGATTTTAAGAATTACTTTTTACTAGCCATTGTCTATTGTTGCCGTGTTCTTAGAAGTAGCCGTAAGATGTAAACAGGGTCATAAATAATAAGTTATTGTTAGAAATTAGTTAAAATATTAAACCCTTTTTTTTGATGTTTTTAGAATAGAGCCGACGATTTATGACGTTGTTTACTGTTTAAAATTGAGATAATAGTTATTTACCCAACATCACATTAAGTATCAACCACCATCTACACCGATACTACAATAATAACAAAAATTATTATTGTTATCAATGAAATACGCTTAAGCGGGAGGGCGGGGCGGCGCATGGCGTCCATACTTTGTGGTGTTTTCTAGGATAACTTTCGGAAGCTATTTCTCAACATTTTAGTATTGAGTGATTATAAAAGAAAAAATACGTGTATTTTTATTTTTAACAAGGATCAATATATCCAAATTTGGCAGGAAGGTTTAATTGCACCCTGGATATATATATATATATATATATATATATATACAGGGTGACCTGAAATTCGATACATTCCTTTGAAAGACAGAAAGTAGACCTCATTTACAGTAATATTTTTCATGGCATCCCCTATCTGAAAGTTGATATTTACAAAGTTATTGAAATTTCAAAAATTTTTTCTTTATTTTCGACTTTTTGACTTTGACATGACGTATTTTTAAAAATGTTTGTCTTTTTAGTGATTTTTTTATGTATTTTAACCGTCAATGAGTCAAATATTATTTTTAAGGAATAAATAGGGACAAACTAAGCGAGAATTTTTCATTATGAGACATGAAACAGAATTTTCTTTTAAGAAAAATGCACATTTTTCTTAAAAACAGGTGATTTTCTTAAATGAATGTATGATACAATGCGTACAAATACCTTAAATAACTTTCTTACCTCATAAGCTTCCAAAAAAGGTACAAATATGTACATAAAAATATGAACATGTAATAAACAAAGACAAAACAATCATCAGGTAACGTTATCTCAAGAATTACTCTACGTTGCTTTAAACTACACCCTTACTTCTAATTGTGATTTTTTTGTATCGCGATGGCTGCTTTTGAGTACGATGAATACGCTGACATCTTGTTTTGTTACGGACTTTGTAATGGTAATGCTGCTGCTGCACGAAGAACATACGTTGAACGTTTTCCGAATCGACGAGTGCCAAACGTTAGAGTGTTTTCAACAACATTTCGACGAATTCGGGAAAGCGGCCGTGTTGATAGAAGACGTGGCGATTCAGGCAGACCTCGTTTGTATGCTCCAGAAGAAGAAGAAGAAATTTTAACACTTTTTCAAAATGATCCTTCTATTTCTACAAGAGCGGCAGCTAGAAGACTTGGATTGAGTCAATGGAAGGTGTGGTTTACAGTACACACAGCGCGTCTACATCAATTTCACTACACACCTGTCCAAGCGTTGGAAGAGGGAGACCCGGTTAGAAGAATGGAATTCTGCCGTTTAATGATAAATGCAGACATGGTGGTTCGCAATTTCTTCTCAAGAATATTGTGGACGGATGAATCGAAATTTGACCGTGACGGGATAAACAATTTCCACAACACACATTACTGGGCACCAAAAGGAGAAAACCCCAGGATGAAAAAAGAAAGGGCCCATCAAACCAGATTCAGTCTAAATGTCTGGATGGGTATAATTAATAATAATTTAGTTGGACCTCATTTTTTGCCTCAAAATTTAAATGGTGAAATGTACGAACATTTCCTAAGAGAGGAGATTACTGGTTTAATGGAAGATGTGCCAATAGCAACTCGTCGTAATATGATTTTCCAGCATGATGGTTGCCCGGCCCACTTCCGCCTCGGCGTACGCCAGTGGCTAGACCAAACTTACCCACATCGCTGGATAGGTCGAGGTGGGCCAATTCCTTGGCCAGCACGGTTTCCCGATTTAACCCCGTGTGATTTTTATCTTTGGGGTCATATGAAGGCTTTGGTGTATACTACACCCATAACTACTGTAGAGGAGCTCAGAAGCCGCATAAGAAATGCAGCAGAAGAAATCAAAACTAGTCTTACTACCAGAATAATCAAAACAGAGGTACGGAGAAGACTACTGGCCTGTATCAGAAACAGAGGTTCACATTTTGAACAAAATATTTTATTTTAACCTTATCGC
The DNA here is from genome assembly GCA_037179445.1 of Phengaris alcon alcon. Taxonomy (NCBI): domain Eukaryota; kingdom Metazoa; phylum Arthropoda; class Insecta; order Lepidoptera; family Lycaenidae; genus Phengaris; species Phengaris alcon. Next base: position 2,195,396 of record JAYRCH010000085.1, on the reverse strand, counting down.
AAATAAATCGATTTAGACATTATTTCATTTTACTTCTAATATGTTTACTACAACGTCATATTTTTATGTAGACATTTGCACCTTTTTGGAAAGCTAATGAGATAAGGAAGTTATTTAGAATATTTGTACGTATTGTATCATACATTTTTTTAAGAAAATCACCTTTTTTTAAGAAAAATGTGCATTTTTCTTAAAAGAAAATTCTGTTTCATGTCTCATAATGAAAAATTCTCGCTTAGTTTGTCCCTATTTATTCCTTAAAAATAATATTTGACTCATTGACGGTTAAAATACATAAAAAAATCACTAAAAAGACAAACATTTTTAAAAATACGTCATGTCAAAGTCAAAAAGTCGAAAATAAAGAAAAAATTTTTGAAATTTCAATAACTTTGTAAATATCAACTTCGGATAGGGGATGCCATGAAAAATATTATTGTAAATGAGGTCTACTTTCTGTCTTTCAAAGGAATGTATCGAATTTCAGGTCATCCTGTATATAAACAAATAAACGCGCAAAACATTTTTATCTGTACAATGCCTATAAAGCAATAATAATCTATAAATACTGGGTGAAATTTTATTCTGTCTGAAGAAAAATATGGTATAAGGCTCTACTTCATGTAGAGTACTAAGTATGTTATACTCTGTTCACTTTCTTCTTTTTTGTCTAGCATGGTGAAAAATTATTTCACACCATCGCACTACCAATTTAACATAATTCTTTACTAATTTAAACATTAAAAGAACCATTTCGGATAAAATAGTAAAAATATTAAAATTAAAAGTATGCAAGCTATGACATGACATAGTGACATATTATTATGCTTGCAGTTCATTAAATAACGCCGAAACTCCAAAACGTGTATTTAAAGACTGAGAAGTCCTGTTCATTGCTTTTGTATCTGGCGTATACCTTGGCACAAAATGTCACGTTTTGGTAGCATTAAATGGTAAAGTTACTTCACAAAACTCGAAATCACAATAGGTGTGTCCCTATAAATTTTGAGAAAGTCCCTCTATTTCTCATAGATCCCATCAACAGGGCCTTAAGTTAAGATGCATTCGACAATTTCTACGGCGAAGTTCGAAATCAAAATATATGGGATTTGACATATTATGTCCTCGCTAAGTGACATGTCGCTTGCGGTGCTTTATGTGAAATCCCTTGCATTTTGTTTTCGTACTTCGCCGTCGAAATTATCGAATGCGTCTTGACTAAAGGCCCAGGTCTACTACCATTTGGTGGCAATGTGCCCAATTTAAAAGTAATCTCTTTACTTAAAAAAAGAATTATGAAAATCGGACAACTCTGTAAAAAGTTGTGTATGGACATACATAAAAAAATACGCGTTGACTCGAGAACCTCCTCTTTTGTTTTAGTCGGTAAAAAACTAGATAAAGACGTGACTCCTGCTCATGTTTCTTCGAAACATTACACAGAAAATATGAAACAAAAACATTTGTTTTCATACACAATCTGTCTCCAGCTATAGAAAATGTTTTTGATTGAAACAAAACATTTTGTGTAGAAAAGATCATGAGTTCCGATGAAGACGTACTCGAGGTTTAAGCGATTGCATAATATACAGTAACTACCTGGAAGAATTAGGCCCTAGTTACTGACCCGTAATTTTAATATCTACCAGGAGTTACGAATAGAAGACCGATTTGCGATTGATAATTTCTTTCGTATTTCTAAGTTTAATGGTCATGTGTGTGGTTGTTACGAAATGAAACATCCCTTATAAATAAATAAATAATAGGGTATTTATTTATTTATTTAATAAGGCCACTTTAGGTGTTTCATATGTTTTTTTCAACTTTTCATATTATGTGCGCCATTTTACGCATTTCTATTGAAAACTGTCGAAATTGATGTTTTCTAATATGATGAAATCAGATGAATCATGTAGCCATTTTACCATATCACAATACATTGAACATAATTTGAAACACTATGTTCAATGTTAATTGAAAAATTAGGTTTCCCTTACGAAACTAAAACTATACACATCCATAAAAAGCCTAAATGGATATCACGTGGTATAAAAACTTGTAGTGCTACGAAACGTAAACTATTGTGGAGGTATAGGAAAAGCCTTAGTAAATTTTAATAAGCTGCAATTATTGCAGTATACTAAAATACTTAAAAAAATAGTAAAGCTAACACAGCGAGCTCAAAATAATCAAAGCAAAATCAACAAATAAGGCACAAACTTTACGGCAGATTATAAATTCTTCTAAAAAAAAAATAAGCCAACAGATAGGGGAACATGTGCAACAGTGGATCACGGGGAACAGTGAATTGTTTATTAAAACTCTGTATTTATTGTACTCACGCGTCGGTTTCGCTAACGCTATCCCTTGCCCCGGGCCACCCGACCAGTCGCCGTCACTGGATCACAACAGGAGGACGTGCGACGGCGCATCGGTCAGTAGGTAAGTACGAAAAAAATATTTTACGTAATATTTGAACTTGTTTTGGTTTAAAGTTATTCAGATATTTTAAAGACTTTGTGTATGTTTTTTTTAGTATGTTCGTCTAATTGTATAAAACTGTATTAAGTGGTGTGATATAAGCTATTTAGATTTTGCTAAATTTAAAATTAAAGTTTCCGTTATTAGTAAATGGTTTACAGTGAAGCAAGTGGTAATGGGGTTCGTTGGATCATGATCCACTGTTCCCCAAAAAGTTTCAAATTATTACTAGTAATACTTGTTTACAGGTCAACATGCCACGTGATAGACAAAGGAAAACAGAGATTGGTCTTCATACAGAAGAACAAATCGCCACAACGTTAAATTATTTTTTGATAATTTAGAAAATGCTATGTCAAGGGAAACTGTGTTTGGCAACGGTACTAGGGTCTTTAATCTAGACGAAACCAACACAATGACTGTACAAAAGTCGGACAAAGTGTTCGCCGTCAAAGGGCAGAAACAGGTCTCCAAAGTGACTAGTGCCGAAAGGGGAACACTGGTAACTGCATGTTACATAGTGAGTGCACTGGGCAATACTCTGCCACCTGTTATGATTTTTCCAAGGGTTCATTTTAATCAACACATTATATATGAGGCACCGTCTGGGACCTTAGGTCTCGCCACACAATCTGGCTGGATGAATGGGGAACTGTTCGTGAAGACATTACAACATTTTATATCTCACACAAATAGCTGCAAAAATAACCCTAGTCTTCTAATACTAGACAATCAAGAGTCGCACATTTGCATAGAGGCTCTTAATTTAGCTAAAGAGAATGGAGTCACAATTATTACCGTCCCACCGCATTCAACAGGAAAGATGCAACCTTTAGATGTTGGCGTTTTTGGGCCTTTCAAAACGGCATATAACAAAGCGGTTGATGGCTGGATGATGCGCAACCCAGGCAAAACATTCTCTATCTATAATGTAGCTGAGTGCGTTAAAGAAGCGCACTTGAAATCTATGACACCGAGTAACATATGTAATGCATTTCGGGCTACGGGGATTTTTCCATATAACAGAGATGTTGATGATGATGAAATCCAAACAAATTTCACCTGCCCGTCATTCCTGATCTTGCCACAGTTCCGTTGTATGATATTAAAATGATTTTACCTAAGCCAGTTTTTACAGGAAGCACGAAAAGAACGCAAGGTTTATATTCTTTCGATGTTGACTTTTCATATATTGATTTACGTTAAGTTGATAAGTATCCAATTTACTATGCTCAAAACATTGATAGCTGTAAGACAGTATTCAAGTTTTTTCTTATTTTAATTTTTGCAAGACTTAGAAGTGCAATTTTTTTATTTTAATTTGTTCAATTGTTTATGTTGTTACGCAGGATGTTTTTGGAGATTTACTCATGTTTAAGAAGGTGTATTTTATGTTGTAAAACTTAACAAAAGTAGCATAAGTTTCGGATTTTGTTTTTTTTTCATAGTGTGCTATTATTATTAATCTTAATAAGTATATTGTGATTTTGCTACCAAGACTGATTAAAGCAATGACTGATTATTATATTTCATTTGTACTAAATAAAGAGTTTAATTAATTTAATAAGTATTTTTGATTTTAAACACTTATGATTCATAGTACCCCATTTGATCCACTGTGACTCAAACTCTGATCCACTGTGACCCATTCATGGGCCACAATGGATCAATTAATAATAATAATAATAATAAAACATTTATTCGACAAAATAGACATTACATTACATCCATAGATTTACTCTATAAGACACAATAACATGAAAAAAACTAACATAATACAAGGAAAAAAACAAAACAGATATTACGAATGAGAAATATTGAAAATATGAAATATTCAATTCGCTGTATGAAAAAAAAAATCTTGTAAAATAAACCAAACTGTAAAAAAGGCATTTGAAAAAAGAAAGTGAAATATTAAACATACTTTTATATATTTAATTGAAAAGCTCAGTCAAAAAAGCAGAAATGTGGTTACATTTTTGCACCTAAAACGCCTTTAGAAAAAAAAGTGTTCCATTGAGCCCCATGTTCCCCTACTATATCATTTATAAGACAAAATGATAATATTATAAAAAGTCCAATTGACATTTCTAATGCTTTTAATAACTACTACAGTGGATCAGAGTTTGAGTCACAGTGGATCTAATGGGGTCCTATGAATCATAAGTATTTAAAATCAAAAATACTTATTAAATTAATTAAACTCCTTATTTATTACAAATTAAATATAATTATCAGTCATTGCTTTAATCAGTCTTGGTAGCAAAATCACAATATACTTATTAAGATTAATTATAACAGAAAACTATAAAAAAAAAACAAAATCCGAAACTTATGCTACTTTTGTTAAGTTTTACAATATAAAATACACCTTCTTAAACATGAGTAAATCTCCTAAAAAATCCTGAGTAACAACATAAACAATTGAACAAATTAAAATAAAAAAATTGCACTTCTAAGTCTTGCAAAAATTAAAACAAGAAAAAACTTAAATACTGTCTTACAGCTATCAATGTTTTGAGCATAATAAATTGGATACTTATGAACTTAACGTAAATCAATATTTGAAAAGTCAACATCGAAAGAATATAAACCTTGCGTTCTTTTCGTGCTTCCTGTAAAACCTGGCTTAGGTAAAATCATTTGAATATCATACAACGGAACTGTGGCAAGATCAGGAATGACGGGCAGGTGAAATTTGTTTGAATTTTTAACAGATTTGCGAAGAAAACTGACCTCTGTCTCTTCATCTTTTTTCCCTATGACTCTTGCAATATAATAAATATGCTTGCTTTTTACTTCAAATAATATTAATACAAAGTCTCCTTCTTTTGGTGAACTATTCAGTGGAATGAATTTATCCGGATTAATTGTTAAAACTTCAGCTTCCTCTTCAAACATTCGTTCTTCTTCAGAATAGATGCTGATTCGGTCGTCGTCTTCACTGGAACTGTCACTATTTAAGACCTTTCGTTTCACAACAGCCTTAATGTGTATCTTAGCCTTTTTCTGCTTTAATTCTCTCTTCTTTCAATTTCGGCCTTTTCTGGTGTATCTGTCGCAATCATGGTTTTACCTTTTCGTCTAGCTGTTCTGCCACCTTTTCTAGGGACAGCTTTTGGTAAACCACGAAACTCTAATGGACTAATAAATGTTCTAGTTTGCGTATTTAGGCCTCCAGATGTCGAGGGCATTGGCGTTTGGTCGCAGCATGAAGCAAAAGATGGGTTTACAGATAGGTAATATATTAGAATCTATGACAGAATGGGATAATTTTACTGGTGTGCAAGGTGGTCGAGTTTGATCTTGATTCAGATGGATTTGAGGCGCGATAGAAGATATGGATTGTTCTGGTTGAGTGTCATTTATAAATTCAATAGGGAGTTCAATGCAGTTTTCAAGGGATGTATTGTTAGATGGTGTATTTTGACGGTTAGTAAAGAGGATTAGGTCATCTTCGATTGCTGATCGTGTCTGTAAGGGTGGCAATATAGATGGTGATAGACTTCTTGTTCTGTTCTTGTCATCATTCTCGTCGTTGCAGAAATTTATATGTTGTTCTATCTCACCTGGATTTGGCTCGTATTGCCTGTCAGTAACTTCGCTTGGTGAGAAATCAAGGTCAGTAAAAACATCTCTGTTATATGTAAAAATCCCCGTAGCCCGAAATGCATTACATATGTTACTCGGTGTCATAGATTTCAAGTGCGCTTCTTTAACGCACCCAGCTACATCATAGATAGAGAATGTTTTGCCTGGGTTGCGCATCATCCAGCCATCAACCCCTTTGTTATATGCCGTTTTGAAAGGCCCAAAAACGCCAACATCTAAAGGTTGCATCTTTCCTGTTGAATGCGGTGGGACGGTAATAATTGTGACTCCATTCTCTTTAGCTAAATTAAGAGCCACTATGCAAATGTGCAACTCATGATTGTCTAGTATTAGAAGACTAGGGTTATTTTTGCAGCTATTTGTGTGAGATATAAAATGTTGTAATGTCTTCACGAACAGTTCCCCATTCATCCAGCCAGATTGTGTGGCGAGACTTAAGGTCCCAGGCGGTGCCTCATATGTAATGTGTTGATTAAAATGAACCTTTGGAAAAATCATAACAGGTGGCAGAGTATTGCCCAGTGCACTCACTATGTAACATGTAGTTACCAGTGTTCCCCTTTCGGCACTAGTCACTTTGGAGACCTGTTTCTGCCCTTTGACGGCGAACACTTTATCCGACTTTTGTACAGTCATTGTGTTGGTTTCGTCTAGATTAAAGATCCTAGTACCGTTGCCAAACACAGTTTCCCTTGACATAGCATTTTCTAAATTATCAAAAAATAATTTAACTTTGTGGCGGTTGAAGGATGTTGCGAGGCTTAAACTGCAACCTTCCGGTGTTCTCAGACTCAGAATGGTGTATCTTTTTCTAAAACCATATAGCCACTCTATACCTGCCAATTTAGTATCATGCCACTTTTGTGGCACCTGAATATTATTGAGCATTGCCATCTCGTATGCAAGAGTACGAATGTCGATGGTAGTCAGACCTTAAAACATCTGACTACATTTAATAACATAATCAACAATTGCCTTCTCTTGAGTGGAAGTAAATATTTTGCGTACAGCATAGTTCGGTGTTAGTGAAATTGAGCCAGTAGGATCCTGAGCTAAAGTATTGATATTTTTTTTGTAATACCTTTGCAGAGTGGTGAATGGGATCTTGGTTAATTTTGAAACGGCTCTTATGGTTTGACCCTCCACTATCATGTTTAAGCGTGGCGCATTTGTTCTTCTGTATGAAGACCAATCTCTGTTTTCCTTTGTCTATCACGTGGCATGTTGACCTGTAAACAAGTATTACTAGTAATAATTTGAAACTTTTTGGGGAACAGTGGATCGTGATACAACGAACCCCATTACCACTTGCTTCACTGTAACCCATTTACTAATAACGGAAACTTTAATTTTAAACTTAGCAAAATCTAAATAGCTTATATCACACCACTTAATACAGTTTAATACAATTAGACGAACATACTAAAAAAACATACACAAAGTCTTTAAAATATCTGAATAACTTTAAACCAAAACAAGTTCAAATATTACGTAAAATATTTTTTTCGTACTTACCTACTGACCGACGCGCCGTCGCACGTCCTCCTGTTGTGACGGCGACTGATCGGGTGGCGCGGGGGTAAGGGATAGCGTTAGCGATACCGACGCGTGTATGTGTGAGTATAATAAATACAGAGTTTTAATAAACGATTCACTGTTCCCCGTGATCCACTGTTGCACATTTTCCCCTATCTGTTGGCTTATTTTTTTAGAAGAATTTATAATCTGCCATACAGTTTGTGCCTTATTTGTTGATTTTGCTTTGATTATTTTGAGCTCGCTGTGTTAGCTTTACTATTTTTTAAAGTATTTTAGTATACTGCAATATTTTAATTGCAGCTTATTAAAATTTAGCAGGGCTTTTCCTATACCTCCACAATAGTTTACGTTTCGTAGCACTACAAGTTTTTATACCACGTGATAACCATTTAGGCTCTTTATGGATGTGTATAGTTTTAGTTTTGTAAGGGAAACATAATTTATCAATTAACATTGAACATAATGTTTCAAATTATGTTCAATGTATCGTGATTTGGTAAAATGGCTACATGATTCATCTGATTTCATCATATTAGAAAACATCAATGAAATGCGTAAAATGGCGCACATAATATGAAAAGTTAAAAAAAACATATGAAACACCTAAAGTGGCCTTTTTAAATAAATAAATAAATAATAAATAATAGGGGAAGGGATGTTTCATTTCGTAACAATCACACACATGACCAGACCACTCACATGACCATTAAACTTAGAAATACGAAAGAAATTATCAATCGCAAATCGGTCTTCTATTCGTAACTCCTGGTAGATATTAAAATTACGGGTCAATAACTAGGGCCTATTTCTTCCAGGTAGTTACTGTATATTATGCAATCGCTTAAACCTCGAGTACGTCTTCCTCATCGGAACTCAAAAACATTTTCTATAGCTGGAGACAGCTTGTGTATGAAAACAAATGTTTTTGTTTCATATTTTCTGTGTAATGTTTCGAAGAAACATGAGCAGGAGTCACGTCTTTATCTAGTTTTTTACCGACTAAAACAAAAGAGGAGGTTCTCAAGTCTACGCGTATTTTTTTATGTATGTCCATACACAACTTTTTACAAAGTTGTCCGATTTTCATAATTTTTTTTTTAATGTTAAAAAAATGAGATTACTTTTAAATTGGGCACATTGCCACCAAATGGTAGTAGACCTTTAGTCAAGACACATTCGATAATTTCGACGGCGAAGTACGAAAACAAAATGCAAGGGATTTCACATAAAGCATCGCAAGCGATATACCCAGTAAACACATTTACGTAAAATTTACATCAGAATGACATCATGTCATGTCATGATTTACGTAAGATATAAATCACTTATAGATCATATGTGAGTCATTATTACATACCTCTTGACGTCAAACTTTTACGTAAAACTGACGTAAATATGACTATACAGGATGACCTGAAATTCGATACATTCCTTTGAAAGACAGAAAGTAGACCTCATTTACAGTAATATTTTTCATGGCATCCCCTATCCGAAAGTTGATATTTACAAAGTTATTGAAATTTCAAAAATTTTTTCTTTATTTTCGACTTTTTGACTTTGACATGACGTATTTTTAAAAATGTTTGTCTTTTTAGTGATTTTTTTATGTATTTTAACCGTCAATGAGTCAAACATTATTTTTAAGAAATAAATAGGGACAAACTAAACGAGAATTTTTCATTATGAGACATGAAACAGAATTTTCTTTTAAGAAAAATGCACATTTTTCTTAAAAACAGGTGATTTTCTTAAAAAACTGTATGATACAATGCGTACAAATACCTTAAATAACTTTCTTACCTCATAAGCTTCCAAAAAAGGTACAAATATGTGCATAAAAATATGAACATGTAATAAACAAAGACAAAACAATCATCAGGTAACGTTATCTCAAGAATTACTCTACCTGAGGCGACCTTTTTTTTCAATTGTTTCCTTTGTTCAAACTTCGGGATGTTTCGGCTACTGTCGTCGCGGCCATTTGTCAATGAGTTACCGACTAGCTTAGAGAGCAAATTTAGTAGCTAATATTAGTTTTAAGTTAACTATTGCCGTGTACGGACGTATTGTTGCTTTAAACTACACCCTTACTTCTACTTGTGATTTTTTTGTATCGCGATGGCTGCTTTTGAGTACGATGAATACGCTGACATCTTGTTTTGTTACGGACTTTGTAATGGTAATGCTGCTGCTGCACGAAGAACATACGTTGAACGTTTTCCGAATCGACGAGTGCCAAACAATAGAGTGTTTTCAACAACAAAAATGCACATTTTTCTTAAAAGAAAATTCTGTTTCATGTCTCATAATGAAAAATTCTCGCTTAGTTTGTCCCTATTTATTCCTTAAATATAATATTTGACTCATTGACGGTTAAAATACATAAAAAAATCACTAAAAAGACAAACATTTTTAAAAATACGTCATGTCAAAGTCAAAAAGTCGAAAATAAAGAAAAAATTTTTGAAATTTCAATAACTTTGTAAATATCAACTTTCGGATAGGGGATGCCATGAAAAATATTACTGTAAATGAGGTCTACTTTCTGTCTTTCAAAGGAATGTATCGAATTTCAGGTCACCCTGTATATGATTTTTTTTGTCCGTAAATATTTCCTTCATGTGATCTCGGATTGACTTCGATGTGATTTAACTTGAAAATAAAATCGACATTTCATATTGATTTCTTGTTTTTACAAGAACGCCTACTAGTTTTTGCCCGTGTCTTTACGTGGGTAAGACAGTATTATGCACGTTTAAAACATTTAAAATCTAAGTCTGTGTTCACACTTAACACATAGTCACTCTACTATATTAAATTACTGCTCGTTTTCACTAAAACACCAAGTTAGTTATAATTCAACTTTATTCTAAATTGGTTTACAATCCAAAAATACTTCACATTAGTAAGGCCCTCTAACCAAATAAAAATAAACATCTTTTGCAAATAGGTTCGCTTTACCTATAGCGTGATCTAGCGGCAAATCAGCACCATCTAGTATGCCATATGAGAACCAAAGTTCCTTAAGAAAATTAACTTAATTAAAATCTAACGCATAAACAGTCTGTATATTGATGAAGACCGCATTTAACTCGTTATGTAGTTCACACGAAGAGACAAGAAGCGCATTTTATTAATGAGGTGAGATAAATATGGTATTATCATATTAGTTTTACGTCAGGAACCTGACATGTATCTTATGTAATCATATGACTTAATGATTACATAAATGATACATAAAATTGTGACTCTAATATGACGTATTTTGATGAAAATATGATATAATATATACGTAATAGTTAAGTCATACAAAGGGCATCATATAGAAGTCAAGTTTCATGTCAATATGAGGTCATAGTGATGTCATACCACATGTCATCAAACGAAAGTCATCAAACATAGTCACAATTATGTCATACCTGCGTTGTAATTTGTTGTGACCTATGGACCTCTGTGTGACCTACATTTTACGTCACTTCAATGTTAACGTCAGTCATGTGTTCACTGGGATGTCACTTAGCCATGACATATGTCAAATCCCATATATTTTGATTTCGAACTTCGCCGTAGGAATTGTCGAATGCATCTTAACTAAAGGCCCTGTTGATGGGATCTATGAGAAATAGAGGGACTTTCTCAAAATTTATAAGGGACACACCTATTGTGATTTCGAGTTTTGTGAAGTAACTTTACCATTTAATGCTACCAAAACGTGACATTTTGTGCCAAGGTATACGCGAGATCCAAAAGCAATGAACAGGACTTCTCAGTCTTTAAATACACACGTTTTGGAGTTTCGACATTATTTAATGAACTGCAAGCATAATAATATGTCATGTCATAGCTTGCATTCTTTTAATTTTAATATTTTTACTATTTTATCCGAAATGGTTCTTTTAATGTTTAAATTAGTAAATAATTATGTTAAATTGGTAGTGCGATGGTGTGAAATAATTTTTCACCATGCTAGACAAAAAAGAAGAAAGTGAACAGAGTATAACATACTTAGTACTCTACATGAAGTAGAGTCTTATACCATATTTTTCTTCAGACAGAATAAAATTTCACCCAGTATTTATAGATTATTATTGCTTTATAGGCATTTTACAGATAAAAATGTTTTGCGCGTTTATTTGTTAGTAATCTTGACAGAAAAGAAAGAGGTCTCTTACGTTTTAATTGTATGTTACATACCCTTTCTACTATTTATTATCTAAGCGGCTTAAGCACTTGAGCCTTAAGCACTACTTGTTATAGAGATTCCAGCAGCTTAAAAAGGCTTTTCTGTAGCCACATGACGATTCAAAGTTAAATATAAAGTTCTATTCCACTGTGTTTTTTGTGCACATTGGGTGCTGAAATACTATTCAATCTAAAAATCGTACGTTATATGTACAAGGAATACTTTTATACACAGAACCCTTATAGTTTCACTCCATCCGTCTGTCAGTCCGCACTTCTAGCTTCTAAATCTATCTATATATCTTACATATACGACGAAGACAGGGGAATAAACATACCTCAAATACCGTATTATATTGAAGTAATGGCTCTCAAACTCAAATGTGGGCTTAACGTGGGCATAACGTGGGTAGTGTTGGTTTCAAAATGAAAACGCAAGAACCAACATTACTTTACCTTTATTCTCAATAGCAATAAAACTAAACACTTCACACTATTTTAATCATATTTCACTGTCTATATAAATAATAACGACTTTGCACATATTTCACACTACTTACAATACTTTGCACTTACTTTCACTAACCCTTTTTAACAAGAACACGGATAGTTCCCGAGCCGAACCTCTCGCCACGGCGGCTGGTAGTTTAGTGTTCCGTGATCGTTCCTTGGAGGGAAAATGTGATCACCACACCCACCAAACCGGACGCGCAAGCTCGTCAGACAAGACTCTATCAACACCAATCAAGATGGCTAGTGTTCTCGACAATTATACTTCCGTACTATTGACTGTCAGTCAATTCAGCAGCTCATATATTAACCGCTTCGACACGGCCATCCTGTGTGACTCACGTCCTCGTGAGTAATTCTGTAACCAAACTTAAAACAGTATTAGCTTTAGTCTAGCTCGACCAACCTGACCATTTTTTACCACATTACGTTATATGACATTTGTTAACCCTCGATTCAAATTACTTTACCCGGTTCAATTTAAGATTACAACTCTTCTTACTTTTTACAATTGGAAATTCTCAATTGGTAACTCTTACTTCCTAATAAAAAACTAGCCAAGAGCACGTCAGGACATGTCTAAGGAGGGTCCGTAACTATAAACACGTAATAGATTTTTTTCAAATTACTTCAAAAGTTACTGTCAATTTTCTTTTAAAATAATTTTTCTAAAGAGTTTTTAGAATGATTTATCAGCATAAATATAGAGATATAAGTTTATATCTCTAATAGTTTAGAAATGCTAGGGGGGGGACCAACTTACAAACCACTTTGGAGGCCGATTACTCGAAAATGGTCGACTTTGTAAAAAAAATCATAAATGAAACCTTGCCTTTATTTTAACAGACCTATTCAACGATATCCCACACAATGCGGTAGAATAAAAAAATATTTTTACCCCCTAAAATATAAAATTATTATTATATTTACTATTACTGAGATCTATATACATTCTATAACTATAACTATACCAAATTTCATCCATTTATATTCATAATTACAGAAGCTAGAAGCGCGGACAGACAGACGGACGGACAGAGCGAAACTATAAGGGCTCCTTGTGTATTACGGAACCCTAAAAAGTTTTTAAGATAATAAATGCTATCTCAATTCATAAAGCTTTGAGAATACTGAGATGATTATACTTTGTTTCAATTAGATGATCTATTACCGAATAAAAAGAAGTGTTCGAAGTTCAAATTATTTATACCTGGCTATTTTACGTAATAACTTCAAAACTACAATAGATTCAAGCCTAAAATGAAAAAATATAAAAAAGAACTATACGTAGGTTATTTAAGACCAATTATTGGGTTAAAAAGGTAAACAAAACAACTATAATTCAATCATTTTTATTGCATTTTAAAGAAAAAAAACCACAAAATTAAGGCTAGGCTAGGCTTCCCAAGAGCGTTTTTTTTTGTGGTCGCGACAGAAAAACTGCACTTTAAATAGAACTCTGCGTTAATACAATACAGCTGTACAAATGTGAAATCTGACACATGGCATGTCCCGTCACCCAATGTGAGTGGCAATTAGTGGAACTTTTGGTAAATTGTTATTTACAATGCCTGAGGTTGTAAAAAGTGCTGGCCGATAAATGATACTCAAGTTAAAGGAGTTTTATGAAGCAGAACAGCAGAATCAAGGTATTCTAATACCCATAAAAGATGCTGGCAATATTTTATCCCGCGATCACAGCGCCGCGTCTAAGGCACTTCTTTCATGAAAAGGACTTTATCTATATAAAGTCCAAATAAATCATCAATGCCGTCAATGAGTCAAGTCAGTCGAATCTGTAAAATGGTAGACGCTTTACTAAAACTTCCTAGGGAGTTCAAAAGGGAACACAAAATAGCACGCTTTTTGAAGTTGTACGTACCACTTGCCCACACTTGTGCACGTTAACGAATATTAATTCATAGTAAATATTCTTCCAATATTACACATTAAGAACCGAAATAATACAAAAATAAGGAAGTAATACACAAACAACAACGTCACACATTGATATCCTCGGCAAAACTAGGTTCTCCGTTTTGTTACCGGCCGACATTGACAGATAAGAAAATTACGTTATTACAGTAAGCTCTGCCTATCAGAGAGTAAGTTGAAACTTAAATTGAAATGCAGTTAGCTAAGATTTATATGAGCGTCCCTATCTCTGGTAGGCTATCCGCCCGACCGCCGATAGATGAGCCGCTTCGGTAGGAAATGCCATCTGTCAGTACGTCATTGAAACGCAAGTAAAGACAAAAGCGTAGATTTGCCTATCTTTAATAGCAAGGATTACTAAAATTTTTAATCTATCCAGATAGGTTATTGAGAACGGCCGTTAGTCTTATCATGTTAACATATAAAGTTCCTTAACGCTTTGGGAATAAGTACCAACATACATGATATTCAGTAAACTCGCTTTTGAAATTGAAAATGTTTTTGGAACGAAGTTCCTTATGGGGCGATGCGGAGGGGTACCCTAGCCGAGATAAAACGACCGTAACGTAAGATTTGTATGTATAGTATTTATTATTTTCTTTATACCTCGAATAGAACTTAAAATTAATATTTTTATAATAAGGAACAAGGAACTTCGTTCCTAACCGGTGTCCCACGACATCACCCCCCCCCCCCCCCCCCCCCTCCAACAAAGAATTAAAACTGTTTGTACTATGCTTCAAAACCAACACAGTTTGAGCTTCATTAAAATAACTACAGGCGCAATTATTATTGTCTTGTAATGCTCACTACCTTTACGTCTAACAATTGTAACAAACAACAAGTGTACACACCTAGCCGCAACATGTATACGAGTAATATCGTTGAAAATCAAACTTTAAATTCTTATTTATCAACTGTGCCGATTCCGCCCAACATAAAAATAATAGTACGTCCAAATAATAGGTTCTAGTTTGTATAGGTACCTATCAACTTAATAATCACTGCAGTATGCTAAGTCAGTATCGACTCGACAGTGTGAATGTTGTCATACATTCACACTGTAAAAATAACACGCATAGGTAATTTCATTATAAGAAAACGTAAATTGAATACTATAGTCACCAAATAATTATCACTTTGTTACAAACTATTCGATAACTCGAAATGAAATCTCGATAATGATATTATATAGATGATACTGCATTTTTAAGTGTAACCTACTGCGGTCATTCAACCATAAATATTAATAGGCTTTAAGACGTATATCGAATGTGCTATGTACTTGATTTTACTTTACTTTCGTTTTAACTCATTTACTTGATCTTCTAAAAACCTTTGCTATTTAGCCAGTATAATTTAGCACCATTAATGATATAAACAACGTTCACCAAGTAACCAGCTCGCATCATTGTGAAGCGACTAGACCAGTCCACTAGAGATATGCATTAGGCGCTGTCGCCCAAGCTTCTCGGTCGTACAGCGCAGCTCGCTGCACCCCTTGACTATCAGTACTCGGTATGTGCACATTAAGGTATACATAAAATATAACAGCATAAAAATAATGTTCATACCTTAGAACTTCTTTTTAACAAGGGACAAATGCAGAATTCATTATTGAATAAAATTGAATTTCAGTTCAACGATCTAATAGATTTCCTAAAGGGAATGTAAGTACTGTCAGACCTTTATAATACCAGAGGAGTCACCAAGCACGTTTACAACCTTTTACATAGTAACCAAGTTCACCGGAGTCCACTGTAAACTTTCTGATTCGGCGCAGTCACAAACACTGTGACACCGCCGTCGTCACGTATCCATAACATTACCATACACTAGCCACAGTTTATACCACTATCACTCGATCGTAAGAAATGCAAACCAGCCCCACCTGCACAATAAAAAAAACAATAAGTCTGGGCCCCGCGGTCCGCCTCTCGAGCTTACCGAGCTCACCAATACTACATCGCAGTCTGTCGCTGCCACGGCACTGCAGCGCAGTCATAGTAGAACTTCCGGCACAATCCACTCTTCTCAGAACTCGACCCGCTGCTCCAGCCCCATTATTAGCACTGATATTATATTATCACTTTTTGTAAACCACACAAAAGATGAAACATTTTTTCCACTACTGTTACTTTTTTAAACTTGAACAAACACTTGAAATTCTCATCTTGAACCAACACGAATCCCTCTTTCTGATGACGAAGAAAGGGCAATAAACATGCCTTAAATATCGTACTATATTGAATTACTGGCTCTAAAACTCAAATGTGGGCTTAATGTCGGTATAAAGTGGGTAATGTTGGTTTCAAAATTTTAACTATCACTTTTTAACAAGAACACCGATAGCTCCCGAGCTGAACCTCTTGCCATGACGCGACGGCTGGTAGTTTAGTGTGCCGTGATCATTCCTTGGAGGGAAAACGTGACCACCACCAAACTGGATGCGCAAGCTCGTCAGACCAGCGGAGCTATTATAAACTTTAACTTTCGTTGGTCATGGTCATCATTTTGACATTACAACTTTTTAAAAACAAAATTTAAAAACTTAAAATGTCAAAAAAGATTGCGCAAGCCTACAGGCATGTCCAACTAAATAGTCCGTCATTTTATCCTTCAGACATCGAATGAAACACCCTTTAGACCAATTAAATCGTGTGCCATAGTACATTTTGACATAAGCCATGAAATGAGAACTGTCAAACAAAGCAGATACCTATTGTGCTTCCCGCCTTCGACATTTTTAACCGACTTCCAAAAAAGGAGGCGGTTAACCTATGTAGACTTCATATTACTAGGTAATTAATAATATGTGCTTCTTAGAAAGGTACTCTGTGAGCCACTTCGACCGCAAATATTCTTGTCTCTTGATTTATTCGTTCTTTTCAGTCGCAATAAATATTGTGGCCTGTGAGTTTATACAACAATTCAAACATGGAATCTCATAGGTCTGAACATCGAAAAGAAACCAATAATATCAAAACTTACTTCTTTTCTATAAAAAAATTATTTGATTAAACTTATATAAAAATACGAAAATATTTAACATATTTTAGGTCATGTTATTTTTTGCCATAGTTTATAATTTTAAAGTAAAGTGACAATATTGCGTTTCCATATTACACATGATGGCCTTTTTCGAAAATTATATAAATTGTTTTAAATATGAAATTAAAACGTCGGCGGTGTTTTAAAGTACATAATTTATTTGAAATGCTCTTTTTATGTCCTTATTAGTTTTTATAATTAATTAATAGCATAAAATTTAAATAGATTACATGGTGCTAATAGACACAACGAAACGCAAAATTTCAATTCAACAATAGTTCACTCTTCATGACCAACATAGTTTAATAGGTATGTACATAGTTGCATAATACCCCGACATCAATTGACTGGGAGAATTTATACAAGCATTTACATGAATTCCAACGAAGTTCGGTAATAACTCTGCAGATTCAACACCAATCAAGATGGTGCTAGTGTTCTCGCCAATTATACTTCGTACGGTAGACTGTCAGTCAGTCAATTCAGCAGCTAAAATATTAACTGCTTCGACATATTATATAAAAGGCAAATATTAACTGATGTATCCACGCACTGGCCAAACCTTTAAGACCGGAAATTTGAAATTTTGCAAACGTATTACTCATATGATATAAAATTCAACCCTCAAGGAGGTAAAATAGGTGATAAAAGTTTGTAATTTTTTTTTTATTCCTTGGACATATTTGCATTATACATATTTCGTATTAATTAAGTACGAAAAAAGTAAGAGTTGCGTATTTCAGCGTTTTCTAAAATTCAGCCCCTAAGTGGGTAAAATAGGGGATTAAAGTTTAAAACCTAATTTCACGTAGGCGAAGTCGCGGTCAATTAATGCTAGCTATGAATTTAAATGGATGAAATTTGGTATAGTTATAGATTATGTATAGATCTTGGTTTTAATAATTTTATATTGTAGGGGAGATTCTCCATACATGAGAAATGGAGATGAAAAATATTTTTTCCTAGCCTATTGCATCATGTAGGGTGTCGTCTTTTTAAATAAAGTTAAAAAAATTTACATTAGTCTTCTAAAGTAGTTAATAAATAGGTCCCAAAAAGAGATAGAAACTTATTAGTTTCCATGCTGATAGATCATGCTAAAAAGTCTTTACGAAAAATATTTTGAGTGAAATCGGACAATAACTTTTGCAGTAGTTTAAAGAAAATCTATTGCGGGTTGATAGATGCTACGAAACCCTCCTTAGACATGTCCTGACATGCTCTTGGTTAGGTTTTTTTATCAACATAAATTGATTTATTGAAGTACAATCATAGAATATATGTGTTATAATAAAAAGAGGAGTACAATATAATATTTGCAAACAATTTCAAAACCTACACCACCACGTGCTTCGTGGAACCATGATTATGTTATATTTGTACTTAAGTAGGTAATGTTGTATACATACATATAACTACTTAAGTATACATCGACGACAACGTAGGATATTATTTTCTTACAGGAATATGAGTTGATATTATGTCGTCAGCCTTACGTCGATAGTGATAACGGAAAGGACACTTAATTCCCAACATAAAGGAGTACGTGGCACGACAAATAGAAATAAACTCCAAATGTCAAGATTCAGTGAGCAATAAAAGAGTAAAACAGCAATAAAAATGGCAACAAAATAACGTGAGGTGTGAGAATCTTACAGAATGTGTTTTATTGTATTTTTATTTATACGATAGGATAAAAGAAATTTAGTCGAATGTTGTTTTTCCGACATTCTTGGAGATGTTTGGCTAAATGGCTATTGAAACAGCTCTTACACCGATTTCGGCGTCGGTGGCCGTTATCCTTGAAACCAGTTAAGCTACGCGGGAGTTATTTCGTGTGCGCAAGAGTACTCTCACTTCCTTAACTCTCATAACCCGGACGGGTAATCGACACGACTGGCGAGAGATCAGTCGAGGCAGGATCGACTTTTAACATGCCCACCCGACGCATGGATCATCTTTCTTGTCAGATAATCAGCTTGAATTGTTCTAACTGGACTTAAAAACAACATTTTTTGTTGTTCCTATGCGGGAATCGATACCACGAGCTCCGGAGTATAAAACTAGACCACGGAGGTGATTATTGTAATGGATATAACAGCTGCAAACTTGGATAATTTTATGTAATGATTATTTAATCATTACATAAAATTATCCAAGTTATAGATTTCTATAGTGATATTAAAAGGTACTTTGCACTATAAATAATTAGAAATATGTCAGAAAAGCTATTATGCGGAAAAAAAAATTTCTTGCCATTGTCAAAAATTGTACACTTAAGAGATGGTCAATCAAATTGATGGAAAAATCTTTCACAAAAGTGGCAAGCGACAAAAGTTTCCAACAATGAAAAAGGATAGCTGTAATAAAATCAGGCGAATGATCGGAAAGTTACGAATCGAATTTGGGAGCAATGCTTTTAGAGGAAATTAATCTGAAGACGTTTCAAATGCCCGAGCATTGAGGCGTGCTAAGGGATGATATATATTTTGTGCCATTTCATACAGTAGTAGCCTAGCCGATTACGACTGATTCTCAGTCTGGTTTCTCTATTCCTGCTGCTTGCAAGCCCAACATAAGCAATACCGATTAAATATGAGGTATAGAACTTGGTATGCGCAGATGTTTTAATTAACTAGTATGCTTTGTGTGAAAATGTTTTTCTACTTGATCAACTTACATTCAGCAAATATTTTTTGTGTTTATATTGTTGCTTATAGCGATAATTTTTCTTTTTAAATAGAATTTAAAAAGTATCTGACTACTGGTGCCGTTACCTTATATCATACTATGGTGTGATATAAGGTAACGGTCCTTTGTCAGTTGTATGTTTTTAGTAAAGTTTTATCAAAACTGCAGTATTTTCACCTTTACCAGAGCTTACCTCGACTGCACAAAACTTCAACTCGATATATGTCTTGCTCTTAGTAATTATAGTATAAGAGCTAGTTTGGTATAAGATGAGGTAAAACGTAAAAAAATATAGAAATATTAAAAGCCATCGACTAGCGATGTTAAAGCATCTAATATTATTAACAATGGTAATTTCAAATAGCTATGAGTTTTTTTTTAATGAAATGGGCCAGGATATGAGCAGACGCATCCTCTGATGGTAAGCGATTACCGCTGCTCATGGACATTCGCAACACTAGAAGAGTTATACTTGTACCTAACTCCTTTGGTGTTGTGCCGAAGCATGGCTCTCCCACATTTAAAACGCCGCCCGAAATAAATGTTATTCAATTTTATTTAATTATTTCATGATTCAAACCCTCGACCAATTTGCCAACAACGCATAGTCTGATGCTTAGGTAGTAGCTAAAATTTTTAAAAAAGCCGTTTCCGAGATTCACACACGCACACTTCAAGTGTGTCAACTTATTATATTTTATCATTGTCTACCATCGACTATCGGGGCGTTCGTTTATTGTCTGTTTTTTCTACATTATAAAAATCATTAGTGAAATGTAAGACATCGTAAGTTTTCCTTTGACAAGGAATCCCAGTTGTTAAATTATTCCACCTTCATAATTCTCACATAGCAAGGACTTAAGGCTGCACTAGTCGGTTTTTTCTCCATACAAACGCTATTGGTGATTTACTCTAAAATCAACATTGTAGACCCAAATTTGATCGTAATATAGATTTTTACTACACTTATCTAAGTCGGTATGTGCTTATATTTTTAAATTTTAAATTAGTTTAGAAGATAATAGCCTCCAAACATCGGATTTTTAGTGCAACTTTGACCGTAAATAAAAAACAAATGAAGAATAAAAATAAAAAAGCAAGCACATACCGACACAGTTTAATTATTCAGCAATTGAGATAACTTCACTTCAGACAAAAATATTACATATTTTTTTCATAAAACACCAACAGCTGAGTGATAATAATAATAACTCCCCACACCGATTTAGGTGACGGTGGCCGGTTTTATTGAAACCAGGCTAGCTACGCAGGAGTTATTTTATAGTGCCCAAGTGTGTGCGCAGTATACAAGAGCACTCTTTTTTCCTTTACTCTCGTAACTCAGTGGAACGGATAACCGACACGACTGGCGAGTGATCAGACGAAGGACCAACTTTTTACATGCCCGTCCGACGCATGGATCATCATTTTGTCAGAAAATCAGGTGGTCACCCTGCATTGTCCTAACCAAACATGAAAACAAAATTTTTTGTTGTTCCGACGTGGGAATCGAACCCATGACAAGTCGGGAGTCAAGCTCTAAACCACTGGACCACGGAGGCTGCAGTGCCTTCTAAGTATAGATTACTGTTTTATGGGTATATCCTTTTTTCCTCGACGTTGGGTAAATAATAAGCATTTTCCCCGCGCGACTGAGTTCGAGTCGTTGACTAGCGTACTCTTAAATTAAAGTTATTATTTAGAAAATAGAAAAATATACAAGCCATTTCTACAAAAAAGATAGAGTAATTGATTTTTCACTCTAACCTTAAGAACAACTAAAATAATAATAATCGTTTCTATTTTGTTACCTTTTCATACATTTTGTACTAATAGTTTGAAGAGCTTTAAATGCCAGATATTTTACTTTGTTTCTACATAAAATTCACAAGAAACCTGAAACAAGAAATCTTACTTGAATATTACTCGTTGAACTTTATAGATATTAATAGTTATGAGTTTAATATTATTTCAATAATTTCCCAATCTACAATAAATATAAATAAGTTAAACATTATTTAATGTACATATGAAATTAACTATTTTAAACAAAAAATTAAACCGACTTCCAAAGTAAAAATACACAAAACTATGAAAATATTAATCTTATTTTTCAAATATTTCCCCTTTTAAATTCGGCTAAAATTTTAACTATTTCTCTACACAATCCAAATTATTTTGAAGTCGGTACCAGCCCAAAAATATCCTGATAAATCATTATTTTATAGAGATCACGTGCAAGTTGGCTGGCACCGACTTTAAAATTATGAAGATTGTGTAGAGAAATTGTTAAAATTTTAGCAGAATTTAAGAGGAGAATTATTTAGAAAATAAGATTTATTTCATACTTTATTGTGTATTTTTACTTTGGATGTCAGTTTAATTTTTTGTTTAAAAATAATATTTTTTCCCTTTTTAGTGACATTTGTTAAAATATTATTAATACATTTTAAGAACTTTTAAAATAAACGATCGAATGTATAATTGAATACGCACCAAGCTTCCATTAGGCATTGTAAATAAGATGATGAGATGATTACTGTAAGTTACATAGTGGCATATGCTTGCAGTTCTTTAAACAATGCCGAAATTTCCAAACGCGTATCTTTTAAGACTGAGGAGTTCTGTTCAGGGCTTTTAGATCCAGAGTATACCTTGATACAAAATCTTATTTTTTGGTAGCATATTCTTGTGTTACTTCAGAAAAAGTCAAAATCACTATGTGTCCATATAAATTTCGAGGTGTTCCCTCGATTCCTCATGGATTCCATTATTAGGTCACCACTTTGTTAACAACGGGACCAACATGGGATTATTATACCTCTTACATCAAAAAAATAATTTTGAAAATCAGTCAGACAGACGGCGGAGTTATCGTTGAATATACAAATATATATGGAAATTAGTGGCGGAGCCGTTAAGGGGAGGTAGTCTAGGGTTATTCTGACAGATATCACTATGAGACCTACTGTGCTTACTTAACTCACTAATACTACAATATGATATACATTTTATCAGTTATGATAACAAAATCAATTGTACCATAAAAGTAGGTAAGTACTAAAAAAGAAAGAAATCTCCCAGGTCATCCCCACCAGGCAGAGTACCTAGAAGGCTCAAAGAGTTTCCTCGCTGGATTGCGATACTTATTCTCTGGGCCAGGTAGGTGCCGGCTCTGGGGTCTCGGGTGGCCTCAATGAGTTTTTTGGAGATTTCTCCGAAAAGTTTGTGCGCACCCAGACCCCATGTACCTAAGATTTCAACCCCAAACGGTTCAAATATGAGATCCCCACTAAGGTTCTCATATTTGCGCCGCTTGAGGTTTTCCGCCTGATTGGCGGCCGCACCTGCAGAACTCGAGGTGCCCTGGACATGGGACGGAGCAAGTGTATCGACGCAAGTAGCGTCCCATACAAGAGCCCGTCCCACTCTCCAAGGGACCAGGGTCATACCGTCTGGTCTCTTGCCATCGTGGCGCGCCAAACCAGAGGGTTCCAGCACAGCTGGCACTCCGGCGGTGACAAGAGCCCGACGGATGAGATCGTTCAGACAGTGATGTCGGGAGATGCGGCCGGCGCTTCGTTGACAGGACAGCCCGTGGTGTCCGAGGCTGTCCACATTTGCACCACAAACACAGCGATGGGGGACGACGTGGGGGGTGCCAAGACGCAGGGAAGTAGCTAACCGGAAAGCTGTTCGATCCAGCAATGTGCCCGTATTGGGTGACGGTAATGCTTGTAGCCAAAGGCCCGACTCCCACTTCTCCGCAGCTAAGAGGCGAGCCTGCTCCACAGGACTGGAGGACGTATTAAGAAGATTATTCCGTACCAGTCTGCAGAGTGGCTCGTCCCAGAGCCTTTGGGAAAAAGTATTGTCAGGCAATTCGCTACAAGCACTAGTTACGCTCCAGGCGTCCTTGGCCTCGTCCAGAAAGGTAACTGTATTGGAGTAGGATGGGTGATGTAGTATTTTGGAGATAAGACTATGGTTCGCGTGGACTGAGGACAAGAAGGCCGGAAGCGATATGTCAGAGGGCTTTCATAGGACAACAGAGGCTCACTCTAGCAATTTCTTAGATGGAAATATTTATACTGTTGCCTCCTACGAAGGGCCTAGTAAGAACTCTGGGAAAAACTGTAATTTTAATATAAACTTGGTGCATCAAAATTTACAAGGCATAATAGGGAAAGAATTAGAACTTGAGTTATTTTTAAATGAATTTAAAATTGACATTATATGCGTAACAGAACATTGGTTAATTTAATAGTTAATTTAAATAGTTAATTTAATTGGTTAAAAAATCATGAATTAATATTTAACTATTGTGATCACCAAGTAGGGAGCTCTTTCTGTCGAGAAAATGTCATTAGGGCTCCTTAATTTTGATTAATAATAAATTGAAATGTAAAGAACGTAAAGATATTGTAAAACTGTCTAGTGAACGAATTATTGAGTTGGCTTGTATTGAGTTGAGCCACCTTATTATTGTATGCATATACAGGCCTCCATCAAACTTATACGATTCTTTTGAACAAATAATGGATCAAGTGCTGACGAAAGTATGTGTCTCTAATAAGAAGATTATTGCATGTGGTGATTTTAATATTAATTTATTAGACTCTAACTCCACCACTGTTAGATTCACATCTTTGTTCAAATCGTATAATCTAATTAATTTATTTTATGAACCAACAAGAATATGTGAAACAACAGCTACTTGTATAGATAATATTTTCACAAATGTCACTCCTTTTAGGAAAGACATAATTAATGTACTTAACTCTGATCACTGTGGACAGCTAGCATCATTTGATCTTAAATGTGATAATAATCCGATAGAAAATATTGAGTTTATTCCTGTAAACTCAAAACGTATTGAGAAATTTAGAAGTAAATTACTTTCAAGTTTTCAATGTTTGAATGAGTCAATTAATCCAAATGAAACTTTTAATAATTTATTTAGTAGTAAAAAACCAATTTGACTCTGTATTTACTTCTAAATCGGTCAGATTTAGTAATAAAAGAAATAATTTTAGTAACTGGGCAACTGCAGGTATTATTGTTAGTAGACAAAGATTGTATGACTTGTATAACGAGAAGTCAATGAACAGGAGTGAAGCTTTTAAACTATATGTCAAGAAATACTCGAAGATTTTCAAGAAGGTATGTCAAGTGGCGAAGGTTCTTCACATCAAAGAAAAAATTAAGAACTCTAAAAACAAAGTGAAAACCACCTGGAAAATAATTGCAGATGAGACTGGAAGAGTCGCCAGTCGCAACTCTAAATTTGAACTTTATATTAATGATAAAAAAGTTAGTTCTGACATTGAAGTTGCGACAGTATTTGAGAAGTTTTTTGCAGACATTCCGATCTCAACTACAAAAAACTTAAATTCATCACCTACAGTTGCCGAAAAATTACTTAGAGATAATGTGAAGGAATGTGATGTAAATTTTATTTTCAAAGAAATAGACTCTAGAGACATTATCAAGGCATTTAAATTACTTAATATTAAAAGTACAACTGATCTCTGGGGTATGTCCACAAAAGTTATAAAACCAGTAATTGACATCATTGCCCCTCACCTAGCATTAGTTTTTAATAATTGTATTAAAAGTGGCGTGTTCCCTGACTTGATGAAGCACAGCAAGGTGATGCCTCTCTTTAAAGCTGGGAATAAATCAGACCCAGCTAACTATAGACCAATATCCATATTACCGACTTTAAGTAAAATTTTTGAGAAAATTATTCTAAATCAATTACTTTTTCACTTCAACTCGAATAAATTGTTACATAGTAATCAGTTTGGTTTTACTAAAGGTCGGTCCACAACAGATGCAGACATCAGTCTTCTGTGCAGTATATTTGAAGCTTGGGAGAGGTCACAGGATGCACTTGGTATATTCTGTGATTTATCCAAAGCATTTGACTGTGTGGAGCATGATACGCTGTTCAGGAAATTATACCATTATGGTGTAAGGGGCACGGCACTAAAGCTTCTAAGCTCTTATCTAATAAATAGAACACAGACTGTAGAAGTTAATTCCAAAAGGTCTAATGGTACTAAAATTAAACTAGGAGTACCACAGGGGTCTATTTTGGGCCCTTTTCTATTTCTCATCTATATAAATGATCTACCTTATCTAGTTAATGATAAGCATGAGATAGTACTTTTTGCTGATGACACTTCACTAATTTTTAATGTGAAGCGACGACAATCTAACAATGACGATGTAAATAGTGCTCTCTCAAAAATAGTACATTGGTTTAATGCTAATAATTTACTGTTGAATTCTAATAAAACAAAATGTTTAAAGTTCAGCTTGCCAAATGTTACGCAGGCACAAACCAATATACTATTAAATAATGAGAAAATGAAATTAGTAGACACCACTGTATTTCTAGGTATATTATTAGATAGTAAGTTACAGTGGGGACCACATATTGCTAAATTGGCAGATAAGCTGAGTTTTGCAGCATACGCTGTTAAAAAAATTAGAGAAATTACCGACATAGAGACCGCGCGATTAGTTTACTTTAGCTATTTTCATAGCATAATGTCGTACGGCATCCTCTTGTGGGGAAACACTGCGGACATTAATACAATATTTGTGCTGCAGAAACGTGCTATACGTTCTATTTATGAGATGTCGACTTTTGAATCTCTAAGGGAAAAGTTTAAAGAAATAAAAGTTCTGACCGTCGCATCTCAATACATTTTGGAAAATGTGTTATATGTAAGAAAGAATCTAAACAACTTCAATAAGAAATGTGATAATCATTGTGTAAACACTAGAAATAAGAACAAGTTAGATATGCCAGTGTTCAGACTAAGCAAAGTTAGCAAATCCTTTAAAGGCCAATGTATACGCTTATACAATATAATCCCAGAAAAGGTTCAAAACTTTCCCATTAATAAGTTTAAAAAAGTAGTTAAAGAAAGTTTGTGTGCCAAAGCGTATTATAAAATTAATGACTTCATTCAAGACGGCACACCTTGGGAATAAGGTGGCTCCTTATCTTATCTTATTATTTGTTACATAGACATAAGTAAACATTGTAATAATTTTGATTTTAAAAGAATATTTTTCCATCTTTTTGGTAAAAGATGGCCCCAGACGAGTTTCTTGCCGGCTCTTCTCGCTGGGTTAGTTCTCGAACCGGTGGTAGGCATCACGTAGTATCGACGTTCAAAAAGAGTATTTAAAAATACCAATTTTAAATAAAAAAAAAATTTGATTTTGATTTTGATTTGATTTTTCGAACACCCAGGCCACCGAACCTAACTGGAAGCGTTGCCTGAGTCCATGCGCGGTCATCGAAATTTGTATTCAAAATAGTGGAGAGCGTTTGTCTTATGGTATCATCCAACTGTTTGAGAAGTTGAGGGAACTTCCACAGTTGACAACACCGTAAGACATATGTCAATTTAGGTACGAAAATGCAAAAACGGATTAGGGTAAAGGCCATGTGACAGTTAATTTGGAGGAGGCGGTCTAAAGTTTCATTAAAATTTTGTAATTTGTTATCTAAGAAGTCCGGGAGAGATTCGTCTAAAATAGGTGAGCCCAAAAGGAAGAGCGAATCCTTGTCAATGACAGACAGTTGTGGAGCAATTTCTTTAAAGCTGGATATAATCGCGTTTCTATCCCCACAACTGTCTGGCACAAAAAGTTCGCACTTACCTAGGTTCAGCTGCAGATCTATTTTTTGGAACTCGCGGATCAGAGTGCGGAAGTCTGATAGTACAATGGGTGCATCGCTTCCAAGGGTCCCATCATCCAAATACCAAACATTAAATTTTGAATCTAGAAGCTCGATGACCGGGTGTATAGCAAGGCTGAAGATTGCTGGACCTAGAGGGTCGCCCTGTTGGCAGCCCACTTCGGATGAGATGAGGTGGTCTTTGTAAATGAGTTTGGTGGGGTCGTTGTAACACTGGAGCATAAATGGTAAAATGGCAGGTGCTTTAGATTTAATTTGGGCCAACAAGGCGCCTCGGTCAACTGAGTTGAAAGCGTTTTTGATATCGACCTTCAGAAACACATCATCGCCTTGATTGTGGATAGCTGTCCTGAAAGAGTGAACGGCGGCCTCACAACCTCCTTTGCAGGCAAAATCGAGCTGTTTTGGCTGGAAGTATGACGCGAGGGAAGTTACCGATTTGCAAGCTAGTTTGGCTGTAAGGCGCCGGTATGTGGAGCCGACAGCAATCAGACGAATGCCACCATCTCTCTTCCTCAAGGCGCAGAGGTTAGCTCCAAACAGAATGTCTACGATATCTGATGCGACCCCTCCACGTAGCATCAGGTTGCATAGATTCGTAAGTTCATGCAGGAGCTTCTCGCCGGCCTCCCCGCAGCAACCGCTTGTGAGGTCCTTCAGATGCTGAGGGGTGAGACCGTCGAGGCCGCCAGCTGAACCCGGAAGAAAGGACATGATGGCTCCGCGTACTTTGTCTGTCGACGTTTGTAGTGGTGGTAATGCGTCATCGGAAACTGTGAAAGGATTGGATTGTGATGGATGTTTGTTTTCCAGGGCGATGAGGGTTTCTGGGCAGTCGGGGGCGACCGTGTCATTGGAAAACAGGAGCCGCGCTGCACCCTTAATGTCTCCCTCACTTATTTTATTTTCCACAGTTTTCACGATGTTATGTTTAACCGTGGAATGTGAAAATTTGGGATGAGGTTAATGTCCGAAACACAATTCTTTTTGATTCTTGAAGTGAGGGAGGCATTGTTGAGCGGATCTCTAGTGATATGCAGAAAACGGTAGGGAAAGGTGAGTAGATTTTCCCAGGCTTGCCTCGAGTTCTCCAGCACTGTGTGGCGTATCGTCTCGGCAAGCTTCTGGGCTACAGTCACTCTGGCACCCCTAGGGATCCGTCTTAGAACTGGTATAAAACGTTTAAATTTGGATATTTCTTGCCAGAAATTTGTTTCATAAATTGGGTTCGGAAGTGAATTGGTTATTGGGGAATGAGTATTAGAAGCTGTTTGTGGCATTTGCCTACGTGGATGTTCAAACCCCGCTGGCTTTTAAGATATCGGGAACAGTGGGAGCATTGCAACAGATTTCCAAAGGACACGGTCGAAATATTAGAGGTCCCTGCGTCCTGGCTGCTTGACATAGGTTGGTAAAGATAAACTATAAAAGATAACTTATATAATAGAATAAACTATAGACAAAAAATTAAAAAACTGCTTAACTAATATTAAAAAAAACCTTGAACTATATTATGGTCATTTTCTGGGGGAATGTAGGCTTGAGCGTGGGACAGTTGGCTCACTTTTCGCAAAAAAATTAGCATACGGCTTCTCGGAGTTGCTTCGTTTCTTCCTCTGTTGCGGGCCTTGTTCCTTCCTCCGTCGCGGGCCTTGTCAGTTGTATGGGAGAATTGCTTGGGATATCTACTCACAGTTTGGCCCACTTGGGGCGCTATAAATTATATTTGGTTCTACTGCAAATACTTAAACATGTATATTTATTTACTTTCGGCGTCACGTAAATTGGTTTTATCGATTTATTTTCAATATTTTGTTCAATTTATTTTAGGGTGACATGACAACGTCAACTTTTTTTTTTTTATAATATATATATATATATATATATATATATATATATATATATATATATATATATATATATATATGTAAGTAAATAAATATACATGTTTAAGTATTTGCAGTAGAACCAAATATAATTTATAGCGCCCCAAGTGGGCCAAACTGTGAGTAGATATCCCAAGCAATTCTCCCATACAACTGACAAGGCCCGTGACGGAGGAAGGAACAAGGCCCGCAACAGAGGAAGAAACGAAGCAACTCCGAGAAGCCGTATGCTAATTTTTTTGCGAAAAGTGAGCCAACTGTCCCACGCTCAAGCCTACATTCCCCCAGAAAATGACCATAATATAGTTCAAGGTTTTTTTTAATATTAGTTAAGCAGTTTTTTAATTTTTTGTCTATAGTTTATTCTATTATATAAGTTATCTTTTATAGTTTATCTTTACCAACCTATGTCAAGCAGCCAGGACGCAGGGACCTCTAATATTTCGACCGTGTCCTTTGGAAATCTGTTGCAATGCTCCCACTGTTCCCGATATCTTAAAAGCCAGCGGGGTTTGAACATCCACGTAGGCAAATGCCACAAACAGCTTCTAACACTCATTCCCCAATAACCAATTCACTTCCGAACCCAATTTATGAAACAAATTTCTGGCAAGAAATATCCAAATTTAAACGTTTTATACCAGTTCTAAGACGGATCCCTAGGGGTGCCAGAGTGACTGTAGCCCAGAAGCTTGCCGAGACGATACGCCACACAGTGCTGGAGAACTCGAGGCAAGCCTGGGAAAATCTACTCACCTTTCCCTACCGTTTTCTGCATATCACTAGAGATCCGCTCAACAATGCCTCCCTCACTTCAAGAATCAAAAAGAATTGTGTTTCGGACATTAACCTCATCCCAAATTTTCACATTCCACGGTTAAACATAACATCGTGAAAACTGTGGAAAATAAAATAAGTGAGGGAGACATTAAGGGTGCAGCGCGGCTCCTGTTTTCCAATGACACGGTCGCCCCCGACTGCCCAGAAACCCTCATCGCCCTGGAAAACAAACATCCATCACAATCCAATCCTTTCACAGTTTCCGATGACGCATTACCACCACTACAAACGTCGACAGACAAAGTACGCGGAGCCATCATGTCCTTTCTTCCGGGTTCAGCTGGCGGCCTCGACGGTCTCACCCCTCAGCATCTGAAGGACCTCACAAGCGGTTGCTGCGGGGAGGCCGGCGAGAAGCTCCTGCATGAACTTACGAATCTATGCAACCTGATGCTACGTGGAGGGGTCGCATCAGATATCGTAGACATTCTGTTTGGAGCTAACCTCTGCGCCTTGAGGAAGAGAGATGGTGGCATTCGTCTGATTGCTGTCGGCTCCACATACCGGCGCCTTACAGCCAAACTAGCTTGCAAATCGGTAACTTCCCTCGCGTCATACTTCCAGCCAAAACAGCTCGATTTTGCCTGCAAAGGAGGTTGTGAGGCCGCCGTTCACTCTTTCAGGACAGCTATCCACAATCAAGGCGATGATGTGTTTCTGAAGGTCGATATCAAAAACGCTTTCAACTCAGTTGACCGAGGCGCCTTGTTGGCCCAAATTAAATCTAAAGCACCTGCCATTTTACCATTTATGCTCCAGTGTTACAACGACCCCACCAAACTCATTTACAAAGACCACCTCATCTCATCCGAAGTGGGCTGCCAACAGGGCGACCCTCTAGGTCCAGCAATCTTCAGCCTTGCTATACACCCGGTCATCGAGCTTCTAGATTCAAAATTTAATGTTTGGTATTTGGATGATGGGACCCTTGGAAGCGATGCACCCATTGTACTATCAGACTTCCGCACTCTGATCCGCGAGTTCCAAAAAATAGGTCTGCAGCTGAACCTAGGTAAGTGCGAACTTTTTGTGCCAGACAGTTGTGGGGATAGAAACGCGATTATATCCAGCTTTAAAGAAATTGCTCCACAACTGTCTGTCATTGACAAGGATTCGCTCTTCCTTTTGGGCTCACCTATTTTAGACGAATCTCTCCCGGACTTCTTAGATAACAAATTACAAAATTTTAATGAAACTTTAGACCGCCTCCTCCAAATTAACTGTCACATGGCCATTACCCTAATCCGTTTTTGCATTTTCGTACCTAAATTGACATATGTCTTACGGTGTTGTCAACTGTGGAAGTTCCCTCAACTTCTCAAACAGTTGGATGATACCATAAGACAAACGCTCTCCACTATTTTGAATACAAATTTCGATGACCGCGCATGGACTCAGGCAACGCTTCCAGTTAGGTTCGGTGGCCTGGGTGTTCGAAAAATCAAATCAAAATCAAAATCAAATTTTTTTTTTATTTAAAATTGGTATTTTTAAATACTCTTTTTGAACGTCGATACTACGTGATGCCTACCACCGGTTCGAGAACTAACCCAGCGAGAAGAGCCGGCAAGAAACTCGTCTGGGGCCATCTTTTACCAAAAAGATGGAAAAATATTCTTTTAAAATCAAAATTATTACAATGTTTACTTATGTCTATGTAACAAATAATAAGATAAGATAAGGAGCCACCTTATTCCCAAGGTGTGCCGTCTTGAATGAAGTCATTAATTTTATAATACGCTTTGGCACACAAACTTTCTTTAACTACTTTTTTAAACTTATTAATGGGAAAGTTTTGAACCTTTTCTGGGATTATATTGTATAAGCGTATACATTGGCCTTTAAAGGATTTGCTAACTTTGCTTAGTCTGAACACTGGCATATCTAACTTGTTCTTATTTCTAGTGTTTACACAATGATTATCACATTTCTTATTGAAGTTGTTTAGATTCTTTCTTACATATAACACATTTTCCAAAATGTATTGAGATGCGACGGTCAGAACTTTTATTTCTTTAAACTTTTCCCTTAGAGATTCAAAAGTCGACATCTCATAAATAGAACGTATAGCACGTTTCTGCAGCACAAATATTGTATTAATGTCCGCAGTGTTTCCCCACAAGAGGATGCCGTACGACATTATGCTATGAAAATAGCTAAAGTAAACTAATCGCGCGGTCTCTATGTCGGTAATTTCTCTAATTTTTTTAACAGCGTATGCTGCAAAACTCAGCTTATCTGCCAATTTAGCAATATGTGGTCCCCACTGTAACTTACTATCTAATAATATACCTAGAAATACAGTGGTGTCTACTAATTTCATTTTCTCATTATTTAATAGTATATTGGTTTGTGCCTGCGTAACATTTGGCAAGCTGAACTTTAAACATTTTGTTTTATTAGAATTCAACAGTAAATTATTAGCATTAAACCAATGTACTATTTTTGAGAGAGCACTATTTACATCGTCATTGTTAGATTGTCGTCGCTTCACATTAAAAATTAGTGAAGTGTCATCAGCAAAAAGTACTATCTCATGCTTATCATTAACTAGATAAGGTAGATCATTTATATAGATGAGAAATAGAAAAGGGCCCAAAATAGACCCCTGTGGTACTCCTAGTTTAATTTTAGTACCATTAGACCTTTTGGAATTAACTTCTACAGTCTGTGTTCTATTTATTAGATAAGAGCTTAGAAGCTTTAGTGCCGTGCCCCTTACACCATAATGGTATAATTTCCTGAACAGCGTATCATGCTCCACACAGTCAAATGCTTTGGATAAATCACAGAATATACCAAGTGCATCCTGTGACCTCTCCCAAGCTTCAAATATACTGCACAGAAGACTGATGTCTGCATCTGTTGTGGACCGACCTTTAGTAAAACCAAACTGATTACTATGTAACAATTTATTCGAGTTGAAGTGAAAAAGTAATTGATTTAGAATAATTTTCTCAAAAATTTTACTTAAAGTCGGTAATATGGATATTGGTCTATAGTTAGCTGGGTCTGATTTATTCCCAGCTTTAAAGAGAGGCATCACCTTGCTGTGCTTCATCAAGTCAGGGAACACGCCACTTTTAATACAATTATTAAAAACTAATGCTAGGTGAGGGGCAATGATGTCAATTACTGGTTTTATAACTTTTGTGGACATACCCCAGAGATCAGTTGTACTTTTAATATTAAGTAATTTAAATGCCTTGATAATGTCTCTAGAGTCTATTTCTTTGAAAATAAAATTTACATCACATTCCTTCACATTATCTCTAAGTAATTTTTCGGCAACTGTAGGTGATGAATTTAAGTTTTTTGTAGTTGAGATCGGAATGTCTGCAAAAAACTTCTCAAATACTGTCGCAACTTCAATGTCAGAACTAACTTTTTTATCATTAATATAAAGTTCAAATTTAGAGTTGCGACTGGCGACTCTTCCAGTCTCATCTGCAATTATTTTCCAGGTGGTTTTCACTTTGTTTTTAGAGTTCTTAATTTTTTCTTTGATGTGAAGAACCTTCGCCACTTGACATACCTTCTTGAAAATCTTCGAGTATTTCTTGACATATAGTTTAAAAGCTTCACTCCTGTTCATTGACTTCTCGTTATACAAGTCATACAATCTTTGTCTACTAACAATAATACCTGCAGTTGCCCAGTTACTAAAATTATTTCTTTTATTACTAAATCTGACCGATTTAGAAGTAAATACAGAGTCAAATTGGTTTTTTACTACTAAATAAATTATTAAAAGTTTCATTTGGATTAATTGACTCATTCAAACATTGAAAACTTGAAAGTAATTTACTTCTAAATTTCTCAATACGTTTTGAGTTTACAGGAATAAACTCAATATTTTCTATCGGATTATTATCACATTTAAGATCAAATGATGCTAGCTGTCCACAGTGATCAGAGTTAAGTACATTAATTATGTCTTTCCTAAAAGGAGTGACATTTGTGAAAATATTATCTATACAAGTAGCTGTTGTTTCACATATTCTTGTTGGTTCATAAAATAAATTAATTAGATTATACGATTTGAACAAAGATGTGAATCTAACAGTGGTGGAGTTAGAGTCTAATAAATTAATATTAAAATCACCACATACAATAATCTTCTTATTAGAGACACATACTTTCGTCAGCACTTGATCCATTATTTGTTCAAAAGAATCGTATAAGTTTGATGGAGGCCTGTATATGCATACAATAATAAGGTGGCTCAACTCAATACAAGCCAACTCAATAATTCGTTCACTAGACAGTTTTACAATATCTTTACGTTCTTTACATTTCAATTTATTATTAATCAAAATTAAGGAGCCCTAATGACATTTTCTCGACAGAAAGTGCTCCCTACTTGGTGATCACAATAGTTAAATATTAATTCATGATTTTTTAACCAATTAAATTAACTATTTAAATTAACTATTAAATTAACCAATGTTCTGTTACGCATATAATGTCAATTTTAAATTCATTTAAAAATAACTCAAGTTCTAATTCTTTCCCTATTATGCCTTGTAAATTTTGATGCACCAAGTTTATATTAAAATTACAGTTTTTCCCAGAGTTCTTACTAGGCCCTTCGTAGGAGGCAACAGTATAAATATTTCCATCTAAGAAATTGCTAGAGTGAGCCTCTGTTGTCCTATGAAAGCCCTCTGACATATCGCTTCCGGCCTTCTTGTCCTCAGTCCACGCGAACCATAGTCTTATCTCCAAAATACTACATCACCCATCCTACTCCAATACAGTTACCTTTCTGGACGAGGCCAAGGACGCCTGGAGCGTAACTAGTGCTTGTAGCGAATTGCCTGACAATACTTTTTCCCAAAGGCTCTGGGACGAGCCACTCTGCAGACTGGTACGGAATAATCTTCTTAATACGTCCTCCAGTCCTGTGGAGCAGGCTCGCCTCTTAGCTGCGGAGAAGTGGGAGTCGGGCCTTTGGCTACAAGCATTACCGTCACCCAATACGGGCACATTGCTGGATCGAACAGCTTTCCGGTTAGCTACTTCCCTGCGTCTTGGCACCCCCCACGTCGTCCCCCATCGCTGTGTTTGTGGTGCAAATGTGGACAGCCTCGGACACCACGGGCTGTCCTGTCAACGAAGCGCCGGCCGCATCTCCCGACATCACTGTCTGAACGATCTCATCCGTCGGGCTCTTGTCACCGCCGGAGTGCCAGCTGTGCTGGAACCCTCTGGTTTGGCGCGCCACGATGGCAAGAGACCAGACGGTATGACCCTGGTCCCTTGGAGAGTGGGACGGGCTCTTGTATGGGACGCTACTTGCGTCGATACACTTGCTCCGTCCCATGTCCAGGGCACCTCGAGTTCTGCAGGTGCGGCCGCCAATCAGGCGGAAAACCTCAAGCGGCGCAAATATGAGAACCTTAGTGGGGATCTCATATTTGAACCGTTTGGGGTTGAAATCTTAGGTACATGGGGTCTGGGTGCGCACAAACTTTTCGGAGAAATCTCCAAAAAACTCATTGAGGCCACCCGAGACCCCAGAGCCGGCACCTACCTGGCCCAGAGAATAAGTATCGCAATCCAGCGAGGAAACTCTTTGAGCCTTCTAGGTACTCTGCCTGGTGGGGATGACCTGGGAGATTTCTTTCTTTTTTAGTACTTACCTACTTTTATGGTACAATTGATTTTGTTATCATAACTGATAAAATGTATATCATATTGTAGTATTAGTGAGTTAAGTAAGCACAGTAGGTCTCATAGTGATATCTGTCAGAATAACCCTAGACTACCTCCCCTTAACGGCTCCGCCACTAATTTCCATATATATTTGTATATTCAACGATAACTCCGCCGTCTGTCTGACTGATTTTCAAAATTATTTTTTTGATGTAAGAGGTATAATAATCCCATGTTGGTCCCGTTGTTAACAAAGTGGTGACCTAATAATGGAATCCATGAGGAATCGAGGGAACACCTCGAAATTTATATGGACACATAGTGATTTTGACTTTTTCTGAAGTAACACAAGAATATGCTACCAAAAAATAAGATTTTGTATCAAGGTATACTCTGGATCTAAAAGCCCTGAACAGAACTCCTCAGTCTTAAAAGATACGCGTTTGGAAATTTCGGCATTGTTTAAAGAACTGCAAGCATATGCCACTATGTAACTTACAGTAATCATCTCATCATCTTATTTACAATGCCTAATGAAAGCTTGGTGCGTATTCAATTATACATTCGATCGTTTATTTTAAAAGTTCTTAAAATGTATTAATAATATTTTAACAAATGTCACTAAAAAGGGAAAAAATATTATTTTTAAACAAAAAATTAAACTGACATCCAAAGTAAAAATACACAATAAAGTATGAAATAAATCTTATTTTCTAAATAATTCTCCTCTTAAATTCTGCTAAAATTTTAACAATTTCTCCACACAATCTTCATAATTTTAAAGTCGGTGCCAGCCAACTTGCACGTGATCTCTATAAAATAATGATTTATCAGGATATTTTTGGGCTGGTACCGACTTCAAAATAATTTGGATTGTGTAGAGAAATAGTTAAAATTTTAGCCGAATTTAAAAGGGGAAATATTTGAAAAATAAGATTAATATTTTCATAGTTTTGTGTATTTTTACTTTGGAAGTCGGTTTAATTTTTTGTTTAAAATAGTTAATTTCATATGTACATTAAATAATGTTTAACTTATTTATATTTATTGTAGATTGGGAAATTATTGAAATAATATTAAACTCATAACTATTAATATCTATAAAGTTCAACGAGTAATATTCAAGTAAGATTTCTTGTTTCAGGTTTCTTGTGAATTTTATGTAGAAACAAAGTAAAATATCTGGCATTTAAAGCTCTTCAAACTATTAGTACAAAATGTATGAAAAGGTAACAAAATAGAAACGATTATTATTATTTTAGTTGTTCTTAAGGTTAGAGTGAAAAATCAATTACTCTATCTTTTTTGTAGAAATGGCTTGTATATTTTTCTATTTTCTAAATAATAACTTTAATTTAAGAGTACGCTAGTCAACGACTCGAACTCAGTAAAAAACTGCTTAACTAATATTAAAAAAAACCTTGAACTATATTATGGTCATTTTCTGGGGGAATGTAGGCTTGAGCGTGGGACAGTTGGCTCACTTTTCGCAAAAAAATTAGCATACGGCTTCTCGGAGTTGCTTCGTTTCTTCCTCTGTTGCGGGCCTTGTTCCTTCCTCCGTCGCGGGCCTTGTCAGTTGTATGGGAGAATTGCTTGGGATATCTACTCACAGTTTGGCCCACTTGGGGCGCTATAAATTATATTTGGTTCTACTGCAAATACTTAAACATGTATATTTATTTACTTTCGGCGTCACGTAAATTGGTTTTATCGATTTATTTTCAATATTTTGTTCAATTTATTTTAGGGTGACATGACAACGTCAACTTTTTTTTTTTTATAATATATATATATATATACATATATATATATATATATATATATATATATATATATATATATATATATATATATATATATATATATATATATATATATATATATATATATATATATATTATAAGCTAAAAAGCAGAACTCGCAACAGGTAATACCGATTCCCCACCATCTCCCTATAAAAGCAGAGGCTCCAATAGGCGCGGGCCTCTGACCAGGATCGTCCTGTCTCTCGTGCGTGCTAGTGTGTTCCCGTTCACTCCGCGTTTTTGTGCCGTCCCGCTCTATCCGTGTCGTAGTGATTCGCTCACTCCGCGGTAGTGCCGTCTCGCTCAAAACGTGTCGAGTGTCGCGCTCACTCCACGCTCGTGTCGACCCGCTCTAGTGCAGTGCCGTTTTAACCCCATAGCGATCGTCAATCTACTCGTTATTCGTAAGAATAACGAGCGGATTGCCGCCTTGCTGAGGGGTTGCACTGCCTCTGGCCTCCCGTTGGAAACTTGTTTCCAACCTCGGGTCACGGGGAGCCAGCCTCTCTTTTTAACCGTGCAAGTACGTACACTTTTGTGACTGCTTTGACACTGAATACGTGTTGTGTTTAGTGTTACCTATGTTGCGTGAAGACCTTTTGTGTTATTGTGAGTACTTTATTATTAATCTGTTCTTGTATACATGTACATTTATGTCTCGTGCTTGTGTGAATATTACGTGACATTGTGACATGTCCATGTACTCTTAGTACATCGGTACATCACTGTACGCCTACCATGGCCGACCGTGGTTCGCGGCCGCACAGCCGCGACTGCCCCAGCCGAGCGCGCATACCATTCCGCCACCGAGCCCAGCTTGAGCGGCACGGATACCGCTCGCCCCGGGCCGCCCTCGGCATTCTCGCGGGGGTGTACTGACACCCCCCCGCCCCGATGCCCTCCGACGGCGACTCGCCGCGAGTCTGGGCCCCCGCCCCGCTCAGCCGATAAGGGTTCGGCATCTCCGACGCGCCCCTTGCGCCGCACTGCGGAGGTGAGCGCCCCGCGCCCTCCGCCTGCACCATCCGCAGCGAGCCCACAGCCCGCCCTCTCCGCCTCGCCGGCCTCCCCGCCGGAAGAAGACCGCAGAGGGGTAAGTGTTCCTGCTCCGAAGGCCCCTGTACCGGCCCCCTCGTCGAGCAGCATGCTCCCGCCCCCTGCCCCACCTGTGCTGGTCACCAAACGGCAGCGTCAGGAGGTGTCTTCCGACGTCTCGCCGCCTGCTAAACGCGCCGACCGTCCGACTACGTACACAGCCACGGCGACTACCGTGACACATGCACGGAACGTGTCTTCGCCTTCGCCTTGTATTAGGGTGGAAGCCTGGCGTGGTAAGGACGGCCCCGCCCAATGCCATCGCTGCCAACAGTTCCGGCATTCAAGTAAGAACTGCCACCGTAGGCCGGCGTGCGTCAGGTGTGGCGAAGAGCACTTCGCAACTGACTGCCCCCGCCCAATCACCGAACAACCCACCTGCATTAATTGCAAGGGGGCCCACCCGGCCAATAGCAAGCTCTGCCCGGTCTTCAAACGGGAGGCCCGGAACCGCCGTGCGGGCCCTATTGCCCGCACCAATCGCGCATCCCACCGGGTAAGCCACGACCCTCCCATTACGGAGAAAGAGCCCCCCCCCCCCCCCCACCGCCTTCGGCCACATCCCTTATGGCCGAGGCTAACGACCGCACCCCCCGTCCCTCGTCATCCACAGTCCCCACCCCCTCTGTGCGGAAGAGGACTAGGAAGAGGACGAAGAAGAAGGGTCCGGAGCCACCTCTGCGGCAGCAACGGACTCTGAATATAAGCCCCTTGCACTACCGCTCCCAATCGCCGATGCCTTTCTGTCGCCCCCCCCCTTACCCCAGCGCATCCCGCGCCCCCCGCGCACTTCCCGTGCATCGCGCAAAGTTCCGGCGGCCACTACAACTACCGAAGTGGCTGAGGCTACCACCGAGCCAGCTAACCCAGCAGCAGCTGCCGCCACCCTGCCAGCAATCGCCCCGCCACCCGCCCAACGTCGTTCCAGGAGAGAGGCCCCCGAGGCCCCCGAATCCACCGCTGAGCTGATTTACGCTCTCTTCTCCCTGGCCATGGATATTTTCTCCAAAATCCAGGCCGGGGATGATATTTTTAAAACCCTCCTGTCGGCCCTCCCTGAAGGGGCCTCCCTCGCCACAAAATTAATCTCCAAATGGCTTCCCACGCCCCACACGCATTAAAAATTGTTCACTGGAACGTCCGAGGGGTCCGCGGGAAAGTAGCCTCGTTCCGTCTCCTCCTTCGGGAGTACGAGATAGATATTGCTCTCCTTAGTGAAACCCTTCTCTCCCCCCCAGACCGCTTTTATGTTCCTGGGTATATCATATATAGGCAGGATTACCTTGGAGGAGATAGAGTGTGCAGAGGCCTCGCTGTTTTGGTCGGCAGGAGGCCCCTCCACCAACTCCTCCCAACCCCCGCGGTGTCATCCCTTTATGCGCTGGGCATCGAAGTGGCACTCGGCACCCACCGCAATCGCATATTCGCGTGCTACAAGCCCCCGGGATCACATTTAGATATCTCCGACATCCACAGGCTCATATCAGATGAGCCGACTGTGATTGCCGGAGATCTAAATTGTAAGCACCCCGAGTGGGGCTCCCGCACGCCAAATGCGGACGGTAGACGTCTGATCGCCGACTCCGTGCAGGCTGGGTATACGGTGGTGGGTACTTACACCCCCACCCATTACCCGGAGGACCCCTCGCACTCGCCAGACGTCTTAGACGTCGCCATCACCTATCGCGTCGCAGGCGACCTCCACCAGGAGGTACTGGACATGGCACATGGCTCAGACCATCTTCCGGTCCTGGCCATTGTCCGAGCTTCTCCGGCAAGTGTACCCCCTCTTCCCACCTACCCAGTCCGTGACTGGGACGCCTTCTCCTTGCAGCTGCACGAAAATACGCCAAATTTCCCGGTGAACTCTGCAGAAACCGTCGAATCTATGACGGTGCAGCTCACCGGGGCGATTGCAGCTGCAATGGATGCGGCTACCCAACCGCCCACCCGCCGCCAACACAAGCGGCCCCCCCTACCTCGCCACTTAACGGACCTGATTGCCGAAAAGAAGCGCCTGCGACGACGATGGCAGCTCACCCGATGCCCATAAAGAAGCAGCTCAACCGCCTCACCGCAGAGGTAAGATCTCACTTGGAGCTCCTCAATGCGGAAAACTGGACCCGACGCATCCAGGAGGCGGGAGAGGACTGGCCCTCCTTACACCGCTTTTGCCGCAGCCTTACCAGAGCCACTGCCCCCGTTTACCCCCTGCTCCACCCCGACGGGAACCTAAGGTACCGTGCAGAGGACAGAGCAGAGATTCATGCCGAACACCTCGAGCGCCAGTTTTCACCACTGCCAACGACCGCAACGGACCACGCCAGAATGGTCTCCGAGGATGTAAAGGTGTTCCTACTTTCTTCCTCCTCCCCTCCTTCCTTCTCCTTCTCTCCGAGGGAGGTTCAGTAAAACTTATCGCGCCTCAAACCCAAGAAGACCCCCGAAGCAGACGGCATTCCCAACTCTGCCCTTCGACACCTAACTTTCAGGACGGTGGCCGCCCTGACCCGCCTGTATAACGGAATCGTCAGGACTGGCCACTTTCCCACTACCTGGAAGTTGGGGATAATTACAACTATCCCCAAACCTCACAAAAATTTGAGAAGGGCAGAGGGCTACCGCCCCATAACCCTCCTCTCAACCCTTTCCAAAACATTCGAACTCCTCCTCCTCAAGCATCTTGCTCCCCACCTCCCTCCTCGCAAGGACCAATTCGGTTTTAGGTCGGAGCTGAGCACCACTCTTCAGCTGGTAAGAGTCATCCACCACCTGTCCGTTGCGGCCAACAAGAAAGAATCTTCGGTCGCAGTCTTCCTCGATATGGAAAAGGCGTTCGACTGTGTTTGGCATGAAGGTCTGCTCTTCAAGCTCATCCGAGCCAACGTCCCATCCCCTCTGGTAAGGCTTTTGGCTTCATTTCTCTCCGGACGCACCTTCAAGGTGCGTGTCGACGGTGTCCTCTCCGGAGAGCGCCCCATCACCGCCGGTGTCCCTCAGGGCAGCGTGCTCTCTCCGGGGTTGTATAACTTTTATGCCAGCGACGTCCCCAAAGACCCTGGCACCACCGCAGCGTTATACGCCGATGACACGGCGTTTTTAACCAGGTCGCTGACACCCGATCACGCCGCCCTGAAGCTTCAGAGGACGCTGGACCTTCTCCCTGACTGGCTGAGCAACTGGCGACTGTCTGTGAGCGCAGGTAAGTCCCAGGCGCTCGCAGTCACCGCGAGAAGATGGTTACCAGCTCCTCTGAAGATCGGAGACGCCGAGATACCATGGGCTCCCCCAACGGCGAAATATCTAGGTGTCATCATAGACCGCCGTCTCTCCATGGTCGCCCAGCGCCAGCACTCCGTGGCCATGGCCAAATCGGCCACTGCGCAATTGCGCCCCGCTTTCTCTTCTCCTCAGATCCCCCTCAACATGCGGACGGCCTTGTACAAAACATACATTAGGTCCCGCCTCACCTACGCAGCACCTGCGTGGCACCATCTGCTCTCTGCACCCCAGAAGAGGTCGCTGCAGAGAGCCCAGAACCGGGTGCTGCGCTACATCGCGGGCGCCCCCTGGTACGTCCGCAACTCCACCATTGAGAGGGATCTTAGGATGGAGAGCTTGGCCTTTGTGGTCCGGCTCGCCACAAACATGTTCGCGCGAGCGGATGCCTCGCGCCTGGTCGAGCTGACCGACCTGGAGCCATGGCACGCCCGCCCGCCCGACCGCCATATACTGCCGAGGAACGCTGTCCCACCGGCAGATTCACCGGAGCCCCGCCACCCCCGAAGAGGAGGAGCCCCGGCGCATTGATGTGCCACCCCGCCCTCGAAAAGGAGGAGCCTAGGCGCAATGACGCGCCGCCACACCCCCGAAGAGGAGGAGTCCCGGTGCAACGACGTGCGCCCCGCCGAGGCGCATGTTACAGCACTCCACTCACCGCTGGATCGCAGCCCCCCTTCCTCCCCATGCACCGGTAGAAAATGAAACCTACCGGTGCAACTTTCTAACTCCACCTGGGGCCTGTCGGAGTGGCAGCCCTCTTGCCACCCCGTCGCCCCCTTGGTGCACCTTCCCCCCCGACACCACAAGTCGGGAACCGGAAGTTTACCTTCCCCCCTTTCCCCCAGGTCGCTTGGTTCCGCGGTCCGGTAAACACGGCGCGTGAGGAAGTGGACCCACACACGTTTCCCGACCCCCGGGTCGGGACCCCCACGCGCCGTTTGGAGCCGACCGCCGGTCTTGGTTGGGCCTGGATTGGCATACGACATTCCCTTGGAAATTGTGTTGCCCCCCCACGGGTTTCCCCCGCGTTCTGCCGCGGGGGGTCTTCCCTAAAAACTGACTCTATGCGCCCAGTACTCATACTGGGCGCGTCATTCCACCCCAATTAGAGGGGCTTAGCCCCTGGCATTGGTTCCCCGCGCAAGGCCCTTTTCAGGGGCCTGGCGTGCGAGAAGAGTCTCCCTTCTCGGCGCGGGCCTCTTTGCTGCTCGATCGTCAGCCGGTAAGGTGCTTGGTTTCGGTATTGCGCGTTGTAAGTCTATTTAACGTTATTTTATATCGGTGCTTATTTTATAAAAGTGGTCATTGTGATTTATATTTGATTTGAATATTAACGATTGTCTTATTGTAAAATAATTAATAAATGTTGATTGGTAAATAAATTACTTTTAGGTTGTTTAAAAATGATTTTTTTTTATATTTTATCACTTCTGATTCCTTAAATCAGAATTGGGATAGGATTTCGCTCACAAATTAGCCTTTCCAACGTAGACAATCGTTAATTTTCAAAATGCCACGCGATTCACGTGAACGGACAAATAAAACATCGCTGCTTCACTCTGAAGTTGAGGGTAGGTGCGGAACCTCTCGAAATATTCAAAAACGATCGCGTCGAAGTAGACTGCGCTCGAATTCACGTGATAGTAGAACTTGTTCCCCGCCGCGTCGAAGCCGATCGCGCTCCCGTTCGTATGATAGATCGCGTTCACGCCGTCCGCGTCGTAGGACTCGGTCTATTTCGCGTCGTGGTCGTTCTTATTCTGGTGATAATTATCGCTCACGTGAAAGATCAAGGTCTCGTACGGTTCGTTCGCGTCGAAATTCTAGCAAATCTCGATCCTACCCTCAAGAAAAATCTGTAACAGATACTTTAGGATTGATTATGTCTCGTCTAACTGCTATTGAGGAAAACACGATTAATAGTTCGCATGTACATGTTCGCATGTTCGCATGTTCGTCTCTTCGTGGTAGCACACCTCCTATAGATAAAAATAATGCTTCAATGACTGAGGCCCTCGTTGAAGCATTGGGTACATTAACGAAACCTAAAAGTACT
This sequence comes from Phengaris alcon alcon, assembly GCA_037179445.1. Lineage (NCBI taxonomy): Eukaryota > Metazoa > Arthropoda > Insecta > Lepidoptera > Lycaenidae > Phengaris > Phengaris alcon. Next base: position 2,151,044 of record JAYRCH010000085.1, on the reverse strand, counting down.
AATTATTATGTGTCTAATTTCGACCCGGCTATTAATAACTTTGAGGTGTGGTGCAATGAAGTGGAGCGAGCTATAAAGGAGAACCAGTGGGACGAGTACGAGTGCTTTTCTCGAGTGGCCAACTGTTTAAAAGGGAATTCAGAGACTCTTGATCTCATACAAAAACTTAGAAACGGTGATTTAGACTCCACTCGATACGTATGTAAAAACGATATACTCTATTATCGCTATTCACCCGTTGGGGAGGAATCTCGCTTATTGTGTTTTATCCCTAAAGGGCATAGACTCAGCTTATTACGGGTTTTCCATGACGAGCATGAGCACATGGGGGCGGAAAAGACTTATGATTTCTAATCCTAAAACATTTTTGGTTCCCAGGCTTAAAACAATTTGTTCAAAAGTACACTTCACATTGCCTGGTTTGCATTTCAAAGAAACGTGTTCCCAGAGCCCCACGTCAACCTATCACATCATGGAAAAAATCCGATATTCCATTTGAGACTATTCATATAGATGTACTAGGCCCATTACCAGAGTCCGATGGATATAAGTTTGTACTAGTTTTGTTTGATTCTTTACCAAATTTTGCCTACTTTATCCTATGTACAAACAAGACACTAATGAATTGAAACGGGTATTTAATAACTCAATTTCTTTATTTGGAGTGCCTAATTAATAATATGTGATCGTGGACGTATGTTTGAGTCGTCAGCTTTTACGAGCTGGATATCTAATATGGGGAGTGATATTTACTACATAACGCCCGAAATGCATCATTCCAATGGGCAGGCCGAGCGTTATGTAAGAACTGTTCTTAATTTGCTTCGTATAGAGGTTAACAGTAAAACTTTAAATGGTGCTTATTTTATAAAAGTGGTCATTGTGATTTATGTTTGATTTGAATATTAACGATTGTCTTATTGTAAAATAATTAATAAATGTTGATTGGTAAATAAATTACTTTTAGGTTGTTTAAAAATGTTTCTTTTTTTTATATTTTATCACTTCTGATTCCTTTATATATATATATATATATATATTTGAAGATATGGAAGTCGGCTAAAAAATAAAAATAAACAAATCATAAAGAGAAGCTCAAACAATGGGCGACTCCTGTACTATAATGAAACAAGGCTGTCACAACGCATAATCGATGTGCCTTTGTTAGCTTCTGCTCATTGAAGGCGCGAGACTAATGCCCGTTCGAAAGTTCTTTCAGCGCGTCATCGCGTCGTCGGTCGAGATTCTTAAGCCTCACGCCTATTATGAAGAGCTTATTTAAATGGATATTTCAAAATCTCAAATGGAAGTGCTTAATTTGGTACTTACTAGGAACACAGTGTAGCGAGCTACGACCTCTTGATATGTAAGTCCTTCTTATGTTTCAGTGGTGATGATAATAATACAGCAGCAATTCTTATATTCTCCTTTATTGGTGCTTATCACAGATACGTATTACAAATGAGATATGTCTAACATAAATACTACAGTCTACACTGAGAATAGCCTTTTACCTAACTAAAACTAAATAGGCTTTACTTCATGACATCTGTCAAAGTCAAAAATGACATTGACACTTACTTTTGTCAATATGCAACATCTCCCTTTTCGAGAAAAAGCAAACTAATATTATAAGTACATAACTAATAACAATACATTACTTATCTACTCAAATTTCTCATGTATGTAATGTAACCTTTTATTGTGTATTTCAATTGTTTCACCGTATATTAAATTGTCATCACACCAAATTATTATACCTTCAATGTCTCCGAAAAGATCTATCATGGTTTTATAGAAAATTTCTGTAGCCGTGTTTATTACAAAAGGTAATCTTAAAAATTTGTATCTGCCATAGGGAGTGTAGTGTGTGTTATAATTCTCGGAAATTGCATAATGTAAAGTCAGCTATATTCGTGGCGTGGCGAATTAACTCCTGCGAGAGTTAGTCGTCTGCCCACCGCCTACCTAACTAGTTGTGCAAATAAAGTGATTCAGCACATCCAGTATTTAATTTGAAGACCCCAGCCTTTGTACACTAAACTGGTGACCCCGACGAAGAACTCTCGAAGAAAGTTTGTAGTGAAGGGAATCGGCGTAAATAGTGACATCGGCTGTGGGCTAAATTTTTTGTTCGAGATCGAATTCCACGCGTCGACAGGAAGTTAGCGTGACGTAATAGAAGAACACGCCGTGGCGAGTACAGCGGCAGGCGGCTCATCAGCTCATTGAATCGTCGACTCATCGGCTCAATTTCGTTCGAGAAAAATGAACAAGGCATCAGACACGGGTTGCAAGGAAGAGGCGTCAGGCGCGGCGTTGGCATCCATAAGCGTGTCCACCAAGCTACCGGAATTGTGGACAGACTTACCAAGGTTATGGTTCGCGCAGTTCGAGGTTGTGATGGCCCCACAGAAGCAGGGTGAAGAGACCAAATTCAACCTGGTCATATCGAAACTCGGAAAAGAGGCCATTCAGCAGGTCAGCGACCTTGTGATGTCACCGCCCGCCCAGGATAAGTATACGGCGCTTAAGGAGAGACTGCTGCAGGTTTATGAAGAGAGTGCCGAAAGACAAATGCAGAAGTTGGTGTCGGAGCTGGAGTTGGGTTCGCAAAGACCCTCCCAGTTTTTAAGGCGCATGAAAGATCTGGGGCGCAGCGCATTAATTGCGGACAACACACTGAAGAGCCTGTGGTTGTCGAAGATGCCGTCATCAGTTCGAGCAGTCATGGCGGTTTGTGAAGATCAGTCTCTGGACAAGCTGGCGGCCATGGCAGACAAGATTACTGAATACACCAACGTCGGAGATGTGGCAGCCGTGTCATGCAAGAAGGCAGTAGAGGGACAGTCGGACGAGTAGATGAGCAGATTGGAGCTGGAGGTTGCAGCGCTCCGCGCCGAACTAAGGGGTCGCGGGCGCTCGAGGAGCAACTACAGACTGACCGACTTCAGGAGAAGATCGACATCGCGGCCGCGGAGAGTACCTGGGGACCCGGACTGGCTGTGCCGTTTTCACTTTCGGTACAGATCGAGGGCTAACCGCTGCGAGCAACCCTGCGCGTGGCGAGCCAAGCAGCCGGAAAACTAGATGGGGTACATGCGGGCTCGGTGGACGGATGTACTCAAGGTCAGGTAACCAAAAGCCATCGTTTATTGATTAGAGATAATGTAACGAAATATAGTTTTCTGATCGACACAGGCGCTAACATTTCCGTAATTCCAAAGTGGTGTGTTAGAAAGCCTATCAAAAAAATCTATCTAAAGTTGTATGCTGCTAATGACAGCGAAATTAAATGTTATGGAATATGTAATTTAGAGTTATCGTTAGGCTTAAGACGGTCATTTAAATGGCCTTTTGTCGTATGTGATGTAAAACAGCCGATAATAGGTGCCGATTTTTTGAGGAATTTTAAATTAAATGTAGATCTGTATAATAATAAGTTAATTGATACGGTGACCACCCTAAGGGTCTGTGGAATTAAAAGTACAAATTTTGTCGACACTATTAAAAGCATAAATAGCAACCATCCTTACGCGGATTTACTGGAACAATTTCAGGACATCACGCGACCGCCAACCTTCAAGGACGTCCCAGAGCATTCCGTTTATCATCACATAGAGACTACTGGACCACCTGTCCACGCGCGTGCCAGGAGGTTACCGGCCGACAGGTACGATAGGGTTAAAAAAGAATTTTAGTTGATGCAAGAACTAGGAATATGTAGACCTTCAAATAGTGAGTGGGCCAGTCCTTTACATATTGTACCTAAGAAGGATGGTGGTATGCGACCCTGTGGGGACTATAGGATGTTAAACGCAATTACAAAGCCAGATCGTTATCCGATACCTAGAGTACAAGATTTTACGTATGGGTTACATAATAAGAAAATCTTTTCAAAATTAGATATTTGTAGAGCTTATCATTTTATAGGTATTAATCCAGATGACATTAAAAAAACAGCTATTATTACGCCATTTGGCCTTTTTGAATTTCCAAGAATGACGTTTGGCCTGCGTAACGCGGCACAAACATTTCAAAGATTTATCAATAATACAGTCTTATCAGGCATAGAACAATTGAATTATGGCGGCGACTGTACAGGGAGCAAAGGTCAGTCAGTCGTGTTCGGGTACATAGATGACGTCATCGTTGGATCGGATAACCCCGATATACATAGAGAACATTTGCGATTAGTATTTGAAAGATTGAGTAAATATAAAATGTCTATTAATTTAAGTAAATGTGTTTTTGGACAGTCGTCTATAGAATTTTTAGGCTATTTAGTTTCAGAAAAAGGTATAAGTCCGATGCCGGAAAAAGTTAAAGCTATCGAGTCATATCCGAAACCGGAGACAATAGAACAATTACGTAGATTTTTGGGCATGTTAAATTTTTACAGAAATCATATTCCTAACGCTGCTCGAGTTCAGGGAGTTTTAGATAGGTGTTACACGGGGCTAAAAACGAGATAAGACGCGTATAGATTGGACAGACGAGGCGAATAGTGCATTTGAAGTGTGTAAAGAAAATTTGAAAATGCCGTCACTATTTCGCATCCGATATCTAATGCTAAATTAGGGTTAATGACTGACGCGTCAGATTTTAGTATAGGGGCAGTGTTAAATCAGTGGGAAGGCAATTCTTGGAAACCTTTAGGATATTTTTCAAAAAGGTTATCAGAACCGCAAAAGAAGTACTCCACGTATGACAAGGAGCTTTTAGCGATTTATTCGGGAATAGTTTATTTTAGAGATTTAATCGAAGGTAGAAATTTAACAGTTTACACGGTCCATAAGCCGCTCACTTTTGCTTTAAGTAAAATAAATTCTAATAAAGAGTTACCTAGGCGAGCGCGTCAATTGTTGTATATTAGCGAATTTACAAGCGACATACAACATATACAAGGCACTGAAAATCAGGTGGCCGACGCTTTATCGAGAATAGAGAGTATCATATGCCCTAGTTCAAGCGAATACGTGGAGGTTGCGAGAGCACAGGCGACAGATGCTGAGCTCGCGGATTTAATGAAAACGAATGATAAATTGCAATGGAAACAGTTAGCGCTCGATAATAATGATGATATTAAAATATATTGTGAAACATCAGCTCAGAATATTAGGCCGTATATACCATCGCAGTTTAGGAAAAGTATTTTTCATAAATTTCATGACGCTTCTCATCCTGGAGTTAGGGTATCGCGTGCATTAATTAGTAAAAAAGTTTTTTGGCCAGGTATGAATAAGGACGTAGGGACCTGGGCCAAGACGTGCGTGAGGTGTCAGAGAAGTAAGGTTATTCGGCACACAGTTTCGAAACTTAGCGATTTTAACCATAGCGAGCGTTACGAACATTTGCACGTTGATTTGATAGGACCTTTACCGGAAACTGAGCACGGTTTCCGTTACTGCGTCACTATGATCGATAGATTAACACGATGGCCTGAGATTTGCCCTGTGAAGGACATGACCGCAGAGTCGGTAGCTAGAGCAGTTTATGAAGGATGGATTTGTCGTTTCGGTTGTCCTAAAATTATTACCACCGATCAAGGTAGTTAGAAAGCGAATTATTCACAGATTTAATGAAATTATTAGGTATCCAAAAAACGAGATCTACCCCATACCACCCACAGTGTAACGGTAAGATAGAAAGGTGGCATAGGTCTTTGAAGTCGGCTCTGGTGGCTAGATTGAATAATAATCTATCATGGTTAGTAGAACTACCTACGGTCATGTTAGGATTGAGAGCTGCTTGTCAAGCGGACAACGATAATATTAGCGCGGCGGAATTTGCTCTGGGACATTGTTTAAGGTTGCCGGGAGAATTTTGTTCAGATAAAAGTATGAAAATTGATAATCCACATTCATCTATAAGTAATTTAAGAGACACTTTGAACAATATTAAGCCCATAAAAAGGGCATGTAAAAATAGTAATAGTACTTTTGTGCATGCTGATCTAAATTCCTGTTCACATGTTTTTCTAAGAGTGGACGCGGTACGGAGACCGCTAACGCCTCCGTACAGCGGACCATATAAAGTTTTAGAAATAAATAGTAAAGTTTTTAAAATATTAATTGATAATAGAGAACGTAATGTGTCGATTGATAGACTTAAGCCCGCGTATATTTTAGAAGAAAATGAAGTTAGACATGACAGTAGATTAGATCAGCATAGTGAAGCTAATGTGTATACGCCTTTACAGAAATCACGTAGTGGCAGAAAAATTTAAAGACCTGTAAGATTCTTGGATGATAACTAGGTTAATGGTGCATTGGCATTTTTGTTAGCAAGTAGGTACGCGAAGGTTGCGTAATGTCACCTCAGCACATATTAATTGTTATAAGACGTTAAGTTAGAAATATTTGCATTCACTTTATTTCCAATTTTGTGCTATTCTAATATACAAAGTTTGTGTTTCACGTGCAAGGAAGATGTTAAGGAAGGAATTAAATTGTAATCAGGGTACAGATTTAAGTGTTTTGTCACAACATAAGCTCCCAAATGTTAACGTTTGCTAAGTTCAATTTTTTTTTTGTTATTTGTCAATTATGTAAATCATTTTTTTTTTTTAGAAGGGGGTGTATGTAGTGTGTGTTATAATTCTCGGAAATTGCATAATGTAAAGTCAGCTATATTCGTGGCGTGGCGAATTAACTCCTGCGAGAGTTAGTCGTCTGCCCACCGCCTACCTAACTAGTTGTGCAAATAAAGTGATTCAGCACATCCAGTATTTAATTTGAAGACCCCAGCCTTTGTACACTAAAGGAGTTTGAAATGTACATAGATCACAACTTTCTTTAGTTAATTTTATGTTATAAAACCCAGAAAACACATCTAAATGTGAAAAATAAGAGGCTTTGGACAATTTAGACCTGACTTCATCTATGTTTTTAATTGGATAATGACATCTCAATAAATTTTTATTTAAATTTCTAGGATAGATCCTAGAAATTTGCTTAGAAGCAAATTCTCAATCCACCATTCTTTTTCATGGCTATAGCTAAACTACTCACCCAGAGAGTACGTTTGTTCACCTTCCGTATGACTCCCATGTTTTCCATGAGTTGGAGCTCTTTCTTTAACGGTTCAACCAACGCGAAAGGCACCTTTCTAGGGGGGGATCAACGCACGGGATCCTTCTTTAGCACGATACAGCAACGTTCGTATGGGAGACAGCCCAGACCCTGAAATACATCATTATATCTGGTCACAATTTTGTCACAAGTTTTTGATACGTGTTATATACTTTTTGCTCAACATTTTCAACTTTTTCATTTCTTAAATAAAAGTTTTTTGTTATTAAATTTAGCTTTATACAAGTGGGTAAACCAATCACAGTTGGACAAGTTAATTTAGTTACAACAAAAGTAATGTTTTCCGGTTTTGTTTTGTTTTCAACTAAACAACAAATGTTTGACACTGAAATTATCGGAATTCTGTGCCCACTATAGGCGAAGATATTATATGTTTTACACATTTCTTTACTCTGTTTGTCAAATTTAAGATTCAATTGTTTAAAGATTTGATAAGACATTACATTTATGTCTGCTCCAGTGTCAATTAGGCAATCTACATTTTTGTTGTTTATTTGAGAATAATGCCAGGAATTGTCTGTGTTACTCAAATTTGTACCAGCATTTTGTGACTTTATGTTTTTAATGTTGAACAATGCCCCTATTGTAAATCTCTCTGCCTCAGCACTTTTGGGGCTAGATTCATCATCGAGATTTATGCTACCTACCCCAGAAACAACAGTCCTGACACAATTTTTCTTAAAACATAAATGAGTAAAATGTCTATATTTAAAACATGACCTGCATCTGTGTTTCCATGCTGGACAGTTGCGGCGATGTGTTGCACTTTGCACACGACGTTGTTCTGGATCCAGGTGTAGCTGACCTTGGGTGACCTTGGCGTGATGGGGACCTTGAGTTTTTTCTCTTCTGGTATGGGGGGAAACTGGCCCGACGATTTTTGTGCAGCTTGTATATTGTAGCTTCTTCTTTTCCATCTGCTGCATTGATTGATTCTTCGCTTTTCTGCGCCATCGTGAGTGTTCTACAGAGGAGTTTGGCTCTTTCTAGGGATAGATCTTGCTCTTGCAGGAGCTTTTGACGAAATTGCGAGAAGTTTGTGGCCATATTAGCAATGAGAATGTCCTTTAGAAGGGAATCGCGTAGCGAACCAAACTCACAGGCATTACTTGCATTTTCTAATTTCATTAGAAAATTTTCCAAGGATTCGTTCACACGTTATTTCAACGTAAAGAATTTGTGCCGCGCCACCGTAACTTACTCTGAGCTAAAGAACATTTTTGTTTCTAGGTTACGCATCGTAGGTCATCGGTTTATCTATTTTTATATTTATTAAAAAAATTAAAACTAATCAACACAAAAGAAAAGGAATTTATTAAAATTACTACAAACTTAACAAAAGAAAAAGGCAACACGGACAGAGTTTAAACGTAACGAGCACGCGAAAATGTGAGGAGAAAATGGACGAGTCGACGGGCGCGTTCGGCTTATATAGCCCGATCGTCTCGTGACGGGAATCTGGCGTCTTCTTTGTCTTGATCGGTAGAGGGCGCAGGCGGCGCAGCTAACACGGCCTCTCCTGACGGGCCGGCGTCCTCGCTGGCTTCAGACGAGACCCTCTCGACGATGGCGGTGACTTCGATAACCCGTGTGGCAGGTGTCTCCGGGGGACCAGTGTCGGAGATGGCTGGTGTTATAGGTTGAGGCTTATCGTGGTCATCATCTGTAACAGTTAACACAAACATTTGAGTCTCTCAGTCTTGGTCCACGGGTCACGAATCACATAAATAAGTGTTGAACCAGTCAAAGCAATGCTTTTGAGATGCAAATCAAAAACTTATTTTATTGTTCTCACTGTCTACACTAATAGTTCCCTGTGGAACTTACACGACACGCTAGGATTTATATAGGTATTTTCTTGTTGTGCTGCAGCTTGCAAGTCAACCTCAATACCTTTATCTGAGATTCAGGGTTTACGATGGTCTTTTCTTGTGAGTCAACCAAATACCTTTATGAGCGTACGTGCAGGTTTTACAGGGGTCTTTTCTTTCGCAAGTCAACCCTTTACCTTTGATCACACTTTCGACCAGTATAAGAACAATAAATAAATAAATAGATCTCAACAGGCAAAGCGTCTGAACTTAAAATTACAATTAACATTAAAAATATTAATAATAAAAATCTTACTCTCGAAAAACGCTGAGCACGTCTCGGGTGTCCACTCGCCTCGCCATGGAACTATGTACTCGGCAGCGGCCTGAGTGGTTTTTCCGTACGAACCAGCGATAAGCCTAAGTTCGTATCGTCCATTTGGCAAGATTTTTATTACGCGATATGGACCCCGCATACCACTATCAAGTTTCCCTGCACACTGAGAAAGTTTGATTACGAAAACCGAGTCGTTCAGTGCAAATGTCTTAGGTGGCGTGCGATTTTGATTAACTCGCGCGTCTTGGGTCGCTTGATTTTGCGTGAGTAAGTTCTCAGCGCGCTGGCGACGCAGCTCGCGGCGAGCCTCACGGTTGGAGCTGCTACCGGTCGAGGCTAGTCCCTGACGAGAGACTGTATGACCGGCGTGGTTGAATCGGTTCCGATCAACAGGTTGAGGGCGGACGCCTGTGTTGTCTTTTGTTTTGTTATATTAAGTGCTAATTGTAATTTCCACAGCACGTCGGACCATAACTCAGACCTGTGATTTACTTCTACCCGTATCATATTCAAGACTGTCCGACAGTAGCGCTCGATTTGTCCGTTCGACTGATGCATTTCGGGGGTGATAAAATGCAATTCTATGCCAAAGTTTGATGTCCAGCTAGCGAACTCGTTACTCTCAAACATCCATCCGCGGTCACATACTAAGGTACGTGGTGTGCCAAAAATTGAAATAGCGTTAGTAATTACACGTACAAGTTCGGCACTATCTTGCCTATAAATTGGATAAAGAAGACAATATTTTGAAAAAGAATCGATTAACATCAAAATAAACTTATACCCGTTGGATTCGGGAAGAGGGTCAAGTACGTCAGTATGTACTGTTTCAAAGTGGACGGCTTTGACCATGATACGATTGGTTGTGATGGGGCACGAGGCACTTTTTTTTGGGTAATACAAATTATACAATGTGATATATACTTTCTTACAAATTGACGTATGCCAGGAAACCAAAAGTGTTTCAAAATCAGATCTAAAGTTTTGTCTTAGTCGATAAGCTTTAGGGACATAACAAAGTAGTCGAGAAGCTTCGCCGACCGGACTATACTTGTAATAAAGAATGTCGTCCTTCCTAGCATAACGTGAACTGTCTAACAGTCCCTCCTGTAGTTTATTTATTAATAAAAGTGTCTCCTCGTCTGCGGATTGGGCTAATTGTGCCCAATTAAGGGGTTTTCTGGCAGTGACAACGTTCACGGCATTACGACTGAGATAGTCCGCGTGTGGTAGCATAGCACCCTTCCTATACTCAAGGACAAAATCGAAGTCCTGGAGGTACATCCACCAGCGTGCCACTCTAGGTTGGAGATCCTTTTTACGCTGTGTCATTTTTAAAGCGTTACAGTCTATTATAACTTTGAAATGCTTTCCAATCAAATAGTGACTGAAATGTTGTAACGCTTTAACAACAGCGAGGGTCTCCAACTCGTAAGAGTGGTACCTTGGTTCTGCGCCAGTCGTTACTTTACTAAAATACGCTACCGCGTGCTTTCTGCCGTCGGAGTGTGTTTGTAATAAAACCGCGCCGTAACCTAACGAGCTCGCATCGGTGTGAACCTCGGTCTCGAGACTCGGGTCGAATATTGTCAGAACGGGTGCGCTAGTGAGATGGTCAATAATTTCGCGCCTAGCACGTTCCTGTTCATCACCCCAATGAAATTTCATATTCTTGCGGGTTAAGATTGCTATAGGAGCAGTTTTTGCAGCGTATCCCGGGACGTACCTTCTAAAGTAGCCGGCCAGGCCAAGAAACTGTCTAACTTGTTTTACATTTTGAGGCTTAGGAGATTTAGTCAAGGCCTCGACCTTATGGGTGCTCGGCCTTACCTGACCGTCACTTATAGTCCTCCCGAGATACTCCACTTCATTGGTCAAAAACGAGCACTTTCGTAAATTAATTGAAAATCCGGACTCCGTTAATAATATAAGTACGGCATCTAATAATGACAGGCCTTCATCAATGGTGTTACTAAGCAACAAAACATCGTCGATATACACTAAAACTTGTCCCGATTCAATGAAAGGTCGTAAGGCATTAGAAATAATTCTCTGATAGACAACGGGTGCGTTCGCAAGGCCGTATGGCATTTTTAGATATTCAAAGTGACCTTCGGGCATCACGAACGCAGTTTTGTCCACAAAGTCCTCACTGACCTTGATCTGATGAAACCCTGTCACCATATCCAACGTAGTAAACAATTTGCACTTCCCGAGTCTATCTATATGGTCATCAATCAGTGGAAGCGGGAATCTATCCTTTATCGTGATGTTATTTAGTGCCCTGTAATCAACAACCATTCTATCCTCGCCATTCTTTTTCTTTACTAAAAGAACTGGGCTCGAGTACGCGGATTCAGACTCACGAATTATACCTTTCTGTTTGAGATCGCTAACAATGGCTCGTACTCGTAACTTTTCATCGTGGGACATTTTATAAGGACGGTTATTAACGGGCACGTCACTCGTAAGACGAATATGCATCTCCCCAGTTTTTACCGTAGTAGTAGCCGTCCCACTCAGAAAGAAGTCTGAATATTTCCGTAACACATTGTTTAACCGTTCCTTATCTTTACCACACAAAGGGGTGCTTAAACTATTTAAGTCGTCAGTATTAAAAATCGTTACATTATTAACAGAGCCGCTATCTCTCATAATACGCTGTGAATTACCCGTACGAATGTAGGCGATTCCCGGCCGGTTCAACACATCGGTGCCGATTAGCACCGGCGTGCTTAAACAACCAGCGGGGACTACATGAAAATCAATCTCTAAAGTAACTTCATCGAACTCGATTGGTAACGTAACATAAAAATCGGATCGTACTTCCGTACCGTTCAACCCGTATAATATTTGTGTATTACGATTCAGCCGGCAAGAAAAATGTTTTAGTAAATCTTTTGAAATAAGCGATATGCACGAGCCACTGTCGATCAAAACATCTGTGGGTACTCCGCACAAAACCGCACTAATTACATCCCGATTGTTATATTTGTTTACTATTTCGCGGCAAAAATTAACGTTCGCTTTATTACGCGAAAGTGACCTTTGTTTAGTAAAACATTCTTCCTCCGAATTACCTATTTTTTTACAAAAGTTACAATGGGGCTTATCTAGAAACGATCGGGGGGCGTCTTGATTTGAATTATTTACGTTAGTCGCGATATCGGAATCTGAAGATAATTTCAAACGCTTGCTACAATTAATACTTTTATGTCCAAATTGTTTACAGGTGTAACATTTTAATAATCTAGCACTGTCGCTCGAGCTTGCATTGCGCTTCCTATCTTTCTTATCGCGGACAAGCGTACCGAAACGGGAATGACTATTGCGCGCACTATTATAATTATTACTTGCACTTGAACGACTCAGCGGCATAACATATGTCGATAAAAACTCCACAATCGATTCGGGCGTCAGCTTTGCGTTCGTAGCTGAAACGCGAATTTGAGGATCTTTGATCCCACGTACGATAATTGCACACAATAAGTCGTCGCTTAAACCATTAACAATACGCAAACGTAACAAGGACTTACGTGCATAGTCCGCGTATGTGGAGTATTTATCAGATTCGGTACACATAACATCAAACAGTATATTCGCAATGTCAACTCGTCGGGGACAGAGGGCCTTTAATTCGGATTTAAAATTAACCCAATTTCGATCTGTACAACCCCAATCGCGCAGCCATGCACGTGCATCACCCCTTAAACAAGAACCGACGCGAGCTAAACACTCTTTTTCGTCCCAATTATTTTGAGCACGTGCACGGTTAATCTCGACACACCACGTGTTGACATCGTGAATAGTCGGATCGAAATCAGACACATAATAATGGGTAGATCTCACCGGATTTAAGCTTCTTAGCGCCTCGATGAGACGCTCCGTTGTCGGCTCCTGGCTCGACGAAGGCGTGGCGGTGCTGCAGCGTGGCGAAGTGAACAGCTCGCTCGGTGCCACGGAGCTCGCACGTGCCTCGGTAGGCCGCGGCGTCGAGCTGGCCTCGGTGCCGACGATAGCGCTCGTACTGGGACCGGGCGCCGGTGCGGACGCCTGCTCGATGGGGCGCGCCGCTGCATCGGGAGGCGCCTCGGGGCTCGTGCGCCGCTCCAGCGCATTGAGCCGGCTGATATCCTCAGCTTCCATCGTAGCGCCCAGACGATCTATTCCTATAGGGGGAGGCGTGCGCTCTCGTTGACGTTTTTTACGCGAACCACTTGACATTCTAAAAACTTGAACTTTATTTAACTACGCAAAATCAGAAATGACACTTGGCGGTATTGCGGCCTCTGTATCCCACTTCTGATTTTATATTTATTAAAAAAATTAAAACTAATCAACACAAAAGAAAAGGAATTTATTAAAATTACTACAAACTTAACAAAAGAAAAAGGCAACACGGACAGAGTTTAAACGTAACGAGCACGCGAAAATGTGAGGAGAAAATGGACGAGTCGTTAGAAGAAGGCGTCTTCTAACCGCCGCCGGTCCCTTGAAAGGGGCCTTGGGCGGGTAAACATGGTCAGGCGCTATGCCCCTCTACATGTGGAATTCTTTTTTTAATTTTTTTATTTTTCAAGATTTTTCAAGACGTCAGTTTTGTGGGAAGACCCCCCGCGACAGAACGCGGGGTAAACCCGAGGAGGCTAGGAAGAAAAGACAGCGACGGCCGAGGACGGCCAAGACCAGCAGTCGACTCCGGCGAAGCGTGTGGGTCCCGGTCCGGGGACCAAGGAAACGCGTGTGGTGCCGCTCCCACACGCCCCGCATTTGTCGGACTGCGGACACAAACCGACCTGGGAAAAAGGTAGGGGGAAAGATTTGTCCCGAACCCCAGACTTTTGATGTCGGGGGGGAAAGACACGCTGCGATGCCGACAGAGTGGCATTAGGGCTGCCACACGTCGGACACCGGGCGAGTGCGAGAAGAATGCGCCAGTATTTTAATTACTGGCGCGGGGGTAGGGTGCAGGGGGGAGACAATCCAGCGGTGGACGGGGTGGCAGAGCGCGCTAACGCGCCGAGGCTCCTCCTCTTCGGGGGCGGGGCGGCAAGCGGGGCTCTGCGGGGTCCCCAGCTCTGATGGCGTCGCGGGGTAACAGTCTGCGGTCAGGCGGGCGGGCGTGCCAAGGCGCCAGGTCGGCAAGCTCGACCAGGTCCGAGGCATCAGCTCGCTCGAAGTGGGTGGTGGCGAGCCTGCGAACAAATGCTTCCACGCTCTTTATGCGGAGGTCCCTATTTATTGTGGCGTTGCTCACGTACCTCGGTGCTCCGACGATGCGGCGCAGCACGCGATTCTGCGTATGCTGCATCTTCTTTTGGTAGGACGCAGCGAGCAGGTGGTGCCACGCAGGAGCCGCGTACGTGAGGCGCGAACGGATGTAGGTTTTATACAGGGCCAGCCTCATATTGAGCGGGACCTGGGGAGCTGCATAGATCGGCGACAGTTTGGCTGCTGCGGCTCTGGCGCTAGCAACCGCGGAGTTGCACTGGGGGTACATGGTCAGCCGCCGATCTGGACTGCCGCTCCAGGTGGTCAGCATGGATCTCGGCACGGTCCTCAGCTCGGTACCTAGGATTTCCGTCTGGGTGGATCAGAGGTCTTGTGGGGACGGTGGCGCCGGTGAGACTGCGGCACGTACGGTGCAGGGAGGTCCAGTCTTCACCTGCATTCGTGATGCGCCGCGTCCACAAGGCCGCGTTGTGGTCCTGCAGTGCCTGCTTCACCTCTGCGGTGAGGCGGTTCAGCTCATTCTTCAGTCGGGGGCATCTATTTAGCTGCCAACGCCGCCGTAGCTTCTTTTTTTTGGAGATCAGCTCGGCTATGTGGCGTGGCAGTGGAGATCTTTTTTGGTGGGGACTGGGCGACTGCTGGGTGGCTGCCTCCATCGCAGAGGTGATAGCAGCGGTGATCTGCTGTGTCATGCGCTCCACGTCATCCACAGAGGCCACCGGAAAGTTGGGCGTGGAGCCGTGCAGCTGCAGGGCAAAGACCTCTCAGTCATAGACCGGGCGAGGGGGCAACGGGGGGATGCTGAAGGGAGCAGCTTTTATTGTGGCCAGCACTGGAAGGTGGTCCGAGTCTGGTGCCACATCCAGAACCTCTTGCTGGAAGTCTCCAGGGAGGCGGTGGGTTATGGCAATGTCCAGAACATCGGGAGTATAAGTGGGACACTCGGGGTAATGCGTGGGGGCATAAGAGCCCACCACGGAATATCCGGCGCGCTCGGAATCCGCGAACAGGCGGTTTCCGTCTGCGTTTGACGTGCGTGAGCCCCAACCCGGGTGCTTGCAGTTTAGATCTCCGGCAATCACAGTGGGATCCTCTGATAGGAGCCCGTGGATGTCGGAGATATCTAAACGCGAACCCGGGTGCTTGTAACACGCATAAATGCGCGTCCGGTGTGAGCCGAGCATCAACTCTACGCCGAGAGCGTAGAGCGAGGTCACAGAGGGAGCGGGGAGGAGTTGGTGGAGCAGTCGTCTGCCAACAAGGACGGCGAGGCCTCGACACACATTTCCACCTCCCAGATAATCCTGACGGTAGGTATGAAAACCCGGGATGGACAGGCGGTCCTGGGGAGACAAATGGGTCTCGCTGAGTAAGGCAACATCTACTTCGTACGTTTGTAGAAGGTAGCGAAGTAGTGCTGCCTTACCTCGGACCCCCCGGGCATTCCAATGGACAATGTTTAGTTTTGCGGGTTGGGCAGCCATTTGGAAACTAATTTAGAAACTAAGGAGGCACCTTCGGGGAGGGCCTGCAAGAGAGTGGTAAAAATGTCCTCCCCGGCTTGAATTTTTCTATAAATGTTCATGGCCAGGGAGAACAGGGACTGGAGGAGTTCAGCAGTGGAGGTAGGGGCCTCTATGCGGGCGTGGCGTTGGGGACGCGGCGCGCCTGTAGAGGGCTGTGCAGTGGCAGCCGCGGGGTCCGAGGGTGCCGTAGCCACCTCGACAACTTCGATAGCACTAGTGGCCATCTGTGAAGCGCTAGAAGCACGTGGAGTACGTGGGGGCCGTGGAGCGCGCTGGGGCTTCGGAGGTGCCGCTAGACTAGGAATGGACTGAGGCAAAGGGAGCGCGAGCGGCTCGTATTCGGAGTCGGTGGCAGCGGCAGAAGAGGTGGCCGTTTTCCTCCTTTTCCGCGGCTTCCTCTTCCTCTTAGGAGGTTGTGTGGAGGGGCCGGTTTCAGTGGCAGGAACAACCCGCGGAGTGGGGTCATTTGCCTCGGCCATAAGTGAGGTGGCAGTGGGCGGGGGGGGCGGGACCTCTTGCTCCGGGATGGGCGGGTCTCGAGTGCGGGGGGGTCCAGTGCGGGCTACAGTGCCTGCGCGTTTGTTCTTCGCCTCTTGGCGGAATACAGGGCAGTGTCGGCTGTTCGCAGGGTGAGCCCCCTTGCAGTAAGCGCAGGTGGGCTCCTCAGAGAGGGGGCGGGGGTAGTCCTGCGCGCGGTGCTCTTCGGCACATCGCACGCATGCCAGCCTGCGGTGGCAATTCTGGCTCGAGTGCCTGGATGGACGAGTCGACGGGCGCGTTCGGCTTATATAGCCCGATCGTCTCGTGACGGGAATCTGGCGTCTTCTTTGTCTTGATCGGTAGAGGGCGCAGGCGGCGCAGCTAACACTATTATATTGCTACTCTTTATTAATTGCCATGATTACATGTATTTTTAATCCCCGACAAAAACAGAGGGTTTGTACCTATGTGTTTGTGTATATCCGTGGCATCGTAGGGCCCAAACGGATGAAAAAATTTTGTTTTTATTTGAAAGTTGACATGATCGAGTTTTTTTTACCTATAAATTAATTTATCATGATCAGCTCACTCATTAACTACTTGACATTTCGGGGGTTACTTATTTTGTTATAATCTACTTACATTTATTTCTAGCCTTACTTATGTTTGAAGTAAAATCAATAAATTCAAGTTAAAATATACTCGTAGGTACCGTATTAGTAAAGATTCTTAGATTAAATATCTATTGATTTACTACATGTTGACCCGCGACTTCATGCCCGCTAAAGGAACCGTGCATTTTGTCGCGATAAAAATGTCTAGCCTATGTTCTTCCTCGTGGTCTAGTCTATATCTGTGTCAAATTTTCTTCAAAATCGATCCAGTAGTTTAGGAGCCTATTCAATGCCAACAAACATACAAACAAACAAATCTTTCCTCTTTACAAAAATGGTATAGGGTGACCTGAAATTCGATACATTCCTTTGAAAGACAGAAAGTAGACCTTATTTACAGTAATATTTTTCATGGCATCCCCTATCCGAAAGTTGATATTTACAAAGTTATTGAAATTTCAAAAAAAATTTTCTTTATTTTCGACTTTAACATGACGTATTTTTAAAAATGTTTGTCTTTTTAGTGATTTTTTTATGTATTTTAACCGTCAATGAGTCAAATATTATTTTTAAGGAATAAATAGGGACAAACTAAGCGAGAATTTTTCATTATGAGACATGAAACAGAATTTTCTTTTAAGAAAAATGTGCATTATTCTTAAAAACAGGTGATTTTCTTAAAAAAATGTATGATACAATGCGTACAAATATTCTAAATAACTTCCTTATCTCATTAGCTTTACAAAAAGGTGCAAATGTCTACATAAAAATATGACGTTGTAGTAAACATATTAGAAGTAAAATGAAATAATGTCTAAATCGATTTATTTGCGATAAGGTAAGGAAAAACTTGAATTTAATTACGTTTATTGTATTTAAAAAACATCAATGTTTAATTAAATTTAATAATAAATATTCTACTTTAGGTCTTGTTCAAAATGTGAACCTCTGTTTCTGATACAGGCCCGTAGTCTTCTCCGTACCTCTGTTTTGATTATTCTGGTAGTAAGACTAGTTTTGATTTCTTCTGCTGCATTTCTTACGCGGCTTCTGAGCTCCTCTACAGTAGTTATGGGTGTAGTATACACCAAAGCCTTCATATGACCCCAAAGATAAAAATCACACGGGGTCAAATCGGGACACCGTGCTGGCCAAGGAATTGGCCCGCCTCGACCTATCCAGCGATGTGGGTAAGTTTGGTCTAGCCACTGGCGTACGCCGAGGCGGAAGTGGGCCGGGCAACCATCATGCTGGAAAATCATATTACGACGAGTTGCTATTGGCACATCTTCCATTAAACCAGTAATCTCCTCTCTTAGGAAATGTTCGTACATTTCACCATTTAAATTTTGAGGCAAAAAATGAGGTCCAACTAAATTATTATTAATTATACCCATCCAGACATTTAGACTGAATCTGGTTTGATTTTCTTTTTTCATCCTGGGGTTTTCTCCTTTTGGTGCCCAGTAATGTGTGTTATGGAAATTGTTTATCCCGTCACGGTCAAATTTCGATTCATCCGTCCACAATATTCTTGAGAAGAAATTGCGATCCTCCATGTCTGCATTTATCATAAAACGGCAGAATTCCATTCTTCTAACCGGGTCTCCCTCTTCCAACGCTTGGACAGGTGTGTAGTGAAATGGATGTAGACGCGCTGTGTGTACTGTAAACCACACCTTCCATTGACTCAATCCAAGTCTTCTAGCTGCCGCTCTTGTAGAAATAGAAGGATCATTTTGAAAAAGTGTTAAAATTTCTTATTCTTCTTCTGGAGCATACAAACGAGGTCTGCCTGAATCGCCACGTCTTCTATCAACACGGCCGCTTTCCCGAATTCGTCGAAATGTTGAATGTTGAATGTTGAAAACACTCTAACGTTTGGCACTCGTCGATTCGGAAAACGTTCAACGTATGTTCTTCGTGCAGCAGCAGCATTACCATTACAAAGTCCGTAACAAAACAAGATGTCAGCGTATTCATCGTACTCAAAAGCAGCCATCGCGATACAAAAAAATCACAAGTAGAAGTAAGGGTGTAGTTTACAGCAACAATACGTCCGTACACGGCAATAGTTGACTTAAAACTAATATTAGCTACTAAATTTGCTCTCTAAGCCAGTCGGTAACTCATTGACAAAGGGCCGCGACGACAGTAGCCGATACATCCCGAAGTTTGAACAATGGAAATAATTGAAAAAAAAGGTCGCCTCAGGTAGAGTAATTCTTGAGATAACGTTACCTGATGATTGTTTTGTCTTTGTTTATTACATGTTCATATTTTTATGTACATATTTGTACCTTTTTTGGAAGCTTATGAGGTAAGAAAGTTATTTAAGGTATTTGTACGCATTGTATCATACAACTTTTTAAAGAAAATCACCTGTTTTTAAGAAAAATGTGCATTTTTCTTAAAAGAAAATTCTGTTTCATGTCTCATAATGAAAAATTCTCGCTTAGTTTGTCCCTATTTATTCCTTAAAAATAATAGTTGACTCATTGACGGTTAAAATACATAAAAAAATGACTAAAAAGACAAACATTTTTAAAAATACGTCATGTCAAAGTCAAAAAGTCGAAAATAAAGAAAAAATTTTTGAAATTTCAATAACTTTGTAAATATCAACTTTCGGATAGGGGATTCCATGAAAAATATTACTGTAATACTACTACTTTCTGTCTTTCAAAGGAATGTATCGAATTTCAGGTCACCCTGTAGATAGACAAAATGTATTTATATCTCTCTTAATCTTGGTCTATTATAGTTTGTTATAATAAATGCGGATATTTTATGAATCTAATTTTAATAAAACTTGTATACAGATGTTTTTGTATACAAGTTTTATTAAATATCGTATTTGTATACGATACAGATGCGGTTTGGATATTTAAAAAGTTTTTGATGAAGTTTTCCCACATCCGATATATTCCGCAATCAAAATAGTATCTGATCCAAACCGAATGCTAGTTTTTTGGCTACCATGTTTTATTTCTTTTATTTGACAATCCTACTATCCTGCTAATATTATAAATGTGAATGTTTGTGAGTATGGATGGATGTTTTTTACGCTTTCACGCAAAAACTACTGAACGGATTAGATGAAATTCGGTATGGTAGTGGTTTATAGGCTTACGCCCGTTTTCAATAACATATCTAAGATTAAAGAAAGATAGCTATCTCCGATAAACAGTTATCTGTTGATTATCTTTAGCTTGCGTTTCACAATCAAATATAGGACCTATTTATTTTTGTCCAACGAAGGATAGCATCCTTCAATTCAATAGTTAGAGATAACAGTTTGACGCTAGGAGTCGCGTGAAAAGGAATGTGAAATTTAAAATGAAATCGAACTTCGAAACAAAAGAGGTGGCATTCCGAATAAAAAAGTGTTCGAAATTCAAAATTATACCTTAGCTTTTTTGGTACTATTATCGTCAAAAGTGCAATAGATTAAAGCCTAAAATGAAAACTATACGTAGGTTATTATTATCGATTTTTTATTTAAGACCGATAATTGGGTTAAAAAGGTAAATAAAATAACAAAACAACCAAAATTCAAGAATTTATATTTGCATTTAAAGTAAATAGAAAAGAAAGGCTACGTTGCTACGAGCGTTTTTTTGTGGTCGCGACATATAAAACTGCACTTTCTAAAAATCGTGTAAAGCTATCAAATCTGACAATTGACACTTAACACGTTGATTTTCAGCTATAATCAAATGACGTTATTAAAGTATGCTCCGCCTATCGGAGAATAAGTTGAAACTTAAATTGAAACGCAGTTAGCTAAGATTTATATGAGTGTCCCTATCTCTAGTTGGCTATCCGTCCTCCCGCCGATAGAAGAGCCGCTTCGGTAGAAAATGCCATCTGTCAGTAGGTTATTGAAACGCGAATAAAGACAAAAGCAAAGATTTGACTATCTCTAGTAGTAAGGATTACGGATAGATAGGTTATTGAGAACGGCCGTTAGATTATATCAAAATAGCGGAAGATAGGTGACTCGTCTCTACCTGCTTAAATCAGGTCCCCGTCGCCTAATTGTACTCAGTTGCTATTGGTGAGTGACACAAGCGGTCGTGTTATGCAAAAAGATTATTTTATTGTTTTAGGTGGGATAAAGATTACCGAAATGCCTTCATGTGCTTTTATGCATTGTACAAATCATTCAAAAAAGAAAAAACAAATCTCATGCAATCACATCTCACTTATAAGAACATGAAAACTGAAATTTCATATGATGTTTCGAAATTTTAATGTGTTGATCGCCATTTTGCGGAGAGAGATAGAAATATACGATACACATAATATACACAGTCGTCGACCTCATAGCCGAGAAAAAGCAGCTCCGCCGTCGCTAGCAGTACACCCGACGTCCCACGCTGGAGAACCAGCTCAACCGCCTCACTGCAGAGGTAAAATCCCAGTTAGAGATCCTCAACGCAGATGCAGACTGGACCCGACGCATCCAGGAGGCGGGAGATTTTGCCCCTTGCTTCACTCCGACGCCAACCCGTACCGTGCAGAGGACAGAGCAGATGTTCATGCCGAACACCTAGAACGCCAATTCTCACCGCTGCCAACGACCGTAATGGAACACGTCCAAATGGTATCCGAGGAGGTAAAGGTTTTCCTAATTTCCTCCCCCTCCCCTCAAAATTTCTCCTTCTCACCGAGGGGGGTCCTGAAGACCCTCTCCCGCCTTAAGCCAAAAAAGGCCCCCCAGTGCAGACGGAAATGCTGCCCTCCGACACCTTCCCTTCAGAACGGTGGCCGCTCTCACCCACCTGTATAACGGCACCGTCAGGACCAGCCACTTCCCCTCCCCTTGGAAGATGAGCCTAATAATAAATATCCAAAACCCCACAAAAACCTGAGGCGGGTCGAGGGCTTCCGGCCTATTACCCTTCTTTCAACCCTCTTAAAAACCTTTGAACTCCTTTTCTTCAAACACCTTTCCCCTTATATCCCTCGTCATGAGGAACAGTTTGGTTTCAGGTTCCAGCTGAGTACCACACTTCAGTTGGTACGCTGCCGGAGTGCCACAAGGTAGCGTTCTCTCCCCGGGGCTATACAATTTTTATGCGACGTGCCCAATGACCCTGGCACCACTGCGGCCACTGTGGCCCCATACACGTTGTCTCGGGCTCCGGGTCGGGATCCCACGCGTCGCTTGGAGTCTGTAGCGGGCTTCGATCTCTTGATTGTAAGTCCTGATGTGTGTCTGAGTGGTGATGATAATAATACAGCAACAATTATTATATTCTCCTTTATTGGTGCTTAACACTGACTACGTATTACATATGAGGTATATGCCTAACATAACAATATACCTACGTCTACACTATTTATAGCATTTTGGCCAACTGAACTGAACTAAATAGGCTTTACTTCATGACATCTGTCAATGTCAAAAATGACATTGACACTTACTTTTGTCAATATGCAACATCTCCCTTTTCGAGAAAAAAAGCAAACTAATATTAGTATTAAGTAACTTACATAACTAATAACAGTACATTACTTATCTACTCAAATTTCTCATGTATGTACAATTTAGGACGTCTCACATTTCTACCAGACCTGGTTACGTAACCGGTATTTTCTAGACTTCCCATAGGAACACAGTTATCATCGATAATGCAATTTTGAACAGGACCGTCTCCGAGCTGTGCCGAACTCATGGGATCTATACTGTCCTGAATGGGAGGCATATCGTCAGTGCTGCCGTTGCCATAAAAAGAAAAGGTGGAGGATTTGTATTTTTTAAATTCTTTTTTCTAGGTCTAATGTGTCCCCTATTCCTCCTATACACAACACCATTTGGATCCACTACATAATATGATCTACCACAACCTAATTTCTCTTTAATTATTCCCGGAGACCAAAAAGATTTAGGATTTTTTTTGAAATAAATGTCATCTCCAGGCTGAAACAAATAGGATGTATACTTCGCATTCCTGTCAAAATAAAAAGACATTCTGTCTCTGCTTTGATTATGACATCTTTCAAACGTCGAAAATTTTACAACTTTTGGTCTGAGTTTTCTGTTTAGAATTGGTAAATTTACTCGCAAGTTTCTAGACATTAATAATGCGGCCGGACTGGGAAAATCTCCCTTAGCAGCGTTGCGGTAGTGTAGTAACGCCAAATGTATATCCGAGCCATCTTCCTTGCATTTTCTTAATATAACTCCACTTTCAGCCTGGCCATTAGACCTGGACCAATAAGGACTGGTAGTAATGTGTTCTACATCCCAATCAACAAGAAAAGACTTGAATTTGCAAGAGTTAAATGGTGGACCATTGTCAGATATTAATGTTTTCGGGATACCATGTCGAGCAAAGAAGGATTTGAGGTTTTTAACAACGTTATCGACAGTGTAATTCTTATGCAAAGAAGCTAGCTCTATGTACTTGGAATAATAATCCATGCAGACAAGGAAATTTTCTCCATCAAAATATAATAAATCTATACCTACCTTCTCCCACGGAAGATAAGATATCTCATGGCATTTTAACGGTTCCTTGGGTATATTTGCCATGAATTTTGCACACGCCAAACATTGATCAATTAGGTTTTTAATATCCGCGATAATATTTGGCCAATAAACTGTTTCTCTAGCTATGTTGAGTGTCTTATTAATACCTAAATGCCCACAGTGTATTTTATCTAAAATCTGTCTTTGCAAGGATTTTGGAACAATAAGCCTAGTGCCTTTAAATATTAAGCCGTTCATTATATGTATTTCATTTTGAATGTTCCAATATGGTTTCACAAGATAGCTTACTTTGTCTTTGCTTCTTGGCCAACCATTCTGAATATAAGACTTGAGCAGATTTAAAGATTCATCATTTTTACTTTCTAATAATATTAATTCTAAATATGGCTTACTCACTGAGAGATTAGAAAATATTGAATTTACATGATATTGTAAGTCTTGTTCATACTGAGGTATGTATGTATCACTAAGTGAGGCTCTTGACAAAGTATCTGCTATATACATATATTTACCAGGTACATAAACCACTTCTAGGTCGTAACCCTGCAACGATAACATCATTCTTTGTAGTCTAGCAGGTACTGCATGAAGAGGTTTTTTAAAAAGGTAAATTAAAGGTTTGTGATCAGTATGAACAGTTGTTTTACTGCCATAAATATATTGGTGAAATTTATTACATCCAAATTGTATGGCAAACAATTCCTTTTCAATCTGAGCGTAGTTTTGTTGAGAGGAGGTAAGTGTTCTTGAACTATATGCAATGGGTCGTTTGTTTTGCATCAATACCGCTCCCAGTGCATTCTTTGATGAATCTACCGACAAAATCACAGGTAAGTTGCAATTATAATTAGTTAACATAGGTGCTTTAGATACGACTTCTTTTAACAAATCAAAGCACTTTTGACAATTTTCATCCCATAACCATAATATATTTTTTTTTAACAAATTTCTTAAGGTATTAGTTTTCTCTGCTAGATTTTCTATAAACGGTGCTAAAAAATTAATCATGCCTAGAAACCTCTGCAAATCTTTAATATTTTTAGGTATGGGCATATCTTTTATGGCTTTAACTTTCTCTGGATCAATTTTTACACCTTTACTAAAAATATAGCCCAAATATGCAAATATATAATATCTTCTTCTAGAAGAAACTTGCACTTGGCTTTATTTAATTTTAAATTAACTTGCCTAGCCCTTTCCAAAAACATTTCTAACCTTTTATTGTGTATTTCAATTGTTTCACCGTATATTAAAATGTCATCACACCAAATTATTATATTTCAATGTCTCCGAAAAGATCTATCATGGTTTTATAGAAAATTTCTGTAGCCGTGTTTATTCCAAAAGGTAATCTTAAAAATTTGTATCTGCCAAAGGGAGTTTGAAATGTACATAGATCACTACTTTCTTTAGTTAATTTTATATTATAAAACCCAGAAAACGCATCTAAATGCGAAAAATAAGAGGCTTTGGACAATTTAGACCTGACTTCATCTATATTTTTAATTGGATAATGACATCTCAATAAATTTTTATTTAAATTTCTAGGATCTAAGCAAATTCTCAATCCACCATTCTTTTTCATGGCTATAACTAAACTACTCACCCAGAGAGTAGGTTTGTTCACCTTCCGTATGACTCCCATGTTTTCCATGAGTTGAAGCTCTTTCCTTAACGGTTCAACCAACGCGAAGGGTACCTTTCTAGGGGGGTCAACGCACGGAATAGCATCCTTATTTAGCACGATGCTGTGTTCGTATGGGAGGCAGCCTAGACCCTGAAACACATCATTATATCTGGTCACAATTTTGTCACAAGTTTTTTGATATATATTATACACATTTTGCTCAACATTTTTGACATTTTCATTATTTATATGAAAGTTTTTTGTTATTAAATTTAGCTTTATACAAGTGGGTAAACCAATCACAGTTGGACAATTTAATTTAGTTACAACAAAAGTAATGTTTTCTGGTTTTGTTTTGTTTTCAACTAAACAACAAATGTTTGACACTGAAATTATCGGAATTCTGTGCCCACTGTAGGCAAAGATATTATATTTTTTACACATTTCTTTACTCTGTTTGTCAAATTTAATATTCAATTCTTTAAATACTTGATAAGACATCACATTTATGTCTGCTCCAGTGTCAATTAGGCAATCTACATTTTTGTTGTTTATTTTAAGAGAATAATGCCAGGAATTGTTTGTGTTAATCAAATTTGTACTAGCATTTTGTGACTTTATGTTTTTAATGTTGAATAATGCCCCTATTGTAAATCTCTCAGCCTCAGCACCTTTGGGGCTTGATTCATCATCGAGATTTATGCTACCTACCCCAGAACCAATAGTCCTGACATTATTTTTCTTAAAACATAGATGAGTAAAATGTCCATATTTAAAACATGACCTGCATCTGTATTTCCATGCTGGACAGTTGCGGCGACCGTAGAAACCGACAGTAGAAAATTGCACTCAGTCGCTATTGGCGAGTGACACAAGCGGTTGTGTTACGCAAAAAGATTATTTTATTGTTTAAGGTGGGATAAAGGTTACCAAAGTGCCTTCGTGTGATTTTATGCGTTGTACAAATCATTCAAAATGAAAAAAACAATGCTCATGGAATCGCATTTCACTTATAAGCACATGAAAACTTAAATTTCTTATGATATTTCTAAATTTATTTAATGTTTTGATCGCCATTTTGCGGAGCGAGATAGAAATAAAAGAAACATAAATTTATGATTAATTAAGGAAGATCACGTCACACGTGTCATTATCTTGTCTCGCTCACGCTATCACCACCAAATGAAGCATCATTTCATTTCGTTTCGTTTCGTTTCGTTTCGTTTCGTTTCGTTTCGTTGCGGCGCGGTGTGAGCGTTCGTGCATGTAGTTGTGTATCAGGCCCATTTTTCAGTTGACAAATATAAGGACTACCGTATCTTCCGCTATTTTGATTTAATCTATGTTTCTATAAACTTATAGCCCAAGAGCTACTAAGAAATGTAGAGCAGCAGGTGTTTGAAGTAAGCTGAAATCTTGATATAAAATTTTGAAAATTGAATGTGGTTTAAAGTGGTTTATAAGTTGCCCCTGGCATATATTAACTATAGGAGATAGAAACTTGTAAGATTCCATGCTGATAGATCATGCTAAAAAGGGAAAATGTTTTGAGCGAAATCGGACACTATATTTTGAAATAATTCAAAGAAAACTTATTGCGCGTTGATAGTTACGGAATCCTTATCCTTATCCTAGAGTCTTACACCTAGAGTTTTATTAATGTTTAAGTTTTTAAGTTTATATCGTGTTTTTATTTTTTTTAACCTTTTTCCAATTTACTTTTACACTGGTCTGGTAAGGTTAAAGCCCTAACTCAAAAAAAAAAAACATTTAACTAACACTATATCACTACACTATATCACAGGTTTTTGGGACCTGCAGTCTCGTGTTGAGGTACAATAGGAGAAGTTTAGGACAAGGTTTCAGTTAACCTCAAACACGTGCTCTAAATTTTCTAGTAGCTAATATATATATATATATATATATATATATATATTAGCTACTAGATATACTATACTTATATACTATTATATGTATATATGTATATATATATATATATATATATATATATATATATATATATATATATATATATATATATATATTTCATTTGATTTTTCACACATTTGCTTGCAGGTTGTGGGTATTTTTCCGCGGGATATTGCTGAATATAATATTAATTAAATTGTATACTGATCGGATGTTGATGAAATTTGGTATGGTAGTAGTTTAAGCTATGGTTTAACTTTTAGGCTAATTTTTATCCCGAAAAATATCCCATGGTATTTCGGAAGTGTTTATTTATAAATATTGAGTACAATTGCGCAATCACATTAACATTAAAAACATAAATTTCAAAACGTTTGAATGTGTTTTTAGATGTAAAAAGATTTTTTCCAGCAATAAAATATTGCTACATTATTTTGCGTCTACCACTGGGAGTAAGAAAATGAATATGAGTAAAATAATTTTTATCCTGTGAGGGCTGTGTTAAATATGTAAGATAACTTTTATGCCCAAGGGATGTCTAGAGATTGTTTATGCGTTAGTTAAAAAAGCTTGTACCTCTCTATTAATAGATTCTGGGTTTCATAAATTGTAACCAATATTTTATTGTAGGACTTGATGAAGTTTTAGGGGTTCCGTAGAAGGTTCTCGAGAACTTATACATCGACCAAACACTCTTAGGAAATGGGCCTCTTTTTATTCTGGTCCACCGCGCAAGTCCAGTGCGAGCTTATAATCACTAATAACTATTAAATTTTAAACTAGATTATGCCCTCGTAAATACAGTATCCCACGGGAACAATGTACTGTTTCAGGATAAAAATTTGCCAATGTGTTAATCTAGCTTAAACTACTACCATACCAAATTTCATCATAATCCGTTTAGTAGTATTTGCGTCCATCCATCCATCTATCCTCACAAACTTTAACATTTATAATATTAGTAGGATTCTCTCTTTTCTTAGTTTCTTTTTTAAATTTGATCACGTCCTGAGACGATCTAGCATCTAGATTTTGCGCAAGTATTCGTATCTTCTAGAAACATTGAATGCAGCAAGTTCCAGGCGTAACTACCGAGTACCGACAGTGACAAATGGTTCGCACTCCAGTCACCACTCCAAATGATAGATCGCATAACGCTTCAATTTAACTTCCTAAGAAGCTAAGGCCTAACAGGCTTACATGTTACATTATTCATATTGTCTGCATCTTAGCCGCCAAAGGTATAATAAATAATTAATGTAACATCTTTGATTAATATTTGTTACTTACATTGTTACTTAAACATATTAATTACTAGCTTTTTCCCGCGGCTCCGCCCGCGTAAATATAGTATCGGGTATCCTACGGGTGTACGATATGTACATAAGAGATAAATGAAATTCTGAATACTTTAAATTAATTATATTCAGGTTTTACAAAGTTAGAACAAATTTTAATATGAGTGTCCACGAGTACGGCTGAAGTAGTGCGTCGTGGTTTTGCGTCGGGTATCGCCGCGAACGTTCTCGTGCGTGTGAGTGGGACGAAAGAGCGCCGTCGTGCGCGCTCGTGTAGGATCTCGCATATGTTCGGTGCTAAGCATAGCGAACAACGGGAATGCTGGATATTTTGCAATAAAAAGTAGCCTATCTTTTAAGCCTACTACCATACCTGATTTCATCGAAAACCGTTCAGAACTTTTTCGTGAAAGAGTAACGAACATCCATCCATCAATCCTCAGAATCTTTTACATTTATAAATAAATAAATAATATATAATAAAATACTTCTGCAGTCTGTACTTAAATATTTTTCTACCTTCTACTCCTCTGAGTATACACTCTATATTGATATAATGATAATTACTACAATTTTTAAATAAAAAAAACTATAACCTATTTTAAAACGAATCTATTGACACCTCATTCATTAAAATCGGACCAGTAGTTTAGGCGCTGCAGTGGAACATACATACATACCACATAGACTGCCAACATCATTACCTACCCATCCTTTTGACTCCCCCGGAGTCTTGTAAAAAAGACGTAATATTGATAAGTTGATCGCAGCCTGTGTCCTCGGATATTAAGCGTGACATATTGGAGCGAAGGTATTGGGTAATATCCATAAAGGCTTCTATTCCGATATAGATAAATCTGTATACGCCATTAAACTTCGTAAAGAACCCGCTGGCTGTGACGGGTTTTGAATTTAGTGTTTTGCGGTAAAAGGTGTGTAGTACCATATACGTAAATGTAAATTACGTAGTAACTATTACGTATTAATCTGTGGGTGTGGGTGTGATGAAAGATTTATAAATAAATAAAACAGATTTTATGTTTCTAATTTTTTTTTAAACTCTAATCTTTGACAATATTATTCTGTTAAATTTTTAAAAAACGTACCGCCGTGCAGGTCCGCCGCGGTGCTGCTATAGGATTTTTGCTGAAGCGTCGCGCGTCGTCGGTGAAACGCTGCAATGCTACGTTGATAATAAAAAAATAATTGAAGTTTTGGCGAATCGCTATTGGCGAAATAGATGATTTAACATAAGGAAATTGTCGAAAACGTTTTTGTGACCATTGTCACTTTTGAGAAAGCTCCGTCAGCGTATTTCGCGGATTCCGGCCTTTATTACCTCCTTTTTCATGTTTTTCCCAGAAATCCTGTAGATAAGCGATTTGACCGCGTTTCTTATTAAATAAAAATAAGGCTTTTCCATTTCTATTTAAATTTAGTCGATATTTTTTATTTCATTGCAGCCACTAGCAAAGTTAAAGGTGTTTTTTAAGGTTGCTTAGCAACAACAACCCTTATATATTCGCTCTGTCTGTCTGTCCGTCCGTTATAATTTACTAACTTCCGGTAATTATGTATATAACTAATTTTTGTATAGTTAAAAACTAGGTAGATTATATTTTTGGCATCTTCAAATAATCAATATTTTGTAATTTTAGAGGAGGCTTCTCATACATGTCCAGTGAGGATGAAGAATTCAGCCATCGAGTGGGGTATCATCGAATATGTCTTTACAAATGACTACATGACTTTTTTGAAATACCTATTCAGCATTTAGTGATCATGTAAAGTTTCCCACAACTTTCGTGCGAATAAAAATCTCGAGGAAAACGTTACCGGTTACTACCAACTAATTAATGTTACTAGAATCATAATGACAATAAAATTTTGTTCTGAGAAACGGAAAACAAAATATGTACGCTATAGCGGGGGCCTTAATTATTGTTTATTAATTCCAGGAACTAATTAATAGTTTCATTTTAGAGTTTTTCTGTAGTTATATAAATAAAGAGATCTTTTTTATTATTATGAAAGATTATCTTAAAGAGCACTTATTTATTAAACATTCACAAGGTATACCAATTTATGAATAAGATTCGATAAATCAAAACGAGGTTTAGCTACTGTCCATACCATGGAGCAAGTAAAATACGACTATATCTTTTTATAAGTAAGTTAATTTAGTAAGTAGTAAGTTTACTAAGTTAACTTTGTTTATGGCACATTTATTATAGCACATTTAAACTCACAATTAAAAAAGTAGTCCGAGAGCTTAACATTTTTGGTAGCCACAAACCAGGCTGTTTTCGGAACTTATTCGAATTTACATGATCTAATTGGAGTTGATGTTAGACCAGTAAATACGTTCAAAGTCTGGTAAAACGTCCTGTGCAAAGTAGAGGCCCAAAATTAAATAAGTTGCCTCATAAATATTTAGCATGAGGTTCCAGCGGCCAAAACTCGCTACAGCTAAGAATATATTAATGTTAAAATAGACGTATTGGAGAGCATCTTTATTTAAACCGATAAATGATTCAGTACCTGGGTAACCGAGCTTTGCTCGTAGCTCTAGTAGACAAATAAAATAAATGAAAAGAATCACAAAAATATTTTACCGGGGTTCGAACCCACCACATTTCCGAAAAACGCAAAAATTAACCAAACTGCCAATCGGAATGACATTATTAGAGTCGAAATTATTGATAATATTTATATTGTTGCACGACGACAGAAAAAACAATATATAACATAAAAATGCGCAGTTTCACAGGGATAAGTCCGATTTTTCTCCTCCAAAACTAGCTGCATATTTAATTTCATGGTAATACTTGCAGCCGTTTTCGAGAAACCGATATATATACAAGATTGACTCTTTTAAAGTATAAGATAGAAGCGGGTGCTAATTTGTGAAAATCCACAAATTGTACTATTGTAATGATTTGTTAAATTCAATAGATAGCCCAAGAGCTACTAGGAAATGTAGAGCAGGTATTTGAGGCAAGCTGAAACTTTGTCCCATACTTCTCCTATTGTACCTCAACACGAGACTGCAGGTCTGGCTCGTCAGAAGCGGGGCTAAGTCAATATACACATTTTTGAAAAGTGTATATAGTGTGTATAATAAGAATCTAGGATAAAAACCTAACCATGAGCATGTCACGACATGTTTAAGGCAGCCCCCGGATCTTAAATTTTTTTTAGGCGGAGCAAAAACTAAAACATGCCGCCCCCTCCCACATATTTTTTTTTACATTTACCATCTTTATAATTTCAGCTATCCGATGTACACTAATGAAGGTTTTTAAATTCGTGACATCTGACAGCTTTTTGACACGACAAGGACCGTCGGGCTACCAAGCGCCGCCTGGTGACAGAAAAATAATCAAAAATTCTTCTTATTGACGTTTTTGATACCACTTACGCCACCAGATGACGCTTTGTGTGCGTAAGGTCTGCCCCCTAGCGGCAGAAAAAATATCAAACCCTCATTGATTGAATCAATGATTGACATTTGGACTTAGGCCTTCCGGAAATAATGCATCCAGTGGATTAAGCCAGCGTGGGGCCCGTAGCAAATTCTGCCCCCGAGCGAAAAGCGGGCGAGGGGGAGAGCATAATATGCTCTTTATATAAAACGCGAGCGAGCAAGTTTTTTATTCTATTTTACTACTTGAACTAAACTTTACACCCTAAATGACTATGTACTTTAGAAAATACAATTAAATCAATAGCCTAAAACCGACCGATGCGCGGTACTAAGTAACATAATATGTGTTCTGTATCCTAAACGCGAGCGAGCGGAGCAAGCGAGAAAAACTTTTTCCTACTTTCAAGATTAAAATCTGTTAATTTTTAATTTATAAACCACTTTGGAGGCCGAATACTCGAAAATGGTTGACTTTGTAAAAAAGCTTTGTATGAAACCTTGCCTTTAATTGAAAAGATCTGTTAAACGATACCCCACACGATGTGGCAGAATGAATATATATTTTTCATCCCCACTTCACATGTATGGAGACCCCTAAAATGCAAAATTATTGTAATTGTATGACGCCAAACCCGAGATCTATACAGTCTTTAACTGTACTAAATTTCTGTCTATATGTCTGTCTGCGCTTCTAGCTTCTGTAATTATGAATATAAATAGCTGAAATTTGGTACAGTGAAAGACTGTGTATAGATCTCGGTTTTAGAAATGTAAAATTATTAAATTTATAATAATTTTATATTTTATGGGTGGCTTTCCATACATGTGAAGTGGGAATAAAAAATATTATAATTCACTAGCTTATGCCCGCGTCTTCGGCCGCGTAAATACAGTATCCCTCGGGAACGCTGTACTTTTTGGGGATAAAATGTAGCCTATGTTTTAATCCATAGCCTAAACTACTAACTACCATACCAAGTTTCATCAAAATCCGTCCAGTAGTTTTTGCGTGAACGAGTAACAAACATCCATCCATCAAATAGTATAGTAGGATAATACAGGAAAGGCAAAAGTATTTTTTTTTACGACGATTTTTTTAATAACTCAAAGCTAAAAATATATTTCCATATAGATACTAGCTTTTGCCTGCGGCTCCGCCCGCGTAAATTTAGTATCTATCCTACGGGAACACTGTACTTTTTCGGGATAAAAGTGGAATATGTGTTAATCCAGAGCTCAAACTACTACCATATCAAATTTCATCAAAATCCGTTCAGTAGTTTTTGTGTGAAAGAGTAACAAACATCCATCCATCCTACCTAAAGGATAAAAACGGGACCCTATTACTAGACGTTGTCCGGGACTTCGTACGCGCAAAAAGAAATCCTACGGTAACCATACATTTTGCCACGATAAAAGTAACCTATGTGTCAATCCAGAGCCTAAACCACTACCACACCAAGGTTTATCAATATCATTTGTTGAAAATTGTTCATTTTAAACATTCATCCATTACTGCATTGTCACAAACTTTCACATTTATAATAATATAATAGTAGTAGGATTATTTCAGTAAGTACTATTCAAGATACTAACCGGTTTTGTGCCTGTGCTGAGCGCGCCGGGCGCGCGTCAGTACTCACTACGCAATGCAGCGCGCGCAACGCACGCTCATGATCATGTCTCACCACGCACCTATGTACACCACTACACACCTGAATTACAATGTACAATAATTACTTTTGTAAATACTTACATTTTATTGTTAAGTGTGAAGCGACGACTGAACGGCGTGTGGTAAAACTTGTACAAGTTTATATTGCGCCGAAATGTAATGTTTTTGTATTTATTATAGTAATTGATAAATAAGACGGAAAAAAAAAGAATATTTTGTCTAAGCCTTGCAGCTTGCCTTGATTATTATATACCTTTCATTTTTACCTATGAATAGGCACTATGCATCTTTAGAAGAAGTCGCTGATGTACCAACTCAATTAAACCTTCTCTAGTGATGATAGTAATAGATAAATAAATCTTGAGCTTTATGCACAAAACAACCCAATAAATATCGACTGGATGTGAAAGTGATTGGTTCATTGTGGGATTCGTTCATTTTGTTTTCAAAGTTCTAAAGAACTCTTATAACTTCATATCCAGCCACATTCGAGGTCAAAACTCCAATATGGCTTCTGTTTTGGTTGCGTCAAATGAACAAAAGAGTATCCGATGATATGGAATGAAATTTCAATATTGGATAAATCCGTTTTAGGGTTCCGTACCTCAAAAGAAAAAAATCGGAACCCTTATAAAATCATTTTGTTGTCCGGACGTCCGTCCGTGCGTCTGTCTGTCGTTCAAGGTCATTTATTTCGGGAACCCGTGGAGGTATCGAGTTGAAATTATAATTTTACATTCAGTGTACGTAGGGTCGGCTGTGAAAAAGGATACAGCCGCATTTGCCACAAAACATGCGTATTTCACCACTCTTAAGGGAAGGCTCATAAGGGGTTTAAATAGGGTATCATATTATGTGAGAATTCCAAAACTATTAATTAATTTAATTTTTGAGTATGCGTTGCATAATATTTTAATTGAAATCATAATAGACAAAAATAATAGCTTCACCATACAAACATTCATCACCGATTTTCATCAGGCTCGACAAAAGGTGCGAGATTAGATCCTAGAACTTTTTATGTTACTTTGTACGGAGCCCTCGGCCTCGGTGGGCGAGTCCGACTCGCTCTTGTCCGAGTTTTAATAATTAGTTATTATAAACGAAGATTATGACTGTGCTAAGTTTTCAAAATTGAATAAAGAAATACCTAGTCAAACGCTAGCATCAAAATGTAAAATCTAATCGTACGTTTTCTAAGTACCTCAGCTTAGAGACCAAAACTGTTCGTATAGGGCTAAGCGTGAAAGAACCAATTACTCATAGTAAAGGGTCTACAACCACAAAATATTTATTTTTACATAGTCAGAGATACCTTGTCCAGATTCCTAACTGATTCCTACAGTCTGGACATATCTTCGTGTGAAATCTTATAAAATAAATGTAAATGAAGTCGTGGAAGGAAATGCGAATAAGGTTAAACGGTGAAGTCTGTCGGACTTTATACCGCAATTTCTAAGGTATTCTCAAAGGATGCGAAGTTCAAAAAAATGGAATTGTGAATTAAAAATTGTGAAAATTGACTTGTGAATTACTTCGGAGGTAGATTACTCGGAAATAGTTCACATTAAAAAAAAGTCATGTATGAAGGCGAGGGCCTTTATTTAAGAACCATAATTACATAATATGCACAAAGCACGATAGCAATTGTTAAAAGCTGTATATATTATAAAGCCTATTTATGTATCGATCGCAAAATTGAGTTTGTAGGAAAAACCGGAATTTCAGAAAAAAAATCATCAGGTCTAAAATGGCCACCTTAATTAAATCGTACTAAGAAACATCAACTTTAAAATTAAAAGAAGTTGATCTTACATTAACTTCTGACAATTCTATTTTGACAATTTTCAATAGAATGCGTGAAATGGTACACATAATAAGAATAATTGCTTGTAAGCTATTATGAGAATTATTATAAGTTACTTTAAGATGACCAATTCTTCAGAAGTTGATGTTTCATAGTACGATTCACTTAATGTGGTCATTTTAGTCCTGCTGATTTATCAAGTGTTCTCCCACTAGGACACGCTCACACACACTTGTTAACACAAAATTTAATCTAGCCTATTACAGCATTACAGTTTGGAAATGATAGGCTTGTTATTATATGATTACCATGGTTAACTAGTGCTACGCTTAGTTTAACACAAAGCTGCCATTACACTGCACTGCCGAACAAGCTCATTCGCTATTCAATAACAGTATGATAACTAATTTCCCGTTACATTGAATTTTATTATAATTAGGTAGTTACAATTATAATAATTTTATGCAGCATTAATATTTTTAATAATTACACGCTGTTTAAATTATCATGAGAGAACGATTGGCTTTATCGATTGTCTAAGATGAAACATTGGATTCCGTAACTACAAGGAACCCTTATTAAATTTTGTATAGTTATATATTGTGTATAGATCTCGATTATGGCATCATAAAATAATAATAATTTTATATTTTATGGGCAGCTCATTATTTTATACATCGGAAGTGGGGATGAAAAACATTTTTTCATTCCTATTCGTTTATTACCTATTCGTCGATACCTACCCCACCCAATGGTGTACCATGACTCTCTTCAAATGACAAGGATGAGTTTATAGTTCACTGCACATGACAGTGAAAAAGTAGTCTCGTATTTAACTTAAATTAAAGGACTTGCTAATAATAATAAATCGAAAATGAAAGTGACGTTACTCTAAATTCAATATCGTGAACTTTTAAAGCTTGAAACTCACAACTAAGTCTTTCAATTTAAATTTCATTTATTTACTATGCAAAATCTGTCTGTGTGCAATTTCGAGATCGCATCAGTCGGCCGGATGGACTGAAGCGATTCGTTCCAGTGTTGCCAGCTCTGTTTTTGCGAACCTACTAAACTCGCGTCGATTTCTACTAAAAACTATTAAAAAAATACTGAAAACCCCCAAAAAACCACTGCATTTTATGTTTTGTTATAATAAAATTTTATTATTAATTGAATTAAAATTATTAAATAAATTTTATCGTCAAATTAAAATATACTAGCAAAAATTATGTAAATAGTAAATAAACATGTAGTTTTAAGTAAATTACGGATGAATGCTAGGATGTATTATTGTGATAAGGTGTCAATTTTTTTTTTGTGTGCCTAACCACAAATTTGCATAATATGATTACTGTCTGGCTCTTTACTACTAAAACACTACTAACAACTGAATTCCTACTAAGGAGGGAATAACTTAAAACTTTGTAAAATAACTAAGTTGGCAACATTAATTCTGGACTGAACGGACCATGTGTGACAAATCACTTCAGTTCTCGCCAGAGCCGCGGCCATGCGGGCGTGTATAGCGTACAAGCGTAGTGAGTTTACAATTAATAAACACGATCGTAGCTCGCAGCAAACCAGAACGAACTGATGCAATTTTTCCGTGTGTGTGCTCGAATCCGTTCAGGCGGAAATGACGTCAGTTCTAACTGAAACGAACTTCTCGGCTCGGCTTCTCTATAACTGACTGCGCGACGCAAAGGATGTGTTTTATATATTATATTGTTAATACATAACATTGTGTATTTCGAGTATTAAGGTGTGCAGTGTGCACACTGGCAATACTCGTTATACTGTATGGTGAGAAGTTACCCTCATTTTCGTATTTAATTGCACAAAAATCGGGGCGAAATCTAATTAGAACCACTTTTACATGACCTAAACTTCGTTCATTAAAATTTTGCAAACAGACCGCAAACTATGAAAAAGGAGATCTGAAAAAATAAATATAAATAGCGCCAAAGTTGTACACCAAAGGCAAAGCAATAAGAAATTGTCATGTTTTGAGATTATTATATATTAAAAATTAAAAACTTCTTTAAGGACATCTAGAAGGCCCAAAAGTGATTTTACCAAACCCTATATTATCTCTAAGTATATATTTATATAAAAGCGTTTTTCACCAAGGAACTTTATTAATAGAGTTTATGGTATTCTATTCTAAAATATTATTTACTGTTGCATTGTAATGAAATTGAAAATACCTTATTTAGTAATTATTTTGACATTATAACAATATTACTTTTGAAACTTTGCTGAAATACCGAAAATATCACATCTATGTAATTTTCAGACAGAACTTGTTATCTATAGTAACATTTATTTTATAATAATATTTTCAATCAGTAGCTCCAGCAAATTAAAAGTAATTTTCAGCCTTGTATTCAAAAGGTTTCATTATGAAAATACGTCAGTACAAACATTTTACCTCGAATAATATACCTGAAGAGTTACAAAGTTGTAAAATCTCGCCTTTTTAGGTTGCTATTGATTCAGAACATTTATGAGGCTGTAATGATGGGTTTGTATCCTTAATGTGCTTTTAAATTCAGAGCAGCAGTGTAAATGTGCGCGCGCAGTTCTAACAAGTCGCCCAGAGTCATAACTCTGATGACACTGGCCGAAGCGAACCACGTGTGTCGCACACAGAGTTTACTGGATAAATATTGCGTCAAGACACCAGTGAACATAGTGATAATATAAATCTAATTCGTTACAAGTGAAAAGTGGTGTGGAAAACATACAGTGAACTAGAAAAACAATTTCAGCACTTTGGAAAGGATAAGTTTTGACAACGGTAAGCGTTTGTTAAAAACTTTTAACATGTTTAAAATTTTCTTTTATTAAAGTTTGTAATTATAAAAAAAACGGACAATTTAAGATAGTCAATTTTCTCTGTAGCTTAATAATGAAGTGATTTTAGTAATAATAACAATTAACTACAACAAAAAACAATTAATAGAACAACAACAAATATTTATTTAATAGCTAGTTATTGAAATATTTGGACTCAATTATTGTTTTCAGCGACAATATTATTTTTTCTACAATATCAATAGCTGTTTTCAGGGTATCCCGTGAACCGTGACAACTAGACGGTTGAAATTTTTACAAATGGTTTATTTCTGTTGCTGCTATAACAATATATAAGAACAGAATAAAATAGATATTTAACGGAGGCTCCCATACAACAAACGACATTTTTGCCATTTGTTGCCCGATATTAATGACGGCATCTTACAGGTAGACGCTAGACGCTTGAAACATTAATTGAATATTGAGTTGTAATTTGTTGTATGGTCCCTAAAAATAAATAGTAAAATAAAAATAAAACAAATATTTGAGGTGGGCTCCCATACAAAAAGTATTTGGTTTTTCGCTGTTTTTGCTAGAGCTGGTTCGTAAAACTTCGTTTGCGTAGAACTAACGAAATCGGAACACTATATTTTTAACGGAACCCTAAGATAAAAGTAGCCTAAGTTACTCCTTATGACATCAACTATCTGCCAGTGAAAGTACCGTGTAAATCGGTCCAGCCGTATTAGCCGTAGTAGTAGCCGTCGTATCCGTAGAGATTAGCCGGAACAAGCAGATAGACGTACAGACATTATTTTTAAAATTGTTTTTTTTTTATTGTAAGTACCGTATATACTTTCATAATATGCATTTAGTGAAAAGCTGTTATTTAATATTACAAACAGATACTTTAATTTTATTTATATTTTGTTTAGAAAGCTTTAAAGATAATGGTCCGGAACCCTTCATGCGCGCGTCCGACTCGCACTTGCCCGGTTTTTTCTATTCTGTTTGATTTGCTGTTGTTACTAGTTTTACTCTGTTTTACCCGAATGCACCTATGGTTTAGGTGAGGCATTTTATTAAGTATTTAAAACAGTGAAGTATTTTATTCACAACTTATATTTTCACCCAATTCAAAAACAGTATAATTGAAATTGTGATACACCAGTATAACGCGGACGGAGTTTAAGACTAGCGTAAATCTTAAAGGGCTCAATTATTGTGTTTCTGTGCCGAAATCTAAATGATCATTCATCATTCTGGCACAGGGGATAAGTAATGAACGGTCTTCGGGCTGGTCAACTTAATCGCATCAATCTCCGACTGCTAGTCCTCGGCATAAATGAATAATTCGCCATGATTTTTGATACTTAAATCGAGGGATGGATTTCGCAACTTGAAGTAAAATATTTTCAAGTAGAAAGTCTCTTTTGTATCGTAACTTATATACGTTAACTAATTATAAGATTTGGCACAAATGTTCAGAAAGATACAGCTTGCAATCTAGATAAAAGGCCTTCGTATTTTTTTAATCAATTAAATATAATTTAATATTGATTTTATTGATGTAATAACCATGATGAGGTGAAGTGTCACCATGGCTATTTACAAGAGATGAATAAGTACAATTTTATTTCCATCAGCTAGGTTTCTTATTACAGTTCATTTTTTTTTGGACTACCTAATTAATGGAAATTACCGATTAAATTTATCTCTCTCTTCACTTGTGCGGTGACTACAGACGTAGACTGTCTGATAAATCAATACACAGGCTCAACTAGAAGATATTCCTCCAGAGGCTTGAAATTTTGCAACGAAATTCTTGCTACGGTAGCCCAAATGCAACTATATAGAATTTTGCTTTAAAACTTGCTACTAGTGTCTCACAGGTGACTAATAATAGGCGAGTTATAGGGAATAAGACAAAAAATAAGATAGAGACCGACCACGGTGAGCTGAGTGGCTAAAGTAATACCTTAAGTATTTTATCGATGACGCTGGTACTAAATTTCATATTCGGAATCGGCGGTCAGCGAACAAAAATACGAAAGGTATTTACTTCAGCCACTCGGCTCACCGTGGTCGGTGTTTCCCCTTTGCAACTTTTCGTCCACCTCCTGCGACTACAAGATTCGAAGGTGCATGAAGTTAACTAGCCCGCAGTAGATTAGAGTGGTGAAATGCTTGTTTTCATCAACCTACAGACCCGTACTCCAATAGTAAGGACGTTAGTGAAAGATGAGACAGCGGAGATGACGATATAAATAAATAACTTCAGGTTTTCTAACACAAAAACGTTGTAACATTTAAAACTCTTTTAAATGTTACAACGTTTTTGTTTGTTACACTCAATAGTCAATACCAATATTAATAGATGACCTAATAGACACGATATCGTACTGCTATTATAAATGTGGATGTTTGTTCCTCTTTCACGCAGAATCGACTGAACGTATTTTAATGAAATTTGTTATGGTTATATGTTAGTTACATTTATCCAGAAAAAATAAAGTGATTCCGTTGGATCAGTATCCAATGGACTAACTATCTTTTGCCCGCGGCTCCGCCCGTGTAAATAACTGTATTTAGAGCCGCGGAAAAAGATAGTTAGCGGGTAAATACGAAACCGCATAAAATATGTATGTTTATGATTTAGACACTATAGTTAAGTACCTATTTTCCGATCATAATATTATTAAGTTGTATTAAACGATGTTTGGACTTTTGATGAAATTTTCATCTATGAATTATTTACAAGCTAGGAGTTAGGAATTTATGAGTGAAATTTACATTTTTGAACTATATTTTATACGATAAAATATTATAACGTTTTAAGCGCTGGTTGACTTTCATACATAATATATTTATTCGCTTATTTAATTTTGTATCTTTTTAACATATTACTTTAAGATGATGGAGAAAAGCGGTGCATTATCAGAAATTATATTTAGTCTCTATGAAAAGTAAGTGATTTAGAATTAACTAACATTATAATTAAATGGGGAACATGTAAAGTATTTTTATTGGCTTTTCGAATAGTAAGTACATAATAAGCCAGAACATTTTGAAATGGCATAGTCTTTGCAATGGCATATATACAATCAACCGTTGATGAAATACAGTCGTCACAAAAGTGAGATGGTTGGAGAGCATTAAAAACGCTCTATACAAAAAAAAAAATGCACGAGTGACATCACAGCAGTTTTCAACTTTATGAAGAAAAATACAAAATTGATTTAATTAATTTAAATACTGTTAACAAAGAAAGTAGAAAGAGTAGTAAACAAAAAATGCATGAATTTGGTTTTTATATCATTGCAAAAAAATAGTTTTTTAGTCCTGTAGCTTTTTAATTTAGAAACTGATTACTGATTATGTACTTTTTGAATTTTTCGGTCCATATTTATGTTGCCTTTCAGAAAATATAAGAATTTTGCTGATTTAAAACAAATGCACGTTCCCTATTGGTTGGGCACTTTGGTTCACCATGCCGGCCGAACGTCGTCTCTTTCTTAAGAATCTTCAATTCTCTAGAATTGCATAGTCTATTCTCTGTATCTAAAATACACATAGACAGACGGAAGCTGGAACATGGAATAATTTATAAGGCGGGAGAGAATTTACAAAGTAGGGATACGTGGCTCCGCGGCGGCGAGCCGCACACTTGGTTCGCCTCAAGGTGTCGCGAATTAAAATTCAACGCGATTTAAAATTTAGAATAGTTGTAACGGAATAGTGGCATGGCATCGCAGTTAGGTAGACATACAGATTTTAACAGAAGCATCTTATAATATAGGTTAGGTTAGCCAGCTGATATGACAGCGTTGTCGTGTCTTATCTATGAAAAATAGATCATTACGATTTAAATCGCGTTTACTTAATAAATTCTGAAACAAATAAATTCTGCATACTCCGAAGATACGTAAACTGATCAAACATTTTTTGAGTCCCCATTATGTGAGCGCATTATTCAAAGTCTTTATTCTATATACTTACACGTAATCAAATTATGAAGGTTGTATCTACAACACGAATAACCCTCAAACCAATTTTAGTTACAGCCTTTAATGAGGGTTCATTGCGTACGTAGATTGCGAAGCCGCGCAAATTTACTATTTAAGTGGAAAAAACAAATTGTTGATTGTGTTAAACGAATAAAAATTAGTAAACGACAATCAACAATTTCAAAAGAAACACAACCAATTTATTATGTGTAAGAAAATCTATGGTCTTAAGTTTGAAAGGAAGGACTGCATTTTTCCATTAAATGCATAATCATATCATATTGGTTTGAACACAAAGATTTCGAAACTAAAGATAGGCTGTGATGTACATTGGACAGAACAAATCTTCATACAAGATAAAGTTACGTCATATTGGTTTTCGCCATACCTCAAATGTCAGCCATCTTGATTTCACCATATTTCAAATGTCAAAATGGCCCCAAAAGTTTGTCCATTTAAGTGCATATAGTTTTTGCCTCAAGATGCCTAGTCGTGTATATACGTCTATATTTAAACATAACTTTCAAGAACAAAATTAGAGCCTTACTTAGGTATATATTAGGTTATTACATATGAAATTGGCGTTTTGTAAAGTAGGAACATAAAGTCGATTTTTTTATAATTTTTCATTGCTATCTATGCACTTTTGCCATCTCATAGGTAGTTCATTGATTCCTTTACTACAAAAACCATTCGGACAGGAATCAATAAAATCTTTGAAGGCGCTTTGGACTGCCCCATCGGAGTTGAATTTTTTCCCTTGCAAGAAGTTATCCAAATTTGTAAAAAAATGGTAATCTGTTGGAGCAAGATCCGGGGAGTACGGTGGATGTCTTAGACATTCCAATTGAAGCTCTTCTATTTTGGTAGCCGTTTGTTGTGCAGTGTGTGGTCTAGCG
The DNA here is from genome assembly GCA_037179445.1 of Phengaris alcon alcon. Taxonomy (NCBI): domain Eukaryota; kingdom Metazoa; phylum Arthropoda; class Insecta; order Lepidoptera; family Lycaenidae; genus Phengaris; species Phengaris alcon. Next base: position 2,107,980 of record JAYRCH010000085.1, on the reverse strand, counting down.
TTGTCCTGAAGCAGCAGTGGCCTAGAGCGAATGACCAACCTTGGTTGTTTAACAGATAGCTTGTCCATCATGATTTGCAGTTGCTGGCAATAGACATTTTCCGTAATCGTCTGGCCAGACTTAAGAAAGCTGTAGTGAACGACACCGGCACTAGTACACCAAACGCTCACAAGTAACTTTTTTTGAGTCAATTTTCGCTTGGGGCGGGCTTTGGCAGGTTCGCCAAGGTTCAACTCATTGCAATGAGTGTTTCCGATTATCGTCCAGGATCCACTTTTCATCACAGGTAATGATTCGATTTAATATCCCTTCATTATTGTGCCGGTTGAGTAATGTAACGCAGCAGTCGACGCGTTGTTGTCAGTTTGCTGCACTCAATTCATGAGGTACCCACCTTTCCAGTTTTTTCACCTTCCCAAGTTGCTTCAAGTGGATTAACACAATTTCATCACTAACACCGCAGCCTGCAGCTAACTCGGACGTGGTTTGCGATGGATCCGCTCTCACAATAGCCTTCAATTCTTCATTATCAACTTTGGTCTCCGGTCGGCCACGGGGCTTATTCTGCAGGTCGAAATATCCAGAACGAAAACGTTGGAACCAAAAACGTACTGTGTTTTCTTTTGCGAAACCGCCGCCATACACATCATTAATCCTTCGAGCCGTTTCTGCAGCACTGGTGCCACGGTGTTACTCGAAAATAATAGAATATTTCAAGTTTTTCATTTTGTAAACAGAGTGACGCAAAGAAAAAACCAAAAGAGGAAAAAACAAATGAATTATGGTTTTCGAAACACAAATGCATGAGTAAATAGCGGTATAAATTTGAAATTGGAATTCCTAACCAAAGAAGATATATTTGAGATCAAAGTGGCCAGTACGACAAAACGCCAATTTAATATGTAAGGACCTAATATTACTTATTTACTAAATATTAGGCTTTAGTAATAAGTAATGTTGTTTCGTGTATGGGCCTGTTTCACAATCTACTAATAAGTGTCAGATAGGTTTATGCAGGCTTTGTCTCTGTCGCTCAATGTAAAGTAAGCAGTGACAAAACTTCCGAATAAGCTATCCAACATTTGATAGAAGATTGTGAAACAGGCCCTTAGGCATCAAACTACAGTTTGATGTTGGCCAAGTTTTCTTATTTTTAGAATTAATGCAATAATAATATTTTTACTATGAACTACATTTCTGCAGAGTACGTCTTCGTTAATAATTAACTGGCGAACTTTGTTCTTCAACTTCCATAGTAGGTACCTTGCCCTATGACTTGTATTGTGTCTTCTCCAGTAAGAAAGTTTTAACTTTTTTCCTCGAGAAGAGTTTTATGGTTAGATAACCATGGACAAAAGACTAGAAAGATAGATAGATTTTTGATATTTGCATATAATGTAGGTAATACAATTAGGTGTTACAATGATTTTAGAGCTTTATACATTCCGCTCACGGCATGGAAAAGATTCACAGTTAAATTAATGAAAATTATTACTGGTACCAAAAACAAAAATTGATTAACTTAAATCTAGTTCAAATAATAAAAATTACATATGTATATTACATAAGTCAACATTTTTTAAGGTATTATTATTCACAGTTATAAACAAAATAATAATAAATCTTACTCATTATATACACATACCCACTAGATGATTTTTTTCCGAAAAAACCCCTTTCCAAACCAACGTAAAAACCCTTTAAAGCGAGCAAGTGAAACGGTTGAATCATAATGACTGCTACATTTTCCGAGTTGGCTGATATCACGAGTGTCGTAAGTCGTAAGTCGTAACTCGTATGTTTTGACAAGTTGGCTTTATGGTGAGTGCGTGAACTCGAGTGATGACGGTTTATTTTACTTGTTAATGTACGAACGCTCCATTTCAGCACTTTTGTATAAAATACGGCATCGGAAAACCATGTTTACCAATGTCACATTTTTTACGTACGCAAGTTTTTTAGGGCTCCGTAGTTCACGTCTGGAAACCCTTATGGTTTCGTTATGTCCGCCCGTCTGTCCGTCCCTCTTCGGCTTACCGTCCAAACAGTTAGTGCTAGAAAGATGAAACTTTGTGTATTTACCACGTCAACAAAGCGCTAAAATAAAATCACGAAAATATATTTTTTGGGGTAAACACGTACGTACGTAAATATTGAGAGGTTGCTACGACGATTCTTTTAAAGCGCATAATTTTGTTAAAGTTGGCAACCCCTCTAAAAGCTAAATGGCTAGCTCAAAAAATCTGAAAAAATTCATGATGGTTGTCAATGTGATGAACTTTGAATTAAAATGCTTTTGCTAGGTTCAGTAGTTAAAGAGTAATATGCGCTTTATTAGAAAACTTTGTACGAACATCGTGAAATAGCTATAAATAAGCTTGTAAAATATTGATAATGGTACGGAACCTTACGTGCGCGAGTCCGACTCGCACTTGGCCGGTTTTTGATTATAATACTATAGTCGTAACTTTTGTATCGAAGATACAGTGTGTTTTTGCATAGATTTAGTTTAGGATTAGATCGTCTGATTAACGGCCGGTTATAACTTATCTGCCAATAACTATTTGTTAAAAACGTCGTCATCCAATCATTTGCCGGTTTTTCGCGATACAAATGTGACGTTTGTAACAAATAGTTATAGGTAGATAGCTTATTGAAACGGGCCGTTAAAGAGTTTCGCGTGCGGTGCTGCGTGGTGAAAAACGTTAAACAATTTGCTATTGACAGCGTGCCAAAATACTTTCAACTGTAGAGTAAATAAATGAATAGAACACTTTTAGCTAATTAATAGCCGAGCTTTTCGTTGATACTTTTAGTGCTAATAGGAAAAGGTTGTGGTCAGGATATAGGACATACATAAATCGTACATTTTACTTAATTTTACATTCACTGAAATTTAATTGGATCTCTGAAACGAGTAGACAAATTGTTCCTTATTCAATTGAATATTGTGTTTGTAGGATTCACGACCCGGTCGACTACTACACGCAAGTTCGCCCGCGTAGAAACCGATAAGATACATTCACCTATTCACTCATCTAGGGATTTAATTCGTCAGTGAGCGATTTAGGATTTGACTTGGGTGCTCTAACAATTTTGTCAAACGTCACTTGGCTGCGAGTATGTAGGTACGTTTGAAATCAACCACCACCAAAGGGCAACAACATCTGGGGGTATGGTAGTGCACGCCAAGACGAGCCAAGCGATGCGCAAGGGGCTACCTTCTCGTTCTTATCGAAGCGCTTCGTATATTTTCGAACCCTCATAACTTGGCTTTGGATAACACCAGGTAAACGCAATCGGGAATATCAAAATATGTTTTATTTCATAATCTCTACATCTTCGTCAAAATTTGTGGCTTGGCCGTTTTCGACCTATTGGACGATACGAAACACGATTGACGATGGGGTAAAATGGAAAAATATTTTTTGCCACCGCGATTTTTTAGAGACCCACCGCTAGAGCCACAGCCAGAGCAAATATGAAATTTATAATATTATTATAGGATATCAAAAACTAAATCTATGCACAATCTATAACTAACCCAAATTTCTAGTATTTACATTCATATTATTTACATAAGTTAGAAGTGCGAACAGATAGTTAGACAGACAGACGGACAAAGCGAAAATATAAGTGTTCCTTGTAGTGCTACGGAACCATAACTAGGTAATGTACTTTTATGTTTTTAATTCTCTAAGCACAGAAGATCCGAATTATTTCATGAATTTGCAAATGGAGTCTATATAAACTTTTAATATTTTTGCTTTCATTTGATTGCTTTACTTAAAAATAAATGTCAACTTTTTATATTTAGTTTTTTTATGAATAAAATTAACTTTTTCCAAGAGTCCATTTAATTTTTCCGTCGATTTCATTAATTAAAAAATCCACAAAGTTTTTACCGTGTATTTATTGTGAAAGTCATATTTTACAAAGTTTAAAGCTGAATAAACACAATTATTTTATTTGTTCCGATTATTTTTTTCGCGGTAAATAAGCAGAATGGGTCGCTTGATCGTAAGCGATTGCATAGGCATGTACTGGTCAATCGCTTAAGGTATTACAGCTGACATAATATTATGGTCTAGTGGTTCCCAGACTCTTTTGTTTCATAGACCACTTTCAAAATTTTGCTGGATCTGGTGGACCCCTGCATCTATATTCTATATTACTACCAATTTCTAAAGCTCGAAAAAAAGTGAAGATTAGATCTATCTATCTATGGAAACTTGCGTTGTGGCTGAGTTTCAAGGACGATTAACAGTTTTCGAAAAAAAAAAGGTTAGAATTGATTGCTTGATCAGGTTAATTATTTGATAATAAAGTAGGTAGACTAAACAAGTTTTCAATAAAATTTTACTTTATTGTGTTGTGACTTGTGAGTGGATGTCAAAAAAGCAAAGTTGGCCAATCTAAAAAGTGACTCCATCCAACTTTACTTTTTTGAAATCTACAGTGACAGCACAAGGACCAATCAATTCTCACAAATTTTATTTAGAGTACGTCCCATTCGGAGTGGTAAAAAGAAATATAGTATATTTCCTTGTGTTGAAGGCTAGTTATATATAGTTAGTTATATTATATATTCAAATATATAAATTATTACACTAATAATTATTATTGTTTTAACAAGCGTAATATAATCAAAATTAAACACTTATTTATATCGTAGAAGTTATTCTACAATGGTAATTACAAAAAAATATAATTTTAATGAGATGGATGTACTTGATGGATTGACAGCAAATTATCAATATTTGGCTTGAGTTTTGTAAGAAATAACCGCAAATCTCCCCGTTCTGTGATATTCAATCTGTTCCTTTTTTTTGTTAATAAGTTTGTAACGCCACTAAAACTTTTTTCGATGAGATATGACGAGTGAAACGCTATCAGAAGCTTTTGCGCGATTCTCGTTCTTCAGTCTTATTTTTCAGGTATGCAGCCAAAATTTTTGATACCCTCTTTTAAATTTCACTTTCAGCTCCTCATTAGTGCTAAGCTCGAGTAGCTCCTCTTGTAATATTACATTCTCCACTTCCGTTTCATCAAATGGATGTATGATCCATGGTGGTATTTCCATCGACAGAATATATTCAAATCTGATTTTAAAATCATCATGCAGGGCAATCAAATATTGAACGTATGTCTGAATATCTTCATCAAGGCATTCTACCTGCGATAAGTTTGAAAACTGTGAAAATTCGCGCCGACCAATATTTTCCTTCATAAATTTCAATTTACCAATAAAAGCTGAAATTACACTCTTTGTTTTTATTAAATTAAGGCTGTCCCCTTGTAATTGTAAGTTGAGGTCATTACATTTTTTTAATAAATCTGTCAAATACGCAATGTCTGCTTTAAAATTGATTAGGTTTTATTTAAATCAGGATCTTTACTTTCCAGAAATTCTAAAACTGAGTCAAAAAGTGAATAAAATCTTGATAAACATGCACCTTTCGACAACCAGCGTACTTCGGTATGTAACAGCAATCTTTGGAAGTTTTCATCATTTTCGTCGCACAATTGTGCAAATAAGCGCGTATTCAATGCATTGCTTCTAATTTTGTTAACTGCATTAATCACAAATTGAAGCGATTGGTGCAATCTATCATTCAACTTTTTCACTACTAGATGTTGTCGGTGGATAACACAGTGAATTGCAGTTACCTCTTGTATAATTCTTTTAAGATGGCCTATAAACCCACGATATCGCCCGACTATGGCAGGAGCTCCATCTGTTGCCACCGAAATAACGTTTGTAAATGGAATCGATTTTTCTTTTAAAAAATCACTTAGAACATTAAATATTGATTCACCTTTAGTATCCGTCTTCAAAGTTTTCGCGAATTCAAAGTAGCTCTTTATGAACTTCTTCGCCCATAACAAATCGAACATATACCAATAATAATGCTTCATTGCCAGGTAAAGTTGACTCGTCCAGTTGAATAGAAAAATGAGTTGTTTGCAGATAATCACACAAAAAACTTTCAACATCAGAGCTCAATTCATCGATACATCTTTGTATAGTGTTGTTACTCAAAGGAATTCTTTCATGTTTCGTATCAATTACCTACCTGTAAATATTAAATTAAAAAAAATCAAGTTTTAATACAAAATGTTGCAAAATGCGCCCTTTTAGCATTAGGCACGCGATATTATATTATATAGGCAGGTAGGTAGGTATACAAATAGGCAGGTAGGTACTTACTTTTCCGACACTGTCACTAATATCGATTCACTTTCCTTTATGAAATTTCGGAAACAAATGGGTAACGCTTATCCTTGACAGTCGTATTTATATTGGTGAAGAATTAAACACGTTCATACAAGATTGCAAGTACATACACCACAAGTCGTACTAATTAGCACGTTTGAACACGCATTGCGGACGGGACGGCGGCGACCGGCGCGGCAACAAGTCTCGACGCGTTGTACTGAATATGGAATATGCAAGTTTTCACAAGTAACAGTCGCTGAGCTTCTTAAAATATTATCTGCATATATTGATAGGAGATAATTGTCTTATTGAGAAGGTTTAATTTAGGTATCATATTGTTTGTGTTGTTGTATTACCGTATGATGGACAGTGTGGTTCAATAAGTTATAAATGAAATCGGAAAAGGAACGTGGCATAGGGCCGGATAGCTCAACTGGTAGAGCACTCGGCGCGATACCGACATGGTCTGGTTCGACTCCCAGTTCGGAACTATCCATTATTTTCTCAATTTATTTATAAATTGTCTTATTGAGAAGGTTTTATTTCGGTATCATATTATTTAAAATAACAAGCCAACATTTTAGTTTTTCACTATCGAAACCAAATTAATTTTCATGCACCCCTGCTTACGATTGTAGACCCCCATTTTTGTCACGTCCAACGGGAGATTCGACGGGGGTCTACCCCGTCGAATCTCCCGTGGACCCCAGGGGGTCCACCTGGATCACTTTTGGGAATTACTGGTCTAGCCGCAATAATGGTGCAGCCAGAGGAATATTATGTAAGCTAATATAAATCTAATATAAAAATACCTAGCGATTTCCTTTCTCATCTTTTAGAGCTGATCCACATGACGTGTTCCTTTTGAAATGCACGCTTGTTCACGCGCGTTGTAAGAGTAAAGAGGTCTGTAGAAAATAAATATTTCTAAAGTCAAGATATGCGATGAAGTACATTTGACAGAACAAATCTTCATACAAGAAAAAGTTACGCCATCTTGGTTTTCACTATACCTTAAATGTCAGCCATCTTGATTACACCATAATTGAAATGTCAAAATGGCTCCAGAAACTCCAAAAGTGGAGCCATTTAAGCGGAGACAGTTTTTACCTCAACATGCCTCGTCTATAATTTATACGTCTGTGATACAAAATGAAACATACCAGAGTCGCAAGTTTATTTGTTGGCAAGTTGGCAAGGCGTGGTTTGAGCTTTCCAATTCACGTCTTGCCAGCTTGTTACAGGTACCCATGTTTTCCCCCATGTGGACCTCTGACAGGAGGAATAATATCAATGTTATTATTTTCAGCGGGTCCATATACATTTGACGGTTGACCTATTTCAGTTTATTTGACCAACCACTGCCATTTGAATAATTCATTCCGTACTATAAATAATTTTAACCAATTAACTAACTGTTATTATGAAAAGTGATATATCTACTAACGGTATTAATTAACATAAAACTTCGTGTTAAACAACACCATTACAATATCGGGGGAGTTTAATAGATTGTTTTAATTGGAAAAATAACAAGGGATCGTATTACCCTGAATTTTACTAGCAATAATACATACGCCTACTCGGTTGACTGCTGTCGTCGACCTAAATTATTATTAGGAGCCTAAAACATAGGTTATGTTAACCTAGGATAAGCTTATGGAGACTTAGACAAAGATTTCAAAATTAAGGATGTACTATGACGTACCTACATTTGGCAGAACAAATTTTCATATAAGAAATTTTCACCATTCCTCAAATATCAGCCATCTTGATTTCACCAAACCCCAAATATCAAAACAGCCCCAAAAACCCAAAAGTGGGGCCATTTAAATAGACACAGTTTTTGCCTCGACATGCCTCGTTTTTAACCGACTTTCAAAAATAGGAGGCGGTTATACGTTCGGCTGTATATATATTTTGTATGTCACCGATAATCCCGATGTAAAGGGTATAGATATATATATATCCGAAGTTGGTCCCGTTTTCACCAAAGTGGTGACCTGATGATGGGATCCAAGTCCTCATGGATCCCATCGAGGGAACTCCTCGAAATTTATATGGACACATATGGTGATTTTTACTTTTTCTGAAGTAACCCAAGCATATGCTAACAAAAAGTAAGATTTTGCACCAAGGTATACCCTGGACTCAAAAGACTCAACTGACTCCTTATAGATAGAGTTTTGCAGATTTCGGCGTTGTTTAAGGAACTGCTAGCATATGCCGCTCTATCAATTACATTAATCATCATCATCACCACCATCATCACACTCTGCAACATCACATTACGACGATATAATAGGTACTTTTCATAGTATTTTAAACCGACACAGATATCTTTGAACATTACTCTGCCGTTTGTGAACCTACTTGCAAAACTATTTTGTTATTGTAAAGGTAATAATCCAAAATTTGTCTCTTAGTCATCTAAGTGGTGACCTGACGATGGGATCCATGATAAATCGAGGGAACTCTTCGAAATTTATATTGACGCATAGAGTGATTTTGACTTTTTCTGAAGTAACCCAAGTATATGCTACTAAAAAGTAAGATTTTGCACCAAAGTATATCCTGGATCCAAAAGTACTGAACAGAACTCCTGACTCCTTATAGATACATGTTTGGGGATTCCAGCGTTGTTTATAGAACTACAATCATATGCCATCATACCACTTACAATTATCATCATCATCATCACCATCATCTTCACACGAAACACTAACATATTATTACGATGACTACTCATCAGTTTTGTGCAACGATATCAATGTCTTTGAAATTTTGCTATTGCTAAAATTATATTCGTGATCATCATCATCACTATAATATATTTCATGCTTACATGCTAAATTTTTTCCGCCGATTAGTACATAAGATAATAATAATAATTTAATAATACAGTGTCTAATCATTATCATTACTGGTGATTGCTTAGTAGGACCACAGATCGGTAATGCTTATTGGGGAAATACCACGGCCTCTCAAAAAACTGGCATAAAATAACGCTTGAGTTTTTTTTGCCGAGAGAGTGAGGATATTGGAGGATATTATTATATAGTGAGGATATTATTTATAACCTTCTTAAAATGTGTAAATAATAAAATGTGTAAATAAATATAACTAAAAAGTGATGTTTTTAATTTATAAACATAAAATGAAAACCGACTTCCAAAGTAAAAATGCACATAAAGTATAATAAAACTTATTTAGTAAATAATTCCCCTTTTAAATTCGGCTAACATTTTAATCTCTCTACTCAATCTTCATAATTTTTAAGTCGGTACCAGCCTATTTGAATGCGAGTTCTGTAAAATATTGTTTTATCAGGATGTTGTTCGGGCTGGTACCGACTATGGTATAGCAATACCCGTTAAAAATACCCACAACCTGCCAGCAAATGTGTGTACTAGGTAGTAATGCGTACACTCAAAAACAAGATCGTGGCACCACCACACAATAAATAATGCCAACAAGATCGTGCATGGACCTTCACCACCATGCAGGTTGCAAAACTCGACGAAATTAATAAAAATCTGTAGAAAAACTAACAGCTGATTAAACTTTGCAAGCGTAAGGGTCAGTTCGTCGTCGTTCCAAACGAACGTTCCTCTCGTTTCGGTGTGACCTGACCCGTACGCCCTTATCTTATACTTTAAACGAGACAATCTTGTATATATATTATAATCTTAATCTCGGCGACGGCTGCAAGTGTTTACATGAAATTTATTTTGGGGGAAAAATCGGTCTGCATAGGCTTTATCCCTGGAAACTGCGCATTTTTAAGTTAGATATGTTTTTTTTAGTCGTACTACAATGTATCAATAATTTCGACACTCTAATGTCAGTCCGATTAGCAGTTTGGTTAATTTTTGCGTTATTAGGAAATTCGGACTGTGGTGGGTTTGAACCCCGGGCAATATTTTTGTGATTCTTTTTTTTTCATCAACTAGAGCTCCGAGTAAATCTTGGTTACCCAGGTACTTAATAAAATTATTAACGCAACGGTTACGCTGATCCATGTTGCTGTCTTTGTCTGTCAAGTGACTATTCTAGCGTATCAGACCACATATTAGGTCCTTACATATGAAATTGGCGTTTTGTAATCGAACATTAAATTAGGTCTTTACCTATGAAATTGCCGTTTTGTATGAAATTTAAACGAATTTTTTTCATGTATTTTGTATTTGTATTAATCGAAGTAATCACTCATGCAATCAATGCATCTTTGTCAACGCAGTGACAGTTTATTGATGCCCTTCTTGGAGAAATCAGCTGGACGGGAGGCAACAAATTCTTCAAAGGCATTTTGTACTGCCTCTCGGGTATTGAACTTTTTTCCCGCCAAGAAGTTATCCAAATTCTGGAAAAAGTAGTAGTCTGTAGGCGCAAGGTCTGGTAAGTCGGGCGGATGACGGAGAGCTTCCAACCCCAGTTCTTGCAACTTGGAGACCGTCTGCTGTGCAGTATGAGGTCGCACGTTGTCGTGCAGGAGCAGCGGAGACGAGCGATTGACCAATGCTGGTTGGAGATGTGCCAGCTTCTCCATCATTGTGTTCAGTTCTTCACAGTACACATCTGCAGTAATGCTCACTCCGTTTGGTAAGAAGCTGCGATAAACAATATGGGTCCATTTGCGTCAAATTGGCAAGGTAAAAAAGCTTGACAAATGGGTGCCCCACGAACTCAATGATCGCCAGCGCGAAGTACGCGTCGAGACGTGCCTTGCACTGCTCAACAGACATACAAATTAAGGAATTTTGAACCGCATTGTTACCTGCGATGAAAAATGGATTCTGTTTGATAACCTCAAGTGCTCAGCAAGTTGGTTGGATCCTGGTTCAGCACTTAAACAGGGCCCTAAACGAAAACTTGCCCCTACAAAAGTGATGGTCACTGTATGGTGGTCTAGCGCCGGTGTGATTCATCACAGCTTCTCACCAAACGGGGTGAGCATTACTGCACATGTGTACTGTGAAGAACTGAACACAATGATGGAGAAGCTGGCACATCTCCAACCAGCATAGGTCAATCGCTCGTCTCCGCTGCTCCTGCACGACAACGCGCGACCTCATACTGCACAGCAGACGGTCTCCAAGTTGCAAGAACTGGGTTTGGAAGCTCTCCGTCATCCGCCCTACTCACCTGACCTTGCGCCTACAGACTACTACTGTTTCCAGAATTTGGATAACTTCTTGGCGGGAAAAAAATTCAATACCCGAGAGGCAGTACAAAATGCCTTTGAAGAATTTGTTGCCTCCCCTCCAGCTGATTTCTTTAAGAAGGGCATCAATAAACTGCCACTGCGTTGGCAAAGATTCATTGATTGCCTGGGTGATTACTTCGATTATTACAAATAAAAAATACATGAAAAAAATTAGTTTAAATTTTTTCATACAAAACGGCAATTTCATAGGTAAAGACCTAATATATTTATTTAATAAAAGTATATACCATTGCTATCTATGCACTTTAGCCATCTCTTAGGTTGTTCATTGATTCCTTTACTATAAAAACATTCGGACAAGAATCAATAAAATCTTTGAAGGCGCTTTGGACTGCCCCATCGGAGTTGAATCTTTTCCCTTGCAAGAAGGTATCCAAATTTCGAAAAACAAAATGGTTCTCTGTTGGAGCAATGTCCGGGGAGTACGGTGTATGTCTTAGACATTCCAATTGAAGCTCCTCTAATTTGATAGCCGTATATTGTGCAGTGTGTGGTCTAGCGTTGTCCTGAAGCAGCAGTGGCCTAGAGCGAATGACCAACCTCGGTTGTTTAGCAGCTAGCTTTTCCATCATGATTTGTAGTTGCTGGCAATAGAAATCTGCCGTAATCATCTGGCCAGATTTAGGAAAGCTGTAGTGAACGACACCGGCACTAGTCCACCACTTACTCACAAGTAACTTTTTTTGAGTCAATTTTCGCTTGGGGTGGGCTTTGGCTGGTTCTCCAGGGTTCAGTCGTTACGATGAGCATTTCCGATTATCGTACAGGATGCACTTTTCATCACAGGTAATGATTCGATTTAATTATTTTAATAAGATTCGAATAATGAAGGGATCTTCATTATTGTGCCGGTTAAGTAATGTAATGCATCAGTCGATGCGCGTTTGTCGGTTTGCTGCACTTAATTCATGAGGTACCCACCTTTCAAGCTTTTTGACCTTCCCAATTTCCTTCAAGTGGATAAAAACACAAACACAAACTTTTATCACTAACACCGCAGCCTGCAGCTAACTCGGACGTGGTTTGCGATGGATCCGCTTACACAATAGCCTTCAATTCTTCATTATCAACCCGGCCGTCCACGGGGCTTGTTCTGCAGGTCGAAATTTCTAGAACGAAAACGTTGGAACCGAAAACGCACTGTGTTTTCTTTTGCGACACCTCCGCTATACACATCATTAATCCTTCGAGCCGTTTCTGCAGCACTGGTGCCACGGTGGAACTCGTACTCGAAAATAATACAATATTTCAAGTTTTCCATTTTGTAAACAGAGTGACGCAAAGAAAAAACCAAAAGAGGAAAAAACAAATGAATTACGGTTTTCGAAACACAAATGCATGAGTAAATAGCGGTATAAATTTGAAATTGGAATTCTTAACAAAAGAAGATATATTTGAGATCAAAGTGGCTAGTACGACAAAACGCCAATTTCATTGGTAAGGACCTAATATTTTGCTGTTGCGTTAAGATTTTTATGAAGGGTTAGTGTTTAAGGGGATGTGCGCACGATAGAACTGAATATTAGAGTTCTTTTAAACCTTTTTTCTCAGTCATGGTAGTATTGAAAAATCAAAAAAATATATTATCTTCATTACCTGTATATTAAGCCGAGGACTGTCTTTATAAATTGAAATTTTTATTTAAATATTGATTTAAAAATATGCTAAGTCCACCTCTTAAAAGTTAAAACCTTTTTTCTCTTCTATAAGTCACAGGAGTGTAAAAATTATTTTGGTATTTTAAGTAAGACAAGACTCAGGGGAAGGTCATTTTAGTTTTTGTAAATTTTGTCTCAAATTTTATTATTATTATATATATTATTTAAAGCAATTTTTATCCGATTTCAACACTCTCCGGTCGGCGCGATACATCCTTGTCACCTACAAAATGAGTATGGGACTTGACGCTCAAGGTCACTGGCGTTATACAGGCTTAATAGTCATTACTGTAATGACTATTAAGCCTGTATAACGCCAGTGACCATCATTTTAGACGTCCGCGTCATAAGCATCAGTATGCGGTAGCGGAACGCTTGCAAACAACTAAACCGCAGAATAGAGTAAGGAACTCTCGTTTCAAACACTGACCGACCTTTCAACACGTAATGCTCGTTGAGTCACATTTACAAATACATATAAACAAACCTGTGACCCTGGCTGTACACTACGGCCAAACCTGAAAATAAAGCAAATTTTTTGTAAATAAAACTTTCAGTACAGTTTTACGAGAATTGTGCAACCGGGTGAGAATTAAATTTAGGCCAGAAAATTAAAGATTATATGGAGGAAGATGGTCAGAAGCTAATATTTTTTAAACAATGCTTAGAATACATAAAATTATTAAAAACTAGTGTCCCGACACATGTTGTTCTGCCTTAACTATGAACTGAAATTTGTGTATAACAATCTCACCGCTTAAAATTTCTATGAACTTCCACAATTATTTCAAGATTAAAATTAGCGAAATAGGTCCTGTCATTCTTGAGTTTTAGCGGGACATTGAAACTGCAATCCATTTTTATATATAAGATATAGTACACACTAGCTCAGATTATTAACTCACACTACCATGCGTTTGTATAATAAATGCAGTAGGGTAATTACATAATCTATGGCAGTAGGCGTAGGTTTGACACGTTTGACACAATTATTATTGATCTTTCTTTTACATCCATAGACACCATTTACATATTTTTATTGCGTATCTAAGAGGTTTAAGTTGAGACTTAAACAAACGAAGGCTTTACACTACCGCCGTGAAGCCTCGTGAACAGGCGTGAACGTAAGTGAAAATATTTTCACAGGTTTTCACGCGTTAAAAGACAGCGACAGTGTAGGGCCGGTAAACACAGGTACGATACGTGTCGTTTTACGTCCCGTATGAGTTGGATGCATTTGCGTTTGTGTCTTGTGTATGACAATCTGAAAATTACATATTATTGAGTTTAATTTGAAAAAAAAAGACTTAAATTTGTTTCATTTTGAGAAATTATTTTTCCAGAGAGGTGCGTGCCTTCGTGAACTTGTCTACATTATTTTTTTTGCAATAAATAATTGATAAAAACAATGAAAATATCTGAGCAATTTATTTTTGTGGTTCGTGTGTTCCGACACAAGGTTTCGGCGCTGTGGTCTTTGGTTGATGTCCATTTGGTTTCACCACCACAATTTATTATAGATATTTTTTACACAAAAAAATTGTACTAATCAAAAAGCATCAGCACTGGAAAACAAATTATTTTATAGAGCCATAATCAATGATTTCGAAACTAAGGAGGGATCTACATTTGATACACGAAAATATCTTCATACAAGAAGTTACGCCATCTTGATTTCAGGAGATTCTGTCAACCAAATGCGGACTAATTATACTGCGGAAAGCAAATGACGAAATGACAAATGTCAAACCTCAACTGCCCCAAACAACCCCAAAAGTGGGGCTGGTTAAGTGTGGAAACTCTTTGCCTCGTCTATAAAGGTCTATAGCCATAATATTATTTTTACTTGACTGTAATAAACAATTCACCCAAGCCGTTTCGAAGAACAACATTTTGTGAGAATCGAATATAATAGGTAACTAAAAACATAAATGAAATTTTTAAATGTAAACATGTATTAAATTGTAAACATGAAATTTTTGTAAAAGCCGATAGTCATACCCGATGGCAAAATAACCTAACCAAGAGTGTATGTCAGGACATATCTAAGGAGGGTTCCGTAACTATCGACGCGCAATAGGCTTTCGTTGAATTACTTCAAATGTTATTGTCCGATTTCGCTTAAAATATATTTTCTAAAGAGTTATATGCACGATCTATCAGCATGGAAACTCACAAGTTTCTATCTCCTATAGTTTAGAAATGCCAGGTGGGGAGCAACTTATAAACCACTATGTAAATGTCATGTATGAAACCTTGCCTTTATTTTAAAAACTCTATTCAACGATACCCCACACGATGGGGTAGAATGAAAAAAAATTTTTCATCCAGACCCCTAAAATATAAAATTATTATTATTTTATGATTCCAAAAACTAAGATCTATACACAATCTATAACTATTTATTTTTTTATTTAAGTTTCATCTATTTGTATTCAGATTTACAGAAGCTAGAAACGCAGACAGACAGACAGACGGACGGACAGAGCGAAACTATAAGGGTTCCTTGAGTATTACGGAACTCAAAATTAGTTTATTTATTCTCGTCAGCTGCAGCAAACAGTAACTTTTATTAAAGTATTTCGCAGTTCCTCTATTATTCTGTTTGCGCTTATGAAAGCTTTAATATTCACGATGCTTTAAGTATTCCATAAAAATCCCTTTCAATTTCAAACGAATTGTATAGTAAAAGGCTTTTGTTAGTTCTCAAAACATCGACAAATATAAAGCAAAATTGGTGAATATACTATTGAAATACTAAGGGCCAATTCACACTAAAAAGATACGCGACGCGGCGCGTATATATGTATAAAAATGGAACTTTATTAATTACCCAAGAAGATACACGTTTCATTCTAAGAGTTCTGCACACCGCACAGCGATGTGGAGTGTATGACTGATGAGTGATGTCACATGAAACTTGTATCTATCTTATAAATGCAGCGCCGCGTCACGTCGTGTACCATCGCGGTGTGAGTGTGGAAGTTAAAAATGTGTAAGAATACTTAACGAGCACTATTAACTTTTGTAATAAGAGTTTCCTCGATAACTTATGATATAATCATCGTTGTTTTTTTGTATTCTTGGAGACGCAGGTGTACAATTCTTAAATTTTCAAGTGATACCACATACATTTTGTCTATTGTCTTATTTTTGTTTTGTATTTGGCAGATATTTGACCTGCATCTACTACTATTAAATATTCCACCTCAACGAATCTAACATTGAGCAATATGTCAACTGTAGGTGCATAAGCGACATAACACCGTTTGATATGTTCCACGAGTAATTTCAAGACGAAGGACTTTCCATTTCCTGCACTACGGGTGATGGATGACAATGATTGGCTTTTTTGTTCCTGCAAATCACATTCCACAGCTGCACAAATATTTTGAAAAATGTATCTCCGTTGGACGTTTAGACTTTAAATATGATCCAAGAATGCTTTAGAAGAAGGCGTCTGACATTGCAGACCTTTCGCATACATCTTCACAACAGTTCTTTAAACAATTCCAAAATTTCCAAACGTGTATCTTAAAGACTGGCGAGTTCCATTCAGTGCTTTTGGTACCAGGGTATACCTTGACATAATGTCACTATTTGGTAACATATGCTTAGGTTACCTAAAAATGAAGTTGTCGGCGGAAATGATGTAACAGTTGACACACAATATAAAATGATGATGATGATGTGACTAGCGACAGTTCAAAGGTGTCAGGAAGTATCTATTTCATCATATGCTTATGTAGGGTATGATGATGGTGGTGGTGATGACGATTATTTAATAGTGACTTAAGCTTGCAGTTTTATAAACAATGCTGAAATTTCCAAACGTGTATATTCAACGAGTGAGGAGTGCCGTTCAGTGTTTTTGGATCCACGGCACAACAACTCACTTATTGGTACCATATGATCGAATTACTTCAAAAAATTTACTGTTTAAAATATTCATTAAATGTAATATTTATTTAATGTAATATTTAATAAATATTAATATCTTCGTGAAAATTTATGAAAATCAGTTTTTTTTTCAATATAAAAAATAAAGACTAAACTTTTTTTGTTATTTATATTATTAAATATTACATTTTCAAAAAAGAAATATTGAAAGAATGTATAATCAAGAAATCCGTTCTTTATAGAAGTGTAAACAAAACGTTATTTTATTCGTTATTTGTCGTGTAGATGACGGATTAAAGTTGAGTAAGTGATCTCAATAACGTTATCAACTGCTACGGTCTTGAGATCATACTATGAATTAAAGACCATTTTAAGAAGCTAATCGTTTCTTGAGACCATCTCAGCCAATAAAGGTCTTGAGAACGAGTTTGAGAACGGTGTATTAATACGGGCCTTAGTGTCACGCACACACATATATCGAAGCTCCACCTTAGAAGGCCAGCTGTCGTGGTATGTGGTTTTAACTGACTTCCAAAAAGAAGGAGGTTATCAATTCGTCTGTAGGTTTTTTTTTTTATATGAACACCTATAGTGATCTTGACTTTTTTTTAATAACCTAAGCTAAAAAAAAATATTTCCCTTTTTAATCTTCTTGATTGATGAACATCTTGATAAAAACTTAGCTTTTTGAAGTCAGTACCAGCCCGAACAATCGAATTCCTTGAATTGAAATAATGATTAATTTTTATACACCATATACTAATGCATACAAACGAATATAATATATTATTGAACTCACGGTTAAGTTGGCTGGTACAAACTTTTTTATGTATGTAGTGCGAAACCACGCGAGCACTGCATACATAAAAACCGGCCTCACTTTTTGTTTGACAAAGCTCTGTCTTTACTTTTTTATTTGCTCTGAGGGTGAAATTAGGATTGATCTAGTAAATCCAATTAAGACAGAGATCCAACACTGCCCGAACACGCCTCGTGGTCGTATGTAAATAGCGAACTCAGTGCTGGCGATCGCAAATAGGTGTCTTGAGACTTAGAGCGCTTAAACTATACAAGTTACAACTAGGTAATAGCATGATTCAAATACTGAAATAGCATTCTTAGGATACTTTTATTAAATACGAAAAAACTTTTTATGATTTAAATAAGAAAGTTTTCATTTTTCGTGATTCATAAGATAGACCTTAACTTTATTCCAAGATGCCCCTTAAGTTTAGATTGTCTTCAAATGAAATACTTCAAGTACCATCGATATAATTTCATTCTTATTTAAATAATAAAAAATATTATTTAATTAGATACCTACCAATATAAAATATATTTTGTTTACGTTACTTGCTATTAGGATTCTTTGGAGTATGGTTGACATCCTATGGATCCTTTATGTTGATAATAAAGTATGAAACTATTGATGTTAATGTACATCAAAAGAGTCAATTTCTTTACCTAAGAGTTTTAGTGTGGGAGAAGAGAATAGATACGACACCGACATAATATTTATGCCATAGTGGTGAAAATGCATAGTTTTTTATTTGCCCTTTTGAAAGCAATGGCATATCTACGATCAATCGTTGTCGAAATACAGTCATCACGTTATTCTTAAACAAAACATGAAAACCGACTTGCAAAATAAAAACCGAATTTAAAACAAGACCTATTTAGAAAATAGGAATTATTTCATACTTTTTGTACATTTTTACTTTGGAAATCGGTTTCCATTTTTTGTTTAAAAATAATTATTTTTCCCTTTTTAGTCATATTTATTACATTAATATTATTAACACATTTTAAGAAAGTTGAAAATAAGCGTTCTAATATATACGCGCCAAGCTTCCATTAGGTGGGTATTGTATATAAGTTGGTGTCCATCTTCACACGAAAATCCAACACCAGATGATGATGATGATGGTTACTGTAAGTTACATAATGGCATATGCTTGCAGTTATTTATCCAATGCCGAATTTTCCATACGTGTATCTTTAAAGACTGAAGAGTTCTATTCAGTGCTTTTGGATTCAGGGTAATGGCACTGGACAATGGCACCCTTGGCACAAAATTTTACTTTTTGGTAGCATATGCTTGAGTTACTTCACAAAAGTCAAATCAATATAGATGTCACTATAAATTTTGAGGTTTCCCTCGATTCCATAATTATGGATGCAATCATCAGGTCTCTCCACTTTGGTGTCAACGGGTCTACTGTTCCTGTAATTGACATAGTAGCATATGCTTGCAGTTCTTTAAACAACACTGAAATCCCCAAACATGTATCTATAAGGATTAAGGAATCAGGAGTTCAGTACTTTTGGATCCAGAGTATAATACCTTGTCGCAAAATCTCGTACTTTTGGTAGCATATGCTTGGGTCACTTCAGAATAGATTGAAATCACTATATTATGTGTCCATATGAATTTCGAGGAGTTCCCAATTGACGATCATCACGTCACACAATTGGTCCACAGACGGCAGAGTTATCGTTGAACATACAAAAAAAAATATACAGCCGAACGTATAACCACCTCCTTTTTGAAAGTCGTTTAATAAGTAAGATCGTTGGAGAGCATTAAAAACACTCTATACAAATAAAATAAGTTAAAAAAAGTATAACCCGTAAAAAAACTATAACGTTATAAAAAGGCCGTCTAAAAAGGTCCAAAAAGGCCGAACCAAGAAAATAATTTAAAAAAAAAAGTTAAAAAAACTATAACCCAACTAGGGTTATAGTTTTTTATCTTATTTTTGTGTCGTATTTTTTTTGTTTCTCAATCAAACATGTTTTTGGAATAATATTAATAAGTACCTAAGCAAAACACTCGAAATTAAAAATATAATATCATGTTCACGAGCGCGGAGCGAGCCAATTTGTTGTCTAGATTTTAAGAACGATAATAATAATATATAAAATATATTTTATGACAGTAAAATAATTTTTATAATATAAAACTTATATTATACATATATAAAATAATATATTTATAGTCTTATATTACGTAATGTTCGAAAATTGGACAACTGGTTTGTAAACTTTTATTTTGATACCAACCTTGTGATGATGATATGATGTGACGGTTAAATTTTTTTAGATGTTAGAACTTGAGGTTCAATTTTCTAAATACAAAATTTTGAAAACTAATTATATGGCCTATATTACTCGCGGCATCATCAATTGACACCTCGTTTATTAAAATCGGCTAAAAATAGCTTAGACGCTACTAGGGAACATACATACAAACATAAACTGCCAAAATCATTACACTTCCTTTCGGCTTCGCCGTAGTCGGGTAAAAAATGTGCACCGTTAGAGATGGGCAACGTTTTCATGCCCGGCGGGCAGATTGGACATTTATCGTGCATTTTGGGCATGTATTATATTATTATGCCCGATAAATGCCTGATAAATGCCCAATCATTGAGCATAAATAAAATTGACACTGTATTCGAATAATTTAAGCTAGAAGAAGCTAAAAATCAATCGAGAACCCATTGTTTCCGATCGCCGGCTCAGAACTCGCCGGGTTAATTTATTTTCAGGTGGAATAATTAAAGGTTAAGTAGAAATACATACTTTAATCTGAATAATTATTAGTTTTTAACAATTATTTTAAAAAATTGTGTTAAATTAACATTTTTTATAGGGATATAAAAGTTCAATTTACAGGCTACGGAAAATCGCATTGTTGGATACTGTTGGAGTTTATTTTCCTTTAGTATGGGTGACGTTTTCAAGATTTTTGGGGGTGCTGAATAATATGAAAATTAAGTCCATTTGGTCATTCCAAAACGGAGTACATTTCTTTATTAAAATTAATATGAGTGTTGTATTCCAGGTTGTTGGGGTTCTAGATTACAAGATTGTCTTGCAACTATAATTTCCAAAATGGAGATTTTCATTTTTCGTAAAAATGACATGAGAACTAATTTAAAAGTTCTTGGGGATGCTGATTATGATTGATAATTATATTATTATCACAGTATGTTATCAGTTATATAGTTAGAGATACCAGCTATGTAAGCTATAGAAATTCAGGATTATGAAAAAAAATATCTTATCATAAAGAAAATACGTGGTTACGGTGTTACTTGGGGGGGGGGGGGGGGGGGGGGGTTTATTTATTCGCCAAAATAATATCTCTCTGTCGGTTTGGAATATTTAGTTACCACAACTGGCATTATTTAGGCACCGGATTTGGTATTTTTTGTGCCTTGCATAATGGATTCTTTCGCCAACTTAGTAATTAGTATTCCTTATTCAGTTTTTTCAAATCCAATATTTGATTGTTTTGTCGCAAGTTTAAATAC
The DNA here is from genome assembly GCA_037179445.1 of Phengaris alcon alcon. Classification (NCBI taxonomy): domain Eukaryota; kingdom Metazoa; phylum Arthropoda; class Insecta; order Lepidoptera; family Lycaenidae; genus Phengaris; species Phengaris alcon. The sequence continues at coordinate 2,086,656 of JAYRCH010000085.1, read as the reverse complement.
ATGTTTTTTTTGTATAGTAAAGTAGTAAAATATGATAATATGTATTAGTATTTGCGCGCACTGACGACGGAGATGATTTTGTCCCCATGTGCAAACTGCTTTATGTAACTAATACTTTTTTTAGATAGAGCTTATACTATTATAGAGGAAGGCGGAGGCATATCGAAGTTAAAAGTGTCCACACTTAAACTAAACTTTTGGGGTTGTTTGGGGCCATCTGTCATCTTGAAATTTGCTTTTCGCTATTATATTCAACCAATTAAATCTAAACTATTAAATCCAACTTCTACTCCTACTCCTTTACCGTTCATGCAGTCAGATTCTGGAACTCGCTTCCCGACACCGTTCGTGGGACTATCAAGTCCCACCATTATTGTATTTAAAAGACGCCTGTAGGCTCCCAGATGTGGAATAAAACGACTTGGTACTTATATAGTGGACTGTATTATAAAGATATGTGTATATTGAAAGTAAAGTATAGCTATCGCCGCGCAGTATGCGCTGGCGAATAAGGTGCATGCGCAGGCGCCGCGCGCCCCGTTGCGGTGTAGCCGCAACATACTGCCCGGGGCAATTTGAAGGTGCCCAGCTTCAACTTGAATTAGTGGGAAGTGGACAAATATTATTGTACGCCCGTTGGATGATGCCTTTCTTCGTACGGATCTCAGTAACACGGCAAATCTCTTTCTTTGCCTGTATGCAGCTTGGTAATGCGACCCAACTACCACAGGAGAGGAGGCTGGCTCTTGTCACAAACCAACACCAGAGCGCCGAGCTGCAAGCTGTCACTCGAGGTCACTTAGACTTCTGTTGAAGGAGAGAAACATATTTTGATGAGAAACAAGTCCAGAAATGTTCTTTAAGTTTCTCGATCCTCTCGAAGTACTGCAGATGATGGAAATTCGCATCTGCGACGTAACGTCGAGGAATAGATAATAATGTGCGTCCGATTAGGAAATGAGCAGGAGTAAGACAGGTGAGATCGGAAGGATCTCAGGAAAGAGGGGTCAACGGTCTCGAATTAAGGATTCTATTCGGACAAGACATGTTGACATCTCTTCGTAAGTTAAATGAGTTAATGATAATACACGCCTAAGATGATGTTTAACAGATTTTACCGCCGCTTCCCACAGTCCACCAAAGTGGGGGGAATAAGGAGGTATGGTTTTAAAGTGTATACCATTTGTTGACATTTCAGTTGAAATGTCGTCGGAACAAGAATAAAAAAATGAGGCGATTTCGTTACTAGCGCCGACGAAGGTAGTGCCGTTATCGGAGTACATAGTTTGCGGCTTACCTAGACGAGATATGAATCGAAACAGAGCTCCCAGAAACGCCTCCTTGGACAGATCCGAGACGAGCTCCAAATGCAAGGCCTTTACTGTAAAACACACAAAAATGCATATGTAAGATTTCATCAACTTAGCACCTCTGCTTTTACGGTCGGCTATCAACACTGGGCCGGCGTAATCGATACCAGTTTGCATAAAAGGAAATCTAAATGTGTCGCTGTCTAAATGGGCTCATATGATTTAAGTTTAGGTACTCCGTCATAAATTGTAAGTACCTATTTTTTAGGATTGGATTGAGCTGTAACTTACGTTGAAGCGCTAAAAAACGATTTTTCGCTACTTGAAAAAAATCGCCGAGAACTTCTGGTGATTATTTTAAAGGTATAGTGACAACGAAACGACCACCATCATCACGTCGAGCGTTCTCTGCAAAACTTTTCTCACCATTGTTCCTCTAAAGATAGATTGTATTTAGAAGTAATTGTCTCTATCTCCCAGAAACGCGTGAGCAATTCATTTGTCTGGACTCTAAAACAAGATAATGTTTTTTTTTGATTTTGAATTTTTTGTATTAATTATGTTTTTATATGAAATTTGGCCCGAAACTAGCCAACCAAGGTTGGTTTGTTACAACCTAGGTCGTTGCTCACCTAAATTAATGAAATTAGAACATAAGACGTCCCAGAATATATCTGCTCCTACCAATATGTCAATTGGAGAAGAAATTTGAAAAGAGGGATCAGCTAGCTGTATATCAAGAGGCAATTTTAATGAATTTATGTCTATGTAACATGATGGTAACATATTTGTTATTTGAGGCAGAACGTAACATTGTATATTTATTTTATAATCACCCGAAATTGACTGTATATTTAGGTTACAAGACTGCACTGAAGGAAGTTTGACTGTTAATACCTGTCACAATGGAGCTTACGCTACGTCGTACCAAACCCAGCTTCTCACAAAGATGTCGTGTTATAAAATGCGTTGTGCTGCCGCTTTCGAGGAAGATCCTGGCAGCTTGTAGGTTTCCTTCAGTATCAGCCACTTTCACCATAGCTATAGAAAGCAATACGTGTGGTGTTAAATTTGTTTCCAAATTTGTTGATAAAGCAACAGTGTTTTGAATTTCTATGTCTTTGTGCAAAAGAGTATTGTGTTTGTTAGCACAATACTTTCAGTGTGACAACTTGCAATGTTTTTCTATGTGACCAGGTTTTAGACAGTTTCTACAAACTTGAAAATGTTTAATTTTTTGTAGACGTGCCTCAACGTCCAAATTTCTAAAATCTTGGCAATTAAATAAATAGTGATTATGTTTACACATAGGACATGTTGTTAAACTATTTTTGTTAATATTTGTATTATGTAATTTATTAATTTTTTTACTATCTTTATTTTTATTGTAATCTGTAAATTGTAATTTTTGATTATTGTGAATATTTTTGTTAAGAAGTTAAAGAATTGTTTTAATGAAGGTGTAGAAGTAATTGTATTTCTTTGTTCTTCCCACTGACGATATGTGACATTATCTAATTTTCTCGTCATTATATGAATTATGAGAGTGTCCCAGTGATCTGTGGGTTGACCAAGTGAATTTAAGGCACATAAATTACGATTCGTGATATCAATTAAATTTTTAGAGCAAAGCATGACTTAATTTGAATAGGCGGCAAATTAAAAATGGCGTTGACATGATTGTTAACTAATAGTCGCTCGTTGTCATACCTATTCGAAAGTACCTGCCAAGTTATAACGTAGTTGTTTGAAGTAAATTCTAATTTTTTAAGATGAGAGAAGCGCTGCTTTTTAAGGACGCTCGCAAATAGTGGAATTTATTGATATTACTTAATTTAGAATTAGAATGAATAAGTGAAAGATACGTATCTCTAAATTCCAGCCAGTGTTGAGAGTCGCCATCAAAGCTCGGTAGATTGATTTTAGGAAGTCTGATGAAATCGTGCATAGCATCCACGTGGTCGATATTCGATTCAGATTCGGATAATGCACGATTGCGGCGACGATCGTACTTATTTATCAATGTTCTTGCTGAAGCCATTAGCGAAAAATATTTCGATTCAATCTCTTCGCGTTCAAGAATAATTTGATCCACATCATCCGATACCAACTCCAACTCCGTCTGAACTCTATAAAAATCACTATGAATATTTTCAATTTTATTCACACGACATTCCAGCTCGTTATAATGGATTTCATTAAAACTTTCACAGCCACACAAACTATTTAGGAAGTTTTGGAATATGGTAAGCTTTCTTTTAAGGATGCCACGTGCGTGCCTTTACGCGCCTTTACCACGTTGCTTAATTAATTCTTTTATGCGTGTATCACTCATTTTTATAAAGAAAATATTTACCTAAGGATAAACTAAGAATCAATTCGTGCAAGCACGTTTAAATTTCTATAATTAATGCAATGCAATTTATGAACAGTTCTTATTTATTTATTTTGCTGTTATTATCAGTTGGGCATAGAAAATTCTAAGAATTTGCAATTTTATTTGTAATTCTATTTGTACTGACCAAGATGTAATATTGTTTAATATTAAGTATTTATAATGTATTTAAGCAAGTGAAAAAAAAAAAATTTGAGTTAATATCTCTAAAGGTTTGACACCTTACTTGTCAAGGACAAACCTTCAAACATAGTAAAAAATTACTTTAATTTAAAAAATATAAACATATCTAAATGCCAGATCCAAATAAAAGGCTAAGGATAAGAAAAATTGAAAGGAAAAGATATGGAACGGACTCACAAAATCAAATGCCCTTGAAATGACCGCGATGTCCTCCGATTGACTTTGCTGCGTCGGCAAGCAACTACGCAGTTCAAGGCTTGTTGCGGATAGTCCAAGCTGTCCTCCAAGACCAAAGGTATCCTCGGTGCAGAAAATATGTCTTCCTGTAGGCAGTGGCGTGCACAGGATTATGACACTGGGTATGCGGCGAAGTACTCGGTCACAAAAACTTTTTCGTTTATAGATTTTTAGCATAGCTACAGCCAAGCGACGGATCTCTAAGTCAAAACCATGCCAACAGAGCAAGTCTTAGATGTACTACTATTCATGTTCATCTTCTACGGCAACGCAGACAAAACAGCGATCGATCGTCGCGGCGGAAGAAATTCTAATAAGTAAAATAATAAGCATATTTTAAAATATTATAACTACTCACCAGTCAGTCAGCTTCAATTTTCACATATTCAAGGTTCCGGTTACCTGAGATTACTATATCCCGATGTAAATTACTAAATAATATGCAAGGAAAACAATATAATTTAATCGTGTGTACAAAACCACACAGCCAGTTATACGTCTCATAACTTTTAACATGAAATTTTCGAGTTACATTATTATTTTGCTGGTTTAATTGTTGTAACTCGGATACACACCTACCTTTAGACATAATTTGAATCTTTTCACTGAATGACAATTGTGAGAACTTGTTATTTTTAATTTTTAATAAACACACATTTTCAACACAAACCTCACAATCAAATAACATTTTTAAAAATCAACAAACGCACTAGTAAAAGCAAATCACTACAATTATTTTAGAAACTCAGTAATAAACTGAAATATGCAATATGGCCCCCGCGAAACACAAAACGTTTCTTCTATTTAAACAAATAAAACCTTACTAAACAAAAATGCATAATGTGCATACGTGATTAATTAGATTTCCGTCTATTATTTTTACTCGGATTATAGGCAACTAATAATTTCCGACAAGCCAGTTCGGCGGTTTTCGGAAGCGTTCTGTTATATCCCGCTCCTGTATGCTAATATGCTCACCCTAGCTTTTCCATCTGCTGATACTGCATTTCTCCTGTCATCCTGTATCCTAAGTCTGAGACTATGGGACACTCCATTTCCATCTCCCGACCGCGGCAGTTGTTTCTATAATTACTATTTCGTTTTTCTATTTCATTACTATTTCAGTTTGTATAATAAATCTTTTTTAAAAAGGCAACTGTAGTGTTGTGTAACATTGGTGGCAGCGGTGGGATGTTTAAAAACGCATCCCCGGTACGTCTCAGTATATAAGTATTGTGAGAAATAAACTGTGAAAAGTTCGAGAAAAATATACTGTGTTCCAGAACTATATTCGAAAATAAAAGTAAACACAAGTTCGTGTTCCTGAAAAGACTCAATCTCCACCAAGTGTCCGCGAAATCCAAATAACCGCGAATAATAAATAATTGCTAAAAATATCCGGTTAATAAAATCTAATAATAACTAATCAACATCATCGTGCATCCAGTCTACGTGCAGCACCTTATCATCGAGCCTGAGATCGAGTTACGCTCCGAGAAATGCACCAGACGCTTCTTATCGCTGCATTCCTGTGAGTTCTTTGTATTGTCTCTATATTGGTCATTGCATTTTAATTGTTAAAATATAATTGAACTTTAAAATACTTTTATAAATTCACACAATTGTTATTTTATTTAATTTTCGAAAAATAAAATGGCATATAAAGATAGAAATCCAAGCCCAGTTAAATTTGAAAGCGTAGAAGCTAATGTCTCCGATGTGGAAGAGGAAGAGGAGGAATCTCAACCTCTTCAATCATTACAACCTTCAGGTCCTTCTACTAGATCTAAAAGGAAGGCCAAAGCCTACCCTCCAAGTAAACCAGAATTAGATTTGAACATATTATTAAAATTTATTAAGCCGTATGATGGTAGCCGAGATACACTTAATTAATTTTTAGTTGATTGCAATAATGCATTTGATTTAGCATCCGAGTCACAGAAAGATATTTTACTTAAATTTATATTGTGTCAACTTCAAGGAAAAGCCGAAACGGCTTGTTCAATTAAAGAATTTTTAAATTGGCAACAGTTAAAAGAATTTATTGAAAAATCAATTTAGTGAAAGGAAACACTATGATCATTTACTCACAGACTTACAGAATTGCAAACAAAATCCTACAGAACCTGTAAGCCAATACGCTCTTAGGGTTGAATCATGCTTAGCACAATTATTAACAGAAATTGCCATTTCACATGGCCGTAAAAGCAGAGAAATGTTAGGCCGCACTGCGGCAATGGAAGAGTTAGCCCTTCATCATTTCCAAATGGGGCTATTGCCCCGTATATCTAATGTAGTGAGATGCAAGTCCCCCAAAACTCTAAACGAAGCAACAAACATCGCAATTTCGGAAGAGAAAATTCAACAATTCCTATATAAACAAAATCCCCAACTTAGATCACAATCCCCGAAGCCTAGTTTTAACACCAATCGTCGCTATCAAAATCAATATTCACATTCCAATTACAATAATCGTTTTTCAAATTATACTAATCGTGTTAATAATAATAACAATCGCGTTTCAAACCCTACTAATGCAAATGCACCCCCGATTTGCCGATACTGCAAAAATGTGGGTCACACAATAGACGAGTGTAGAAAACGTGAGTACAATAATAATCGCGCTCAAAATTTTAATAAACCTTATCAAAGGGTAAGCTTTACTTCCTACAATGTCAACGGGAATTTTAATGAACGAAACAATACCGAAGAGGGTTACATAATACACCAAAAAACTAAACATAGTCTCGTCCCAGTGTCGTGCGGGACAAATTACCAAAACCGACACTTTTCAAACTCAACGCACATGTGGTGCAATTCCTAATTCTAATAATTTTATACAACCCCGCGACAAGGGCAAGTTGTTTAATTTTTATATGCCAAATCAGCGCGATCACGCTGGCAACAATTTACCATCTTCTAAATCCACTGATTCTAAGTCCACTGTATCATTACCTACCAATTCTAAATCCACTGTTTCAAAATGCACTGTATCATTACCTACCAATTCTAAATCCACTGTTTCCAAATCCACTGTATCATTACCTACAAATTCTAAATCCACTGATTCCAAATCAAATGTTTTTGAAATAGTTAATGATCCTACTAAGACACTCTTACCATATGTTCTCGTTGATTCCCCTGTTTCCGATTTTCCACTTACCTTATTAGTGGATTCAGGATCCTCTGTAAGCTTAGTAAAAAAATCTTGTCTAAGCAATTATCCGAAACTCAAACACGAATTCATTAATTTAAAAGGAATTGATTCCTCAGTCGACTCTATATAAACCTTGGGTCATTTTGATGTAAAAATTAAGTTACCTAAATCTACTATTTCCTACCAATTCCATGTAATTGAAAAAAATCATTTACCCTATGACGGCATAATAGGATCTGATATGCTAAATTCTCATAATTGCAAAATTGATTATGATAAAAATTTGTTATTATTTTCTAAAACATCTCTTCCATTATATTTCCGTGAGCCTGCCTATATTATTCCAGCTAGGAGCGAAAGTGTAGTCGAATGTTCAGTCGTAAATCCTGAAATCAAAGAAGGATTAGTTCTAGATCAATATATTTCGGACAGCTTGTTAATAGCCAATTGTTTAGTAAAAGTCAAATCAAATAATCGTATAAATATAACATTAGTAACACATCCGAAGAAACAGCTACGATCCAGTCGAACCTAAATTTAAAATTGACAGCAATTGATTCGAAAGACTTCGACGACATCCCCTCTGTTCTTGTTAATAAGATAGAAAGAACACAACTTACAGATAGCCTAAAACGAACCAGACTAGTACTAGATCAACTTAGAGTATCACACCTTAATGACGAAGAAAAATCAGCTCTCTTCAACCTTTGTTCTAATTTTTCTGACATCTTCCATTTACCTGATGAAAACTTAACATACACTAATGCTCTGAAACACGAAATTAAAACGACTTCCGATATACCAATACACACTAAATCTTACCGATTCCCTGAAGTCCACAAAGCCGAAGTTCGCAGGCAAATAGACAAAATGCTGGAACAAAATATTATTGAACCTTCTGATTCGCCATGGTCCTCACCTATATGGGTAGTACCAAAAAAATTAGACGCATCCAAGGAACAGAAATGGAGAGTCGTGATCGACTATCGCAAACTCAACGACGTAACAATAGGAGATACCTACCCACTTCCGCAAATTACAGAAATACTTGACCAACTTGGTAATAGCAAATATTTTTCTACACTAGATTTAGCATCCGGGTTCCACCAAATTCCCTTAAATGAGTCTGATAAGTCAAAAACTGCTTTCAACGTCCCAGAAGGACACTACCAGTTTCTTAGAATGCCTTTCGGGCTTAAAAACGCCCAGCCACTTTCCAGAGGCTTATGAACACAGCCTTATCCGGACTACAGGGTATCCGTTGTTATGTATTTCTTGATGACATAGTAACCTATTCTTATGACCTAGACTCACATATTTTGAATTTGACTTCTATTTTTCAAAGACTGCGCAAATTTAACCTAAAACTTCATCCAGACAAATGTGAATTCTTGAGACGAGAGGTAGGCTACTTAGGACATGTAATAACTGAAAAAGGCGTTAAACCAAATCCTGACAAAGTCAAAGCTGTTACAAATTTTCCTATTCCCAAGTGCCCTAAAGACATAAAATCATTCTTAGGGTTAGTTTCCTATTATCGCCGATTCATCCCTGAATTCTGTACTATTTCCAAGCCTCTTACTAATTTACTAAAAAAGAATGCTCCATTTAACTGGGAGAACCAACAACAACTAGCCTTTGAGACATTAAAGTCCAAACTAACAACAGCTCCTCTTCTAGCTTATCCTGATTTCACACAACCTTTTATACTTACTTGTGATGCGTCAAATTATGCGGTAGGTGTTGTCCTGTCACAAGGACAAATTGGTAAGGATCAACCAGTAGCTTTTGCATCTCGCACCTTTAACAAAAGTGAATGTAATTACAGCACTACCGAAAAAGAGCTGCTCGCTATACTTTTTGGCTGCAAATCATTTAGACCTTACCTTTACGGGCGTAAATTTCAAATAGTCACATACCATAGACCATTAAAATGGTTATTTAATCACAAAGATCCTAGTAGTAAACTGCAAAGATGGAGGTTAAAATTAGAAGAATTTCAATATGAAATTATTTACAGAAAAGGCAAACTTAATTCAGCGGCTGACGCACTCTCAAGGTACCCAGTTAATCCAATATATCCTGAGAATACAGAACTTACCAATCCTAATAATGATTCCCAACTATTATCCACTCCACCGAATTCAACATCACCTGCTAACGCTAATAACGCACCTGACTTATCTATGTCTCCAATTGATTTTAATATTGATTTCCCAGAATTCCAACATGACATACTTGATTACTTACCTATGACTGATCCCGTTGTTGAAGAAGAAATGGTTCAGCCAATAGTAGACACTGAAAATCCTAATTATAAAAACATAATACCACTTACCTTGAACCAAGAACTTCAGCACAACCAAAACCTTCTATATCCAACGACTTACCTGTTAAAAATCCTATCCCTCACAGTGATTCTAATGATGAAAATATATCTACTTACCCTGAACCAGGATCTTTAGTGTAACCGGAATCTCCTATATCTAACTTACCTGTAGCCGACGAAAATTATTCTAAATTCCTAAAATCTCCTACTAGACCTTATAATACCATAATCAATGAGCATAATGAAACTATTCTAAAGTCATCGCAAAAATTATTAATTGTACCTACTTCAATAGACTTAGACGAGTCGGTACCATATGTACAAGATTTATTAAGTAATTGTTCAAATCCTATTGTCGAAGAATTTCTGAAAATGGAAAGAGAATTGTATACTTTTAACCCTTTTTACTTTTTACCCTTTAGTTATTGAAGACAAAATTTACCTCTTTTTATATTTTAAAGTGAATCATTTCGATGAATGTACTTACCCCGACTTATTCAAAGCTCTGAAGTATACACGTGATCAGATTGTTATGTCATACCCTACATCACATCAAGTCGCTGTAACTGACTTTAAAAGTCCCTTTTAAAAGTTCTCTTTTGTTAAAATATATAATATGTTATATCTTTTCGATTCCACAAATATTCAATTACACATATATCATAATAGCATTATGTATCCGTCGTTAAGCGAAATAAAAAAGATATTAAAAGATAATCACGATCTACCAATTGCCGGTCATTTAGGATCAAACAGGATGTATAATAGAATCAAAGAAAAGTATTATTGGAAACGCATGCGCGCAGATGTCGAAAACTACGTTAAATCGTGTACTCTTTGTCAGGAAAACAAAGCTTTTAGACAAATAAATAGAGCGCCGATGCAAGTAACTACTACTTCGACTGCACCATTTCAGCGAATATCAATTGATATTGTAGGCCCATTACCGGAATCGGGTACCGCTAAAATCAGGTTTATAATGATCTTACAAGACGATCTTACAAAATATTCAGTAGCATATCCTGTTAGAACAACAACAGCTGAAGAGACAAGTGAATGTCTAGTTCACTTTATTTCACTATTCGGAATTCCAAAAACAATACTTACGGATCAGGGCACAAATTTTACGGCCCATTTATTTAAAAAGACTTGCAGTTTTCTAAAAAAAAAAAACAAATCTGGTCTACACCTTACCATTCTCAGACTCAGGGAGCACTTGAGCGAAGTCACTCGACACTCAAGGAGTATCTCAAATCATTCGTAAACGATAATCAAGATAATTGGCCTCGGTATGCTTACACAGCAATGTTATCCTACAATACTGCTATCCACACTACTACTAAATTTTCACCATACGAACTCCTATTCGGCCATAAACCATTCCTACCAGATTCCGTTTATACTACCACAAAAGATGCCACATATCCTGAATATGTCAAAATGCTACAACATCGATTAAAGCATGCCCGTGATAAAGCAATAGAAAATATTATCCATTCAAAACAAAATTCTAAAACTTACTATGACAACAAAACAAGACCTATGACCTATAAGATTGGTGATTTAGTATATTTAAAAAACCATTTGCGGCTAAGAAAGGCTTTATCCCCTCAATGGAAAGGCCCTTACAAAATCGTCAGAGTTCATGGTTACAATACTGTCCCTGCAAATAAATCGTAGATATGTTAAGCATCACGTTGATCAAATTAAACATGCGTCAATTCAACCTATAGGATAAAGTTAGATGTAAATTAAGTTAGAGATACCTGAACAATATAAATTTAAGGGAAATGTCTTTCTATTTCAGCACCTCCGCCTTAGCGGCTCAGGACTATGTTCAACAAATTAATTCAAGTCCGGGAATTTATTTTGATCCGATAGGTAGATTAAAAATATGTTCAACCTTTCTAGATATTGTTACTCCTATAGATATATCGCATTTCCAATCACATATAATTAATATAAATTCCATTCTTGGAACATTGCGATTTTTATGTAACAAAGTAGAAATAGAAAAGAAATAGTTTAGAATGTAATAATGTATTGCAACCACTTACCGTTAGATATAATGATTTAGTGGACGAATATAATTCTATATCACACTTAATATATCACAGATTCCGTAGGTATGCATGGTTTGGCGGAGTAGGATCCGCTTTCAAAACAATTTTCGGTACTCTTGACGAAAACGATTCTATTAAGTATGATGAAGCAGTTCAAGATATTCAATCAAATCAAAAAGCGTTGGCTTCACTTATTAAAGATAATATTTTAATAACAACAACTTTATCAAATATAAATGTAACATTAAATAAAATTAAAGTTAATGAAGACAACCTTAAAATGGCTATCGACAACCTCTCTAATAAAATAAATAATATTTCTACTATTTCTAAAAACTTAATAATTAAGACTAATATGATAACAGTATTAAACAGTCTAGAAGCAAATGTTATTACTTTATCTTTTCAATTAGAGGATATAGTCAATGCCATAATGTTTAGTAGTCAAGGCGTACTACATCCAGCTATATTACCGCGGAAATCCATTTCAAACAATAGGTGGATATATGTACAATCCACATATATAGTAAAGTATTAATGGAATGTTGCAACAAAACAAATATTGATTTAAATGTAATAGGCACAGGAATACTTTATGTGCCCAGTAAATGTTTAGCTTACTGTAAGAATACCAAATTAGTTCCTAAGTCCAAAATAATGGAATTTAAAATAAATAAGATAGTATCCAATATTAATATTATAAATGACTCTTGTTGTAATTTTAATGGATTAAATCATGAAATAAATAATGAGGCTCATATAGATTTGCAAGGTTTCGATTTGGACATAATTAGTAATGAACATAAATTAAAATTAAAATCTTTATCAAAAGAAGCCGATAAAATTATAAATGAACATAGTTTTATAAAATAAGAAACTCATTATTCCACTACTTTAATAATAATTTCTTGTGCTATTGTTTTATTAGGCATTTATAAATGTTTTATCTTAATAAAGAGACACAACTGCTGTCTTCGCATCCTTCCAAGATTTTCCCAAACTCTTTCTGTAAATCCATCTTCAACCCAAGACACACCTTCTTCTCCTTCTTCTATTCCTCTTCAAGACTTAGCTAAAGGCAAAATTAACACTAAACCTGTTCCTACACCTAACCTTAGAGTAAATGTCTAACTTTCTGAATTCGTCTTCCATAAACTTCGTCCCCGAAGTTACCCCCGGGAGGTGTTATATCCCGCTCCTGTATGCTAATATGCTCACCCTACTTTTCCATCTGCTGATACTGCATTTCTCCTGTCATCCTATATCCTAAGTCCGAGACTATGGGACACTCCGTTTCCATCTCCCGACCGCGGCAGTTGTTTCTATAGTTTGTATAATAAATCTTTTTTAAAAAGGCAAATGTAGAGTGTTGTGTAACAGTTCGGATAACCGAGAACCATCGCCTGCCGCGGGAGTTATCGCTATATAATCATGTCGATATTCATGGGTGTGTGCGTTTGTGAAGTATGAAAATTACACATACACGCGATGATATGTCCTGCAGAACGCAACGGCATGAGATGAGTTGCTATTAATAAAATATTAGGCGTTTTTAAGTTTTTAATTTTTTTTTAATTAATTTATTTACTATTAATTAAAGTCGTCTAAAACGTTTTGAAAAAGTGTTAAAATTTCTTCTTCTTCTTCTGGAGCATACAAACGAGGTCTGCCTGAATCGCCACGTCTTCTATCAACACGGCCGCTATCCCGAATTCGTCGAAATATTATTGAAAACACTAACGTTTGGCACTCGTCGATTCGGAAAACGTTCAACGTATGTTCTTCGTGCAGCAGCAGCATTACCATTACAAAGTCCGTAACAAAACAAGATGTCAGCGTATTCATCGTACTCAAAAGCAGCCATCGCGGTACAAAAAAATCACAAGTAGAAGTAAGGGTGTAGTTTAAAGCAACAATACTTCCGTACACGGCAATAGTTGACTTAAAACTAATATTAGCTACTAAATTTGCTCTCTAAGCCAGTCGGTAACTTATTGACAAAGGGCCGCGACGATAGTAGCCGAAACATCCCGAAGTTTGAACAAAGGAAACAATTGAAAAAAAGGTCGCCTCAGGTAGAGTAATTCTTGAGATAAGGTTACCTGATGATTGTTTTGTCTTTGTTTATTACATGTTCATATTTTTATGTACATATTTGTACCTTTTTTGGAAGCTTATGAGGTAAGAAAGTTATTTAAGGTATTTGTACGCATTGTATCATACAACTTTTTAAAGAAAAAGTTTTTAAGAAAAATGTGCATTTTTCTTAAAAGAAAATTCTTTTTCATATCTCATAATGAAAAATTCTCGCTTAGTTTGACCCTATTTATTCCTTAAAAATATTATTTGACTCATTGACGATTAAAATACATAAAAAAAATCACTAAAAAGACAAACATTTTTAAAAATACGTCATGTCAAAGTCAAAAAGTCGAAAATAAAGAAAAAATTTTTGAAATTTCAATAACTTTGTAAATATCAACTTTCGGATAGGGGATGTCATGAAAAATATTACTGCAAATGAGGTCTACTTTCTATCTTTCAAAGGAATGTATCGAATTTCAGGTCACCCTGTATACATACCTGGGCTGATTGATAACTGGCCGAAACGACGAACTTAAAAAATGATACGCAAAAAAGGAATATTATATTATATTCTGGAATCTTTTTGAAAATAGAACGCCAAATTTGAATTTGCGGTGATAAAGTTTTACGTTTTAAAAGAGAAAACAGCAACCCAGATTAAAACCAAGCTAGACAGTGTTTTAGGTAATTCTGCTCCTGCATTGAGTACAATTCACACCTGGGTAACTAATTTTAAACGTGGAAGACAGAGCTGCGAAGACGCCCACAGGTCTGGCCGTCCAAATGAAGTCATGAATCCGGACATGATCAAAAAAATTCACAAAATTGTATTGAATGATCGGCGCTTAAAGTTGCGAGAGATAGCAGAGATGGTGAGCATTTCATCTGAACGCGTTTTTAATATTTTGCACCAACATTTGGGAATGAAAAAGCTTCGAGCGCGATGGGTGACGCGTTTGCTCACTGTAGACCAAAAGCAACGTCGAGTGGACGATTCATCGGAGTGTTTGGCGCTGTTTAACCGAGATCCTAATGAGTTTTTGCGGCGTTATGTAACAGTCGATGAAACCTGGATACATCATTATACTCCCGAGACAAAATAACAATCTAAGCAGTGGACTGAGAGCGGAAAACTTGCGCCGAAGAAAGCAAAAACGGTTTTGTCGGCCGGCAAAGTGATGGCGACTGCTTTTTGGGATGCTCGAGGGATTATTTTTGTGGATTATCTGCAAAAAGGAAAAACAATAAATGGAGAGTACTACGCAAGCTTGCTGCAAAAATTAAGTGAAGAAATCCAGAAGAAACTACCACATTTGGCCAAGAAAAAAATTTTGTTCCACCATGACAACGCACCAGCACACACGTCAATGGTTGCAGTCGCCAAACTACATGAATTGCGGTTCAAATTGCTACCGCATCCACCCTATTCCCCGGATCTGGCCCCGTGCGACTTCCACTTATTCCCAAACCTGAAGAAATGGTTAGGTGGCCAGAGATTTTCATCAAATGAAGAAGTCATTGTTGCCGTGGACGAGTACACAACATTTACAACATTTTATCAAACTGGTATAACGGCATTGGAGAAGCGCTGGACTAAATGCATCGAGGTAGAAGGAAACTACGTTGAGAAATAAATTTATTTTAAATAGATTTTTGAAGTTTTTCTTTGTCGTTTCGGAAACTTATCAATCAGCCCTCGTATAGTATTTATCTATTATAGGAATAATATTTTATTATTTTATCGTATCAACTATGTGTTTAAATTTGTTAAGTATGTATATTTTGATAGTATACACTACACATTATATTCTTCATTTTAGTAAGGATATAATATTATGTAAGTAGTGTATTTGTAATTGTGCACCTCCTATCTGCTGTCTTTTATCTCATCTCTCTCCGTAGGGCTGCTGTAAGAAATTTCTTTTTAGAAGTAAGAAGTACCTTTGTGTCGTGTTTCTTTGTTAAATTGTAATGTTATACATTTTTCTTGTGTGTTATTAATAAATTGTTAAATAAAAATAAATAAGTTATATCCAGTCCTCTTATATTATTGGTCAAAATCTTCTAAAATCAAGACCGTAACTTTTTCCTGTATGAAGATGTTTCCTGTCAAATGTTTTATTAATAATAACATACAATATCCTTTTTACGCTGTACTTTTTCTTATTATACGATCAATCATACAAAATCATAATTTTAAAACAATAATATGTCAAACGTTGAAATAGGTACTAATAGTTGTACCTCCTAAAACAATTTTTTTTTAAATAATCTGGAATTAAAAAAAAATATTTTAAAGCAAAAAATAACGTAAATTAATAGTTAGGCCAGCTTAGGAAACAAAATATCAAATTATTCGGTTTACTTTCTAACAAAACATTTATGCCCAGATAAATGCCCACGGGCGGGCATTTATCGGGCACTTATGGGCATTCTGACCAATCTGCCCAGAACGCCCTAGTTAAGTTAAATTAAAATTAAATTAAAAATTAAACGTCCCTAGTTACCTATCTCTCAGCACGAGTGAAGTCCCAGTTGAAAATGTATGATGATAAACACAAAATTGATTTTATTAACTTAAATACTACGTTTATGTATAATTATATATTATATATCATTGTTGTAGCAAAAAATGACACAAATAACACAAGGATAAGAACAGTAATTTTCGTTTTTCAATTATAGCAAAAAAAATCGTCGTTTTTTTAGTCCTCTTTAGTCCTGTAACTTTTTAATTTAGCAACTGACTACTTTTTGCATTTTTCGGTCTATATTTTGCTGATTTAAAACAAATGCATGTTATGCAATATGCAATCTAGTTGATTCATATTATTAGTACCTGGGTAACCGAAGTTCTGATAAATTTGAAAAATAAAAAGAATCACAAAAGTATTTATCTGGTTGGGGTTCGAACCCACTATATTCCGAATTTTCAAACGAAGCAAAAAGTATACATACGCCTACCAAACTGCCAATCGGACTGACATAAGAGATTTGAAATCTATATACTGGGGCTACATAACTACAGCATACATGGGCTGATTGATAACTTGATAAAAATTGATACGCAAAAAAGGAATATTACATTATATTCTTGCATCTTTTTGAAAATAGAACGCCAAATTTGAATTTAATCGAACTGATGGAATTTGTTAGAGAGGACGTAGAACTTTCTCTTTCATAAATTTTCTTAACAATGGAAAGAAACGAAATTCGTGCGGTGATAAAGTTTTACGTTTTAAAAGAGAAAACAGCAACCCAGATTAAAACTAAGCTAGACAGTGTTTTAGGTAATTCTGCTCCTGCATTGAGTACAATTCACACCTAGGTAACTGATTTTAAACGTGGAAAACAGAGCTGCGAGGACGCCCACAGGTCTGGCCGTCCAAATGAAGTCACGAATCCGGACATGATCAAAAAATTCACAAAATTGTATTGAATGATCGGCGCTTAAAGTTGCGAGAGATAGCAGAGATGGTGAGCATTTCATCTGAACGCATTTTTAATATTTTGCACCAACATTTGGTATTGAAGAAGCTTTGCGCTCGATGGGTGCCGCGTTTGCTCACTGTAGACCAAAAGCAACGTCGAGTGGACGATTCATCGGAGTGTTTGGCGCTGTTTAACCGAGATCCTAATGAGTTTTTGCGGCGTTATGTAACAGTCGATGAAACCTGGATACATCATTATACTCCCGAGACAAAATAACAATCTAAGCAGTGGACTGAGAGCGGAAAACCTGCGCCGAAGAAAGCAAAAACGGTTTTGTCGGCCGGCAAAGTGATGGCGATTGTTTTTTGGGATGCTCGAGGGATTATTTTAGTGGATTATCTGCAAAAAGGAAAAACAATAAATGGAGAGTACTACGCAAGCTTGCTGCAAAAATTAAGTGAAGAAATCCAGAAGAAACTACCACATTTGGCCAAGAAAAAATTTTGTTCCACCATGACAACGCACACGTCAATGGTTGCAGTCGCCAAACTCCATGATTTGCGGTTCGAATTGCTACCGCATCCACCCTATTCCCCGGATCTGGCCCCGTGCGACTTCCACTTATTCCCAAACCTGAAGAAATGGTTAGGTGACCAGAGTTTTTTATCAAATGAAGAAGTCATTGTTGCCGTGGTCGAGTATTTTGAGGGGTTGGAGAAAAGATTTTATCAATCTGGTGTAACGGCATTGGAGAAGCGCTGGACTAAATGCATCGAGGTAGAAGGAAACGTTGAGAAATAAATTTATTTTAAATAGATTTTTGAAGGTTTTCTTTGTCGTTTCGGAAACTTATCAATCAGCCCTCGTACATAGCATTTTGTAGGAAACGGCAGATTTTTTTTTCAAGTAGGAAAGTTGATCCCATATTAAAAGTTGTTTATATTTAAGAGTATATTCACTACTGAAAGTTTGGAATACTGACTGGGAAAACACCACGTACATAAAAGAAAGTCGTGTTAGTTACACTATTTATAACTCAAGAACGGCTGAACCGATTTGGCTGAAAATTGGTGGGAGGTAGCTTATATAGGATACTTTTATCCCGTTCCCGTGGGACGTGACATAAAGTTTATAAAATGTGTGATTTGATATGGAAAATGACAAAGTAATGGAAAATCTTATCTGATATAGTATAATAAAAATGGATTGCAATTCCAATGTCTCGCTAAAACTTGAAACCAGCTAGACCGATTTGACTAATTTTGGTCTTGAAATTTAAACGGTGAGAAATATTGTAAAAAATTCCGGGGAAAATATTAACACATATTTATAGATGACAAACAGACAGACATACAGACACGTGTGTCGGGACAGCTACTTAATGATACACTTATTGTTGCTCGACGAAATAAAAAACATATATAACATATATAAGCGTCATAAGACTTAGTTATATCGATTTTTGTCCCCCAAAACCGCCTGCACACAAAATTTCACGGTAATACTTGCAGCCGTTTTCGAGATACCGATTATATATACAAGATTGTCTCGTTTAAAGTATAAGATAGGATATATGAATGATATTACATACACTTATGTTTTATCAGATAGCACGTCTTAATATATTAATAATATGATGTAACGGGCTCCGAGCTACAAATGTCATGTGTTATTATAACATCCTCTCTACCCTTAAAAGGTTAACTGTTTCTAACTCAAGAAGCGGCGTATAATCTATTACCCTACCCGAGACCCAAAATAACACATCGACATAAATTTTGTAGGTCTTTAATCTTCGGTTTTAGGGAAATTTTGTAAGAATAGGTATTATGTTCTGTAATTTATAAAGCCTAACATAAACGGTATTTTAATATGGTAGAGCGAAAAATTATTTAGCTACAACCTTATTATACGGGCTAACTTATAAAACAATTTATTTACTGACCAAATATTTTTAGTAACGCAGGAGTAATTTTATAGTGCCCAAGTGTGTGTTCAGTACACAATAGCACTCTCTCTTCCTTTACTCTCACAACCCAGTGGGACAGATAACCGACACGACTGGCGACAGACCAGGCGCAGGTCCGACTTTTTACATGCCCATCCGACGCATGGATCATCTTTCTTGTCAGACAATCAGGTGACCGGATCACCTGTCCGCCGATCACCCGCATTGTCCTAACCAAACTTGGAAACAACGTTTTTGTTGTTCCAATGCGGGAATCGAACCCACGACCTCCGAGTCGAGACTCAAGCTCTAAGCACTAGACCACGGAGGCTGTTCAAAACTAAGGATGGACTATGACTGTCGAGGATAGATTTAACAATCTCATAATTTACTGTATAAAATGATTTGTTATGTAAAAATGTACAAAATGTATGAAATTGTAAGCATAGAGTCATTTTTGTTTAACATTGTATTAGCTATAAGGTAAACTTTACGTAGATCTAACAGTCAAAGGGGCTTATCGGATTGCACATTTGACTGTTAGACGCGAGAGTGTGACGTGTAGATGTGAGTGCAGATTATAGCAAGGTAGATTAGATAACGTTCAAACAGCTGTTTGCAAACCAGTTCTACTATCGACAGCTTTAGTTGAAATAGCAGACGACCGCAATAATTATCACTTAGCGCGCGCACTACTCGATAACGGAAGCGAAAGATGCTTTATTTCTAAATATTTATGTAATTTAATTCTAATAATTTTAATTGTAATTTTATTTCGAGAGCATAGTATTACTACTAAGTTTCGTGTAGTTTTTGATGCCAGCGCAAAGGCAGATAATAACGTCTCACTCAACGATTTACAGATGATAGGTCCACCGATACAAGGGGATCTTATTTCTATTTTGTTGTGATTTCGGCAGCATAAATGCACAGCCTGCTCTGACGGAGAAAAGATGTACCGTCAATGCCTAATACCTACAGATCAACGTGACCTTCAATTGATATTGTGGCGAGACGATCCCTCTCAAATGCTGAACATATACCGATTAAATACAGTCACTTACGGCACCGCGTCAGCGGCATTTCTAAGTTGTAGGTGCCTATAACAGTTAGCACATGAGTGCAAGGATAATGACGTCACACAAACTATTCGCGAAGATAATAACGTCACGCGAACTATTCGTGAAGATAATGACGTCACGCGAATTATTCGCGAAGATTTATATCTTGACGATTTAATAACTGGCAACGACGACAAACAGCGATTTCTTGAAATTTGTAACAAAGCGTCGAATGTTTTAAAATCGGGCTGTTTTCCTCTCCGAAAATGGTTATTTAATTTTAAGCTAGACGGTAATGAAAATAGCGGTGCTAGTTCGCTTAAAGAATTATCACTAGGTGAAAACGTCAATTCCAAAACTTTAGGCCTAAATTGGAACAATACATTACATATGTTTTACTTTAATAGACATTTTAACATTAATGATAGTGAAATAATTATGAAACGTTATATTATGTCAACTATTGCACAAATCTTTGACCCATTAGGTTTATTGAGTCCTATGACTATATTTGCGGAAATATTATTGCAAAAATTGTGGCTATTGAAAGTAGACTGGGACGATGAGCTGCCAAATGATGTCAAATATACTTGAAATTACTTTGTTAAATCTCTGTTTCTCCTCAGTGAAATACGCGTGCCACGATGCGTCGTCGGTCTTGACGCTGCCAGCGTCCAGCTTCATATAATAATCATAGAAGCAGCATACGGAGCTTGCGTTTATGTTCGCACGATCGCTCGCGACTTGTCGGTATCCGTCCGGTTATGCTGCTCCAAGAGTAAGGTTGCGCCATTGAATCCCGTCAGCATTCCCAGGTTAGAGCTATGTGGCGCCTTACTAGGTGCTAGATTATTTAATAAGGTGCGTGAGTCTTTTTGCCTCGAATTTCAACACATAGTTTTTTTGGAGCGACTCCACTATCGTATTAGGGTGGCTGAGTATGCCTCCCAATTTACTAAAAAAGTTCGTGCAAAATAGAACCGCTGAAATTCACGAAATAACGAAAGATCTTCCGTGGCGTTATGTAGGCGGTAAAGAGAATCCTGCCGATCTAGTCTCTCGTGGAGTAAAATTAGAAAGCCTCAAATCATCAGCGTTATAGTGGGACGGTCCAGATTTTTTGCATAATCCTGAATTAAACACTAAAATAAATACTAATCAAAATTATGAAACTCTTGAAACAGATCCGCCCGAATTGAAAGCCACAAAGGTACATTCTCTTGTCTCAACGGGTGGGGCGTCTTTCTTCCCATTTAAGCGTTTTTCTCAATTTACCAGAATGCAAAGGGCTTGCGCCTATGTTTTACGTTTTATTTGAAATGTTCGTAATAGAAAAAAATGCTCGATTAGGACCACTGACTCAAGCTCATCGACGGATGAGCTTAAAACTGCTAGATTAACTTTAGTGAGGTTATCACAAAGGGAATCTTTTCCTGATGTGTGAAAAATGTTATATTGTAACCAATTTAATAAAATAAAAGCAGAATTAAGAAAACTAAATATTTTTGTAGACGCTAATGACGATATTATTTGAGTTGGCGGTCAAATAGAACAGTCGACCGTATTTGATTGCGATAAATCCTTATCCCCCACCATTATTGGGGATAAGGATTTATTTTACCCATTGGTAATCTACCTGTACAGAGAATCACTCCAAGTTTTCCATTTATACGTAGCGGCGTCGATTATGCCGGGCCAGTGCTCATACTTAACCGAAGAGGGAGAGGTTCAAAACTGAGTAAAGGGTACATCTGCCTTTTTGTCTGCCTGGTGACACGCGCTGTGCATTTGGAACTCGTCAGCGACCTCTCTGCTGACGCTTATCTGTTCGCGTTAAAGTGATTTATTCCACGACGTGGCAATCCTAAAGAAATTATTTCGGATAACGGTCGAAATTTTGTTGGCCTCGCAAATGACTATTCTAAATTTCTTTCAAAATCTTCAAAGAATGTATTAGAGTTCGCAACTAGACATAGCATAAAGTTTTCATTTATCCCGCCTCATTACGTGCCTCATTTTTGTGGTTTATGGGAGACTGGAGTAAAATCATGTAAGCACCATTTATCGCGAGTAGTTGGTAACGCACACCTTACCTTTGAGGAATTTTTCACGGTACTAACACAAATTGAAGCCATCCTTAATTCCCGTCCAATCAGCCCTCTGTCTGCAGATCCTAATGACTTCTTTCCTTCGTCCCCTTCCCATTTTCTGGTCGGTCGCCTGCTTACAGCGCCTGCTAGCGAAGACGTGCGGGTGGTTCCTGCGCACCGTCTCACCAAATATCAAATGATGGAGCAGCTCAGACAACATTTTTGGGAGAGATGGTCAAAGGAATACATCTCCGAGATGCAGGGACGAGCATAATGGTCGCATCGTGGACAAGACCTTCAGCCTGGGACGCTAGTTGTCATCAAGGAAGATAATACACCACCACTGAGATGGAGGTTGGGTCGTGTTATTACCACTTTGCCAGGAAAGCTGGCGTTTCCCGCGTTGCAAACATCAAGACCGCGTCAGGCAATATTAGGCGCGCATCCCATCTGCCCTCTCTTCGAAGACTAGGACGAGTAGTAATAATATTAGACGCCAAACGTCCAAGGCCTTATGTTGATAATCTTTGCACCTAATGACTTATAATAAAATAAAAAATATAAAACCTTGAAATCCGTTGTAGACAGCTGTCATTTTTTTACTCTAAAAATTTTTCTTCGCTTCTCTCGCATCTAACATCTTCGCAAGTTATCAAATTTGTAAATTGTATCAACAAGCAAATAAAGCAAACTGTATTTCAAGAACATCTTTCATTGACAAATCCAGCTACAGTACACAACATCATGAAACAAAACAATCTCGTTACTCGTGATTATTATAAATAAAAATAAATTATGGAGTGCATAAAAGGTTTAACAGCCGACATAATATAACTTTAATTGCTTAATATTTGAGTTCCTGTAGATTTCTTGTTCCAATAATTTTCTCGCTTGCCCTCGAGGTGACTTTCTTTTAATTGAGTTTATCGCTAGATCGCACCCGAGTATTTGTTTTGTCGCCATATACGTTTAAATTATAGACGAGGCATGTTGAGGCAAAAACTGTCTGTAACTAAAATAAATCGAATATTTATTTTAGTTACAACTATATTTTTATAGTTATGATTACTGCAAAAGTTTGAAAAACAAACAATTAAATAAAATTGTTTTAGAATGTACTAACCTTACTTGTTTTAGAATGAATAGATTTATTTAGGTGCTCCTAGAGCAGCTAGGGGCGACTATCCTTTATGATACGGATACTTGCCTCTACTGTTTACAAAATAATAAAAAAAACTTTTCTACTTTTTTAATTTTAATTTTATTTTTTTAATTTTCCTCCCTGTCTTTCAAGAAAAAATTTTGACCTGATTATTCTAACATTTTAATTGACATGCTGTATACAAACAAACTACAATGTTGTGTACAAAATGCGAATAGTCAAGCAACTCGCCGCACAGGGAAAATCGACCCATATTAATATGTAAATCCCGCTTATAATAACCAGATGTTAATTTATTAAAGTGACTCTCGGAATTAGTAGTCCCAAAAGAGTCGGAGAAAAATCTTTGCTCTCAATAGCACATTAGCTGCATTTTTGCAGGGTTTTAATTTCACGGTTGAAATATTAAGAGGTTGGCAGGTAATTAATAATATACCCAGAGCTTAGGATGCCTAGAATTGACAATATTATGACAAATACTAAAATGTGATAGTTTTTATGAACACTTGTGAGGATGTCTATTTAGCTGTACTAAAATATAATATTTGTCACTCTTTCACGCAAAAACCGTTTAACCCAAACATAATATAGTTTATAATATTATTCTGGATTAACACAAATGGTTTTTAACCGACTTCCAAAAAGGGAGGCGGTTATAAGTTCGGCTGTATATATTTTTATTATTTTTAATTTTTTGTATGTTTAACGATTACTCCGCCGTCTGTGGACCGATTTTCAAAATTCTTTTTTTTTATATAAAGGGTATAATTCGAAGTTGGTCCGGTCCCGTTTTCACAAAAGTGGTGACTTGATGACGTTATCCGTGAGGAATCGGAGGAATTCCTCAAAATTTATACATATAGTGATTTTAACTTTTTCTGAAGTAACCCAAGTATATACTACCAAAAAATAAGATTTTGCACCAAGGTATATCCTGGATCCAAAAGTACTGAACAGAACTCCTGACTCCTTATAGATACGTGTTTGGGGATTTTGGCGATGCTTAAAGAACTGAAAGCATAAGCCACTTTGTCAATTAAAGTAATCTGATCATTACTGATGATCTTCACCACCATCATCACACCATTAATCATGACATAATGATGATGAAATAGGTATTTCTCATAATATTTTACACCGACACGGATATCTTTGAACATTACCCTACCTTTTATGGACCGATTTTCAAAATTATTTTTTTGATGTATTGGGTATAATTCGAAATTGGTCTCGTTGTTACCAAAGCGGTGACCTGATGAAGGCAACCATGAGGAATCGAGGGAACTCCTCGAAATTTATATGGACATATTTAGTGATTTTGAGTTTTTCAGAAGTAACCCAAGCATATGCTACCAAAAAGTAAGATTCTGCACCCTGGACCCAAAAGCACTGAACAAAACTACTCAGTCCTTAATGATACAAATTTGAAAATTTCGTTAAGAACTGCAAGCATATGCCATTATGTAACTTACAGTAATCATCATCATTATCTTATATACAATACCTCATGGAAGTTTGGTGCGTATTAAATTATAGATTCGATCGTTTATTTTAAACGTTCTTAAAATTTGTTAATAATAATTTAACAAATATCAATAAAAAGGGAAAAATTATTATTATTTTTAAACAAAAAATTAACCACCAATACCAGCCAATTTGAACGTATGTTCTATTTTAAATATTGTATGTTGTTCGGGCTGGTACCGACTTCAAAATTATAAAGATTAAGTAGAGAAATAGTTAAAATTTCAGTTAAATTTAAAAGGGCAATAATTTAAAAATAAAATTTATTTCATACATTTTGTGCATTTATATTGTTTAAAAATAATTATGTCCTGGAAATCATGTCCCGCGATATTGTTAGAGAGATTTTATTAACTAGTTTTAAAAATATATTACAGGCGCGTTAGCAAAATGTGTTGTTTGACAGGGGCCTAGTACGGACTGACATTTCCTTAGAAACGCTGTGTAATGAATTCAGACAGTGACCAAAAAGAATGAACACCTATTTACTAAAATGGTACACCCTAATGAAGGGTTATAAATTTTCGTATCAATAGACCATTATGCATTAATGTTTCTTGGATATAATATTAAAGTCATTACCGCTTAAGCACTTCCATTGTGCCCGATTCCTTTGTGACCGCATCCTGTAACCCCCCTACCCCCTCCCACTGTCGTCATAAGCCTCTAACCCCCCGATCTCACCCATGTCATCCGTGACAATCTAATTAATTACTTTATAGTAAATTTTATTAGGGTTAAATCGCATAAAACGTGCCTATAGATAATTTTAAGTCAGATGTTTTGTAGTACGAGTATTGTCCTCCGAGTAAATTATTATTATCATTTTTTAAATAAGTATTTAAATTTTTGATGTAACCATAAATTTGTTATTATTGCCATTGGCCACTGAAATAAACTTTGAAGGCATATTTATTAAAATAGGCCGTAATCGAAGCCTCAAAATATAGTTGGCTACGGATTTTTAAAAATGTTTCCTTCATTATATTCAATGCGTATATCTATTTGCACACTGAATTATATTATAATATATTATATTATTATAACGAAGGCAAAATTTTCTTCAAATTAATTTCGCATTGAAAAATATCGATCATTTGAATGACGTATTTCCGCCAGTAAAATAATTAAAATTAACTTGTTGCGCCATTCATATACTATAAATGAATTTTTGAATCAACCTATAATGCTAACCATCCCAAATAATATTTAGCTATCAATAAAATGCAATCTACGACATAATAATATTATAAATTAGCTTGTATGAGGAACAAAACTGTTTTTCCTACGACTCTAGTCGGGTGCTTGCATAGCGTTCTCGATTACTTATTTCTTGTCCTAAGCCCCGAAAACAGCAGCAGCGTAAAGCCCTATTTACATAACAACGGGGAAATATTCGAAAGCCCCTTGTCACAGTGACTAACAGTTAAGAGTACCCCGATTGTGACAATAGCCCCCTGCACACGTACAGTTCGGACTGCGGATCGAACTGTCGTGCTAATTATGACTTGCGTTATAATAATATGTCGAAAATGCGCTGTCATCGACATGCCAGTTAGGACTGTCCGCCCCGCATATTTACACAATCGGTTCGGCGCGCGGGTTGGAACGGCGCCTACTATTTCTCGCGGTCCGAACTGGACGTGTGCAGGGCGCTAATAGTTCTCACTTTAGACAAAAGGGACATGTTTTATGAGTGATTATAATTTGAACATACTATGGCATAATATAAGGTTTACTTAGTGATGTAGGGTTTATTTATTAAATTGTTTTCTTACATTTTCAACGCGATTCAACTATGCTTAACTAACTCTTAGACATATAGAAAAATATACCACACTTGCATTAATTGGAACCTTTAAAGAAATGAAGAATTTAATAAATTGTAAGTTAATAAAAAAATACAGTAT
Organism: Phengaris alcon alcon; assembly: GCA_037179445.1. Lineage (NCBI taxonomy): Eukaryota > Metazoa > Arthropoda > Insecta > Lepidoptera > Lycaenidae > Phengaris > Phengaris alcon. The sequence continues at coordinate 2,059,770 of JAYRCH010000085.1, read as the reverse complement.
TCTTTTCTTATCCTACTTTATATACTATATATTTTTTATATCCAAATGAAACTTAACAAGCTTTTTTCGGAAAGTCCACAGAAAAAGCTACCACCGGTTCAACTCTAACCCGCCGAGAAGAACCGGCGTAAGAAACTCGCACGGGGCCATCATTTAGCAAAAAGATGGAAAATTGTTCTTTTGAAAGAAATATATATACTTTACATTGTAAACTTAAATCTGTTAAATACAAAAAAGAAGTCACAAGTACATAGGAGACAGCCTAGCAGGGCAGCATTTTATTCCCAAGGTGTGCAATCGTTAACAATATATATATAACAGGCTGGTACCGACTTCAAAATTATGAATATTGAGTAGAAAAATAGTTAAAATATTAGCTAAATTTAAAAGAGGAATTATTTAGAACATAAGATTTATTTAATACTTTTTTGTCTATTTTTGCTTTGGAAGTCGGTTTAATTTTTTTATGTTACTGTTAGACTTGAAGTTCAGATCACTACAATTTACTAAGTACACTTAGACTTATGTGTTTATTTAGTTAAACGTTTCTAGATTTTAATTGGTTCATGGCCGTTGGAAATGCGTTTAAGTAAACAGAATTATTATATAATATGAAATCATTTTCGCCTTTAAAAATGCTTGATATAAAATGCAATTGCGATGATATTATATAAACTTTATGTTCCGGAGAAAACGACGCTTTCATGAGTTATGACCTTTCATGCATCTGGAACTCTGCCTTTTTTTTATTCCCAACCTCCGGAAGCTGGATTATGCTTTGGCTTTTCAGGCAGCTTTTTTTTTTGGTAGAAACTTTGCATTTGGAATTTGTATAAATTCTTCGGAGTTTTGGCTAATTGGCACTTTTGAATGGGTAAACACTGCATTAAATTTCATAACATATAACTAATATGTATCGTAAATATTACATAATAATAGAATGGAATGACCAAAGAACAAATATGAATAAACACTATTTTTAACCGACTTCCAAAAAAAAGGAGGCGGTTGTGTATATTTTTTTTGTATGTTCAACGATAATTCCGCTGTCTGTGTACCGATTTTCAAAATTATTTTTTCGATGTAAAGGGTATAATCCCAAGTTGGTCCCGTTTTTACCCAAGTGGTGACCTGATAATGTGATCCATGAGGAATCGAGGAAACTCTTCGAAATTTATATAGATACTTATGATGATTTCGACGTTTTATGAAGTAGTCTAAGCATATACTACCAAAAAGTAAGATTTTGCACCAAGGTATGCCCTGGATTCAAAAGGACTGAACAGAACTCCTGACTCCTTGTATATACATATTTGGGGATTTCGGCGTTGTGTAAAGAACTGCAAGCATATGCCACTATGTCAATTACGGTAATAATCATCATCAACACCACCATCTTCAGAAGAAACACCAACATATTATTATGATGACATAGGTACTCACTACTCATCAGAGTTTTGTGTGTATTTGAAATTTTGCTATTGCTAAAATTATATTCGGGATCATCATCATCACTATAATAATATACGCTTACTGCAAAAAAAAATCCGTCGACTATTACAATAGATAATAATTATTATTTAATAATATAGTATGTAATTAATATCATCACTGGTGATGCTGGTAGGTCCGCAGATCGGTAATGCTTATTTGGGGAAATACCACGGCCTCTCAGAATACTGGCATAAAATAATGCTTGAGTTTGTTTTGCCGAGAGAGTGAGAATAGCGGAGACTTGTTTGTATTTATATCTTTCTTAAAATGTGTCAATAATAATATAACTAAAAAGGGAATAATATTATTTTTAAACACAAAATGAAAACCGACTTCCAAATTAAAAATGCACAAAAAAGTATGAAATAAAACTTATTTTTTAAATGATTCGTCTTTTGAATTCGTCTAAAATTTTAACTATTTCTCTACTCAATATTTTTAATTTTCAAGTCGGTACCGCCCGAAAAACATAATGATAAAAAAAAAAATTATAGAACTCACGATCAAGTTAGCTGGTACCGACTTCAAAATTATGAGGATTGAGTAGAGAAATAATTAAAATTTTAGACGAATTTAAAAGACGAATCATTTAAAAAATAAGTTTTATTTTATACTTTTTTGCGCATTTTTACTTTGGAAGTCGGTTTTTATTTTTTGTTTAATTGAATTCCGTATCAATAATATTAAACCAAATTGCCACATTGAACATTTCAATCGTAATGTGAATGTTTCCTTAATTCAAATCGAGCATTATAATAATTACAACATGTCATCGGTTATTTACCGACACATTATGTTAGGAAAGGGCTTTTAAACCGACTATGGCGAAGCCAAAAGGAAGGGTAATGATTTTGGCAGTCTATGTATGTATGTTTGTTCCCTCGTAGCGTCTAAACTACTGGTCCGATATTAATTAATGAGATGTCAATAGATTCGTAATGATGCCGCGGGTAACATAGGCTATATAATATATATATATAACATAAATACCTGCAATATAGTAGTAGCACAGAGTAAAAATATATACTTTATAATCAATTTTCACACGTACTTTTTAATTTTAAGATATCTCCTAGATAAGGATTAGGCAAAATTGTATACGTCTAAATAGCTTCTGATAATACCACATAATTTCTGATAATTCTTTTAGACTTAGAATGGATATAGTAACCTATCCTTAAAATATAGTCATATATGCCATCGCGGAGTTTTTGTAGGCCTATAAAAATGAAACAATCCCACCATACATTGTTTTGTTATTTATCTCCAACGGGTTAGGTTAGGTAGCGTTTTCGATAAAAGTTCCCAGACGGTTTGATTTTTTCCGACACCTTTATAAATCAAACAATTTCCATAAAACCTTAGCAAATTATTATCGACCTACACCTTCCTAAGAAACCACTCTATTGGCATGAAAATACTTTTAGTAGTTTTTGAGATTATCGCGAACGGCACTTAAGTATCCTATGCCCGTCTCCTAGTTCTAAGCTACCTCCCCACCAATTTTCAGCCAAATCGGTTCAGTCGTTATTGAGTTATAAATAGTGTAACTAACACGACTTTCTTATATATATATATATATATATATATATATATATATATATATATATATATATATATATATATATATATATATTAATAGATACATACATTGTGGACCGATTAACAAAATTATTTTTTTGATCTAAAGGGTATAATCCCAAGTTGGTCCTGTTTTCACTAAAGTGGAGACCTGACGAAGGGATCCATGATACATCGAGGGAACTCTTCAAAATTTATATGGACACATATAGTGATTTCGACTTTTTCTGAAGTATTCCAGAAAGTAAGCTTTTGTACCAAGGTATACCCTGGACCCAAAAGTAATGTACAGAACTCCTGAATCCTTATATATACATGTTTGGGGATTCCGGCGTTGTTTAAAAAACTCCAAGCATATGCCATCACCACCACACCACTTACAGTAATCATCATAATCACCACCACCATCTTGACAAGAAACACCAACATATTATTATGATGACATAGGTACTCACTACTTATTAGAGTTTTGCGCACCGATATCAATATCATTGAAATTTAGCTATTGCTAAAATTATATTCATGATCATCATCGTCACTATAATATTTTTATTTAATGCTTACTGTTTTTTTTCCGTCGACTATTACCATAGATAATAATTATTATTAAATAATATTGTATCTTATCAATATAATCATAGGTGATTGTTTAGTAGGTCCACGGATCGGTAATGCTTATTTGGGGAAACGGCACCGGCACGGCATCTCAAAAAACTGGCATAAAATAACGCTTGAGTTTGTTTTGCCGAGAGGGTGAGAATATCGGAGGCTTGATTGTATTTATATATTTCTTCAAATGTGTTAATAATAATATACCTAACTAAAAAGAGCAAAAAATATTATATTAAATAAAAATGAAAACCGACTTCCAACTTATTTACAAAATAATTCCCCTTTTAAATTCGTCTAAAATTTAAACTATTTCTCTACTCAATCTTCATAATTTTGAAGTCAGTACTAGCCAACTAAACATGAGTTCTATAAAATATTATTTTAACAGGATATTATTTTATTCGGGCTGTTGTTGACTGTTGAGTAAAGTTGACTCTATTTCGTGTGCGCTAAAGTTGATAATGGGAATGGAAATGGTGGAGCATGGAGACAATTTAGTTGCCAGTGCGCGCACTGCTTAAGAATAAAGAAAAAAAGTCGAGTGGAATCGTGTTTGATAAGTGTGTTGTAACATGCAGCTTTACTTTAGTTTCTGTGCCAGACAGTTCCCGTACATGATAGTCTTGTCAACTGCTAACACGACCTGTTTCTCGGTGGATATTTTACAATTTTCTTCGAGAACAACTTTCAATTATTATCATTCATGTATGCATTTGAGACAGTTCCCGATGCCAACAAAGTTTAATTCCTTTATGTTCCTTTAATGTATATTTCAAATTATAGTTCGTAGCTAGCTGTATAAGCTGCTGTTAAACCTACTGTAGGGTACGAACAAAGCACGGGCTTTGTTCGTACCCTACAGTAGGCTTAACATTGATAGCATAATATTGAAACAAAACGATATAAGAACATTTCGATACCTCCTACGTAAGTTGTTGTATCTTCAACGCTTTCAAACTTCAAAACGCTCTTCTGTAAAATAACCATTTTACAGGAGAGCGTTTTGAAGTTTCAAAATGGTATAAGAACTTCATTTATCGCTGTATATTTCTGAAATTTGGTACATAAATAAAACTTATAGTATTATTGAGAGTATATTGAAAGATAAATAAAAAATTTAAAGTATTTTCTGATATATGGTTCATACAACAATTTACTGGGAAATACAGACTGTGCTAGCTCTTGTATCATAAACTTAAAACATTTTACTGCGAAGTTTCGATAACGTTAATATTGTTGTATATGGTATATACCACAAAATACACTGGAAAATATTAGGTCATAACATATGAAATTGGCGTTTGGTAAAGGAGGAACATAAAGTAGATTTTTTTTTAAACATAATATATTTATTTAATCAAGGTATATACCATTGCTATCTATGCACTTTTGCCATCTCATAGATAGTTCATTGATTCCTTTACCAAAAAAAAACATTCCGACAGGAATCAATAAAATCATTGAAGGCGCTTTGGACTGCCCCATTGAAGTTGAATTTTTTCCCTTGCAAGAAGTTATTCAAATTTAAAACAAAATGGTTATATGTCCAAGTAAGGTCCGGGGGAGTACGGTGGATGTCTTTGACATTCCAATTGAAGCTCCTCTAATTTGGTAGCCGTCTGTTGTGCAGTGTGTGGTCTAGCGTTGTCCTGAAGCAGCAGTGGCCTAGAGCGAATGACGTTGGTCATTGGTTGTTTAACAGCTAGCTTATCCATCATGGTTTGCAGTTGCTGGCAATAGACATTTGCCGTAATCGTCTGGCCAGACTTAAGAAAGCTGCAGTGAACGACACCGGCACTAGTCCACCAAACGCTCACAAGTAACTTTTTTTGAGTCAATTTTCGCTTGGGGCAGGCTTTGGCAGGTTCGCCAGGGTTCAAGCCATTGCAATGAGTGTTTCCGATTATCGTTCAGGATCCACTTTTCATCACAGGTAATGATTTGATTTAATATCCCTTCATTATTGTGCCGGTTGAGTAATGTAACGCAGCAGTCGACGCGTTGTTGTCAGTTTGCTGCACTCAATTCATGAGGTACCCACCTTTCCAGTTTTTTCACCTTCCCAAGTTGCTTCAAGTGGATTAACACAATTTCATCACTAACACCACAGCCTGCAGCTAACTCGGACGTGGTTTGCGATGGATCCGCTCTCACAATAGCCTTCAATTCTTCATTATCAACTTTGGTCTCCGGTCGGCCACGGGGCTTATTCTGCAGGTCGAAATATCCAGAACGAAAACGTTGGAACCAAAAACGTACTGTGTTTTCTTTTGCGAAACCGCCGCCATACACATCGTTAATCCTTCGAGCCGTTTCTGCAACACAGCACGGTAGAACTCGTACTCGAAAATAATAGAATATTTCAAGTTTTCCATTTTTTAAACAGAGTGACGCAAAGAAAAAACCAAAAGAGGAAAAAACAAATGAATTACGGTTTTCGAAACAAAAAATGCATGAGTAAATAGTGGTATAAATTTGAAATTGGAATTCCTAGCCAAAGAAGATATATTTGAGATCAAAGTGGCCAGTACGACAAAACGGCAATTTCAAATGTAAGGACCTTATTTTATAAGTCTGCATTATATTATGTATACAACATTATACGTGATTTTAATATTATAAATATAAGTGTGTATAATTATGAATAAGTTAATAGTTAAAAAATAAAACATTATTATTATGTATTTTTTTAATTTTTTCGGTTTTCACCGGAAAACTGATATGTACGATCCAAAGTTTTTTTTTTACAAACGAATTACTGCCTTTTGCATTAAATATACTAAATTTGGGGGTATTTAGGGATTTATGTAATCATTTCGGGATGACACCTGTAGTTGATAAGACTATTGGCACTATGGTTACTTTTTACAGATGCCAGATGTGGGCTCTTTAGTCTTTAAGTTCGATCGATATATTTGGTAAGTTTCTCTGCTATTGTATTTTGTAAATTGTTGGGACGGCTTTATCAATTAGGTATGCAGTTTCATTAATTTTTATGTTCTACTAGCGTTATATCAGGTCTGTTTTAGTGTGTAGTTCTGTAAATCAAAATGTTTCAAATATATCAAAATAGTATAGTAGAGTTTGGTAGAGGCGTTTTCCAGGACATTTAGAGGTTTGTATTTGTAATATTATGGTTCTATTTCAGTAACAAAGTGTCGTTGTTTGGCAAGTCTCTGATGAATTATACAAGCAACTTGATCATGTCTATGTTTATAGTTGGTCTGTATAATTATTTTACACGCTTCTGTAATATGTTGTATGGTTTCTATGGCAACTCTCGTATTCTGCAGCTGTCAGTGGTAAGGGTTTAGTGATATATCGCTGGTAGTTTCTGGTCTCTATTGTTTAGTCCTGTATAGCAATCATGAACCCTTCAGTCTCCGGGAAGAGGTCTCCACGACTCAGCCGTACGTTCGACGCTACATTGTTGACATTTGTCTGGTATAAGTCATGGAGATGTCTTCCATGAAGAGTCTTTTCAGTCATTTGTCATTTTTAGTTGTCATTGTCATTTGTTAGTTGTTTTGAGAGTCTTGTAAATTGAAGGGTGTAAATTTGTGTATTGTTGAGAATTCGGATCTAGTGAAAAAATACTGTCTTAAATCTAACCTGTCTGTTACGTAGATTAGTTACGTCGATAATACTCTACCACTTCCTTTTCTTGGTAATGTCAGTCTTTCAGTGTAGAATAAGCAATTATTGGGTTTGCGAAGGTATTGATTGCTTTTATAGTATTTCGGGCGTATAATTTAGATTTCATAATTGCATTGAGCCGGTGTTGGAATCTATGTCTTAATTTGTATTTTATGTCCTTGTTTAAGTTTAGTTTTCTATAATGTGATAGTGGTTATTAATATGTCTATAATTTTTGGGTGTATTTTATATATTTTTAGAACATTCAATAACCAAGGGTCAGAATCATATCTCACATTATTATTATTTATAAGGTGTTGTAGCGAATACTTAGTCAATTTTTAACACCACTTTTTTAACACACACATAACAACGTATATTGTTGTAAGTAATCAATACAATACTTTAGGTTGGTTTATTGAAAATCAAATCAATTCTTTCGACAAATATAATACAAAATCAAAACATACTAGTGATATTTTCCTCACGATTCCCCTCTACCAGCGGATTGCGAGGGGCAGCGGAGCTGAGCGGGCGCGTGCAGCGAATTCGCCGCGAACATGTCGCGGCTGCATAGCGCAGAAGTCGGGGATGCATGGCAAATTAGCAACGTTTTTGTACCTTACATTTATTTTTGAAGACCTTTTCACGATGGGGTAGAATGAAAAAATATTTTACATCGCTCTACATACCTACACATTACGTGTAGGTAGAGCCACCCCTAAAATATAAAATTATTATTATTTTACAAAACCGAGATCTATATAAATTACATAACTATACCAAGTTTCATCAATTTACGCGTAACTAGCTGTCCATGACATACCTTGTTCTGTCTTAACTATGAACTGGGATAAATATAAAACTACACCTAAAATTACACCTACAACTACACCTACAACTACACCTAAAACCACACCTACAACCACACCTACAACTACACCTACAACTACACCTACAACTACACCTACAACTACACCTACAACTACACCTACAACCACACCTACAACTACACCTACAACTACACCTACAACTACACCTAAAACTACACCTACAACCACACCAACAACTACACCTACAACTGCACCTACAACTAGACCTACAACTAGACCTACAACTACACCTACAACTACACCTACAACTACACCTACAACTACACCTATAACCACACCTACAACTACACCTACAACTACATTTACAATCTACACCTATACCTTTTCCAATATTTCTCATATTTTAAGCCTTCCCTGAACTTCCACAATTACTTTAAGATCAAAATAAGCCAAATCGGTCAAGCTGTTCTCGAGCATCTAGCAAGATATTGGAATTGCAATCCATTTTTATATATGAGAAGATTACAGAAGCTAGAAGAGCGGACAGACAGAGAGACAGACAGACAGATATTTAATAAAGACTATAAGGGTTCCTTGAGTACGATCGAACCCTAAAAATTACATCCACGCTGCTATTCGCGACGTGTTCGTTGCGCGCCAGTAACGCTTTCGCTGTGCGCCCGCTCCGCAGTCACTTGCAAACCGCTAGTGCGATAAGGCCCTTATTGAGAATAAAGTAAGAATATAACGTTCATCTATAATCTTATCAACGTAATGATGGGTAAACCTCCTGTAAAGCATCAAAAATCACGTATGACTAACATAATTTAGCACCTAATCGTTCGTAAAAGGAAAACTCATCTCCCGATGTAAAAAGGTATCATTCAATATTAAATACCGCGTACAGGTTAACTCTACCTGAAAAATCTACCGAATATTTCGGAGATGTATTTCGCTTTATGCGCGGTGAGTATTTTTAATTTTAACAAGTACTTATAGCGGTTTATCCCGCTTACAATCTTACGTAAAACTGTGTCGAAGGCTTGATAGAGTAACCCCATTAATTAAACTCTTTTACCGACTTAGTTCTCTAACAATTGTGAGACCTACGATCGACATTTTAATTAAAACTAAAACCTCTACATTGTATTTGTGAAAAATGTAACGAGTTTTCAACAACTTCAATGCATTGTTTCAAGCTTCCACTGAAGCACTTTTTACTGTAATAAAACTCTGTAATGGATATTTGAGAAGCAGCTTTTTCTTAAATATTGAATTTATGTTTGAGATTTCATACTATAAGTACCTAAAACGTTATACGAAGTTAATAACATTTAATATTTTGTTCATTAATTATTATATTATAGAATGGGGCTAATCAGTAACAATAGCAAACCACTAACTATCAAGGATATTCTATCAATATTTCAAGAGTCTATCTGATGCCGTCATTAATATTGAGCAAAAAAAATACATTTGTCGTATGGAATAAGTTATTACTTAAATGTGATTTATTATATTGTTTTTATTATTAACTGTTGTAATAGCGGCAACAGAATTACATCATCTTTGAAAATTTTAATTACCTACTAGTACCTTATATGATCCGGGTTTTTATTCTTTGGGTACGAACCCAAAAAACATGTGCTCGTCTAGTTAAGAATATGGGAAAACTAGAACTATATTTATATGATTGTTCCTTAACATTTCAATTTGCAACTTTGTGATCATAATTCTGTTTAGGTCCGCGCGCTGTCTCGCGCGACAGACGCGTGCGTGTCCGACACCGCGCGGACCGGGACCGGAACGGGATTATAGTCACATTTTTTTTTGTAATTTAATTATTAATACAAAATACTCTCATGTTTTACAAATAACAGTGTCAAAAAACCCGAAATGGATTTGTATTAGCCCGGATTCGTGGGATATAGCTAGTTTGTATTACTACAAATTTAACAAGACTTAGTTACACTTGAATAACATAAAACGTATCTTCCATCATGCCTTCTTTCACATTCTGAATCACATTATTTTTCTTGTAAATTAGCATACAAATTTTTCATTGAACATCGTAGTTACGACGACGACTATTATTGAATAAGCACCCACCAGTCGCAATAGTTACGAGAATTGGGCTTCTGTAATAAAATACGATTAACTTCCTCCTCTTCCACATAAAACTGTATCAAACTACTTTATGTGATTTGTTTTCTGGTCTTGACCTACTCGTACTATGCATATTAATACTGTTTTGTATTGGCAAGTTCCGACCTTACATGTGCATTGTACAGTAGGTAACCAATTTAGTTAACACGCTCGGAGTAATGTGTTCTACGAACCGTCTGTCCGGCTGTCTGTTACGGTATTTAGGCTGGTGCAGATGAATTATACAAAGTACAAAGCATATCAAACAAGAGCCAAAAAAATTCTTCATACAAGAAAAAACTAACGCATCTATTGAAAAGCGATCGAACTGCGATGTCTACAAGCGATCTACGCGTCGTTTGCATACTTTCGATAGCCCCTATTTAATTCTTAAAATACAATAAGTACTTACTTTAATCATAACAAATAATATTGTGCTTTTTTTACCAATTTTATTATAATATTTCGTCATTCTTTTTCCTCTTTTGTTGTAATTTTGCAGCATTTTACAGCGCAACATTGACCTTTTTAGCACTCAAGGTAAGGGCATTTTTCGCCTCGACCGCGACATGCCCTTCTCCTAGTCTATGGGCCGAAAGCAAATTTAATATGATTAGATTGAATTTTAATGGTATGCCCATTTTTTGTACGGTCGCCAACAGATGTGGTGTTTCATTTTTCTTGAAAATGAAAATCTTATTACTTGAAAATAGGGTTCAAAAGTGACACACCAGTCCAGTCGGTGACTGTACATAATATTAAGAATACTATTCATACATTCAAACACAGACATGCTTAAGGCGCGGTGAGTCTTGATTTATGTTGTATTTGAGGGGGTGAATGAGTGGGGGACGTGCCGCCCCCGTAACTGTGGGGTGCTTCGCGCGAATTACGTCAAAGTGATGCGTCCATAATGCGTCGTCCAATCAAATGCGTCGATGCGTCCAAACAAAAGCGTAATTGTGACAATATCATAATATGTTTGATAGCCTTTTAGCGGTTTTTTGCCCGCCCGGGCAAAGCGTAGGTAGCGTCTAGGTTCAAATCTCATTACAAATTAATATATTTCTTATCTTCCTTGTTTTTTAAATCATAATAATATATCACTACATATATTTGCTTTATTGCTCTCCGTATTTTTTTTAACCCATTTTTTTTATAATCTGCACTAATATTTACGACATAAATACAACTTCGGTAAACTAATCATAATGTAAAATTTATACTTAGAAGCCGCTAGCCGTTTTTGCTTGTGTAGAGTAATCTCTAGGGAGTTATTAAGTTTTGTGCCATTTCTGCCTCTTGCGATTCGATAATTTGTGATTGTTTTTTTTAAATGGCCATAAAAGATGGTAAAATAGATTTAAATTTTAAAATATGAATGGTATCATATCTGGGACAGCCTCCAGAGTACGGAAACATAATTTACGTAATATTCGTCCAGTACAAAATTACTTCTAAAGTGTGATAAATGAGTATTTTCTGTCTAAGACCACCAAAATAGGTCTAATTCTTTATTTTGTACCAAATTTAGCCCTTGAATAATAAGCTTAATTTCGAGAAATTAAGCATATTACTTTCCCCAAGCTAAAAACGTTCAAAAAAATATAATTATTCACGTATTCAATATTGTTAAGTCATAAAGAATCTATATTCCAAATTTGTGCCTTTTTCATGGACGGTTTAAATAATTAAATGGAAAAATAATATCATTATAATATGCGGTCGAAGTATTGCGAAATATACCTACGCACTACAACATACACATTACACACATTAACGTTTCATTCGTTGACGACATTTTACAATTTTATATTTTTTTTCAGCGGTTACAAAATCTAAACTTGCTTTCGCCCGCAACTTCGTTCGCGTAGCACGAAGCTGAATTTTGTCACCCGGTTTTATACAATACATAAATATACAATAAAATTTGATATCCAATAGCCTTCCACATGAAACTTCGGTTAACTAACACCAAAAAAATTACAATTTCAAATACCTACTTTTAGTTTCTGACATTAGTGGTTTAACCGAATAGTCTCTTCGGCTACATCATATTTATAGTAAATATTATATTATTTAATAAAAAATTAACAAATTTCGTACCTCACACGACTATCGAGCACATTGGAAAATAATCTACGGAATTCGAAAAAATATTGTCGCTGAGCGACGACAAAGTCGGGATAATTGGAAAAGATTAGAAAATAAAACTCCAACGTTAAATGATAATTATTTTATTCTTAAGACTAGCTTTTGGCCGTAACTTCATACGCGTAGATGTTGCACTCAACACTCACTACTAATTTTCTATTTCTGCAGTCTTTTAAATACAAATGGATACTCTGATGGAATTATTGGTATTTTAGGTATGAAGCCCTTGAGCACATCGTGTGAGTACAGTAGCTGCGACAATGTTGCGATGGAGAACAGGAGTATATCCTGGAGATGTTAAAATCAAGAGTAGGGATACTTTTATGCTATTATAAAATAAGTATTCCACGATATACTATCGGAATCATCAGATATTGATTATTGATAAAAACCCAAGATATCAGTTTTCCTTAAAAGTACTTATTGTATGTGTGTAAAAATATACAATAAGGTTCCGACACACATAAAATGTTTAACATACAATCGATCTGTAAGAGAGCTAAAAAATTGCTAGCAAACAAGAGTTACTATCCTCCTCCTCACGTCGTATTCCTCATTGCTGAGGGTCGTGATGGTCGTCGGTTTTCGGTGACTGTATATACTGTTCATCAACCATCCCGACCACTCCAACCATCTTATACTTCTAGTAGGGGCCTCCTGAGTGCTATTGGTGTAATAATAATAATAATAATAAAACATTTATTCGACAAAATAAGACATTACATTACATACATAGATTAACGCTATAAAACACAATGACATGAAAATTTCATGTCATTGTGTTTTTAGCGTTAAAACTTTATTTAATAAAGTAACATAATACAAGAATAATACAAAACAGACATGCTCGAGCGTCGCCCGAAACCTATTAGAATTGTTAGATTAGGTTATAAAAAAACTAAATGTTCCCATGAGCTGTCAGCTTTTAGCAGTTAGGGACGCGACCACATGGTTGCAAAGTTGTAAAAAAAAACCAGGACATGCTGAATTATGTCAGATTATAGTATTGTTCATGCGCCAATAATTCTGATATGAAATATATACCAATCTGACGATATGCGCAGAGGGGGTAGCTATGCGGGAGGGGTGGATATTACTTCTCAGAATTTGTTCGTTATTAAGAACACTATCGAATGGTGTAATAATACAGGTGTGTATTATTTTTGTCAAAATCAGTCGGTTCGATTCCTGGATACATAAATTGATTTATCAAAAATTTAATAATGCAGTTTTAGTTTTTATCAAAATCGAACTCGTAACTCCTTTGAGCATTTACTGATATGCCTTATAGTTTCGGATTTTGGCCACTATGCCCACTTAACTTTTGGCTTTCGACCACTTTTTCTTCAGTACGATACACCGTTTCCGAGATAAGCTGAGTAATAAAACAAAAAATGAAAACCGACTTCCAAAGTTGAAAATCACAAAAATGTATGGAATAAATTTTATTTACTAAATAATTTCCCTTTTTAATTCGGCTAAACTAAAAGTTTATTATTACTATTTCTCTACACAATCTTGATAATTTTGAAGTCCGTATCAGCTCAAACAATATCATAATACATGCATAGTTTATAGAACTCACGTTTAAGTTGGCTTCACATTCAGGTTGGTAGAAATTTAAAAATTAATGATGTTTTGTAATCAGCGACTCCAGAAAACATTTTGTTATTGTGAGTCATGATAATATTAGGGTCTCGTCTTGGCATCATTTTACATAAAATTTGTTGATTGAAGATATATATTTTGAAATTCGAATGTATTTCCATTATTGCATGTCAAGTTGTCAAACAAATTTTCATTTCATTTTGTCGTGACACGTAACTTGTGTCCCCCTCTCCCCAAGCGTGGCGGGAGGCCCGCACTCGCCATACAAGATAAAAATTGTTTTTTTTTTTACATTCTAATAAAAAATCACGTAGATAAACACGGTAAGCCTTGTGGAAATAAATCTGGACGGACTGGACTGTGTTTCCATTATGATCTGTTTTGTACTTTCATCGAATACAATCACTTCGTAAATTTTCTTTACTTTTTTTGATAATCTACACGAATATTTACAACAACTTAGAGAAACTAATAATAAAATAAATATTTAACTATAGAACCAACTATAGAACCAGCATTGCTCGGAGTTTTGATAGTGCGAGAAACAAATAAAAATCATAAAAGAAAAAGAATTTAAAAAATTCGTCTGTCCGGGATTCGAACCCGAGACCAATTGGTCAATCTGACACAATATGACGAAATTACTCATTACTCATACTAATAAGTAGCACCTAGGTATTACACGACGAAAGAAAAAACATGACAAACTAAGATCCTTATGTCGTCGGCATAAGGCGGAATTTCAACAATAAATTTGCATGATTTTTTCATTTCCATAGCAAGAGGCCTAAGCCGGTATTGTCGGGTTCCATAGATATGAAAGAGAAGGAATCGTCGCCAAGAGATCGCCATTACGCGATGTTTTATTCGACTCGTCCAAATTATTTATCATTGAAATAAATCTAATTCTAACAAATATCTTATTCAAATCGAAAAATCCCTTCCCTTTATTATGCATTACGAAACTAATAAATTTTCTCATTTTTTCTTTTTTTTTCACAAATACTACAGTTAAAACTCCAAGAATATCCATTTTAATGGTTATTATATGATTTTTTAATCGAGAAAATTTGCAGAAAACGTGTTTTGAAAACAAAGGTGATTATAATTAACGATATATTTTTTTGCTGTACTAAAATGTATTTATTCGTCTCAAAAAAAAATTTTAAGATGCCTATTTTTAGGATTAATACCGGAGATAGGTACCGCGCCCTCAGCTTAAAATAGTTACCTAAATTGCATTGAATTAAGAACCGCGCAAAATATTTTTTTACATGTTCTCTGTTCACATTTTATTATTATCTACTTGGCACGACTCTTTAAATATAATATTACTCATCGGATTATAAAAATTTAATAATGAAAAGAAAGAAAAATATATGTAGGTACCTAGTGTAGGTAGCTACTTTCAATTCTATTTTCAATTCTATAAACCTACTTTCAATTATTCAATTCTATACATACACGTGTTATTTCACAAGCTTAAATCACTAGCTAAACTTGTTACACTAAACTATCGGGTTCCGAAGTCGGGTTCCAGCTTGGCATTTATGAAAATCAGATTTGTAAGCGGCCAACACAACAGGATGTCGGACCAAATTGCTTATCCGACCACTGTCTCGTCCGCACTAAATTTTAGATGCGGCCAACATTGACGTATATTCCTTTTTATTACATATTACAACTAATAATGTACTCATTTCTGTTTACGTAATATCATTACGGGATTCAGAATAACTTTTTTTTTAATGTTCTTGATATTATGTTTGAATATGTTTTAAGCTGCTTGTAGAAAAATTTAACTGAGACTTTTTACGATGGCGTAGCTATTTTTATTCGAGGTAGTGACGAAATATGGAATAGGTACCATTTTATTTTAGCGGTATAAAAAAGAAATGAAAACAGTTTAATGTTATTACTGTTCAGTCATACATTTATGCGTAATAATGAACATATTAAATACCCTTTATATATATATATATATATATATATATATATATATATATATATATATATATATATATATATATATATATATATATATATATATATATATATATTAATTTACGAAATAAAATCAAACACACAGAACAAAATTACAAGCCAGTAACCATATATGAAGTAAGTACCGATATAATATGGAATTTAAGCATGTTTATAACAAAAATATACATAACAATCTAATATTTATGACATCAAATTAAATTGAATTAAAAAATTATAACAAATGAAAGAAACCGCTTAATTCATTTGCAAAAATCACTGATAAAATAATCAAACTCTAGACCAGCACGACCATAATGAGCCCAGAGCCCCGAATTATGCTTAATCCAGTTTTCTTCACTATTATCCATGGAAAGACTATTTCACAGAACATACGTTCTTCATCAGCAGAGTCAGGAGATACTTGGCCTATCAACTCATCAGGTAGGTACACATATTCCATAGGCACCAAAGACTATTTGGATACAATTTCAAAATATTAGTACTAGCCCAAAATTGGTGTCTTACCTGTGTGTCTCAGTGGTTGAGCGCGTTGGTGCTGAAGCCGGGGGTCCCGGGTTCGAATCCCGCCGAAGGAATAAAAAGTTTTTCTGTTTTCCTGGGTAATGGATGTGTATAATATAACAAATATCTTAAATATACGTATAGTATGAATAGTATTAAATATATTTCCGTTGTCTTTTACCCGTAATACAAGATCTTTGATAACTTACCACGGGACCATATTGACGTGGTGTGAAGCGTCCATAGATATTATTATTATTTGCTAGACTAACGGTGTCCGATAACTACTATCGATCATCACATGCATCTGCTATAGTAGAAGTCATGCAGGTGTCTAGATGAGACAGAGTCGATACTCAAAAAACTCTTACCTTAATTTTTGAAAGTCAAAAGTTAATCCGTCTGTAAGGCTTTGATATCAATTTTCTTCTATATTCCCTTTTCAATTTACTTTCAGCGAAACAAATTAAAAGGGATTAGAGTGAAGTGAAAAAACTATTCACTTAAATTGGAATAAGTCGAGCTATCTGTAGTTTTTTGCACTCAGATGGAGATAGCTTTTGACCCAAACTGACTTTGTGACAGACAAATACGGTAAAAAGTTTTAAGCGATTTAGTGCTTCCAGTGTTTCCAAAGTTAAGTGATATGTTCAAATTTATAGCCACTTTCCGTCCCTATAATTTACTTTGTTTTTAACAATACTGTAAGGATTTACCACTAGACCGTATATATTAAACTTGTTATCTATACTTCTCTACTTATTATTTTAAGTGGAAAAATTTGTTTGTTTGTTTGTATTTAATAGGCTCCGAAACAACTGGATAGATTTTGATAAAATTTAGCACTGTATATATAGTATAGACCACGGGAAAGGACATAGGTTACTTTTTATCGCGTTCTTTCGTATGAACTGAAATAAATAAATATCAACATACTTAACTACAGTTTCTCCACCATTCACCAACACCTACTACCTACAACTACTACCAACTCCTTCACCAACACCCACAACCTACACAATACATATATAACCTACACCAACCTACACCTACCACCTACTGATACTAACTACTCCGTTTTTTTTTTATCGATGGGAAATTCTTTATGAATCCCCAGCGGACTGGAGGGACCTCTGGGGTATGTGGGACTCGCCCAGGGGCACCCGGGGTAACCCACTAAAACCCATCGGTGCCTCCTCCTCCGCTATGCTGCTGGACCGCCGGACCCGCCTGAGGCGATAACAGCAGCGGCCAGTTAGCGGCATTTGCTTCCGCAGCAGAACCTCCGCGCGGCTACCTGTCAACGACAGCTACCGCTGTTTCCGGGAGAGCAGCGGCACCGGACACTCTGCAACTGGGAGGGCTCGTGCAATGGGCGACGGATTCCCAAATCCGTCACCCGAGCCCTTTTTAGGGCAGGAGTCGCTCGTCTATTGCACGTCTGCGGCCTCCACGCCTACACCTACTACCTACATTTACAATCTATAAATGCTTCTATTTCGCACATTTTTAATTCAGATTACTGTATCTAATTTTTGGAATAGTTCATAGTCCTGTGTTAGTGTAAGTAGTAGTAAACACATAAACTTTCGACCCCATCATTTTAAGTGTTAGCAGCAGAAATACGAACAAAAACAAGTAATTTCAACTAACGGAAACCCACAAAGGGTAAGGTAAAAATATATTATTTGAAACACTGTCTATTTTACAATTTAAACATTAATTGGGTTTTACGAAATGTTGTATAAAATTTAAAATCATTCGTCATATTATTTAGCGGAGTATTATTTTGGAATATGCCTTTTGATGCTTTGTGAGACTTAGAATCGTGGTTGTATTTATATTAAAGAGAAATATCTCTAAATTTAAAATGTGAAATACCTATTACTTACATCAAATAAATTATTACCACTACACAGGCCTGAACAGTCTGAGCTGACTCGGAAGTTTTATGAATAGGTGAATGTATATTTACAATTTTGAATGTAAAATAAATAAAACACTTTGCAAGGCATCGTTCTCACGAAAGTTTTTTAGTGGTCGCAAATCGTGACAGATAAAACAGCACTGTAAATACAATAGAGCTAAAAATACACTCCAGTATTTACAGTGGTGTTTTTATGTCGCGACCACAAAAAACTCTCGTGGGAACGAGAATACCGTGGTGTTTTTTCTGTCGCGACCACTAAAGAACGCTTGTGGGAACGAGGGCTAATCTTATAAGAACTATAATTATAGCTGGGTTATGCCAATGAGACTGTTATAAAAAATAAATACTTCGTGTAAAAGCTTTTTAAAGACCCATAGATTTGCGAGTCTGACTCTGACTTTAGCTCCTTCTTTAAACTTAAATTAATAACTATTATAATATTTTGTCAGATTTTTAACAAGACTACTAAAAAGACTCGACTTGTGGTCGAAATTCGCCAATAATAATAATTAATATAATTTTTTAATTCGAACTTTTTATTAGGGTTCTTTTGCCTCATAGGTAAAAGAAAGGTTATTGTCGTGACAGATTGACAAACGTCAACGTGTAACAAACTTTTATGTATCAAACGCACGGCAGCGTGTGTGAATCTGTAGTAGGTACTAAGTGTGTGTTGTTTTTTTTTTTTGATGTTTTTATAAGCATTGTTTTTAAAAATATTAGCTTTCTGCACACCTTGCTCCACATATACTTTAACTGTGCCAAAATGATATTTGGCTCCTCTATTCGCACAATTCTCGTAAAAATGTACTGAAAGTTTTTGCTTCACATTTCAATATGGTACCTGGGAAACCGAGCTTTGGCCGGTGTTTTAGTAGAACGATAAAATAATTAAAAATTGATGTTTTTGAAATTAAAATAGAGCTTGTAATAAAGTACTTTTATTTAATCTCATCTGAGTTACACACAACTATTGAACATAACACACCGAAGAAACAAGTGAACGAGTTAGAGAAAAAGATAAGATGTGTTGCCAACTTTGACAAAAAAATACTCTTTTGCATTGCAGCCAACCTAAATATAATAGAAACATTGTCATATTAATAACACCCCTTCTCAATGTTTATATATTTAACAAATTAATTCTAAAGTAATATCAAATACCTTAACACATTATTAAGAAAGCTTCTCTGTTTCTTAGTTTATACTTTAACATTGCACTGTGTTAGAAACTTAATTAACAATCATCATTAAGTAAACATCTTTACTTAATGACTTTGTTAGCATGTCTGCTAATTGTTGAGAAGTACTTATGTACTGAATATCAATTTTATTATTTTAAATTTAATTTAATTCTTTTGTGAAATGATATCTAATATTAACATGCTTAAAACGTTTAACTGACTCTCTACTAGCATTTAAAATAGCTGACTGATTGTCACAATGCAACTTAACTGGGCAAACATTTTGGAAATCAAAATCATG
Organism: Phengaris alcon alcon; assembly: GCA_037179445.1. Lineage (NCBI taxonomy): Eukaryota > Metazoa > Arthropoda > Insecta > Lepidoptera > Lycaenidae > Phengaris > Phengaris alcon. The sequence goes on along the minus strand of JAYRCH010000085.1, from coordinate 2,039,784 downwards.
TAACAAGTTAACAAGCCACCAAGCCTCACTTTTTTTCTTACTTTATTCCTAAGCAGTACGAAATTTGCCTTAAATCATTAATCTTAAATTCTTTGTTTAATATTGTTTTCAACTTTTTGACATCATTTTCATTTGTTCCAAAAACTAACAAGTCATCTACATATATTAATAAAAATATTTTATCTGTACCCCCGTACATTTTATACAAGCAAGAATCATATTTTGACCTTATAAAGCCTTCCCGAGTAATTACATAATTAAATTTCACATTCCAAGATTTAGGTGAACTTTTCAATCCATATATATAATGACTTATTTAACTTTGCTTTATTATTATTCCCTGTATAAGCCCCTCCTAGTAAACTTATATAAACATTTTCTTTAATAACACCATACAAGAAGGCCCCCGTGACATCCATTTGGTATATGGGTTATATTTAGTTGCAATTACTACAAATAATCTAAAGGTTGATAATTTAGCAATTGGGGCATAAATATCATTTTAATCATGTATCCTGTTGCCCAAACCCCCTAGCCACCAGCCTAGCCTTATACTGTTTAACATTATTTATGTTTTTAATTCTAAAAACCCATTTGCAACTCACCGCGTTCGCATTTACAGGTAAATCACAAATGTACAATGTGTAATTGTCTTTCAGAGTCTGAAGTTCACTAGAAATAGCTGCACTCCACTTACTAGTATCACTTCGGCTCATGGCATCACCATAAGTAACGGGCTCGCACTCACTTTTGTCCACCTGCACATTGTTGCACTTATAGAAAGATGTTTGTTTACTCTCAGCTTACGCCTTCCCTCTCTGGGCGGACTACTTCCTTCTAGTAATCTTCCTCACTACACTATATTTACAACATTACACGGGAAGTAGTCACTGTCACTTTCTGAGTTATCTCCTAGGGTACTGCTTGTATGGGTTGTCTCTTCTGCTTCAGGGGTAGCTATCTCAGTAGCTATTTCGTCAATATCTATCTCGGGACTACTTTTTTGCTCTGTATCCTCTTCAAGGTTTAAGGACACTACATTTTGATCTTCATCTCCATTCACTTGAGGTTTTTCCTTCTCTTCTTCCTGTAAGAAAACAATGTCCCGTTTTGACTCCACTGTGTATTTCTGAGCGTATTAAATACGGTATCCTTTTACATCCTCCTCATACCTGACCATCAAACCCTTCTCTCCTCTCTTATCCCATTTCCGCCTTCGTTCCTTTTGAATGTGTGCATATACTTTTGTACCAAAGGCTCTTAACCATCCCAGCACATGTGTTCGCTAGCGCCAGAGTCCACTAGCCATTTGGATTTTTGTAGTTTATGCGAATTAGACACTACAAACGCGTTACTATTTACTTTATTTTCAGGTCTTGACCATTTTTTATTTCGAAAAGGACAATGGGACTTGAAGTGTCCAAAATGTTTCGCAATAGTAACAATTATTATTATTACTCATGTTCATTTCACTTTTACTTTTATTACTTTTACATTCAGTTTGATAATGTCCACACTTAAAACATTTTATGGGATTTTTATTTTTCACTAAAAACGCAAAAGATGAAGTTTGCTGCGCATCTTCGTTCTTTCCTTTTAACCTCCTCTCTTCTTCAATTAGTAGTCTGGCCACTAAATTTTCATATGTTTGCTTGTCGTCAGGCGCAGATTCCCAAGCCGAAACGAAATGTTTATATTCGTCTGGCAATGACATTAATACTTTCGTGATTATGAACTTACTCGAGATTTCTTCACCCATCTGTTTTAATTGATTTTGCATTTCTTGTATTTTTGACAAGAAAACGGACATGTCTGTGCCTTTTTCGAAATGGTATTGGAAAAATCTCTGTTGTATTATGTGCACGCTAGTCTCAGTTTTCTCTTTATGTACGCTCTGAAGTTTTCGCCACATCTCGGCAGAACTCGTATATGTAATAATATGTAACATTGCGTCTTCCGACATCCGCGTCACCAGTAACGTTTGCGCCTTGGCATGCTTGGCTTCCCATGCAGGTATCTCACTAGCAACTTCATCTGTTTGCGCTCCACAATGTTCAACCAGCCATTGCTCCTCAACAGCACTGTTGTTTGGAATTTCCAGATATTCCAATTTCTGGCGAAGGGGGCCTTCTGGGCCAACTTGATTACATTGACGTTGTTATTGTTACTGCCTTCCTATCCGATCTTGTCCTCTCCCAACTAAGAACAAGTACTCCTCGACGATATTCTGCAGTGCCCGAACACCACGCCGCAAAATAAATATGGCGGTGAAATGAGATAACCCCACTTTTCCTTCTCGCCGATTATGTTGCCGTAACTAACGCCAATTTATAACACACAGGTATAAGTGTCTGGGCCCATACCTGATGTTTTTGAGATAAAAAATAGAACTTGTAATAAAGTACTTTTATTTAATCTCATCTGAGTTAGACACAACTGTTGAAAATAACACACCGAAGAAACAAGTGAGCGAGTTAGAGAAAAAGAAAAGATGTGTTGCCAACTTTGACAAAAAAATACATTCTTCTTTTGCATTGCAGCCAACCGAAATATAATATAAACATTACCATATTAATAACAAAAATAAAAATATAAAAGAAAAAGAAATAATTAGAATCACAAAAATATTTATCTTACCAGGATTTTTTTTTCTCTCCCAAAACTCCCTGCATACTAAATTTCATGGTAATACTTGTAGCCGTTGTCGAGATACCGATTATATTTATATAGGTATATAAGATCGTCTCGTTTAAAGTATAAGATAATAGTTACGTAAATGTTATGCCAACCTGCCTAGATTACGTCTTTATTTAACAAAACCATCCCTTTAAAATATGATTTTTTCAACGAATGAATATTCTATGAAAAGAAAAGGTTTAATGCATTTTAAAGCGTACCTAATTTCTTGGAAGGCGAGGTAAGTAATCACAGCACTTAAGTTGAATCTGTGCAAATCGAACTTTAAAGCTACTACACTAGGAACTAAGTACATATTTTTAATATTTGATATAGAGTTAAAATATTATATTATATACTTACATCGATGGAATAGGTTTCTATTCACTAGTGAGATTTTTATACTTAATAGAGTCTTAAATAAATAAGCCTCTAATGCTGTCTACATATTTTTACATATTTTTATCATAATTTAAAGAGATAGTTGAACAACAGCTTGTCCTGGGACAAAGGCCTCCTCAAAGCACTTCCATCTTTCTCTGTTTGATTACTCTTGAACTTTATACACATGCATGGGTAGTAGGGGTGACCAGAATGCTATTGCTCGAGCGGAAACCTATTAGAATTGGTAAATTAGATTATAAAAAGACTAAATGGTCCTATGAGCTGTCAGCTTTTAGCAGTGGTCCCAAGCTTCCACATGGTTGCAAAGTTGCAAAAAAATCATGACATGGACATGCTGAAGCGCGTCAGATTATAGTATTGTTCATGCGCCAACAAGTTTACAATATAAAATATATTATAATAATCTGACGATTTACGATTTATTTATTGACTGTTAACGTTTTTTTTTTTAATTTATTAATTAAATTATTTTATTTACGTAGTGGGTTATAAATAAAAAAATAGTACTTGCTCGAGCACGTCAGATTTTTATAGTCGATGTTCAGAGATGCTCCAATTTCTCAATCTGAAGATTTGGACGTGCCGCAAGCTCGCAGCAAGTATTTAAAAATGTAAAAAAATCGTTATATTGACAAGCTCGAGCGCGTCAGATAAGCATACTGAAGATTCGTCCGTCTTTTAATGTCCCATCCTCACATCATGTTCTCCCCACTACTTCTCCTCGACAAAATGGCGGTTGTTTCTGAATGGTTGAAAATATTCAACCAATAGGATAACAGTTTCCTGTCTAGGAGATTAAAATGTTAAAATAAATTTATTTAAATACAATAAATATTTTATAAAATGTTTTAAATAATTAATATAGATAAAATTAATATCACATATTTTACTTTAACATTTGAAAATAATTTTAATAATTACCGGAAACGACAACATGATTTCATTTTATAATAACCACTCTTAATATTTAGAAGTGATTTACCCAATAATATTACATGATAAACGGCAAACTTAAGGAAAGGGCTCATTTTTAAACGAGAAGGCTACATCTTCCATACAAAAAGGCCCTTTTTAACCATCAGATTAAGGATACCCACCAAGATTATAGTCAGATTTTTGGTCAGCGTGACTGACATCATGACGAATCTTCAGTATGCTTATCTGACGCGCTCGAGCTTGTCAATATAACGATTTTTTTACATTCCTGATTGAAGTTACGTTTATTACTGTCTCATTAAACCTTAACATGCATTATTATATCAGACTTACATATTACGCCACAAGGATCCTTCTCTGAAGAGTCATTCGAAATCGTGCCTGCAAAGGGAAAACGTGTGGTTAAAAGTGTATTGTGAGTATAAGCATCCGGCTGTTCACTTGTATGTTTTATTCTACAATCTACACCATCCAACTTATTTTGGAGAAAGTTAACAATTTTTACTTCCTAGAATTTGTTCGTTATTAGCAACACTATCGAATAATACAGGGTGTGTATTTTTTTTTTCAAAATCAGTCGGTTCGATTCCTGGCTTGTTAAATTGATTTTAAGACATATTTTATGTTAATTCTGTTTCCATCCCAATCTAAATTTTTGAATATCATTTCCAAGGCCGCCAAGAATAATTTGGGTGACATTTAGGCGCTCCACGCCCTGTCGGATGCCCCTTTTTAATAAGAAACTATTCTCCGTTGCTTTCAATTTTATTTGTGCTGTACTTTTGGAGTATATATTTTTAATAATTCTTACATATTTTTCATGTATACTTTGTGAGCTTAATGCTTCCCGAATGTAATTATGTTCTAATGAGTGGAAAGCCTTGTTTTAGTCTACAAAGCCTAGATAGTAGCTTTTATTATATTCTTTGTATTTCTGTAGTACCTGTTTCCAAACCTAGCTTGCTCTTTCGGTTGGTTTTGTCTATTGTAGGCGCGATTCTTATCAAAATTATTTTGGAAAAAACTTTGTAGATATTCGATATTAGGCTAATGGGTCTGTAATTCGCTATAATATCTCCTTTATCTCCGTTTTTATGTATCAATATAATAATTGTTGATTTGATCCAATATATTTTGTCTCCATAATTTCATTGAATATATTGGAGAGTGTAGGTGCAATGGCTGGTGGCTTTTAGTAGTTCGCTTATTATTTGGTCAGTTCCAGGGGACTTGTCATTTTTTGTGTATTTATTGCTTTTATAATTTCTTCCTGTAATATTTAGGTTATATTCCGGTTTAGGTTAGAAATTTGTTATGTTTCTTCCAAATATTTCTTCAAATTGAGTCTATTCACTTTCACTAGAGTCTTAACATGGCTTTAACCCTAAATATTAAAATTCTCCCTCTAAATACTAAAATTAAAAACTCATTAGGTACTATCGAATAAATTGAAGCTCGACCAGTGTAGGAGGCTCCCAGATGTGAAATTAAACGACTTGTACTACTATAATGTGTGTGGTTAGTCTGGTCGCCTACGTTAACAAGTTTAGAATGTTCAAGTATAGCCGCGCAGTGTGCGCTGGCGAATAAGGCGCACGCGCAGGCCACGCGCGCCCGTTGCGCCCCGTTGCGGTGTAGCCACAGAAATCAGGCTTAAGATTAAAGTCAATGTCATCTACATAAAACCACTAATTAGGTTTCGCCTACATTCTCACGAGCGGTTTTTTCCGTTGGCGTTAGTAAAAGCAGGTCTAAAAATAGAACTGCGCTAATCCAACTCTTTTGGATCGTACATATATGGCAATGGCAATATATGGTAATTTCAGTGATGTTTTTACTAACACCAACGGAAAAAGCCGCTCGTGGGAACGAGGGCTAATGTAGTGAAGGCTCTAGGCGCCTTAGGTGGTAATGGTACCTTCCTCATCTACAGGTTAGTAGATGAGGTAGGTACCATTGTTGTACGGTAGGTGGTTATCGCTTAAAACAAAATACTTTTATTTCATGGAAATTCGGATGCTAGGGCATTGAAAATTCTTTTGTCGAGGTCGACTCGTGGCCAAATTTCTTTCACAAGAAATTTCTATTTGAGGGCTATAAGTTTATATTGAATTTTAAAATATTTTATCATTTTAAATAAACCACTAAAATGTGTCAGTGAGCACGTGACTCCAACAAATAAATATTTGCGTAGCACTTTAAGCACCCACTACCCACCTATATTTTAAAATGAATAATGCGATTTATTTCAAATAATATGGCATAAAGTATCATTATGCGTTCATAACTTGCCAAAGCAGATGTTTATTATTCTTTTATTTACGGATATTCGACACGTTATTCAATGTTATAAAAAAGATTCACGCTATTTTCATCCCATGAAAAGTCCATAAGAACTCCACGGTACGAGTAAAATAGTAGAATCAGGATAAGTTATATAATGTTTTTTTATTTTTGATTTTACATTACTAAATTTCAAATCCGGCGGCTTGGTTAGGATCGGTCTTTTTGATTTGTTGGCAAATTGGTGTCTCGGGTTCGAGTCTCGGTAAGACGAATATTTTTGTTATTATTTTTATTTTATTTCTTTTTTTTTTTTTTTTTTTGCTTTTAATAATTTTATGTTCTTCTACTAGCCCAGGTACTGTTAAAATACATTTTAATAAAAATTTTAGTATGCCACACACTCGCTTGATTCAATCTACCTAGGTCTGCAGTACCTATAAACACAGTATTAGTTTGAATGGTTTCCATAAGCATAGATCTAGTGAGCACATAAACGCCGCCATTATCCAAAAGTTATCAGATTGAAATTTGAATACAAACCTCTAAAACCTATAATGAGCATCGGAACTATAATTAATTACTCCAAAGTATACAGTAATAGTACTCACGGATGCAGCATATTCAGTGGAAATTGTGGTGCCATTATTTAGGCGCGGCTAATTCTACCGGGGCTATTAATGAATAAACCGCTCCATTCACGTACTCTTAATATCATAATGAATGAACACAGAGAGCTATTCATTTGCTTTTTATTGCTTACCATTCAGCGCTAATATTTTAAAAGCTTTCAGCTTTGTGTCTGGAATCCCTTTAGAAGCTAAGTAAATTTTTATTGTGGCGACCGGCGAGAATATTAACTTAATGATTAATATGAGATTGCTTATCCAAGACGCTTAAAATTATCATAACCACCACGGTAGCTGATGGTCTTAGTTACTTTAAATGTATTTAGTTTAAAATAAGAAACTAGCTGACAATACAAAAGTTGTTCTGTTTGACTATGAACTGGAATAAATTACTACGTACATACACCTACTTTGTATAAACCAACAAGTACACCTACTACCTTTACATATAACCTACACCTGCATCCTGCACCTTAACCATATACCTACAACTTACATCTACAACCTACCCTTACAACATACACCTACAACCTACACCTACTATCTACCCCTACAACCTAGCTCCTACAAAATTCTTTTACAACCTACGCCTACAACCTACACCTACTACCTACCTCTACAACCTACAGTACCGGTAATATGTGAAAAAGTTATCGACCACTGAGGATTGAAGTTTGGGTTAGGTATATATATTTTTATTGCTAAATCATAAAATAAGAAAAAAAATGAAAATATTTTTTTGGGGTATCCTACCTTTAACACTTAGGGGTATGAAAAATACCTTACAATCTATTTCTCATACTTACCAAATACACCTGTAAAATTACATGAAAAACGGTCAAGCTGTTTCGGAGTTCTTTAAAAAACAGCTTGACACGAAAATTTTATATAACAAGATTTTATCATATCAAAATCTTCTCAGATAATATACAGTCAATACAGCTAGCGACTACCTGCTCGACGTTCTGACGCATCTCTTTAAACCAGAAGTCCCTTTTCACAATGAATTCAGTTTTGTTAACACCGAAATGTCCTCGTTCATGTGCTCTTTTGATTACCTGAGCTTCCATACTTTTAGGTGCCACTACTAACGGCTCCCCATTTACTATTCTATACAATAATTTGTTTCTTAACAAATATCCGTTGATTTCATTGCGCGATGCGGCGTCTATAATTTGCTTAAGACACTCATCTTTGTCTTGCGCACTTCTCAATCGCGCAATTAAACCATCGTCATTTTCACAAACATATAATACCTTCGGTAACGCATGTCTGCTATGTGCATCCACATGCGCCATGTTTTTACCCGGTCTATGCTCTATTTTGTATTTTTTATTTATTTTATTTAACAATTTATTGCACACAAGAAAAATGTATAAAATTACAATTTAACAAGAAAGACGACACAAAGGTACTGCTTATATCTAAAAAGAAATTTCTTACAGCAGCCCTACGGAGAGAGATGGGATAAAAGACAGCAGATAGGACGTGCACAATACAAATACACTACTTACATATTATTATATCCTTACTAAAATTACATTACATATATACTTACATATTATATACATACTTAACAAATATAAAACACATAGTTGATACGATAGAATACTATTATATTATACCTATAATAGATAATGTTATTAAAATCTGCCAATAAAATTACCCATCTAGCAACTCGCAAACATACCTTTTCTTTACTTACAGTAGTAGCAGTAAAGGCTAGAAAAAAGACAATCAGTTACAATCTTAAACTCAATATTAATCAGATACACTTTAAATTATGTAATTAATATTAATAGCTCATTACTACTATATCTAGATTCAGAATCCGTCGTTTTACCACTCGCATAATACACAGGGTGAAATTTGCCGTCATTACAATCTTTCTGCATTAATATCATACCATACCGTATATACGATATGTACGAGTATACAACTCGGTCTCGGCTCCATGACGATACAATTTTAACACAGGCTCACACACCAATGCAGCCTTTAATTTCTCGAAAGCTTTTATCTCTCTCATAGCAAATACAAATTTAATGTATTTTCTCAGTTGGTCAGTCAATGGTCGGGCAATGAGTGAAGTGTCCACTAATGCTAGAATCTTACTGTCTCTAATAGTAACTTCCTTCTGGTATTTTTCTTTCACTAAATACACTGCCTTCGATGGCGGACACTCGGGGGCTATATGCCTAAATTCCCCGCACTTTAAGCACTTTTTCCCTTTTTCTTTTTCGGGACACATTGCACTTACATGGTCTTCTCCGCCACAGTTGTAACACTTCGAGCCCTTCTTCTTTCCTGTAGTTGAGACTACGCCTCCTGAACTTCCACATTTCCCGTGGCTGTGGCTGTAGCTGTGTGGTCGTCCTGACTTCTCCACCTTCTTCTCTGGTGGTCGTGGTTTCGATTTGGACATTTCTTCTACTATACTGTCCAAATTTCTCCTTAAGCTCTCTAAAATCTTTTGCTCCATAGAGCACTCCTTTGTTTACAGCATCGTCAGGAATACCTTCAATTACGTACTGTATCACCACTCGAACCTCCAGCTTCGCCGGTGATGCCATTTGTAACATTATATATGCGTATTCCTGCAGTGTTTTAGTTCTCGATGAATCTTCAAACTGTCAACAGCTTCTTCAAACTCTTCCTTCAAGGATTGTTTCAGTTTCTTCCACGTTTTCGCGCACTTTTCGTAACTCACGAACATTTTGGCAGATCCCTCTAATAATTGTTTGGAATATGCTATTTTCTGAATCTCATTCCAGTTACACAGCACCGCCATTTCCTCAAAGTCGTCCAACCACTGCTGAACGTTTGTGTGGTCATTACCACTAAATTTTTCCAATGAACCTTCAACGTCTTTAAAGGTCAGTGACACCCGTGATTCGTTACGTCTTCGAATCACTGGAGTATGATTGGCGCGCTCGTCGCCATCGTCTTCGTCTTCGTCGTACGTACATCACCGCTTCCTCTTCCTGGAAGTCCATCCGCATTGGCAACTCTAGCGTCTTCAAAATCGTCTTCTTCTTCGTCGTCTACAGGGTCTGCAATTTCTTCTTCTTCATTGTCGGCTACCCGATCCCGTCCCACCAACAGTGCAGCTCTTAGCCTCGCAAGCAACTCTGGTTTGCGACCTGTCACCCGGAGGTTCCGACGCCTGAGCTCCTCTCTGAGCTCTGGGACCCTCAGTCGCGGAAGTTGGTCGTCTTCCAAATCCGCCGCGGCAATACCTCTTGCAACCCGGTCAATGACACCATCTATGGCTTACTGACTTCGCGCACTTAACGAAACGTTCACACCCTACCGACGCGTCTATTCACCCATTTATAAAATTTTCCGATTTCCGTGATCCCGGACGAGCCCCCAAAATGTAGTATCAGATTTTTTGATAGGATACTAGTATTAAATGATGTTGATATTAAGGAATCACGGGGTGGTTAAAATATTAAGTGAAGTGTTTATTGAAAAGATTAAATTACATCGACAAATGGACAGAGGTCTGTCTTACAGCAATGTTCGTCAGGGACTGCTTCTTTCAGTCCCATACAATTCGTTCCTTACTTGCTACCTGGGTTTCTCACCCCCGCATCAGTCATACCCCGGTCATACAGTTCCCACGCACACTAATATTTAGACATTTAAACAAACGGACATCTGTTCGTTGGTTTTTTTTTTTGAGGTTGAGGCAAGCTGAAACCTTGTCCTATACCTCTCCTATTGTACCTCCACACGAGACTGCAGGTCTGGCTGGTCCGAAGCGGAGCTAAGTCAATATACAAAGGACACTGGCGAATCCTGCCAGTTTTTCATTAAGAGCGACCAAGTTTCGAACATATGTGATTTATAGAACTTAAAAAGTTATTATATAAAATAATATATTCTATTTTTAAAATTTGGGATTCAAAGTATCTAGTAGAATCTCCGAATATCAGAGAAATCATGTGCGAAATACTTACTTATCTGTGGTAATCGTTGTCATTATATCTGTATAGTTTATGGTTATCACACTGAAAGTTGTCAATTTGAGGCGTAAAAGCTCCATCTAGTGGCCCAGTAGATAGATTTATTTTAATTGGAGTATAAAGTTATTTTCTTTTTCTATAGCTTAGCAGTTTCGTACTAGTTTTATGAAAAAAATGTTACTTGGGGTGTGAAATACATGCCTCTATACTATGTATTTATATTTATTTACTAAGAAAAATAATTATTATGTTTTTGGGTTTTGTAACGTGAAAGCGAGATTATCATTTATCTGTTAGCATATTGCGATTCCTAACAAACTGGTTATTAATTTAATTATATAATTGTCTAATATATGTCGCTTTTCCGCAAACCGCCACTAGAGCAATATATTGAACAATAGGTTAGATTATATTTAATCAATTATCTTTTATCCCCCGAGTTTGATATATAATATTATTGCTTTTTAGTTCCTATCTTCATAAAGTACAACTTTCAATAAATACTTTTTGTATGCGACTTGCCGATCTCCTTTTTGAAAACTGAATTTTTTAATCCCAAAAAACATGTTTGAGGCAATTTGAACTTTGCGGCTCAGTCGACACGGGTTGGAATCATCCTATAAAGATAAAAAATCATATTTAGATTTGTTTTAGCACATAAAAAATGCTACGTTATGCTAGGTATGCGTTTCAAATATCCGTAAAAAAATTTTTTTGCCCTTAGAAGGGACACCCTAACATATAGGCGAACAAAGACCTCTTTTTTGAAAGTCGGTTACTAAAATCGAGATCTATTCGAATTTCATTATACAAATAATGAAAAATAATTTTATTATTTAGAATACTAAATAAGTATTCACCTCTCATCCTCCGAGATTTGTGGTCATCCCGGTAACAAATCAGCGCTTATTACAGCTGTAAATCGTAGTAGAGAGTATGGAGATAATCTCTACATAATGGTCAGGGGTCGGGCTTTAGGAAATATGACGCAAGTCTAGTGTGTCTGCGAGTGTCCAATTAGGGTGAATGAATGCATGAAAAATTTCCTTCCTGCGTAATACGTCCATAGTACATTTTTATCGCTGTCTTGCAGCTGTAGGTAACACTTTAAAATGATAACATCTTATACTTTAAAGGAGCTAATATTGTATATATATATATATCGGAATCTCGGAAACTGCTGCGATTATTTCCATCATATTAAGTATGCTCGGAATTTTATGGTGAAAAATCGATGCAGCTAGGTCTGAATGTAAAATATTTTTGTGATTCGGAGGCGGTTAAATGTTCGGCTGTATGTTTTTTTTTTATGTGCAATGATAGCTCCACCGTCTGTTGACCGATTATCAAAATTATTTTTTTGTTCTTAAGGGTATACTTCGAAATTGGTCCCGTTTTCACAAAAGTGACGACATGATGATGGGATTCATGAAGAATTGAGGAAACTCCTTAAAATTTATATGGACACATATAGTGATTTTGACTTTTTCTGAAGTAACCTAAGCATATGCTACCAAAAGAAAGATTTTACATCAAGGTATACCCTGGATCCAAAAGTACTATTAACAGAACTTCTGACTCCTTATAGATACGTGTTTGGGGATTTCGGAGTTGTTTAAACAAATGTGCTAATAATAATTTAACAAATATTACACTAAAAAGGGAAAAATTATTATTATTTTAAAACAAAAAATTAAACCGTCTTCCAAAGTATGAAATAAATCTTAACTTCTTTCTAAACAATTCCCCTTTTAAATTTGGCTGAAATTTTAACTATTATTCTACTCAATTTTCAAAATTTTGATGTCGGTACCAGCCAACTTGAACGTGTGTTTTAAATATAGTTTTATCAGGATATTGTTCGGGCTGGTACCGACTTCAAAATTATGAAGATTTAGTAGAGAAATAGTTAAAATCTCAGCCAAATTTAAAAGGGGAATTATTTAGAAAATAAGTTTTATTTCATACTTTTTTGTGCTGGAAGTCGGTTTAATTTTTGTTTAAAAATAATAATAATTTGTCCCTTTTTTAGTGATATTTGTTAAATTATTATTATTTATTTAATATCTACTAGAGCTCTGAGCAAAGCACGATTACCCAGGTACTTATTTTAAAACTGTAACTAATGAAATATTATTAGCCTATAAACTATTTAATCAAATAACAAATTTACTGGTCTTGTGATTTGTTATTAATTCAATCCATTAACTGACAGCCGCGCACGCCACATCTTATCACTCGGCGGTCAGTCGCAGGCAGCTGACTAATGATTTAATCATTAGTGATGGGTTTATGCAACACGCTCAAGTCATGGTGTTTGCACGATATTGTTTCTGAGTGTACGCATAAGTAGTATGGGAGGAGAGACGTACTTAACGCATGCTAATGAGTGCGCTTCACACATATTTTGCTTGCAGGTTGTTGGTATTTTTTTGCGGGACGTTATATAATATTACTTAAATTGCAATATGTTAAATTTATGTACTACTCGTACTGAAAGAATGACATGCGTTAATATAAATAAAGCCATATTTTACTATGTCCGTAGGTATGTACTAGCTAGTTATAATTTCATCCGTTAATTTCTCCATGAGAAATACAACGATGCGAAGGAAACTCGATAATAAAGGAGGATGGGCATTGCGGTCTACCTACTCAATACTCACAAGTTATATGTCATTAGACAGGTCTTTTTTTATTAATTTCTTTGTATGGCCATATGGTGTAACTAGTTTTGTGAGATGCAAGAAAACAAAAAAAAAAGAAAATCAAACCCTTTTATATTACACCATTCGATAGCGTTGCTATTATGAAACAAATTCTGGAAAGGAATATAATGCGAAAAATATAAGGATAACGTAAAATTTAAATATTAAAATTAAATATATTGCTTCATATTTTGAAGAAATGTATGGAAATAATTGTTACGTTTAAATACGGATCGTTTCTCAACTGGCAAAGTATTGGCGTCATAATAACTTTCAATGTGCTCATTATACATATAACCAAAATAATAATTAATATATAACCAACGATGTTTCTCTTAACTCTATCGGAATCTTCTATTTTTAAGTGTTGCTCGTGGTAACTCTGCTTATGGTGGTAATACATAGGACTGCAGCTGCAGATTTAGGTTTTCAAAATAATAATATATCGCCCTCTCCTACACGAATTCCGGCCCAAAACTGCAACAGATAATATAAATGTCTGTTCATAGTTACTGGAAGAAAATCTGTTATTTTTGTTTTTGGTTATGACGTATAAACAGAAACCTCATGACGCAACGCATGATAGGCCAGCGTCCATACATTTTTGGACATCCTCCTTTTCCTAAATATTTCGAGAATATGCGCGCGGTATGATTGCGGCAGTGCCATTCCTCTATTACAGCTGATATGCTGTTATATATGAAAGCACTCAGGCCCCAGAAACTGCAAACTCATTTTACGCCGGGGTCAAGTGCTCGCTGGAGTTGCCTGAATGAAACTAGTCATTTAATAACTTTATGGTATAATTGTGCACTACATATATTGAAAATTTTGCTTTTTCAAAACCGGCTTCAAAAAAAGGAGGTTCTCAGTTTGATCTGTATGTTTGTATTGTTAAATTGTGTCGCTGTTTTTATCTACTTTGACTTGATACAATAATGTTTTTCAAAATCTTGCAATAAAACGAGAATCTTTTGCGTGGTAAATAACGTTCAATTTTGAATATCTATCTATCTATCTTACAAAGTGTGCGTCACGTCGCGTCTCGGTGTGGACTGATGCTAAACTCGTAATTTTCAGTCATATTGTATTTACCTAAATTACGCTTTCGTATGCGGCCGAGATTAGTATGGTTACTCTAGCACTACGCAAAATTAAATGGTTGCATCCTTGTCGGTATAGTTCACAAGCAAAAAAGTTTTATTTTCATATAAGTTATTAAATAACACTCACGGGCTTGTCCCTACGTGATGCCTACCACCGCAAAAAACTGCGAAATGGCGGATACACAGACGCAGACGTTCCGCTAATGGTATTTCGCATCGCAAGGCGTACGCACGCGATCTGTCGGTGTGGATAGATTTTCTTGCACCCAGATTGTACGCTTTCTTTTTAATACCGACGTTAGCAACAGCAATTCTTCCTCTTAAAAATCTAAAAGCGATACCGTAGCCTATGGAAATTACAATGACGTTTCTTAGCGAAAAACTGCAGTGTACTAAAGTTTCGCAGTATTTTCGCAAAGACTCGCTGTCGCGTTACAAATGCGTAGGTTTATTTATTTATTCATTTATTCTTCATATACACAACAAAAATAACACAAAATATTACAAAATACACAAAAGAGATGGTACAAAGGCGTCTTATCTCTAAAAAGAGATCTCTGCCAGCAGACCTTAGACAGAGTTTAGGAAAAATAAAATAAGTAGGACACAGGCAGTACAGCAAACAATAATATCAGAATGGAAAAGAGACAATTACTTACAACTGATCTATAATGATAATAAACTAATAAATACAATATACGTACTAATACATATTATAAATATAATGATACCTACATAAAAGAATAATAAACAAAAATTAATGAACCTAATAAATAATAAGAATATGATAAAATAAACCTATATAGACTATTTTTTTGCTGATGACAATAAGAAATGATTCTTCAGCCTAGTCGTGAACGTGTCCACTGTTGGACTCTGCCGCACATGTTCAGGCAAAGCATTCCACAGCTGGGTAGCTCGGACCGTGTACGAGTTGGCGTAGAAATTTGAGTTACACCAAGGGGTGTCGAGCACCTTTTTTGGGTTACAAGTACGCAGAGGCCTATCGCTCACGGCAGTATATGAAAATCGTTCAAATAGGTAAGAAGGAGAGTTGGACAATTTTAGAATTTTAAACAACTGGGTTAAAATATGAAAATTCCGACGAAGGCTGATGGGAAGCCATCCTTACGAAGCCAGGTTTACGAGAAGCGTGATACATAACATTTTTTTTTTCTAGCTATCAAAAAAATTCAATATACATACTTAGCGATCGGTTTTCCCAAGTACAAGTCACTCACAACTGACGAGTGTACGGTTAAGATAAGAAGGTCTACATTCTACACGCTGCTGTAATTTACTAAAAAAACCAGCCAATTGCGAGTCAGACTCGCACACGAAGTGTTCCGTACAAAACGGCAAAAAAACATGTTTATTGTTTGGAAACCCCCCTTAAAAATTTATTTTTAAGGGGGGTTCCTTTATTTAAAAAAAATACTTATTCAACGATACCCCACACAATGGGTAGAATAAAAAAATATTTTTCATCCCCACTTCATATGTATGGAGAGCCACCCCTAAATAAAAAATTATTATTGTTTTATGATGCCAAAACTGAGTTTCTATATACAATCTATAAATATACCAAATTTTATCTACTTATATTCTTAATTACAGAAGCTAGAAGCGCGGACAGACAGACAGATAAGGGTTCCTTGTGTATTACGGAACCCTAAAAATGGTCTTGCTAAAACTTGAGACCGGCTGGACCGATTTGGCTTATTTTGCTCTTGAAATTTAAACGGTGAGAAATATTAGAAAAATTGCGGGGAAAATATTAACAGTATATTTATAGGTGCGACAAAATAACGTGTGACGGGACAGCTAGTAACGAAATAAACCAGAGTCGAAAAGCAGTCTACAATTTCATTATTTCAAACGACCTCTTGATTTGTATGTCCTTCTTGTGCTTGAGTGGTGATGATAATAATAAAGCAACAATTCTTATATTCTCCTTTATATGCATGGTGCATAACACTCGATAGGCTTTACTTCATGACATCTGTCAATGTCAAAAATGACATTGACACTTACTTTTGCCAATATGCAGCAATTATTACTTCGCCTCCGTTAGGTTCCTTGCACGTTGCAAGTTGCAAGCTTCCACTGCCTGAACAGACTTTCTCAATAACCGAATACCGACGCTAGGCTTAGTTTAATTTAAATCCAAATTTTGTCAGGGTTGTCAAAGAAGATCTTCTGTGACATATGACTCTGACAAAGTTTAGATCATTCTATGAAAGGTGTTTCTCTGTGCTTAAGTATATATTTTTACTCTGTGGCTGAACCCAGTGCATTTGGGTTATCAAAAGAAACGTAGTCGCATAACGGTAAAATGACATTAGGAAGATATTTTTTTTTCTCAAGAAGCCATTTCATCGTTATTTGTTAAAGTTATAAGTTTAGTTATACTAATTATAACTAAACTATTATATAACTACACCTAGTTTATAGTTATAATAAATAAATAATAATAATTGTTGTCGAATTATATTTTTTCGGATATACTTATTTCTACTTGGTGGACTTATAATATAAGGCAGTAACACACAAACGTAGAAGCTTCACAATCGTTTTGAATGTAGCTTATATCGAAAGTCGCCCGGGGCTTGTTTACCTTACGAAAGCTAGAATGGATTGAAATCAATCTTGAAAAATGTTATTGATTTCGTCGTGCGTTTTCCATCACGTGTTTGTTATTTTGGTATATTGGTGTGTCACCATTACTCCGGGCCGCATCTGTCATTTGCGCGTGACAGGACCGTATAAACACCCCAAATTACGTTACAAACATATTGACACTAGTATTCGGTGGAAAAATATTGCATTAACGTTATTAAGAAATTCATTTATTACGGGAAATAAATGTTGGATTCGACAAACATTTTTTTTCTCGTAAGTATATATATTGGATGTATGTTCGTTCCGCCGTAGCGCCCAAACTACTGATCCAATTTCAATAAATAATATAATTGAGAATTATGGTAACATTGAAACTAATATTTTCTTGATTGGTTTACAATTCAAAAATACTTCACATTAGATTTATTTCATACAACAAAATCAATTGTACCATAAAAGTAGGTAAGTACTAAAAAAATAATAACTACTCCAAAACTTAAAATGCTACAAAACAAAGAAATCTCCCAGGTCGTCCCCACCAGGCAGTTTCCTCGCTGGATTGCGATACTTATTCTCTGGGCCAGGTAGGTGCCGGCTCTGGGGTCTCGGGTGGCCTCAATGAGTTTTTTGGAGATTTCTCTGAAAAGTTTGTGCGCACCCAGACCCCATGTACCTAAGGTTTCAACCCCAAACGGTTCAAATATGAGATCACCACTAAGGTTCTCATATTTGCGCCGCTTGAGGTTTACCGCCTGATTGGCGGCCGCACCTGCAGAACTTGAGGTGCCCTGGACATGGGACGGAGCAAGTTTATCGACGCAAGTAGCGTCCCATACAAGAGCCCGTCCCACTCTCCAAGGGACCAGGGTCATACCGTCTGGTCTCTTGCCATCGTCGCGCGCCAAACCAGAGGGTTCCAGCACAGCTGGCACTCCGGCGGTGACAAGAGCCCGACGGATGAGATCGTTCAGGCAGTGATGTCGGGAGATGCGGCCGGCGCTTCGTTGACAGGACAGCCCGTGGTGTCCGAGGCTGTCCACATTTGCACCACAAACACAGCGATGGGGGACGACGTGGGGGGTGCCAAGACGCAGGGAAGAGGCTAACCGGAAAAAAAAAAGAGAAAAATTGAGAATCGAATTGTTTAATTGAGAATTGAATAGAAATATTATTTATTTGGAAAAAGATTAACACAGCAAAAAAAATTGCGACAAAACAACTAGTTTCTATTTTAGCAAATTGGTGCTCACTCAGCATATTGTTGCGAAATCGCAACGCTGATTTTCAGTGAGAACCATTGCAAACTTTAAGTAGTCAGGTAGGTTATAGTTTTATAAAAATTATAGTTACTATTCTTACCGTGTAGGCGTTATTAATTAAGCCTTTGAAAGAAAATTGTGATTGTGCTTCCCTACTCACTACGTTCAAGTTTAAAACGTCCCCGCAGGTGTAAAGGATTATCCTATGTTAATCGAGTTTGAAATTTATTCGCGTGATTACACACAACAAAATAACAATTTTAATAAAATCAAAGTAAACATCGACTTACTAAGGGAAACACAAAATTCAATCTCGTTTCTTTTGTTTCAGATTTTGCCTGAAATAAGAGTTTCTGGAATCAAGATTAGAAAAATAAACAATGCCGGGAATAAAAAGAAAATGGTATGACAAATATAAAGAGCGTTGAAGAAATTTTATCAGCAGCATGAACAACAGAGCGGTGCGCGATATATCGCGCCATTTGCATAAAAATGGTTCGGTCATAATCAGTAGGCCGGCTCTGTCGCTGCGAACGAAAAACCTGAAGATGTACTGCTGCAGATGCTTCCACAAACGACGCACGTCCCTGCTCACGTGTATAGCTATATGTTTTCTAGTACTCACATACAATATATTAGGAGGATTTATATTCCTCGCCATAGAGAGTCCAAAGAGTTACGTGTATATAACGCCGTCCAAATCCAGCGCTGAGTCGCAGAGCGAAGCCGTGAGGTTGAAAACAGTGGAGCGGCTGTGGACGATAACGGAAGACTTGAATATACTGTACAAACAGAACTGGACTAAGCTAGCAGATAAGGAGTTGGTGGATTTTCACAATATTGTATTAGAAACTTTACAACACGAGAGCGTCGAGCAACACAAAGAAAATCGTTGGACTTACGCCGAGAGTTTCCTCTACGCACTGACCTTGATTACAACAATAGGTAACTCTGTTTCAGTATTAATAATTAGTCTACTAATTTTGAAGGGCTTGTTCAGTAAGGCCAATTGGCCTTACTGAACAAGCCCTTTAATTTAATTGGTAATTACCAATTAAATTTAATTGGTAATTACCAATTAAATTTCTAGATTGGTAAGCTAAATGTTTACTTTAGATATTTTATTTCTTCCCTAACTAATTATCACAAGTTATACTATATATAAGTTGTACTATATATACAAGTTGATAATCGTATGTACCTTACATTTGATTATCAACTTGTATGGGAAAACTTCATCATATACAGTGTGCTCCTACACTAATACAGCGTGTTACAGTAGTGGTATTGTTTGATATTATATCATGGTGCTACATACTACTGATGTCAATTTTTTTTAAACAGAAAAAATAATAAAACTTACATCAAGGTGTACCTATACTTAGTTTACAATTTACATGTATTGAACGGGTTTTAAAACACTCGGGCTACATACAACAAAGTAACATTGAATAACAAATTGAATACAGTATAAAACATCGTTAATATATTTTAAAACATAGTTAAAAGCTCGCGGAGAAGTTCGCGGGTCGAAGCTAGCAGTTTAATAAACGTCTGGTATTGAGGGTTCGGCAACATTGAAAGCGCTTAGTCATTGTTATGTAATTTTAAAAGCTTTCAAGATTTTGTGAAATCTAATCACTGAGAATAGAAATCTAATATTGCTCAAAATTTATTTACTGCAAAGTATACCTACTAAGATCACTGTAGCTATAGTCAATAAATATTAAATATTTAATCAAAGGTTTTATTTCTATGGAATACGAATTGATAATTCCTATTTCTAGAAATTAATACTTAAGTAATGGAAATAATTTTAATTTTGATTTAATTAATGTTACGGCGTTATAATTTTGGCACTATAATTAAATAATCCACAGTAAATTGGAAACATGGATATAATATTTTATGTATTTCAAAAAGAGAAGAGATATTAGTGTAGAAAACATAAAACTGGTCTGTTAAGCCACAATTTCCTGGTACATATTATTTACCTTTAGGTAACGTTTATAATGATTTGTTCCAGGTAACGGAAACATAAGGCCCACATCGCTTACCGGAAAGACCGTGGCGATAGGTTACGCGGGCCTCGGAATCCCAATCGTAATACTGTACCTCTCGACCGTGGGTGAAATATTCGCGAGAAAAATTCGTTCCCTGTACTACAAGCTATCTCCCGAAAGCGTTCGGAGCAAAAACTTCCATTCAAAAGCTGATTGCTTGAGCCACTGTCGCTGCCACATTATTCAGGACCCAAAAGGTGTCATCGAGGCCGACGAAATGAGCGAACAACAAATGAGCACACCTTTTCACGCTGCGTTAAATATGAACGGGCTGAATGGGGAATTTCACTGGATGTGTCGTGATCACACGAGGGTGCCAATTATTTTTAGCATCCTCATAATTGTGTTCTATGTCGTAATTGGAGCGTTTATATTTCACGTGACGGAGGATTGGACTTTTGTCGACGCGTTATACTTCTCGTTTTCCGTTCTGGCCACGATAGGTTTCGGATACTTAAAACCCGGATCCTACGCGAGCTCTATATCCACTAAAGCGGAGGACTTGGCGATAGGAGTTTGCTGCGTATATATTCTGTTCGGAGTTGTAGTTATAGCTATGTGTTTTAATCTCATCCAGGACGACGTGGGTCTATCTCTGAGAGGATTCACTTCGTTCTGTATGGGCAGCTCGAAATCTAGGGTCGTATACAATATCCAAGCCCCCGGCGAGAGCACGCTCGTGCCTGTTATCTGACGCAGTGACATGGCCCAGGGGCCATCGGAGATCGCACGGGAACGACGACCACAAGTTAGCTTTAAGCTTGAAAACTTTAGTCCTGTAAGATTTCACAGTCTACCGAGGAGAAAGTCTTCGGCGAATGGTGAAGAACACTTCAAAAGGAATACGCCGGCGAGACGGTCCACGGGTCAAACGGAATATTCCATTGAGTATTTTGTTCCTCGTAGCTTAAGTGAATTTAATTTAAGCGGTGCGGGGACCAGTAAGATGGGTACTGGGGTAATGAATGACAGAATACGACCTGGCCGTGAAAAAATGGTGACGTTCGAGGACGATCATGTGAAACGCATGGACGAAGCGTGCGCGCTCACGGACGACGCGTACATGTAAAAACCTAATTAATGTTTGGATGTTATTTGTTACCTAATAAACGTAATGTATTTGTAAGAATTTTTATTAAAATGGTTTTACTGTTCTATCCATATTCCTACCGCATGCAGGAAAATTCGAATATCCGAATGTAGTCTGCGCTCGGATTAACTAAAATCCAAATGTTAGCTTCGAATGCGTGAATAAGTTAGTTTAGCGGATCGAATACATTTGTTTGCACTTCGATTCCCCTAACAATATTCACTTCCCAGCTCTAACTCGATTATCCACAGATTTCGAAAACTATTTTATTCAAAAATCAATCATACAAATATATTCGTTTTTTTTTGCATTTTTATTTTAGTTCTCTCTACGCTACTACCATAGGCCGCAGTCTGCATTAACTTTTCATAAAACATATTTCCTATTAGACTCGAATATTTATTGTTGTCTGGACTTTTGACGATAAGTTATCAAGAAAGAACTTACTAACTTGCACCATATTTTCACGGAGATCTTGGAGCAATTCTAGAAAACAACATTCAATCGACATGATTTGAATATCATTAAAGTTTGTAAATAATTACTAAAATTATTAAAAAAATATCTTGTAGCAATATAATTATTATTAGTTAATATACTGCTATAATTCTTTTTTCTTTAGAACAAGTACAATTACTTGTTACCTGCATAATATAACGGATGAGTTTTGTATAAGGTTAGTTTAACTTACAAATGAGCAATACCAGTGGGTGGAAGCATACTTCAAAGCAATACAGAACACACTTTGAATGGTTCCAAGTTAATTGCTTTGACATAAATAGCCTTAATTTACAGTACGAGCGCGAGGGTACTTTGTGGGACAATTACATTGCTTTAAATGGCCCCACAAAATTAGTTTAAGGAAATATAACTTTCCTTGATATTCTTAAAACAATTTTGATTGCCTATCCTGTATAGTAAACATTTTTATAGCCCATCTAATTTCCATCTTTAACAATATAACTAAACAAAAAAAAATTGCTGATAACGAATACTCACAGTAATTGTTTTAAATCAAGCAACAATAAATCGTTAAAAGATACCTACGAAGATATTAAGGTATTAAATCGAGGAAAAAGTAAAAACGAACAAGCCCATCAATAAAATAACATTAAGTACCTAAGTATATCGATGGTTAAAAGCGACGTATTTTCCAAGTCACTCGCACTGTAACTATAAGTTCTTACTGCTTAAGGCTGTTTTTGTTACGAATTGTTGCTTATGCTTAGTTACCTTTTAGTGCCACGATGCATCATCGCTTATCTTTCTTTACCCATTGCAAATATTCTACTATTACCTCAAAATGTAAATAGACTTAATTAATCTAAGCGACAAAAAACACGTAAACCACCGCTAAAACAAAAAAAAAACATAAATACCAATTTGAGCTTCTTATTTTTTTTTTCATATCGTCTGTAATAAGCTCATAAGTACATAAGAAATGTATGTACATTTTTCTGGCATTTTAAACTAATTCCTGAACAATTTGGTTTTTGGTGCTTACTTTTTACCGTTGGTGTGTATTGTGTGTTTCCGATATAAATTGGTGTTTCCGATATAAAATGGTTCTAATAAATTTCATCGACGTGACATCCTCGTCAGAAATACCAGAAGACTTACATAACAGGTAAGTAATGCTTGAGATATTATGTTGGCGACCATCGGATTATTAAACCGGCCTCACGAGTAATTGTAAAAGGCGACCTAACAATGTTTGTACTACTAAATTGAGTGATATCTCTTAATGTTGAATAGAATAAACATGTCTCTCTCAAGAAATATCAACTGGGTCCAAGGTAAATTTCAAAGTAAAGCCTTCAAGAGCTTAATACCTCTCGGATTCTCGGAGCGCAAACAATCTCCACATAACGCCGCATGTTGTGTGTTCACTTTCTGTACAATAATAATAAGACCAAACACTATTTAATTTTGTACAGAAAAGGTTACTACCCGACTGGGTTATGTTTTTCGCGCGTATATTGTATGTATGTATGTTTGCACAAAATTAAATGTAAAAATTTCAAAACGGGTATCAAAATAAAGGAAATTAAAAGGAGATTTCAAAAATATACATATTACGTCATGTATTTAAATTTAATCAAGATTAATTACAACCATTATATTAATTTGTAATCAATGCATTCAAATAGTCGTATTTTTGCTTTAAATCGACCAAGTGTGTGTTGGATAAACACAAAAATCTAAAATAATATAAATAATAAAAAAAGCAACTACAAAAAAATAAATACCCAAGCAACGCACTATTTAACAATATATATTTGAACAAACTCAGACCAAATTTTAATAACTTCAAATTTAACACTACTCATTATTTTTTTTTATATTTTTTCACACATTCTTTCTCAATAAAATCTTATCCTACTACTATTATAAATGTGAAAGTATGTTTGTTAAATTTTAGATTAAATTTGGTATGGTGATAGTTTAAGCTCTAGATTAACTTTTTATCCCGAACATCTATCACATTTTTAAAAATCAGAAGAAGAGAAAAAAAAACTCGATTCATCATTACTTAATCAACAAAGATATCAATAAAGCTTTGATATGATTTAAAAACAATAAATATACAAAAAATAAAGAAGCAATCACTACCAAATAGGTAATATTTCTCTAACATTACTTTGAAATTCTTAACTTAATCCCTATTTTTATTAGTACTATGTTTTAACAATTTAGCTACTGAAAATAGCATGATGAAAAGCTCATAATGCCAACGAGCTGTCGCTTTAAGCTAAGTAATATAAAGCCATAAGAAGCTACTTTCGTAATAATATTTTAAATAAATAACAAATAAGTCCATTTATGTAACAGGACAGAAAATATTTTACTTATTAGGTATTGATATTCTTAAATTAATAATGCCATAAAACTGTTTACTTATAAGTTATGAGAAACTTTTTTACACGAAATTTAAATTGCTTCATAAGCTAACGAGTAGTCCAGAATTTTCATACAATATTTGACTTGGTACACAAGTAATTATGATGAGGCGCTTTGACGTATCAAAAATATAAAAGTAATTGATATTAATTAAAGTACCCGAGAGACCGCTTTATTTAGCTTTGCTCGGGTAGATTAAAAAAATAAATAAAAATAATCACAAAACTATTTTACTGGTGTTCGAACGCACTACATTCCATATTTTCAAAGAATTTTAAATTTTAATAAATTATAATTTTGCACGACGCAATAAAAAACATAATATATAGCTTCAAAATGCGCAGTTTCCAGGGATAAGACCTAGCTAGATCGATTTTTCTCCCCCAAAACTCCCTGCATACTTTTTATTTAACACTTCATACTTAAATTTCATGGTAATACTTGCAGCCGTTTACGAGACACCGATTATATCTGGGGGCACGGTAGTGCGACCGTCAAGACGAGCCAAGCGATGCGGAAATGGCCTGGCCACATATCTTGATTATGGTGTATAGTTCTTGAAGTTAGACTTGTAGAGTTAGGGCGTGTAGAGTCAGAAGCTTGGCTTTACATGACACAACTACACCTACACATATAACCTTTGTAGGTTATAATATGTATAGGTGTACCGCAACCTACAACTGTAACTTGCAGCTACAACCTACTGTATCCTACCCCTACAACCGACACATGAACAGTGAAGATTATTACAGTACTAATATCCCAATTAAACAATAGGGGTTGGTGTTTCAAAATTGGAGGTTATATTATGTATTTTTAAATTTTAGCGCCAAATTATAAAATAATAATAATCTAACCAAGAGCATATCGGGACATGTCTAAAGAGGGTTCCGTAACTATCAACGCGTAATAGGCTTTTTTTTTCAAATTACTTTAAAAGTTACTGTTCGATTTCGTACAAAATAATATTCCTAAATAGTTTTTTGCATGATCTATCAGCATGGAAAATTACAAATTTTTATCTTCTATAGTTTAGATATGCCATATAAAACACTTTGGAGGCCGATTACTTGAAAATGGTCGACTTTCTAAAAAAGTCTTGTATAAAACATTGCTTTTATTTTAAAATACCTATTCAACGATACCCCATAAGATTGAAGAAGGGGTAGAATGAAAAATTATTTATCATCCCCACTTCACATGTATGGAGAGCCGCCCCTAAAAAATAAAATAATTATTATTTTATGATGTTAAAACCGAGATCTATAGACAATCTATAACTATGCCTCATTTCATCAATTTATGTTCATAACTAGAAAGGGTAGAAGCGCGGACAGACGGACAGACAGACAGGCGGACAAACGGACGGACAGAGCGACACTATAAGGGTTCCTTGTGTATTACGGAACCCTAAAAAAATACAGAAAAAATGTTATATTTGAAGTGGGCCATCCTTATAACTTAGGGGCATTACAAATTGCTTACAACCTATTCTCATACCTACCAAATACACCTAAAAAATTTCATAAAAGTCGGTCTAGCTGTTTCAGAGGAGTTCTGTTACAAACACTTTGATGAGAGAATTTTTTATATTAGATTATTTAATGAATTACACCAAAGTATTAATAAAAGTTATTATTTAATACTTTAGGGCAATTCAAACCCTTATTGCTAAACAAATTCATCAAAATGGAGACGGTAATTATGATTATGAAAATGAAAGGTTTTTTATTATTCCCAAATGAAACTTAACAATCTTTTTTTTAGATCTTTTTTTTCGGAAAGTTAAGAGAAGAAAAAGCAACCTTCGGTTCAACCCAACCACCGAGAAGAACCGGCGAGAAATCAAGTATCTTGAAGATACAATTGGGTAAATGAATGAACATTAGCTGTCGTTTCCCGAAGCCAATTTTGTTCGACAATATTAGGTATTGTCAGCAATCTCAATTAAGATGTACAGAGAATTTTCTCTAGAATGTTTACCTTCTTGTTGTTTGTGAGCTGTTTTGTAGCTGAAATTCAGCGAAATAATATTAGGTCAATTCATGAAACGCATAAAAAGAGCTGTTATTCATTTCAACGTACAATGATGAACGTTGCAGATGTCTGCGTCGTCTTTTTTAGAATCCAGTTTTAGAATAATTTAGAGTATGAATAAATAGTGTGTGATTTAAATAATATTTTTTATCAGTATGAACTCACAATATCCAACTACTGTTATAAATGTGAATATTCACATTGGAATGTAAGAATGGATGGATGGATGTTTCTGACTCATTGAAGTAAAAACTACTGAACGGATTTTCTATTAAATTTGATATGGAAGTAGTTTAGGCTCTGGATTATCATATAGGCTTTATGTTCCGAAACAGTACAGTGTTCCTGTGGGATACGGTACTTACGCTAAAGCTAAAAAAAGGCTAAAGCCCGCGGCACCGTCCGCGTTTATTATAGAGCTAACTATAGTTTATTATAGAGGTAAGGTTTATTATAGAGCTAGCTTATAACCTTACCCGGTGTCAATTGGATCATGGATATACTGGTAAGACGAAATATTCTTCATGTAGATATATAGGGTATACTTATGCTATTTCCAGCACAACCTGGTCGAGCTAACTTGGGATTTACGGACATCGGGAAAAAAGTAGCTAAGTAGTATTTTTTTCCGATGTCCACCAGTGGTAGAGAAATAGCGGAGGACTTTGGGAATATACGGGATTTACACGGGTGACTTAATTCACACAAAGAAAATCGACCGTCTAAATGGCAATTTGACAGTCGAATTACAATTTACTGGGTCGGTTTTCGTTGTACGACTTGAGTCATCCGTGTAAATCCCGCATAAGGCTGGTTTTCTTGTAAGTGCTCACCAAATGTAGGGAAAAAAATGTATAATATAATGTATAATAGTACGCCTTATCAATATATAGGTTTGGTAAAATCAACTACGGATATTTTGGGTATATGGTCTACTACTCATATAGAGACGTTTAGGCAAAAAAAAATTGTCATACTCAAAGTTAAAAAATCATCTCTTATTGGGTGAATCTCCGCTCAACGCAAACTTCCATATAAAGGAAAAATGTTTTTTTCGAGTGCAACAATCATTTTTCTGCCTAAACGTCTACACATAAGCAGTAGATTATATACCCAAAATATCCGTAATTAATTTTACCGAACCTATATTTATGTAGCTTTCAATAAATCAAAAGAAAAGTTTCTACAATCGCGAGTAAATAGTATAAGCTGAATAATAAATATACGACTGGTAACAATTCTTAGAATCTAGCTGATTATTGGCTCTCCACTTTATCAAATAAACGGAATATAAAATAATAAAGATTCCTGGAACTATCCATTCGAGATGCCTATAGCTGTACATAGTTTTCATGTAATTTTGAGACCATAATTAATAAATAGGTAAATAGGTCGTAATATTGTATTGTAATATTGTATTAATATATATTAATATATCTAATATTGTAACAATAAATAGGTCGAATCATATTACTTCCTGGGCCCTGTTTCAAAAGTTGAAAATATATTCTATACTCGTATACAGAAGTTGTAGCTATTGTACTTTGACCCCAATGTGGAATACAGTCCGCACCAGATGTCGCTCAAAATATAAATCTTATGTTATTATTTCAGTCTTGAAAACTAAAACCCGAGATACATCGCAGGAGAAGTCCTTTCATGCATGATTATTTGCCTGTAGGCATTTTCTGATACACATTTTTGAAAAGACATCGTCCCTATACAAACATTTTCATACTTCTTTTATTATGTAGCAGAAAATGCGCCATTTTGATGTGAAAATATATGCAAAGCCTGCTTGAATGCAGCCTTTTTTGCGCTCAATGAGTAATGAAATATGGTGATTTTATTTTGATTCGTAAATTAAAAAATAAGGGCTTTTTTCGTTGGGATAATTTTAAACTGCAATTTACTACCACTACAATTTATACTTATGTCCAAGATGTATTTTTGATAAACTCTTAATTACGTCATCAGTTAAAAGATAAAATCTTATTCACTGATAAGTGAATCAAGCTAAAATTAAGTTATTAGTCCTAGTTAAGTAGGACTAATAACTTAAATTGTTACCGTGGTGCTTCCCCTTCTAGTTATGACATTTCTGGTCATTACAATTTGGATGTCTCCCGCTTGGGGAGGGAAACTGGAATACTTCCTACTCCTCCTACCTTTTATCCGATTGATTTCGTTGCGGGTCTCAAGACAGGTTAAGTATGTCCCACGGGCACCCCTGATAGTATATTAAAGGGTTTTCGTGGTTGATTACCGCTGTCGATCCCGGCTACACAGCAGATGCAGTGGGAATGTGTGGTAGGCCATTTGCCCATTAAAAAAACACATCATGATTACGTCATTCACATCATAGTTTTACGTGAACCTAACCTTATGAAATAACGTACCTAGTATGTTTTATTTACAAATTGTTTTGCAACTATTAAATACCATCCACAAAATGGATAATTATTAATAAATAATATAAATAATTTCGTTCAGTGTTTATATTAGTTAATAATTAATATGCCTTCTATTAGTTAATTAATATTCCAATGATTTTAATTTGAATTTTATGTTATCCAGAATACCAAATAATAGTATCATTAGGTTGAGTTAATTATCTATTGAATAACATAACAGTTATTTTAATCATCCGTTGTATGGAAATAGTGTTCGAAGTTTTATGAAGATTCAAGCGATAAACACCAGCGGTAGGTGGTAACTAGGTACCTACCTACTTAACTTAAGAAATCGTTAAAGGCAACGTCTATTCAGTAAATGCTGGAAGAAACAAATCACTGCCTTCGTAGTAACGAGATATTGAAATTTTTAAAATTAAAAAAAAAATATGGCTAGAAAAATAAGTTCGGTAAAATAAGCAAGGACGGCTTTAGTTAAAGTAAACTCGAGAATATGAGCCGAATCCAAAGGAAGGAGGGTAA
The DNA here is from genome assembly GCA_037179445.1 of Phengaris alcon alcon. Lineage (NCBI taxonomy): Eukaryota > Metazoa > Arthropoda > Insecta > Lepidoptera > Lycaenidae > Phengaris > Phengaris alcon. Next base: position 2,010,162 of record JAYRCH010000085.1, on the reverse strand, counting down.
GCCTCGCGGGATCCCGGATTGAAAACAATCTTGACATAGCGATGAATAAAGGCTTGTAAAAATCTGTCCCATCCCATCGTATATTACGTATAATTTGTTCATTTTCCAAGAATGTGATGAAATTGAAATACTATGATGATTTCAAAAAATAGATCTGACAAAACTATTGTGAGAGTCACAACGAAGCGAACCATACGCGACGCGGTGCTGCATTTTTAAAATATTGATTAAAAATTTAACTTTATTCAGTACTGTATACCGATTTAGATTGAAATTTAATTTTATTTTATTTGTTATATAATTTCCCTTTTCACTAGAAATTTGCTATATCCCCTTTTACTAATAAATGCAATTAGCTATCTTTTTATCAGTATATTATTATTTGTATCAACAACCGAAACCTAATTAAGTTAGGTTTACTTTGTTTGGGTTGCTGTCTAGTTTAGCCATTAAGGGGCGTATTACATCTCGACTGTGATTTTTGCGTAAAATGGCCAATTATGGCGTTCTTGATCTCAGAAACAAATATATATTAACAATTTTGACATATTGAATAGTGCAGAATAGCTATTGGCCTAGTTCGTAGCAGCCTCGCTTTTTGTAAATTTTGCTTAAGTTTTTAAATAGGTATACCCAAAATTGCAGAGAAAGATTTTCATAAAATGCGCAAAGGCACTTTTTTGAGCTCCTGGATTAAACTACTGTTCTACGCAATTGAAATAATAAAATGAGAATGTTATCTCCTATATAGTCGTATTTTTTGTAGGGGCCTTAGAATTTTGAAATATCTTTGATTTAATATAGAAAAAAATCTTAATCTAAGCCAAAATAACTTCGAAAATTTCTTTAAGTTAGCTGTGAATTACTCCTGTCTACGATAATATTATTAAGCAAAATTTATACCAGAACAATTGTTACTTCATGAGTAATAAAGGTTTTATAATTTTTAAGGATGAATTTACTAACCTATTTCAATAAAAACGATACATACAACTGCAAAATTACTACAAAATGCGAAATGTCGGGAACGCTTCAAATACCTAATCTCGCAGAGTGCAGATTTGTAATAGGGCTCTTGAGCTTAATTTATCATGCAATGACTGTAACCTGTTCGTGTACTTAATATAAATAATTAAAGTGCATAAGAAGATACACGTTTTATTGCAAGAGCGGCGGCGCGATATATGCAGAGCGGTCTAGTTTTTCATTCGAACTCTTGCAATTAAACGTGTATCTTCTTGTGTAGTGAATAAAGTTAAATTTGGAATCGCTATATTAAATTAATAGCAACGCCGCGTCGCTTATAGTTTCGATTCGGTGTTAACTGACGCTAAATTTTCATTTAGCGTCGTTTTTCGGTCACCGCAGAAAGTCATGGTACTGTGGCGGACCAATTAGCGCCACAATTCATACAAGTGGGCTTCGGCCTGACCTAGCATACCACCTCGCTCGGTCGGAGATCTCCCTTTTGGGGCTTTCACTATTCCCACATTGGTGACCCTCGACAGAACACGCCTCCTTCTGGACATCATCACTCTCTACCCTACCGCACCACGCCAGCCAGCACTGCGGCATGGTCGAACCCTCATCGGCTTCAATGGGCACTCTCACTATAACGACTGGTCAGCGAGCAGAGCACATCTCTCCTGGTCAGCATGTAGAATAAGCCCCGTACGGCAGCACTTCGACTCACTGGAGCCCGTGCAGCAGCAGCACAGTTCCGAATCACTGGGACTCTCTGGCACTAGCGAATCAAGCAGAAGACTGTAGATTCGACCTCCGGTCTTGGAGGGGAGTGATGTGGCGGAGCAATTAGCACACAATCCATATAAGTGGGCTTCGGCCTGACCGAGCATACCACCTCGCTCGGTCGGAGATCTCCCTTTGGGGCTTCCACTTTTCCCACAGTACTTATTATAAGCTAAGAATAGGTAATAAAATATATATTCTGATCTGTTCGATTATTATTGCATATGATAACCTAACCTAACAGTAACAAATATCATCTATTCTTATAAAATTACCAAGGTAAAGCCTAATACCCCTCGGGGTTTCTGACAGTGGCACCTAACTCCGAGGTATTTTGAAAAAAGGCGATTTGAAGCGAAATCCCAATATTTATTTATTAACTAGCTGTCCCGACACAATATGTTGTTCGGTCTTAACTATGAACTGGAATAAATAAATAACCAAACAGGAGACGCATCTATGAATATTTGACAGTCAAGTGTCAATTTGAGCACAGTGAACAGTTAGTATGGGATTATTCACTTGTCATCTTTAGTATTTCACCCGCAATTTTCCAATATTTCTTACCGTTTAAATCATCAATAGACACATTCTTCTTCCGTTGTTATACATTCACAAAAATCATTTCTTATGTATATTGTATACGTTTTGAAATATTCAGTTAAATTAGCAACAACAGCAAGTCCGAACGAACCCGCGATACATGTCGGACCTTGTACACGTAAGTAGGTACTACGGTGTTTCACCAGCTTGTGTAAGCTAGGAACTTACACATACGACTTTGAGCTGAAGGAAGTAGGTATATAGGTTAATGTGAGGGCTGGAGAAATCTGGGACTGACCTTATTGTTGAGCTGGTGGTTCTGGATCTGGGCGGAGGTTTCTTCTCACTACACTACACAGCCGTTGAGCGGATTATCGATAGATTTATCGCGGTTCGCCGGCGAATTTGGTATTATATTAACGAGCACAAATAAATATGCGCACACGCGTTCGCGTTCACTAGGTTTCGGGATGAGCTGAAAATGCATCCAGCGCGGGAGGGGTTCTAATTGCAAGTGTTCGTCACTCTCTGACAGCGCCCCTTTCAGTCGGCCATACATCACGTAGTGATGTCCTTTGTGTTTATTCTAAACGTCGCGCTAGTGTTGGTGCGAACATCCTGGGGGGCCCGCACAGGCGGCGAGCTGAGCCCCATCCTGAGCAGAACCCAGTGGGAGCCGGGCAATCTTGCCGACAGGCCTCCGCAGCTGGCCTTGAGTCGTGTCCAAGTCCACAACTCTGATGACTCCATCCTTTCCAGGTAGCAGACGTGAGATTCTTCCCATCTTCCATTGTAGAGGAGGCAAATTGTCCTCCTTGAGCAGAACCAGTTCTCCAATTTTGGGTGGAGAGGAAGAGGAAAGCCATTTGGAGCGGATTTGAAGGGTATGGAGGTAGGACTTGGTCCAAAGGTTCCAAAAGCGCTGAGAGAGTGATTGAATGAGCTGAAAGCGTTTGAGCGGAGATATTACTCTTTCATCTAGAGTCAGCTCGGAGCTGTGAGCGGACGGCCAATGAGAAAGTGGCCAGCAGTAAGGGGCTGATAGTCCGTGGGATCGGACGAAAGTGGACTGATGGGCCGAGAGTTTAACACAGCTTCGATTCTAGTGAACAGAGTTAAGAATTCCTCGAAAGTGAGGTGTTGCTCACCGATAACACGGTATAGAAGTTGCTTTGTGGATTTAACATTAATCTCATGGATACCTCCCATCCATGGGGCTTTAGGCGGATTGAGTAACCAAGTTATATTTTGAGTTGAGAGTTTATGAGAAATGGCGTCGTTATTGTCATTGAGAAATTGTTGTACCTCTAGTAGATGATTCCTAGCTCCTACATAATTTGTGCCACAATCCGAACGTATCAATACCGGAAGTCCGCGACGTGAGCAGAACCTTTGTAATGTTGCAATAAACGCTTCGGCAGTGAGCGATGAGACTGGTTCTAAGTGAACCGCCTTTGTAGTGAGGCAAACAAATATGCAAAAATATCCCTTAATTAACTTAGCATTACGTAATTGACTTGATTTGAGCAGAAACGGTCCGGCGAAATCTGTTGATACGTGACTAAATACGGGCTGAGGTATGACTCTATCAGCTGGCAGGTCAGCCATGATAGGTACTTCGGGCTGAGCGCGGCAACGGAAACATCTTATGCATTTAAACGTTCTGTGCCTTATAATGCGGCGGGCAGATAATATCCAAAATTGCTGACGTAAAATAGCATGTAGCGTGTCCGTTCCAGGGTGGCAGTGTATGCGATGATAGTCATCTATTATGAGGTCTACGAGCGGACTAGAACTAGGCAAAATGTATGGGTGTTGAGCATCGTATGTGAGTTCCGAACGAGTGAGTCTACCTCCTACTCTGAGGAGACCGTCCTGCGTAAAAGGCGACAGACGTTGTAGTCGTACTGTGCAGATTCTATCGGTTTGCAGGCGGTGAATATCTTCTGCGAATGCATTCTGCTGTACAGAGCGGATCCAGAAGAGTAATGCTTCTCTACGTTCACTTACAGTTAGAGGGCCTAGTTGTCGCGAGTTTGAATTTAGTTTACAGTTACGAATGAATCGCCTCATGTAGGCAGTGACACCAGTTAGTTTTTCTAAAGAGCTGAAGCGAGTGAGCAGATCACTATCGACACCGGGTATCGAGAAATTGCATGGTACGTATTTTGGTTTGAGTCCTGGCAAGTCTTGTCGAGTATGAGCTGAAGGCATCTTGGGCCAGGTATCCTCTGGCAATTTGAGCCAAGGAGGAGACCACCATAAATCATGAGCGGAGAGAGCTTGAGCTGATAATCCTCTGATTGCACAGTCAGCAGGATTTAATTTGGAAGGTACATGACCCCACTTAAGTGTGAGTGAATTTGAGTTAATTTTTGTTACTCTATTTGATTCAAATGTTTGTAAACGATGGGGCGGAGTTTTTATCCATGCAAGCACTATGTTACTATCTGACCAACAAACGTGATGTGTAATTGTGAGATGAGCAGACAATTGTTGGGAGACACGCAACATGAGCTGAGATAATAGAGTTGCAGCAGACAACTCTAATTTGGGGATTGTGAGTTTATTTTTAATCGGTGCGACTTTAGATTTAGCAATCATGAGGTGAACGTTAACAGATCCGTTGTGAGCTGATTCTTGTAAATATATCACTGCAGCAAAACCAATTTCCGAAGCATCTGCGAATCCGTGAAGTGAGTATGTTGATTTGAATTTGTGTGGAGCGATATGTCTGGGAAAATGTATATCTGAGATGTGCGGAAGATCATGATAGATGCGCTGCCAATCATCTGTAATATTATTTGGAGTGGGATCGTCCCAGTCCAATTTAGTTAACCATAACCTTTGAAGAAGTATTTTTGCGCGGAATATGACGGGTGTAACCCAACCGTTTGGGTCATAGAGAGAAGCTACTGTGCTAAGAATTGAACGTTTTGTAATGTGGGTAACTGGTGGTAATGAGATGTGATATGTAAATTCATCAGACCGGGGAATCCATCTAATACCCAAAACCTTAATTGATGGAGACTCTGCGCTGATGTCAAAGTCTTTAGGCATTTCGCATTGATCGTCTGGAAATCTTTGCAAGAGCTGAGGTGTGTTTGATGTCCATTTACTAAGTTTAAATCCACCGAGTGATAACAAATCAATGAGCTGAGTTTGGAGTGCTGATGCTTCTTCTATAGTGTCATGGCCGCAAAGTACATCATCCACGAAAACAAATTTACGCAAAATTTCGGCAGCCTGAGGATAGCGATGACCTTCATCTTCAGCTAATTGTAATAATGTGCGGATAGCATGATATGGACTTGAGCGCAATCCGTATGTAACAGTGTTGAGTGCATATGTGAGCAGAGGTCGATCTGGAGACGATCGCCAGAGTATGAGCTGATAGTGTCTTTGGTCTGGTCTTAAGAGAATATTTCTAAACATCATTTTTATGTCAGTGCTGAATACTATACGATGTGCGCGGAATGATATAATAATATCTACAATGTCTCGTTGAAGTGCTGGACCTGTGTGCAGGCAATCGTTTAAACTGACTCCATTGGATGACTTACAACTGCCATCAAATACTGTGCGGAGTTTGTCAGTACCTGATTTGAACACGCCATGATGAGGAATATAATAATGAGGTTTATGAGTAAATGTAGACGGATGACACGGTGTCATGTGTCCTAAGTTTATGTATTCGTTCATGAATTCTATATATTTTTGTCGCAGTGTGTGATCGGATTGCAACCGTTTTTCTAGATTGAGAAATCTACGTAGAGCAATAGCATGAGTACTACCTAATACGGGTGCATCTGATAAGAAGGGAAGAGTCACCATGTAACGGCCTGAATCGTCACGAATGGTGGTTGAGCTGAATATGTATTCACATTGCTCGTGTAGCGGGTTTGAATGAGCAGAACGAGGCTGGGGTTCTTCCGACTCCCAGAATCTTTCCAGGCTTTTGCAAATATCATGAGTAGAATGAGCAGAATGTGTAGAGTGAGCCGACTGAGTATAATGAGTATGAGTAACATGAGCAGAGCCAACTTGAGCTACAGGTGAATCGCATGAGTGCTCAACGAGTCCTATGAGTGCAAAATCAAAAATCGTGCCGAAGGCTATGGGCTTCCCCGGGCCCAAAGCAACACGCGCGCTAGTGTTGGCGCGAACACCAGCTATTTTTATATTAAGGGTGTATTGTTTACGCCTTTGATATCATAAAAAACTATATTTGTTATCTATTGTTTATTTTTGTGAATAACTCAACGAGAAAATTAGGTTTAGAAAAAAAAAGTATATATATATATATATATATATATACAGCCGAACGTATAACCGCCTCCTTTTTTTTGAAGTCGGATAAAAATACAATGGCATTAGTTGCCAAATACATAAGTATTATATATGTATAGTTGTATGTGACCCTGTAATGTAACCCCTTATCTGAATGAGAATTCGATGCTAAAAATGCCACACCGGCGAAAACTACATTCAGCTTGCCTTCTGTTTGGGGTGTCAAAATCCGAGGTGCCGAAATATCTCTATGGTAAACTGTCAAGAATTACTAGTCTTAGGTCTTACGGGTCACGGAAATGTTCAGTTCAGCTAGCCATTGCATAACATCGAACGGCTTCTTTTAGTTTTCGATATTTGGCATCAAAGTGCTGGAACAATATCCCCCCGCCCATTCGGAATGCGTGAAGTCTCCCTTCCTTTAGGAATAAACTGCGACTATTTCTTTTGACTGAGCAGAAAGCACAAGAAGGCTTGTCCCAAAAGTCACTATAATGTAGACATGATAATTATGCAATGATTTTTAACAACTAAAGATAGGCTATGACGTACATTTGACAGAACAAAGCTTCATACAAGAATTAGTTACGTCATCTTGGTTTTCACCATACCTCAAATGTCACCCATCTTGATATCACCATACTTCAAATGTCAAAATGGCCCCAAAAACTCCAAAGTGGGGCCATTTAAGGGGAGACAGTTTTTCTCAACATGCCTCGTCGTTGTTGTCCTAGCTAAGTAGTTAGTTTTTATTTTTTAATATTATGGGTGTTGGGTTTGCACTTATTGTTCAATTTTAGTTTAATTTTGTATGTAATTAGTATGCATAAAAATCTAGTTTATACTATAATGCAGCATTGCATCAAATATGAATTCAAATTTCAAAATTTTAACTTTAAAAAAAAATTAAATGGCTAATGATAGAGTCTAGAACTTTTGAGTATTGACAGCTGTTGACGGTCGGCAATTGGTTACTTATTGGTTATGAGTTGTCGCTTGCCACAGATTAAACAACATGTTGCGCGCGACTGTCGCATCCGGGAAACTGTCGATTCATGTTTAATTCAATTCTTTTGGCTTTTCTTTGTTCTTGTCTTTGTAATCAAAAAAGAATATTTAATACATTATGTTTGTTGAATGTTATATTTGTTACCTATTTCATAATATGTGTCGTCATTTATAGTATAATAGTTGATGTAGGTAGCGCTTGTGTGACGCTTGTGAGGTCACAAAATGGCTCTTGCGGAAGATCGGCGCTGAGTATGCCTTGATGTGTCAGCGTTGCCGAGCTTGAGCCAATTTGCAGCTGCTAATTAAATTTAGTTTAAATTTTGATGTATGTAGTTTACGTTGTTAGTGACAAAAAAACCTTGATTTATTTATTATTAATTCCGATGTATACCGCGGAATTGCGATTCTATAGACCAGTTGAATTGTTCATTAATCTTTCCAGTTTTTATACCTCAGTACTTGGGTAACCGAGCTTTGCTCAGTGCTCTAGTAGATAAAAAAAAGAATTACAAAAATATTTTACCGGGTTTCGAACCCACTACATTCTGAATTTCCGACCAATGCAAAAATTAACCAACTGGACTCGGAAACTGGACTCTAAATCGGACTGACATTATTAGAGTCGATATTATTGACTAGCTGTTGCGCGCGGATCCGCCCGCCTAAATACAGTATCCCTTTTTACAACAAAATTTATAAAATTTCAATATTAATTAACTGGAAACAGAAAGAATGCCAACTCAGTCGTATATCGTGCAGTTCCATGCGAGTCACGTGGAGGGAAGTACCCAACTATAACTTACTCCTAATGCGCTTAGACATTAGTTTATCATTGGCCATTTGCCATTGTGCTAACTTACCTGAGGCTAAATGAGGGTTTATAGAAAAGGTCGGAAGCTTACGTTGGCGTTTCGCGTTCCTTTCATTTCGATCCAAAATTAATATTAACACACTATTGAATGATTAATTACTTTGTCTTATACTTTCTCCAATAATATCAGAATCATATTTGATTTAATTTTTTACCCGACTACGGCGAAACCAAAAGGAAGGGTAATGATTTTGGCAGTCTATATGAATGTATGTTTCTTTACTCCACCATAGCGCCTAAAATACGAGTCTGATTTTAATAAACATACCCTATGTTACCCGTGTTGTTACTGTTATTACGAATCTATTGACACCTCATTTATTAAAATGGGACTAGCAGTTTAGGCGCTATGGTGGAACAAACATACATAATTTACGTAGTCGGGTAATAGTTGTTTATAAAAATTGTAGTGATTAAATTTCTATATTATTTAAATTAAACTTTCTTTTGAAATACAAGAGAAGTCAGCTTAAGAAGTCAGTTCAAACGGTGTCCAGCTTTATAAAGAAAATTTAATTCCTGAGTTTTCCGTGCGACGCAACACCTAGCATTTATTATTAGTTACATTCAATATAATGAAAATACTATGCATTTCAATAATTAACAAAATTAATTTCTTTCGTTCCTTTGCTTATATTCGAGATCGCTGAAGTAATTTACAAAGTGATAAGCAACTTAACAAAAGTGCATGCATAAAACAACTACAATTATTGGCTCTTTTATACTTTTTACCTAAATTGATGCCGCTGCCGTTTATTAAATGCTTCAGCCCTTTGTATTTGATCCGGCGTAATAATAAAGCCGTTCTGTCAATAACCTTTGTTCTGCGTCCCTTTGTCACAAGGGCAAGCTCAAGTTGAACTAAAAATTTGCCACGTTGCTGCACAAAACAAATCGAACTGTATTGCAACAAAGTTAAAGTTTCTACATGTTTGAGTGAACTGTATTATAATACTAGCTGTTGCCCGCGGCTCCGCCAGCGTAAATACAGGATCCCACGGGAACACTGTACGTTTTCGGGATAAAAAGTAGCCTATGTCCAGAACCAATTTCTTTTTTGCCACAATTTTCCAGACTAAACTACCAAATTTCATCAAAACCCGTTTAGTAGTTTTTGCGTGAAAGAGTAACAAACATCCATCCATCCATCCTCACAAACTTTCACATTTATAATAGTAGTATGATACTAGATGATGCCCGCAACTTCGTGCGCGCAAAAGTGAATTCCGCGGGAGCGGTACATTTCTGTACTTATATATAATAATAATCTAAGGACGCTTCACACCACGTCAGTCTGGCCCTGTGGTAAGTATTCGAAGAGCTTGTGTTACGGGGATCTGACAACAGGAAGTATATTTAATACTTTTATACGATACATAGATATATTTATTTATATTTATTTTATTATATTACAAACATGTTACACATTCATGACCCTGAAACATTGTTAACATTTTTGTTCCCTCGGTAGGATTCGAACCTGCGACGTCCGGCTTGAGCGCCGACGCGCTAACCGCAGAGACACAGAGGCCGTCATGATGAAAGTAGCCTATGTCATTCCCCGTGGTGTCTGATCTAAATCAACAAAATCGGTCCAGTAGTTTCCGAGCCTATTCAGTGCAGACAAACAAACAAAACTTTCCTCTTTATAATATTAAGTATAGTTTGTTGTTTATTTACAATTATATAAAAAAACGGTCCGAACAGCTTGTCGTTCAAAACTGACTGTCGTTACTGAGACAGGAGAATAGAAGCTAGTGGATCACTAATTGAAAGTAAATTTACATAATACTATGTAGGTAAAGTTGGAGTTTTATTTATGTGCAGTTGGCCACCCCTCCAGGTGACCGCTGACTTACATTTCGATAGGTTATCGAGGAAAGTATGATTGGACGCGTGCCAAGTTACTTTACGTCATACGTCAGTTGGATTGAAGAAACTAAGGGTCAATTCACACCGAAACGAAATCATACACAACATGGCGCTGCATTTTTAAGATACCTATTCAAAATTGAACTTTATTCAGAACACATAAAAACGCTCGTGGGAACGCAGCCTTAGTGCCAGCTCACACGAGACAGACATTTTTTAAAATAGCGAATCAAAATTGAGCTTTATTCACTTTACAAGAAGATATGAGTTTCATTGCAACAGGGCGGCGCGCTGCGCAGCACGGTGCAGCTCGCTATAGTATCTTTTTGTGTAGTTAATAAAGTTTAATTTTCGAATCGCAACCTAAAAAAGAGCGTACCGAGTCGCGTCTCGGTGTGAACTGACGCTTATACCCATTAACATACGAACACCAGAAGTTGCCAACCTTTGAGAAATGAAAACTCACTTCTTGGAGGTTGTGCTAAGCCACATCGATTTAGAAATAACTTTGCTGATAGTTATAAACTAGCAGCAGCTGTTTCGACACAGTTTCAAATTCTCAATCAGAGCATGTTGAGCTTAGATTGTGTGTTTTATGGACAAAACATGTAGGTATCTCTGAATGTTTTGCTGAAGTAGTAGCTGATTTCCGAGGCTTCATACGTATTTACTTACAAATCCATTGTTACAGTAAGGCAAAATTACTAGACATATTCAACAGTTGACATTACAAGCATAATAATATACGACAGGAGTATAACTATGTTGAAGCTGTGAATGTTTTAAACCACATAACTTCGCAATCTCTGCCCGCCATAATTGAATCCCATCAACTTCCGCCCTCGCTTACCCGACCTCACCAGGCTGCGTGTATCAGCATGACTCAACGGTAATCGCGAACTTGTTTACACGAGCGACACGTTGTCGACGACACGACTGCAGGCGTCGACACCTCGACGACACGTCGACACCTCGACGACACGTCGACAATAGGCTAGACGACAGATTTTTTTTATTGCATAATACAGGAATGGTACTCTCATATGAGGCATAGCTAGCAATAGAATATTGATTTATGAGAGTGTACAAGGCAAATTATGCTATCGATTTTAGCTATCTACGACCGTATTCTTAGCTTGGACAATGCGAGCACAAATTTAGGGCGCAAAAGCAATAGAGGAAAAAACACTTTTCCCTTTCGAAAATACAAGACCTTTGTAGAAAAACCAAACTAATGTAGGTAGGTTTGAAAAGGATAATGTAAACACTAGAAAGGCATTCACTTTTGTTCCATAGTAGTAGCAAGTTAACAACTCAGCCGGTTTCAAATATTTTGTTTCGATTTTAAACTCAACGTGCTCGTAAAAAACGTCAACTGAACGTCAGAGCAACAACAATATGTCTCGAAATTTTTAAATTATTTCTTAATATTTATTGCGTTATACTTGTATAAAACAATACCAATTACGTTTGGAACACCACAGAAAATTCTACGAGTAATTTTCAAGATTTGCCAACGCCTCGACCCCGATTTATTTTACAGACCGGATTACTATGGAGCAGTGAATGGCTTGGAACGGCCCAAGTTGAGTAAACGGTGTTTCCTACTTACACCCCAAATACACACTGGATGTTTTGTTGGACACCATAACATCGATGTACGCGGTTGGAGTAGTGAATGGACTAGGACGGCCCTAGCTCAGTTACCAACGGTTCCTAGTTACACCTTGTTGGACACCATAACTTGCGATCGGAGCTATCAAGGTGAATGACCAAACAAGCACATTAGAAGGAGGATAATATATTTTAGCAGTTTGCACCCCAAGAGGTTCAAGGTTTTTTATATTAGTTAAGCAATTTTTTAATTTTTGTCTATAGTTTATTCTATTATATAAGTTATCGTTTATAGTTTATCTTTATCAACTTATGACAAGCAGCCAGGATGCAGGGACCTCCACTAATATTTCGACCGTGTCCTTTGGAAATCTGCTGCAATGCTCCCACTGTTCCCGATATTTTAAAAGCCAGCGGGGTTTGAACATCCACGTAGGCAAATGCCACAAACAGCTTCCAACACTCATTCCCCCAATAACCAATTCACTTCCGAACCCAATTTATCAAACAAATTTCTGGCAAGAAATATCCAAATTTAAACGTTTTATACTAGTTCTAAGACTAGGGGTGCCAGAGTGACTGTAGCCCAGAAGCTTGCCGAGACGATACGCCACACAGTGCTGGAGAACTCGAGGCAAGCCTGGGAAAATCTACTCACCTTTCCCTACCGTTTTCTGCATATCACTAGAGATCCGCTCAACAATGCCTCCCTCACTTCAAGAATCAAAAAGAATTGTGTTTCGGACATTAACCTCAACCCAAATTTTTCTTCACATTCCACGGTCAAACATAACATCGTGAAAACTGTGGAAAATAAAATAAGTGAGGGAGACATTAAGGATGCAGCGCGGCTCCTGTTTTCCAATGACACGGTCGCCCCCGACTGCCCAGAAACCCTCATCGCCCTGCAAAACAAACATCCATTACAATCAAATCCTTTCGCAGTTTCCAATGACGCATTACCACCACTACAAACGTCGACAGACAAAGTACGCGGAGCCATCATGTCCTTTCTTCCGGGTTCAGCTGGCGGCCTCGACGGTCTCACCCCTCAGCATCTGAAGGACCTCACCAGCGGTTGCTGCGGGGAGGCCGGCGAGAAGCTCCTGCGTGAACATACAAATCTGTGCAGCCTGATGCTACGTGGAGGGGTCGCATCAGATATCGTAGACATTCTGTATGGAGCTAACCTCTGCGCCTTGAGGAAGAGAGATGGTGGCATTCGTCCGATTGCTGTTGGCTCCACATACCGGCGCCTTACAGCCAAACTAGCTTGCAAATCGGTCACTTCCCTCGCGTCATACTTCCAGCCAAAACAGCTCGGTTTTGCCTGCAAAAGAGGTTGTGAGGCCGCCGTTCACTCTTTCAGGACAGCTATCCACAATCAAGGCGATGATGTGTTTCTGAAGGTCGATATCAAAAACACTTTCAACTCAGTTGACCGAGGCGCCTTGTTGGCCCAAATTAAATCTAAAGCACCTGCCATTTTACCATTTATTCTCCAGTGTTACAATGACCCCACCAAACTTATTTACAAAGACCACCTCATCTCATCCGAAGTGGGCTGCCAACAGGGCGACCCTCTAGGTCCAGCAATCTTCAGCCTTGCTATACACCCGGTCATCGAGCTTCTAAATTCAAAATTTAATGTTTGGTATTTGGATGATGAAACCCTTGGAAGCGATGCACCCACTGTACTATCAGACTTCCGCACTCTAATCCGCGAGTTCCAAAAAATAGGTCTGCAGCTGAACCTAGGTAAGTGCGAACTTTTTGTGCCAGACAGTTGTGGGGATAGAAACGCGATTATATCCAGCTTTAAAGAAATAGCTCCACAACTGTCGGTCATTGACAAGGATTCGCTCTTCCTTTTGGGCTCACCTATTTTAGATGAATCTCTCCCGGACTTCATAGATAACAAATTACAAAATTTTAATGAAACTTTAGACCGCCTCCTCCAAATTAACTGTCACATGGCCTTTACCCTAATCCGTTTTTGCATTTTCGTACCTAAATTGACATAATATGTCTTACGGTGTTGTCAACTGTGGAAGTTCCCTCAACTTCTCAAACAGTTGGATGATACCATAAGACAAACGCTCTCCACTATTTTGAATACAAATTTCGATGAACGCGCATGGACTCAGGCAACGTTTCCAGTTAGGTTCGGTAGCCTGGGTGTTCGAAAGCCCTCTGACATATCGCTTCCGGCCTTCTTGTCCTCAGTCCACGCGAACCATAGTCTTATCTCCAAAATACTACATCACCCATTCTACTCCAATACAGTTACCTTTCTGGACGAGGCCAAGGACGCCTGGAGCGCAACTAGTGCTTGTAGCGAATTGCCTGACAATACTTTTTCCCAAAGGCTCTGGGACGAGCCATTCTGCAGACTGGTACGGAATAATCTTCTTAATACGTCCTCCAGTCCTGTGGAGCAGGCTCGCCTCTTAGCTGCGGAGAAGTGGGAGTTGGGCCTTTGGCTACAAGTATTACCGTCACCCAATACGGGCACATTGCTGGATCGAACAGCTTTCCGGTTAGCCTTCCTTGCGTCTTGGCACCCCCCACGTCGTCCCCCATCGCTGTGTTTGTGGTGCAAACGTGGACAGCCTCGGACACCACGGGCTGTCCTGTCAACGAAGCGCTGGCCGCATCTACCGACATCACTGCCTGAAAGATCTCATCCGTCGGGCTCTTGTCACCGCCGGAGTGCCAGCTGTGCTGGAACCCTCTGGTTTAGCGCGCGACGATGGCAAGAGACCAGACGGTATGACCCTGGTCCCTTGGAGAGTAGGACGGGCTCTTGTATGGGACGCTACTTGCGTTGATACACTTGCTCCGTCCCATGTCCAGGGCACCTCGAGTTCTGCAGGTGCGGCCGCCAATCTGGCGGAAAACGTCAAGCGGCGCAAATATGAGAACCTTAGTGGGGATCTCATATTTGAACCGTTTGGGGTTGAAACCTTAGGTACATGGGGTCTGGGTGCGCACAAACTTTTCAGAGAACTCCCCAAAAAACTCTTTGAGGCCACCCGAGAACCCAGAGCCGGCACCTACCTGGCCCAGAGAATAATTATCGCAATCCAGCGAGGAAACTCTTTGAGCCTTCTAGGTACTCTGCCTGGTGGGGACGACCTGGGAGATTTCTTTGTTTTGTAGCATTTTAAGTTTTGGAGTAGTTATTATTTTTTTGGTACTTACCTACTTTTATAGTCTTCAGTTTTGTTCAAATATTCAATGTTAAATGATAAGTAAGAAAATAAGTTTTGAGTGAAATTAGATACAGAAAATATCTCGTTGAACTCACGTGCTCGTTAAAATACTACATACGACTACATAATTGATTAGAATAAATTTGATATTCAAGTCAAACTGATGTTGATAAGAAACTTACTAATATTATAAATGTGAAAGTTTATGACAATGTATGGATGGATGTTTGTTACTCTTTTCTGCAAAAACTACTGAACAGATTTTAATGAAATTTTGTATGGTAGTAGTTTAGGCTCTGGATTAACATAGGCTACTTTTTATCCCGAAAAAGTACAGTGTTCCCGGCGGATGCTTTATTTACGCGAGCGGAGCCGCGGGCATAAGCTAGTATTATTATAAAGGTGAAAGATTCTGTTTTTGTTTGCATTGAATAGACTCTGAAACTACTGGATTGATTTTGATGCAATTTGGTACAAATGTAGAGAAGACCACGGGGAAAGAATAGGCTACTTTTTGTCGCGGAAAAATATATGGTTCCAGCGAGAATTCCTTTTGTGCGCACGAAGTCGCGGACAAAATCTAGTAATAATCCTGGGTCCTTACGAATGGTCATCATGCAAGGCCGTAAAAATCCATACGTAATTTATGGTTTATGTTGGGAACTCTTACTCTCAGCTGTGGCCACATAAAAAGACTCAGAGGAAAATATAAATAAATTAACTAGGGTTGCCAATACAAAGAAAAACTGTAGGGAAAATATTAACTGAATAATATAATTTGTTGTAAAATGTATTTAATTTGTTGCACTGCTTTAAGTCTGTGGTTAAACTTTAAAACAACAAACATAACACAATGAGGGTGTTTGATATTTCTTTGCCGCTAGGGGGCAGACCCAACGCACACAAAGCGGGCGTCTAGTGGTATCAAAAACGATCAATAAGAATATTCGATTCTTTTTCTGTCATCAGGCGGCGTTTGGTAGGCCGACGGTCCTTGTCGTGTCAAAAAACTGTCAGATGTCACAAATTTAAAAACATCATTATAATAATATGTGACGTTTAATGAATATTTGAGTAATATTTTGAATCATTTTACCCGACTTTAAGTTTTGTTAAGTATAATAGCCCTTTCTTATTTTTTTAGACTTCAGCTGTTTGGAATTAAAAAAAGTTTAATACGTACCTAATTATTGCATTGACCTGTTTGATTATGAGACCATTATTTTTATAGCCTCATGACCGGACCCTTTTTTAGGGTGCAGTACCGCAAAAGGAAAAAACTGAACTCTTATAAGATTATTTTGATGTCCGTCCGTTTGTCTGTCTGTCAAGACCCGTTATTTCGGTGTCTGTCAAGACTCAGGTCGGTACGGCGCCCTCGGTGGGCGATCGCACTTGACCGGTTTATTACTTATGTAACCAATGTCAAGCCTGAAATATGAGATAAACATCTCTTCGCTTAACATTCTTCGTTGTCATCATAAATTATTTTAGAACAACAAGTGTCGGGATAAATAGTAATAAAATAAAAGATCCTGAACAGGAATAAATAAATAACTACAACCTACACCTACAACTACAGCTAAATCTACACCTACACTGATCAACCTACTGGACCGGGTGATTTTTTGAAATAATCCAAACCGGTAAACTGAACGCACCTATGAATATTTGACAGTCAAGTGACAAATCGAACACGGTAAACAGTTAGTATGGCAAAATTCAGTCGACGTTTTTAGTATTTTTTAAATATATCTTACCGTTTAAATCTTCCCTGAACTTTACAATTATTTCAAGACCAATATAAGCCAAATCAGTCCAGCCGTATCAGTCCAGCCGTTCTCGAGTTTTAGCGAGACTTTGGAATTGGGTTCTATTATTATTTAATACTAGCTTTTGCCCGCGGCTTCGCCCGTGTGAATATAGGAATACTGAGATAAAAAGTAGCCTATGTTTTAATCCAGAGCTTAAACTACCACCATGCCAAATGACGTCGAAATCTGTTCAGTAGTTTTTGCGTGAAAGAGTAACAAACATTCATCCATCCTCACAAACTTTCACATTTATAATATTAGTAGGATAAAAAGAAGACATGAAGACACAAAACTGTTTTGTCTTAGATCAGCATTTTTTTTATTACTATCCAATACAACAATACAAAATCTGTTTTTTCGTTAAAACTAGGACTGTAAGCCAGAAATTTCTGGTAAATATTACGTTTCATCTACGAGTATGTGCGTCGTCGCAGGTTATATCCAATAACCGTACAAAAAAAAAGTTGAAAATATCATACATATTATGGCATTAGTGACAACCCTACAGGATTAAATGAAGGTTGCTTAGCGGATACTAATTTTGTGTTGTGTATAATAAAATTCATCTGTGTGACGAAAACTTCTAGTGCCTACGTAGTTTATTAACAGGTAAAATATTATAATCCCACAAAAACGTTACCTAAATGAAAAAAGCCAAGTATTTCCTTTGCAAAAAGTTATAAGATATCGTCTACGATATCTTATAACTTTTTATATTTTTGGTTTTACTATTTGAAATTCAGGATAGTCCATGTAATAAGTTACTCATAAAAAAATTGTAACCGTATGTGGAAGGTTTTATATTATAATTTATTTTATTATATAATGACTTGGCATTTAGCACTTTAAATAAATCAATATATAAATATTATGATTAGGTACTAGTAGCTTAAATCTAGTGCTAGCATCTTATTACCTGCAGTCATTCGATTTGAACGCACTTGTAACTCCTCCCGTATTGCAGATGTCTAAGTATGGTGTGTGTGTTCACCTTATGGTAAAAATTTACTACAACTTCATACCATCAGGCGATCCTTTTGCTCGTTTCCAGATCCCATATTCCATAATCAAAGCTATTACCGTCCATCATAGACATCTGCAAACAACAGAAGAGTTACAAGTGCGTTGCCAATCCTTAAAACCACCAATCTCTATGATGGATGGTAAGAAATTAAAACAATTTCAAATTACCAGGCGATCGGTTTGCTCGTTTTCAAATAGAACTTATTACAATTTCATACTAATGGGCGATCCAATTGCTCGTGTTCAGATCTATTCTATAGTTAAAACGTTTACAGCCGATTATGTGTCCCACTTTGGGACACCGGTATCTTCCTCATGCAGTGAGACACAACGCAAGTGCTATTTCCCATCGGTTTTCTATGAGGCCGTTTTATTTATCCGGTCGAGTGGGCCCATTCGTCCCGAATGTAGTGTGTGTATCACCTCCCTATATATTGTAATGCAAGTGTATTAAATAAGCAGTTAATAAACGTTATTCGCGAGCACAACATCTTTGATTGGACTCCCCAAGCCTTCACATTGCATGGCGACCCTGCCAGTGCTGCCTCGCGGCAGCGCTGCGCAGATGGTACAGGGACAACAATAATAAAAATCAGACTTTAAAATGTGAAGTGTGAACTTTTTGCGGTGATTGAAAAATGTGGACATTAAAGTGTAAAAAAAAAGAACTTTAAAATGATATTTAAGGGCCGTTAGTTAGGAAATAAAAAATTTAGGTTTAAATATATTAAGTAAATAGTGTAGAAACATATCTATAAGTGCAAAATACAAATCTATAAGTGCTAATAATAATTATATATAAAATAATATTTAATGAACAAAAAAAACTGTACGACTTTTAATGGAAACAAAAAAAAAGAAAAAAAAAGTGTGACTAAAAATATGTGAACTGAGAAATTAAAAGCAAAAAGTTGCAAAAAGAACATTATAATTATAGGCGTGATGGAGAAGAACAAAAAAAATGGTCGAACAGAGAAAGCAAAATAGATTTCTATATTAGGTACTTGGTTCTAGAAATTAGAGTACAGAACAAAATATTGGCCATCAGTTGAAGACAATAAATTTGAAGATTTTTGAGTGAAGATGATGAGCAGGAAGTCGGGAGTTGATGATGTCAGAGGAGTGGAGATGTTGAGCAGGCAGCTGGGAGGTGTTGGAGTCAGATGAGTGGAAATGGTGAGCAGGCAGCCGGGAGAAGTTCGAGTCGGAAGTGGACGCAGCTCTGTGAGCAGAGCACAGAGATAAGAATAATTGGACGTCAGTTTTCTTTTTCTAGGCTTATTACGTAACATTTTCATAATTTTAGAATTTAAACTTAATCGAACTATTTTACAAATTTAAAATGAATCTATGTACTAATAATCAGCAATGATTATTATTTAAAAAAAAATAACATAACGTGCTTTAACATATAAAAAAATGGATGTTTTAATTTATAATAAAATGTAGTAATATGGAATAGTACAAAGGTTTCAAAATTATTAAAAGTAGTAAAAGGAAAAACATTTTAATGAATTATTGGGAATAAACAAAATTTTAATTGTAATAAATAATATGTACCTACATAAATGACGGTAATATTTTGAATTTGAATAAATTTATAATTTTAATGGAGAAATATTAAATTTAGGTGTCAGATTGGTTTGTGAAGTATAGTTACAATAAAATCTCAAAAGCATATTGTGCAAGAAGGATAGGAATATTTATGTTTATTTAATTGTGTGTGCGTTAAAAGTTATTGGAACGAAGTATTCTGATAAATATCATTTTTTTAGTAAATTTTTAGATGTATCAAAAATTTATTAAATTGCTTTTTGTAATTTCATTAGTTTCAAGTAACTTTAAAAATTTGAAGTTAATTTATAATGTTATTATCTTGCAACTTAAGCAAGCTCGTTATATTTGGTACCTAGTAGAAGTTACAGTGTTTAAAAAGTAATTTTCGGCTGAAGTCAAGATTATTATAATATTTTAAGGATGTTATCATAATTATAATATGAAAGTAAAGTTCGTAATAAAATTAATATATGGGTGTTGACGGTACATTAAGCTATTTAATGCAAATAAAAATAGTAATATTAGATGTGTGAGAAAGATATTATCTTTAAAGAAAATATGAGTTCAAATAATAATTTGCTTCAGTTATATATAACATACCTATATAGTATCTTTATTATAAATAATATTAATATTAGATATTTGGAAAAGGGAATACATAGTAACTCATTACTAACGAAATGTTTTACGCAGCTGGTTAACGCAGGTAGGTAAGTCGCCTTTGCTGGAAAAGCGTCAAATATCCGCGGTGCCAGCACAGCATTCGCGCAACTAAATGTAAGTACATACTCTTTGTTAATCAAGATTAGGGCTGTACAAAAAGTAATTTTTGAAAGATTAATTTGAATTGGTAATATCAATGACTATTAACAAGTCGTATAAATTATGTGCATTTAATGGCTATGACTTACATGGATTTACTTATAAGATATTTACGTTCATACGAGATATGACGTAATATTATTGTGAAGAGGATTAGGAATGTGATATTTAGTTTGTAACATAGCTACTTTAAGCTTTATGTAGGGATGCAAAGAAAATGTTATTTTGAAGTAAGGATTTAGGTTTTAGTTTCATAAGAAGGTATTCGATTGAAATAAGATTTTTTTAGGTAGACAGGGATGCGTCGATGTTTGGAATTTCTAGTAGCTGTTGGCCTGATCACCCAACGGTTAATGGATGTTTTAAATATTGAAAGCATCAAAATGGAATGGGTTTTTTTGTTAGGAATTTGGATAGCTTAATGTGAAAAATGTCATAGTGCATTAATTAAATCCTAGCATAAATGCTATGTATGTGTAATAAATAAAATGCTAAAAGCATGAATAATAAAATACGCAAGGGGATCCTTCATTCGATCATGGTGTAAACGAGATTTCTCTGTGAGAATAGTTGGAGATCAAGAAGCCTTAAAACAAACCCTTGGTATTAAAATATGGTACAATTATGGTACAAAAAATAAAATAAATGGTACTTAGAGCATGCTCGGCGGGAACAATCCTCCACAATAAAAATGGTTGGAGACATAATATTATGTGTTGGTTAGTCTTAAAAAAGGTCCCGTTATATGTTGTATAAATAAAGTATTGCACCAAATAAAGTGCGCACTTGAAGTATAAAAATAAATAAAGTAAAGTAACATTATAATAAATAATTTAAAAAGTCGACTACAAATAAAATTATGAAATGATGAATGAGTAAATATTAAACATGAATAATAAAGATTAATTGTACCATGATTATGAAAAAGCATGCATCATATAAAAATATTTAAAAAAAAGATAAATAATAATACCTGATGATGTAAAATGTAAGTGACTGGCCAGTCCACTAATCAAGTATAAATTAGTAAAATAAATGTAATAATATAAGTGATATGAAATGATTAAGAAAATGAATATGAAAATGGATTGACTATATAGTAAAATGGGGATTGTATTTATTTTTTTTAATTGAGAGAATATAATAAATAAAATAATAATATTGAGGAGGTAACGATTTTTTTTTGTTTGGAAATATTAAAATTAAATATATAATAATACAAATTAAATTTATTAAAACAATTGGGTATTACCATGTAAAAAAATCTCAAGTTTAAATTGAGTCATATATCGTCAACATCCCATGACCCATCACGAATGTAATTATAATCATGTTTTACAAATAAAATAAAAATAGCACAGATTTGTATTTATTATTACTTAGTATAAAGTAGTACTTAGAATAAAAAAAAATAACAAAAAAAAAGAAATTAAGGAGGTTTTAATATTAAGTTTATTATATTAAGAAAAAAAAAATGTATATAATTTTTTTTTTTTAATTATGCTTTACTCTCCCTACCTCCATACGTCCCCATCTATCCATATCTTTCAGAATCGCGTTGTTGTAATGAACAAAACTTTTGACAACGAAGCGAAGGCGGGCGGGCGTTCACCTTTTACTAGCTCCGTGGTACACCGCTTACCGCTCGTCACCCGCCGCCGTACCGCTACCATGCCGCTGTGTTCGAGAACTAAGGCTTTAGCCTTATGCATCGTTATGTCACGTAGTAATGCTTAAGTTAAATCCCATACAATATTGTTTTCGAACTACGTCGTCATAATTAGCGATGGCAACTTGGGTAAAGGCTGTTCCATTTGATTGTATGCAAACAATCTCGCCGTGCCGCCCCGCTCCCGCCGCCGCGCCGCTCCCTTGTCGCTCGCCACGGAGTACGAGGCAGCGGCCTAAATCTACTTGTACAAAAATAACGTCTCTCTATTTCCCAGAATATGAAATTGAATTGAATTTGAATTTCCTGCATTAAATTTAGTCCGCGATTATTAAATTTAGCTGCTAACTACAAAGTTGTAAACTGTTACAACTCAGACATCGGTAACGGGCTTTTGTCGGTTCCGTAGTTTACTATTCACTATTCTATTTGAATATGTAACTAAATTTTATGGTGCATTCATATAATTTATAGAGTATGTCATAGAACGGAAAACCAGTAAGACAATAAACACTACAAACTCGTTAGGTAGAAACTAAAGAAGTACTATTTAAAATATGCAAATAACGTAATTAGAATATTTTCGAGCGTGTTAATTGAATTCAATATTCAATTAACATTCTCGAAAATTAGAAATGTTATCATTAAAATTATGTAAGTACAATCTACTGTCAGAGAAACTATTTCATGTGCAGGTACAGTGATAATTTATTTGTATTATAATGATAATAATAATATGCGATCACAATACAATTGTCACTGACATATTATGTCAGTTTAATATTATTATAAGTACCTGTGTAACCGAGCTTTGCTCGGAGTTCTAGTAGATTTAAAAAAACAAAAATATTAATCTAACCGGGATCCGAACCCATCGCATTCCGAATCCCGAATTGTTGCACGACCAAGCAAAAAAAACAAAATAATATATATCTTTAAAATGCGTAGTTTCCCAGGGTTACGAAAAAACTAGATCGATTTTTCTCCCCTAAAACTCCCTGCATACCGGTCTGGAACCGATTATATCTATACAAGATTGTCTCGTTTAAAGTATAAAATACGAACAATGAATGACTACGGAATTATATTTATTTGCTAAGAATATGATACAGTAGGTGTTTACGTATTTTATTTGAGTTCGACATATTCTACTACTTATATATAAGTGTGCAAATATTTTCAGTTTCAATCACCCGTAAAATTCTAATGAAAAATGTACAATAAAATATTTTCCAGCTTTGTACCGATGTAACAAAGCATAAAAGCCATGCATATTAAACTCGTATACCCATTTAATTTCAGTAAATCGTATTTAAATGTTTTGCTCCCTGTATCCCCATTGTCATGCTGTAACAGAAATATTACTCACATCCTCACCTTCATTATCAATTCAGGGTGGAATTGGGGAACAGGTCACGAATTCTCGCGTGACATACATATTACTTTGTAAGAGAATAATATGTTTTCTTATATATTATGATATTTATGTTTATATACAAAATAACATCATATTTCTTAAAACAGAAATAATTACCTACAGAGACTTACGATACGGATACATTGTAGTATATTATCCAAGTGGAATTCATTTTCACAACCTAATCTTTGACTAATATTATAAGTAATTTAAAAAAAATAACAAGTAAACTAAACTAACAGCCATGGTACTATATAAAAAAATAGTAATGTGTAATAATAAAAAGAAGTAATAAAAATAATCATAAAAATATTCAACCAGGATTCGAACTCAAAATCGAAATCACTCTTATCTTTTTACTCGAAGAAAGAAAAAAAACTTATAAATCTTAAAATTTGGCAGTTTCCCAGGGATATGACTAATTCGCTAAATCGATGTTTCTGCCCCAAAAATATCTGCATACTAAATTTCAT
Source organism: Phengaris alcon alcon (assembly GCA_037179445.1). NCBI lineage: Eukaryota > Metazoa > Arthropoda > Insecta > Lepidoptera > Lycaenidae > Phengaris > Phengaris alcon. The sequence goes on along the minus strand of JAYRCH010000085.1, from coordinate 1,986,222 downwards.
GGAAATACTTGTAGCCGTTTCTGAGATTCCGATTGTATATATGTACAATATTTAAAGTATAAGATTTTGTAAGGAGGAAGCAAGCTGACGGCTTAATTGCTTTCTGGCTTACACTTTTTATCACAACACTCAACACTATCGTCGACAACAGAAGTTGATATCATTATCTTTGAGTTTTCTCGTGGCTCGATGTGGGTCAAGTTTATCAAAACTACGATACGTTCTGTAAACTTCTGACGAGTACTTTATGTCTCTAGAGTCTATAGTTTGAGGGCTTCTACAAAAACATAAAAGAATAACTGATTTAATTCAATTATTTTCATCCCCGACTGAGTGGGTGATTTATATTTTAGAAAACTAAAAATGTGATTAAGTTTTTTTTTTTACTATTTATAGTTTTCCGTGTCGCGTATTAGAAATGATTTTTATATTTAATTTCATTTATTAAGGTTATAATACTAAATCCATACTCTTATTAAAACCTGACCTGGCAGCAGCTGCATGTCAATATTTATTTTGAGCTAAAGTGCGATCGTGGAGCACGTAGAATCTCGTACATTAACTCTTACCTTGTAATTAGTTACTCATTTCATACCTTGTGCCAAAAGAATGTACCTACCTACTACCTTTATAATATATTATTATGCCATGAGTACTACTTCGATACCACACAACGGAAATAATTGAATTGAATAGCGTTTCCATTATTGAAATCCGTCATTTATTTTCGTTGTTTGGTCGGTTAAGGTGGTACTCATCCATAGACAAATCATTGGTCTCGCTGGGCCCTCTACCAGACCGAGCTGACGTGCTTGTTAAATACTGCAATAAATACTCTGCTGAGATCGGCATACCAGAGCCAGCCAGTCATATCGAAAGCTTTATGTCAGGTGTACAACCCGAATATTTTATTAAATTTATGTTATAATTGGGGAAAACAAATGCCATAATGCGTAGTGAAACTATATCAAAATAATTCGACAAGAAATAAGGACACTGGGATCAAATATCATCAGTAAGTATCACATAATTCCGAAATTTCAACATAAAATTACATGAACTCAAAACGCCATTCAGTGTTGCCACTTGCCTCGTATGCAAGAATCAAGTTCCCCATAGTTGATGTTATGATGATGTGAATTTATTGTCATTGTATTTTATTATAATATAATAAAAAACAATAATAATAATAAAAGTATCTATGGACGCTTTTACACCACGTCAATCTGGTCCCGCGGTAAGTTCTTGAGGAACTTGTTACGGGTACCAGCCAACGGAAATATATTTAATACTTTTTATACTATACATATATTTAAGATTTTTGTTATACAATACACATATTTAATACACATCCATGATCCAGGAACACAGAAAACTTTTTTGTTCCCTGGCGGGGTTCGAACCCGCGACCTCCGGCTTGAGCGCCAACGCGCTAACCGCTGAGCCACAGAGGTCGTGAGCCACAACGACAATAAATTAAAATTAAAACAATTTCTAATTCCTATTTCATTTATCTAACCTAATTAATATAATTCTACCCATGAAACTAAATAATTTTTCGAAAGGGGCATAGGTTTTTCGACCTATGCTATATAAAAAAATATGAAAACGTTACAGTTAGATATATCATGTGTAATATTACTATCGTACTTGCTGCCTCGACACCCGTTGTTACCTACCAACCATTTTTCTGAAGAAGAAGCGTATAATAATAATATATTGATACATTAGTTCTTAATTAATTGTTAATCCTACAACTATAATTATAAATATGAAAGTTAAAAGTTCACTGTTTCTGTGTGGGATACTGTAATTACAGGGCAAAAAGCTAGTTTTTAAGTATTTTCTTAGCTAAATTTATAACCAATAACTTAACTAATAAGACGACAGACTACATAAGATAATATTTTTCCCATTAAATCGGGCAAAAGTTGAGTAGCTGGCATCACAATTTTTCACGCACACTAGAATTTGTCAAATGTAAGTCAATTGTCACTTTACACACAACAATAATGAGTTTTACGAGGCTGCTGTTAGGTTAGGTAGTGCGTCATCTAGTCAAGCACTACCGAGACCAATCACTTATTTATGTACTCGTCTTATACATTAAACGAGACAATCTTGTATATATAATCTCGGAAAGGGCTACTAGTATCTACATGAAATTAAGTATGCAGGGAATTTAGGGGGACAAAAATCGATCTAGCTAAGTTTTATACCTGACAAACTGCGCATTTTTAAGTTGTATATATTTTGGAATGGGTTCGAGCCCCGGTAAAATATTTTCGTGTTTTTTTAATGTACTAGAACTAGAGCACCGAGCAAAGCTCGGTTACCCAGGTACTGACATATTATAATATGACGTACATTATTTTGGCTCCAGGTTAGAGCTTAAATTGACAAAGTATGAATGTTTTATAAGATATTCGTCTTTTAATAGAGCTTGATTGCTTTTTCCCGCGGCTGCGTCCGCGTAAATACAGTATCCTCCGGGAACACTGTACTTTTTCGGGAAAAAATCATTTGTCAATTCAAGTGTCATGTAAGAAAGATCAAGGGGATAATTTGAAAAATATTCCCCGCGAAAAGATTAAATTCCCATCACCTTCACCAAATGGGGTGAGAATTAAGTGGTAACAGAGTCTGCGGATTATAAATTGCTTTACCGTCTAAATCGTGAACTTAATAAAATCTGACAAGGCATTATATTTGGTTATTAAAAATGATGACCGTTAATTTTGAAACAGTACTAATAAAACCTACTTTTGAAATATTATTAATATTTATTTTAAATTAATTTTGTTTGTTTGGTAAAAACCCAAACAGTTTTCTGTTGATTAGTTATAAAATATTATCTTAATCCGAATACGTACAGAAAGGTCAATGTCTGGCGGCCTAGTGGTGATGCCAACTTGGGACTTTTCCCTAAATTTAGGCCCCTCGCTCACGGGGACTTTTCCCTAAATTTAGGCCCCTCGCTCACGGCGACTTTTTGAAATGATGCTGTCGCGCATTTCGTAAACGTTCGACTCGACAGCTTTGCTACTAACGCGCGTTAGTCGCATTTGTAACATGCTATAGAAGTGATGCCAACGAGCTACTAACGTTGCGACTGTATCAATGTTTTAAACGTTGTCACATAATATCCCCCAAGTAATATTTGTTTAGTAAATGGGTGTATCCAATATTGACACTGTTTTCCCTTCGGCTGCTTACGTAAAAGCAGCACCAAGGACAACGTGACCAATGTTGCCTCAACGGAGTCCATCTTGCAACCGTGACGACTGACGATTGCAGGCATTTTTGTGCCGTTGAACTGAATCGCGTTTACATTGCGACAGAAGTGCGACATTATCGCGTCTGCATTGTGTTTATGTGGGCGAGGGCACACAGCTAGCCATCGCATCGCGACTGTATCGAAAAGTCGCCGTGGGCGAGGGAGAAAAGGTCTCTAAAAGGGTTAAACGTGGTTTTAACCATATGCTTGTTTTATTAACACATGCAATTAATCTGCTTGTCGACAAGTACTAAATTTAGAAAAATAAGAACCTTAAGAAAATAAATATTTTAATACAACTAGACAATAAAATATAATATTAATGCTCACTTATTGGCATAAAATAGTTTACGACCTATTCTCAGACACCGAATTTACACGCAAAGTTTCATAAAATCGGTCAAGCTGTTTCGGAAAAGTTTGGTTACAAACACTGTGATACGAGAAATTTATATGTTAGGTATACCTATATAATTATTTAGTATTTAAAGTAATTTGATTTATTATTTGATTGACGATTATTGCAGTTATATTTGCGTGACTTCGTACGTACTAAGTAGAGGCGTCATGCATGAGGATTGACGCGCGTACTCGGGTCAGAAGCGGATCTACCTATAATGTGTGCATGCCCACAACGCTAATACTGTCTTTTAAATTATAATCAAATAGGTTTAGTAGGTAGTTGTACTAATATTATTAGCCTTGTATTATTAGTCTTATCTGGTGCTTCTTACTTGCTGGTCATTCTTTTATCAGAGTTAACATATACTTATTCACAGAAGTGGATTTAGTGTAAAGCATAATTATACCTGCCAGATTGAGGAGAGCGCTAAATTTGTTTTAAATTAATTTATAATCTTAGTTGATGTTAGAGTGTTACATGTGTTTTGAAAGCTTACAGTTTTTACACAGCATTAAATCAATTTTAATTACTAAATAAGCGAAAAACATTCACTCTCACTTCGCTCGCTTACTTTTAATTATCATTTTATGAAGTAAATATTAAAATATATATTTCGTTAATTTTAATTAACATAATATTATGAAGGATATACTCGTAATACAATCAAAATTTTCGGCCCACAGCCTCTTTTGAGAGCTGGATCCGCGCCTGAATCAACTAAAGCGACAAAATGTATGGCAGTCTAGTACGATACGCGTATCGTACTAGACGACTGCCATACATTTTGTCGTTAGTAAAAAAAATACACGCGTAGCTTCTGGACGCAATGTATGGGGCCTAGTACCTCGACTCGCGCGTCGGCCTTACGTGCGTATGATTATGATAAATATTAGGTCATTATCATAATATTTCATAATATGAAATTGGCATTTGTAAAGGAGGAACGTAAAGTCGATTTTTTTAAAACATAATATATTTATTTAATCAAAGTCTATACCATAGCTATCTGTGAACTTTTGCCATCTCATAGGTAAACTCATTGATTCCTTTACTAAAAAACCATTCGGACAGGAATCAATAAAAACTTTGAAGGCGCTTTGGACTGCCCCATCGGAGTTGAATTTTTTCCCGTGCAAGAAGTTATCCAAATTTCGAAAAAAAACGGTAATCTGTTGGAGTAAGGTCCGGGGAGTACGGTGGATGTCTTAGACATTCCAATCGAAGCTCCTCTAATTTGGTAGCCGTCTGTTGTGCAGTGTGTTGTCTAGCGTTGTCCTGAAACAGCAGTGGCCTAGAGCGAATGACCAACCTCGGTTGTTTAGCAGCTAGCTTTTCCATCATGATTTGCAGTTGCTGGCAATAGACATCTGCCGTAACCGTCTGGCCAGATTTAAGAAAGCTGTAGTGAACGACACCGGCACTAGTCCACCAAACGCTCACGAGTAACTTTTTTTGAGTCAATTCTCGCTTGGGGCAGGCTTTGGCTGGTTTGCCAGGGTTCAGCCATTGCGATGAGCATTTCCGATTATCGTACAGGATCCACTTTTCATCACAGGTAATTCGATTAAAAATCCCTTCATTATTGTGCCGGTTGAGTAATGTAACGCAGCAGTCGACGCGCGTTTGTCGGTTTGCTGCACTCAATTCATAAGGTTAATATTCACAACCTTTCAAGCTTTTTCACCTTCCCAATTTGCTTCAAGTAGATTAAAACAGTTTATCACTAACACCGCAGCCTGCATCTAACTCGGACGTGGTTTGCGATAGATCCGCTTCCACAATAGCCTTCAATTCTTCATTAAGTAACTTTGGTCTCCGGCCGTCCACGGGGTTTGTTCTACAGGTCGAAATATCCAGAACGAAAAAGTTGGAACCAAAAACGCACTGTGTTTTCCTTTGCGACACCGCCGCCATACACATCATTAATCCTTCGAGCCATTTCTGCAGCACTGGTGCCACGGTGGAACGCGTACTTGAAAATAATACGATATTTCAAGTTTTCCATTTTGTAACAGACACAAAGAAAAAACCAAAAGAGGAAAAAACAAATGAATTACGGTTTTCGAAACACAAATGCATGAGTAAATAGCGATATAAATTTGAAATTTGGAATTTGGAATTCCTAACCAAAGAAGATATATTTGAGATCAAAGTGGCCAGTACGACCAACAGCCAATTTCATATGTAGGTAAGGACCTAATATATTAATTTGTTGTTGACAATTTGTCGTACAAATATTATGTTTACATAAAAATAGTTTAATTGTATATTAGATAGGTAAATATTATTGTAAACACAAAATAACAAGATATTATAAGAATATTTTGTGTCATAGTCAGGAAATATTAAGTTTATTTAAGAATTATAGGCTTAGCATTCCGAAACAAATTCAGCTACTGGATTAAAGAGACGCAAGGATTCCTTTCAGTATTTATATATTGTATCTACACAAAGTTTGCCAATCTTCCAAAAAGGATATGTCTAGTTTATATTTTACATTAAAGTCGACGTAAAGGCAAGTCGACTATTTTTTCTCGTGAACGGAATTAATAAATCCCTTATCTTTCGCTGGATTTGGTAACCATTACTATAAGGATATTCAGATTTGTCCAAATCTATGAACTGATGAATGTGTCTTTGAAATTTTAAAATTTACATACCTTTTAAGCTCTTCAGTTCATTTATTCATCCTTGATATTTTTTTAAATATTACGCTTCCACAGCCCGTCAATCTAGTCCCGTGGTAAGTTCTCGAAGAACTTGTGTTATTGGTACCAGACAACGGAAAAATATTTAAATATTTACTATATACTAATAATATTTACTTAAATTCTGTACACATATTTAAGATTTTAATTAAATTATACAGAATATTATATTTAATACACATCCATGACCCAGAAAAATAGAAAACTTTCTTGTTTCTTTGCCGGGATTTGAACCCGCGGCTTGGGCACTGACGCGCTCAACCACTGGTCCACAGAAGTTTGTAGACAAGCTAAAGAAATTACTATGTTTTTTTTTGTATATTCTAATTTATATTCTACACCAAACATGTGAACTATACCTACCCAGTAATAATACTACGTATTAAGTCAGATTGCGAATATATATATTACGATTAATTGTCTTTGAGAAACTCAATATTAAATTCACAATTAATTTCGAATAGAGCAGAAACTGGATTGTAACGGTGTTCCGCATATTCCTGATTGCTTGCTTATTGTTTCAAGCACCATTGACAGCCAATGGCATATTTTAGTAGATCAAAGCAAATTGTATAAGTGTCTCGACAAATTACTATACAGGCTGCCCCAGAAAGTAGAAATCCGGGAATTGTAATATTATGTTCGACGATTATTGTTATATTATGTAGTTTTTCAGTAACGCGATGGATTTCCTAAATTTTAGAAAATGGTAGCTACATTAATAATTAAAGCAGTAATTTTTTTATTTGCTTATAAATTTTAAATCAGGATACTATTTTGAAATATCACTCCTTTTAAATATTTCTTTGCACATTTTTTCTGCGCATTTTAATGTACCTATATTTTTTTTTCATGAGTGTAATTGAGCGGCACGTGGCAGTCTGGTGGTTAAAAACGCCCGCTTTTACTGAAAGCATGCAAGTCAAATGCCAATGATTGTTGAGGTTGCCACGCTATTACTAGTAAACTTATTTGAGCTTAAGGTCAATGGTAAAACGTAGTGTTAAACAATACTTGTATTTCGCCTTTGAGGTATCAGGTCAGGTAGGTTTTTAGAATTTTAGAAGTGGTTTCAGTTCAAATATAGGTTTAGTACCAGACTCGTATCAAATATTTTCTCTAACCATATTATTGGCTCTCTATATGCTGCATTTGGCTCTCGGCAATCTTCGTTTTTCTATGGAAAAGGTAAACTAAGTATGAAAAATGACAATTGTCAAAAGACATTGAAATTATCATAGTTTTTTTATATTGGCTTTTCGAAAAGTACATAAAAAGCCAGGAAATATTGTCTTTGCAATGACATATTATCTACGAACAATAATTTAAACAGTAATTATTGTTTTTCAATCGTAAAAATCGACGTTTTTAGTCTTTTTAATTTAGCAACTGATTACTGAACTTTTTTAATTTTTTGGTCCATATTTATGTTGCCTTTCAGATGATATGTATTTGAAACAACTGCTCGTTCCCCTAGTTTTGGTACTTACTGTAAGTTCAATTTTCAACCTCTTAGTTTTAGCAGTCATTCGTCCACAGGCGCTATCATTTTATCATAAAATAGTGAAAAGTATTCCCGGCTAAGAAAATAGGGAAAGAGTAACCCTTTCTTTTCCGAAATTGATTCATTAACGAGCACGTCTACTATATTCGGCACAAGCGGGTGTCGGTTGATTAACTCCAGATTATCGGATAAACTCATATTCGGGAATGAAAGAAAAGATAATAATAATAGTCTCGGTATAAGTGGTATGAGGATTTTATCTAAGACTAGCCTTTGCCCCTGTATGAATTTCGAAAAATACGTCGGTATAAATACGTTACGTCCTAATAACTATATATATCTGGTTGCCAAAATTCAACGCAATCCGTCCAGTTATTGATATTTTCACTATATAAACATTGGACCCCCATTTCACCATTTAGAGGACGAATTAAAAATAAAACTATAAAGAGTATGTATTCAATGATTTGTAATCATTAACTCGGATATTAAATTTCAAGGAAATCGGGACAGATCTTAAATATATTTTATACAAACTTTCAACCCTTATTTTACATCCTCAAATACGTATTTATTTGAGTGAACTAATGGTGTAAGATTTTTTAACTATTTAAATTTAATGCTTTGTTTATAATATACTACCTGTCCCGACACACGTTTTTCTGACTTAGACATTGTCCTGAAAGGCAAATTTTGCACGTAAACCTACGCGCGTAGAGCTTCAAGACTATGTCCAGAAAGCGCGTATTTAGCGCGTAATCCGTAATACGCACGTGAGGCCGACGCGCGAGTCGAGGTACTAGGCCCCCATACATTGAGTCCAGATGCTACGCGCGTATTTTTTTACGAACGCGCGTATCGTCCATCACAATATGTAGGCCGCCAGACATTTTGAGCCTGTCCAGAAAGACAAAATACGTCCGTTAACCTACGCGCGTAGAGCTTCTTATCTTATCAAAACAAAATGTCTGGCGGTCTAGCTGTAACCCAAACTTGGGACTTTTTCCCTAAATTTAGGGAGAAAAAGTATCCGACAGGGTTTTTAGGGGTTTATGCTTGTTTTGTTTAAATATGCAATTAATCTGCTTGTCGACAAGTCATAATTAGAAAAATGAGAACCTGAAGAAAATAGGTTTTTTAAGTAAATAAACAATACAGAACAGTAATTTTTATTATTTGCCTACCTATTAGTACTAAATTACAGCTGACGTTCTGCCTTATATAAATTACTTAACACTCATTGGTATATAAAATCGTGTAAGACATATGCACACAAAAATCGTATTTTTTATCTTCCTTTTATGGGAAACAGCCTGCCAAGTGCTAGTCGGAGTCGTGCACGAAGAGTACCGCACTATTATTAGGTTTCTATACAACTAATTTAGTAGGTACTAATATCGAGCAAAAAATGGCATAAAATCACGTTCCTTTTTAAATTTGCGAATAAATTTCTAGACACTAATAATTACAACCCAATTTAAATGAAAAACTTAAACCTAAAATAATACATATTTTGACGTTGGCAAAATGTCATAGACAAAGCAGATACAAAATGTCTTTTTATTTTGACAGCAATGTGAAGCAAACCTCTTATGATTTTCAGCCTGGAGATGACATATACTTCAGAAAAAATCCTAAATCTTTTTGGACTCCGGGAATAATTAAAGAGAAATTAAAATGTGGTGGATCGTATTATTTTGTGGATCCAAATGGTATTGTGTATAGGAGGAATAGGGGACACATTAGACCTGGAAAAAGGAATTAAAAAAAAACAAATCCTCCACCTTCTTTTTATTATCTTTTTATTATAGTAATGGCCATAGTAGTGACAACACTGACAGTGTGGATTCCATGCAGGATATTAGCACATAAGCCCCATGAGTTCGGCACAACTCGGAAATAGTCCTGTTCAAAATTATATTAACGATGATATCTGTGTTCCTATGGAGAGTCTAGAAAATACCGGTTACGTAACCAGGTCTGGTAAAAGTGTAAGACGTCCTTAATTGTATATACATGAAAACATTTGATTTGACAAGTAGCATATTGTTCTTAGTTATGTACTTACAATATTAGTTTATTTTTTCTTGAAAAGGGAGGTGTTGCATAATATAGTAGTAATACAAAGTAGAAATATCAATGGTCTTATTGACAGACGTCACAAGCACAGCATAGTTAGTTTATTTTAGATAGCCAAAAGGCTATATTATATAGTGTAGACGTATCTGTGTTAGCATCTCTCTCATATGTACCAATCAATAAAGAATAATATCACAATTGTTGCTGTATTATTATTATCACCACTCAAGCGTAAGAAGGATCTGTAAGAACCAAAACGTCGCAGCCCACAATAGTATCCTGTTATTTTTTGACCAAAAATTATTTGCACCAATTTTTTCTCGAAAATGAAATGTAATTAGCTTATGCTAAATAAAATCGTGCTTGAATTTTCAAGACAAATAAAGAAGCAGATAATTAATTCTACGTATCTTTTTTAATGTCGCATATAAAAGATAAAATGATAAAAATTTGTCACGAGAGCACAGAGTAAAATTAGGTACTTTATTATAAAATAATTGTGTACGTACGTGCATGAGCAGCGGTAGCATACAATATCTAAAACCGGTTGCCTTTTTTGCTCCGAGCCACTGTGCGTGTAACTTGCATAAAATAAGCAAATTGAACCAACCATCGTGTGTTTTCAGTTCCAATATTTGCTATTTGAAAATACTTTGTACTCACAAAAGCGCCAACAACATATTGTAGTGTAAAAGTTAGGAGTCCTTGTGAACCTTGTGCCTATTAGGTGATGGACTGAATTTAATATTTAACAATTTCATATTCGGCTTTTTAGTTGGCCACATTTTACGTACTATAATATTAGATCTTTAAGTCCAGATCAATCAATCAGTAACGATTTTTCAAAGCCTCTACACGGATGTTCGGGCTATTAGCAATCTATCCGTGCTAAGCGTCAGATTATTACCATCACCGTAACCAAAGAGTATTTCGTGTAAATGTTCCCGGATAATATCCTGATATATATAAATATATACCTAATATTATATTCCTACGCTTTATCCAGCGGCATCCCTAGACGGCACTGCTGTTTTCTTTAATAAAAAACGTTTTTTTTTTGTATTTTTACGTGCAAGAAGTACAAGTACAAAACGACCTTCCACTTAAAAATCGGTCGCAAAATTTACGTTTATACAATATTATTAATGCATCCAACGATAGATAAGTACAGATGATAGAGGGATCTATTTACAACCATTTCCATGTTTTCAATCCGGGTTATCCGTTTCAACCCCTATTTCACACTTTAGAGATGAAATTTCTCAAAATCCCTTCTTAGTGTGCGTCAACGTTAATAAAATTAATAAAACACTCTAAATTTCACGTTTCTTCCATAACCGGTTACGGCAGTGCGAGCGTCTATATTATGTCAGATAGAAGGGGACATATCCTTTATGTCGATATATGTATATAAAAGGAGATGTCCATACTAACTGACTGACGTATAGACGCCGTACAGCCGTTACAACCAACAATAGAAACGTGAAATTTAAACAGTAGTTTTAATTTTCAATGTAGACTGAGAAGGGATTTTGAAAACTTCGTCCCTTAAAGGGGTGAAAATCTATAAACTATACACCGATTTATATGACAATTGAGATTACTGCTCTAAAATACTTTTAATTAAATACGTATTTCAGGGTACGTTAGAATTCACCCACTGAGGGTATAAAGTCAGGGGTTGAAAGTTTGCATGACAAAAATTAAAATCTATCCCGATTTCACGCGCGTGCGTGCGTATTTCAGTTATTTTTTAAATGATCGTCCCCTAAATCCCCGTCGTGAAATGTTCCACAGTTTGAATACTGATATATCGGCACAAGGTTGGATTATGTTAAATTTTGTCACGCAGATAATTATTATGACGTAGAAAACCGTTAAAAATGTGTTCTACGAAATGCAAAGGTGACCCACGAGGACTAAGTCGCGTGAAAAAGCTAGTATATTATACAGATTATTATAATTGTAGAGCTAATTTACATGGTCTAATATTTTATTTTTGTTGGGAAGAAAATTTATTTTATTTTTATTAGATTAATTGAAGCAGAGCTTATAATTTTATTTAAATGTATTATTTATAAATAATACTCGCATGTAATTTAATTTCATCAATCTTAATACGAGTATTTAAATCTCGTATTTTTAGAAAACAGTTAACAATTATTTTTAAACCAAAAAATTAAACCAACTTCCAAAGTAAAAATGCACAAAAAAGTGTAAAATAAAACTTATTTTCTAAATATCTTTTAAATTCGGATAAAATTTTAACTATTTCTCTACTTAATCTTCATATTTTTGAAGTCTGTACCAGCAAACTTGAACTCGAGTTCTATAAAATATTGTTTTTATCAGGATATTTTTTTGGGCTGGTACTGACTGAAAAATTATGAAGATTGAGTAAAGAAATAGTTAAAATTTTATCCGAATTTAAAAGGTATTTAGAAAATAAGTTGGTCTAGTCAGGGTGAAAAACTGTTACCTAATTATATGTATCGACGAAGTTTTTTTTTTTAAATCTTTATTAGGGACTGGTTCACAAACAGAGAGCGACCATGTCGTCCTCATAAGGCTACAACATTTGATAGTTGTAACAAATTAGTATTAAAAAATTCTTGCATCTAGCCCAAACTTAACCAATCTATACAAAATTATTGCGTCACTAGACATAGGGTCCGATAACGCAATATTACATCCTCCCACACTATTAAACATATGTCGGAGACACATTGTCCTCAACATCATTTTCAGTAGCAGTTGCTTGTTTAGTGGGCGTCATCGTGGGTAAAATGCGGGCACAAAACAATGATCATTGGTTAACACTAATTTATTCAGTGTGTAACAGTATTTTCACTAATCACAAATTTAAGAAAATAGTAATTTTAAAATAATTTAAGATCGAGCAGTGGGTTCAGGACACCGATCTCACTTTAACTAGTAACCACAAAATATAATTCTCAACTACGATCCAACTCGATCGATAGATCACACTCAAATGTGTTTCAAACACTGTCCGCACCTCTAAAGTAAAGATGGCGTCTCGACCCCACTCGAGGCCCGCGCGCGCTCTGCTCTGATTGGCCGGTAACAAAATAATTACTATTTAATTTTAATTATGGCTTTTACGCGAGATAAAAATGTTACAAATTATCTTAAATTAAAAAACGAATTTAAAAGTAATCAAATGAATTTAAGGGCATTTCAATTGTAAACAATCAGATAATGCAAATAATCAGTAACAATCAAGATGCAACTCGACTCATGAATTCCTCCGACACGGCCGTCCTGGCGTATTACACGCCCTCGTGTGATGTTGAAGGCCTTGCATCATCAGTATCTGCAAAAATAAAGAGATTTTAGTATTGGCCTAGTACATGCGTTCGGCCACTCCTGACCGAAGTAATAACCTATACTGTAACAATAGCCACCTCGCCTTTTACATAGCCACACATCACAATAACTTTGAGGCCAACTCGCCTTTTACTCTTTATTTCTCGGGCCACCTCGCCCTTCAATGGCCACCTTGCCTTTCGTTTTAATCCTAGCAACCACCACGCTGCTTGAATATCTTATAATGAGTCTAAGTACTCAGTCATTCCCTCAACACACACATTCACTCACCGTCATTATCATCTGACACACATGGATCCAGCTCAGTAGGGACGTATGATTGGGGAAATGGACGTAAGCGGTCTCTCGCGTACTTGTATGTACGATTACAACTCAAACTTTTAAGATGATACCTGTCACCGTCGAGTACTTCAATGACCTCATAAGGTCCCTTAAATTTAGGATCCAATTTTGTTTGATTCCGTTCCTGATTTTCAATTAAAACGTAATCCCCTACAGAAAAAGATGTGACTTTCGCTTTATTTTTATCGAAATGTGCTTTATCAAGATATGCGTTATCTCTTATTAGTCCATTAGCTTGTTCCCTAACCTCTTCTAAGTTAACCTCAACCTCGTGATCATCAATCATTAACAAATTTAATGGTCTAGATACTCTACCTTTTAACAATTCTAGGGGGCTTGATTTAGTTTATCTATGAACCGTGCTACTTAAAGAGATCTGGACATCATCTAAAGCATTTTGCCAAGACCTACTTGGGCTTACTTCTATGACGGTCAACATATTCTTGAGTGTACTCATAATACGCTCCACCTGGCCATTGGCGCGACATGAGCCGGTTGCTATTAAGTGTAGTTGGATATTGTGACTGGCACAAAAGTCTTTGAAATCTTTGTTTGCAAAACACCTACCTTGATCCGCGATAATACGTACTGTTGTACGGGATTACTATTTTCCCTTTTAAAAAAAAGATTTATTACAATTAACTGAAATAGTACTTTAATAAAACAAAGAAATTAGAATTGAGACAACTGTCGCGGTCAGGAGTCGGAGATGGAATGCCCTTGAAGGGGTCTGGACTGAAGCGTAGGACGATAGGAGAAATGCGGGATCAGCAAAGTCGGAAAGCTAGGGTGAGCATGATAGGGTACAGATGCGGGATATAACACCTCCCCGGGGTAGACTAAGCTTCGGGGTCGAAGTTTATGGAAAACGAAATAAAGGAAATTAAACATGGATTCTAAGGCTGGGAGTAGGAATAGGTTTAGGTTTAGCTTTGTCTTTAGATAGGTCTTGAAGAGGAATGGAAGGAGGAGAGGAGCCAGAAGAAGAAGAAGAAGAAGAAGAAGAAGATTCATCTTGGGTTTCCTGTGTTGGAGATGTATTGACGGAAAGAGGTTGGGAAAATCGTGGAAGGATGTAAGGATGACGACGGTTGTACCCTTTTATTAAAACTACACATTTAAAAACACAAAATCCAAAAATAATCAAAGAAATAACTACAAGAGTGGAAGAATAATGTGCTTCATATTTAATGAAACTGTGTTGATTAATGATTTTGTCAGTTTCTTTTGTTAATGATTTGAACTTTAATATATTTCCGTTACTAATCCTGTCTAGATCGAAATTTTGTAAATCTATAGTATGAAACTCACTATTCTCTCCATCATTTATCTTAAAATTACAACATGAATCATTTATTATATTGACATTAGAAAATATCTTATTTACTCTAAATTTCACAGCTTGAGATTTAGGTATTAATTTTGTATGTTTAGAATAACCAATACAATTATTGGGTACATAAACAATTCCTGTACCTATTTCATTTAGATCAACATTTGTTTTGTTACGACATTCAATTAGCACTTTAGTGTAAATGGATTGTACAAATATCCATTTATTGTTCGAGATAGATTTCCAAATATCGATTTGGCCGTTAACACTTCCGGTTTTGCACTACACTGGTAGAGCTTTTATGGTATTCACTAGTAATTCACTTTCACAACTCGGATGCTCGCTGGTGGAGAAGATCGTGGTCACGTCGCAGATATAGGTTCGGGCATTCATCGCTTTGCATTCCCGTAGCGAGTCCAAGTTACAATATGCACTTTTGTCATTGGTCATTGCAATATATTTACTACTAGGTACAACATAAGTATAATAACTAGGTTTAGATACATCATGTGGTGTCGGAAGAGCAATATTATGATATAGATTATATTCTTTTAAGGATACAAGAGGAATTCTAAGGATAAACACAACTTTATCGCTAACACTATAACTAAATACACTAGAGACACTAATGAGAGTAAACATTTCATTTAGTTCTAGGTTTACAGGTAATTTCGCATCAACAGGTAAGTGACGAAAGTTATCGACAAGCTCCTGGTATAAATGACTAGGCGGTAATATAGCTGGATGTAGTATATTCTGGCTACTAAAGATAATTGCATTAACAATATCCTCTATTCGAAATGATAAAGTTATAATACTTGCTTCTAGACTATTTAATATAGTAATCATATTAGTTTTCATTATTAGGCTTTTAGACATCGTAGATATATTATTTATTTTGTTAGAGAGGTTGTCGATAGCTTCATTAAGGTTGTCTTCATTAACTTTTATTTTTCTTAAAGTAACGTTAATATTTGTTAAAGTAGTAGTTGTTATGAGAATATTATCTGTGATTAATGAAGCCAACTCTTTTTGATTTGATTGTACATTTCGTATAGCTTCATCGTATTTGATGGCGTCATTTTCATCAAGAGTACCAAAAATGGTTTTAAAAGCAGAGCCTACACCACCAAACCATGCAGATCTACGGAATCTGTGATCAATTAAATGTGATATGGAATTATAATCTTCTACCAATTCGTCATTTCTAATGGTAAGTGGTTGTAATACATTATGACATTCTAGGGTATCGTCAAATTCTATTTCTACTTTGTTGCATAAAAATCGTAATGTGCCAAGAATTGAATTTATATTGGTTATATGCGATTGAAAATGCGATATGTCTACTGGAGTGACAATATCTAAATAATCTGAACATATTTTTAACTGTCCTATTGGATCAAAGTAAATTCCCGGACTTGAATTTATTTGTTGAATAGAGTCTTGAGCCGCTAAGGCTGAAATGCTGAAATAGAAAGAAATTTACTTAAAATTATTTTACTTTAAATTTTATTTTGTTCTTACTATAAAGATTGAACTGATGCTGGTTTGATTTGATCAACATGATGTTTAACATGTCTACGGTTAATGAGCAGAGAAACAGTATTATAGCCATGAACTTTAACAATTTTGAATGGACCTTTCCATTGAGGGGAACGCCTTCCTTAAGCGTAAATGATTTTTTAAATAAACCAAATCTCCAACCTTATAAGACACGGGTCTTGTTTTGTTATCATAATAAGTTTTTGAATTTTGTTTTGACTTAATGATGTTCTCAATCGCTTTCTCCCGAGCATGTTTTAATCGATGTTGTAACATTTTGACATATTCTGGATACGTGGCGTCATTGATGTTTGAATTATAAGCTGAATCTGGAAGATATGGCTTATGGCCAAATACGAGTTCGTAAGGTGTGAATTTTGTAGTGGTATGAACAGCCGTATTATAAGATAGCATAGCTGTGTATACATATCGGGACCAATTATCTTGATTTTCATTTACGAAGGATTTGAGATATTCCTTGAGTGTAGAGTGACTACGCTCAAGTGCTCCTTGAGTTTGAGGATGGTAAGGAGTTGACCAAATTTGTTTTATTTTCAAAAAGTTGCAAGTCTTCTTGAATAAATCAGCAGTAAAATTTGTGACTTGATCGGTAAGTATCGTTTTTGGAATTCCGAATAGTGAAATAAAATGAAGTAGACATTCGCTGGTCTCTTCAGCTGTTATTGTTCTTATGGGATACGCGACTGAATATTTCGTAAGATCGTCCTGAAGAGTCATAATAAATTTGATTTTTGCGGTACCTACTTCCGGTAAGGGTCCTATAATGTCAAGAGATATGCGTTGAAACGGTGCGGTAGAAGTTGTAGTAATTTGCATCGGTGCTCTATTTATTTGTCTGAAAGCTTTGTTTTCTTGACAAAGGGTGCATGATTTAACGTAATGTTCGACGTCAGCTCGCATACGTTTCCAATAATACTTTTCTTTTATTCTGTCATACATTCTGTTTGCTCCTAGATGACCGGAAATAGGTCGATCATGGTTTTCTTTTAAAATCTTATTTATTTCACTTAACGAAGGATACATGATACTATTATGATAGATGTGAAGTTGAATATTTGTGCCATCAAAGAGGTAGGCTAATATATTGTATATTTTAACGAAAGAGAATCTGTCAAAATTACTTCTGAAGTCAGTTAGAGCGACTTCGTTGTACGTCGGATAGAACATAATTATTTGATCACGTGTATACTTCAGAGCTTTATATAAATCTGGGTAAGTACATTCGTCAAAATGATTGACTTTGATATATAAAAAGAGGTGTATTTTATCAAAAAATAGCTCATTACATGTGTACAATTCTCTTTCCATTTCTAAAAACTCTTCGACAACCGGATGTGGACAATTGCTAAATAATTCTTGCACGTATGGTGCTGATTCATCTAAATCTATTGAAGTTGGTACAATGAATAATCTTTGCGATGCTTTTAGAAGGGTTTCATTATGTTCATGGATTATGGTATTGTAAGATCTAGTAGGTGATTTTAAGAATTTAGAATAATTTTCATCGACGACAGGTAAGTCAGGCGTAGGAGGTTTATCGACGATCACAGGTAAGTTAGACGTAGGAGATTCCAGTGGTATTGAAGATCCTGGCTCAGGGTAAGTAGATACGTTTTTATTATTAGGATCAGTGTCTGAGTTAGGATTTGCATTATTAGAGTCAGTGTAGGGAATAGGATTTTCAGTGTCTGTTACCAGTTCATCAGTCATGGGTAAGTAGTCAAGTATGTCATGTTGAAATTCTGGAAAATCAACATTAAAATCGATAGGAGACATAGATACATCAGGTACATCAGCAGGAGATGTTGGATTTGGCGGAGTGGACAATAGTTGAGGGTCATTGCTAGGATTGGTAAGTTCTTTGTTTTCAGGATAAATTGGATTAACAGGGTACCTTGAGAGTGCGTCAGCTGCTGAATTTAATTTACCTTTTCTATAAATAATTTCATATTCAAATTCTTCTAATTTTAATCTCCATCTTTGCAGTGTACTGCTAGGATCTTTATGATTGAATAACCATTTTAATGGTCTATGATCAGTCACTATCTGAAATTTACGTCCAAAAAGATAGGGTCTAAATGTTTTGCAGCCAAAAAGAATGGCGAGCAATTCTTTTTCTGTGGTACTGTAATTACACTCACTTTTATTCAAGGTTCGAGACGCAAAGGCTATTGGTTGGTCCTTACCAATCTGTCCTTGGGACAAGACAGCACCTATTGCATAATTTGACGCATTACAGGTTACTATAAAAGGTTGTGTGAAATTAGGATAGGCTAGAAGAGGAGCAGTAGTAAGTTTGGATTTCAGTGTCTCAAAGGATAATTGTTGTTGATTCTCCCAATTAAAAGGGACATTCTTTTTTAGTAAGTTTGTAAGTGGTTTGGAAATAGTAGAGAATTCAGGGATGAATCGGCGATAATATGAGACTAAGCCTAGGAAGGATTTTATGTCTTTCGGACACTTGGGAACAGGAAAGTTTGTAACAGCTTTGACCTTGTCAGGATTTGGTTTTACTCCCTTTTCAGTTATTATATGTCCTAGGTAGCCTACTTCTCGTCTTAGAAATTCACATTTGTCTGGTTGGAGTTTCAGATTGAATTTACGTAGTCTTTGGAATATAGCAGTCAAATTCTCGATGTGTGAGTCAAGGTCATACGAATAGGAAACAATGTCATCAAGAAATACATAGCAGCGAATACCCTGAAGTCCTGATAGAATAGTGTTCATAAGCCTTTGGAAAGTAGCAGGCGCGTTTTTCAGCCCGAAAGGCATTCTAAGGAATTGGTAGTGTCCCTCTGGAACGTTGAAAGCGGTCTTTGGTTTATCTGATTCATTTAAAGGGATTTGATGGAATCCGGAAGCTAAGTCCATTGTGGAAAAATATTTACTATTACCAAGTTGATCTAGGATTTCTGCAATTTGAGGAAGTGGGTAAGTATCTCCTATTGTTACATCATTTAATTTACGGTAATCAATAACAACTCTCCATTTTCGTTCGTTAGATACATCTAATTTTTTTGGAACCACCCATATGGGTGAAGACCATGGTGAATCGGAGGGTTCAATGATATTCTGTTCTAGCATTTTTTCGATTTGTTTTCGAACTTCAGCTTTGTGGACTTCAGGGAATCGGTAAGACTTAGTATGTATTGGTATGTCAGAAGTCGTTTTCATTTCGTGTTTCAGGGCATTAGTATGTGTCAAGTTTTCGTCAGGTAAATGAAAAATGTCAGAGAAAGTAGCACAGAGATTAAAGAGAGCAGATTTTTTTTCGTTATTTAAGTGTGATACTCTAAGTTGATTAAGAACTCGGGTTGTCCGTCTTAAATTATCCATAGGTTGTGTTCTATCAATTTTATTTACAGAAGCAGTGGGATTTTTGTCAAAATCTCTTGTATCAAATGGTGTCAATTTTAATTTTAAATTTGAGTTAATTGTAGCTGATTCTTCGGAAGTATTAACTATTGTTATATTAATGCGATTATTTGATTTGACTTAATGTATAATAATATAAATATAATAATAGTACTTTAATAAAACAAAGAAATTAGAATTGAGACAACTATCGCGGTCAGGAGTCGGAGATGGAATGCCCTTGAAGGGGTCTGGACTGAAGCGTAGGGCGATAGGAGAAATGCGGGATCAGCAAAGTCGGAAAGCTAGGGTGAGCATGATAGGGTACAGATGCGGGATATAACAGTACGGTGGTTCCGAAAAGAAATATAGAAACCTAGAGAGCATCTATTGCACTATTATTGTTGATTCTTGTGGAATGCCTGAGTAACACGTATTTGGTAAAAGCGTCTATAAGAACAAACACATACTCTCTTTGATCGTTTTTACCGCTAAGCTTACCAGTAGCGTCAATGTGGATTGTATGCCATGGAATACTAACTTTAGGTATAGGGTGTAACTCTATTTGTTGCTTACCACTTCGTGACTTAGCTACTTTACACGTTATACAATTGTCAATAAATTTTCGGACATATTTTGACATGTTAGGAAACCAATAATGCTGATAAGCCTTTTCCAACGATTTATCCCATCCTAAATGAAGAATCGACTCGTGAATGTGGTTTATGACCGACCAAATAAAAGCTCTAGGTACAATTGGTAGCCAAATGTTACGGTTGATTCTTTGAATTTTTCTATAAAGCACATTAGAACGCAATTCATAGATTCGACAACTCTCTAAGTCCAGATCATCGTTTTCGAGTTTACTAATAATGTCTTTACATTCAGTATCCTGTCATTGTTCCGCTTGTAACCAGTTCGAAGATAGCTCAGTTATATTAACGCGCTTTTCTTTTAGAAAAATCTCCGTACCTACACTAGAAGTTTCGCTTCTGACAATGCCATTCGCCTCAGGCAAGTGATTTCTAGAGAAAAAGTCAACGTGGGCCATTCTGTTCGCGCCAACACTAGCGCGACGTTTAGAATAAACACAAAGGACATCACTACGTGATGTATGGCCGACCGAAAGGGGCGCTGTCAGAGAGTGACGAACACTTGCAATTAGAACCCCTCCCGCGCTGGATGCATTTTCAGCTCATCCCGAAACCTAGTGAACGCGAACGCGTGTGCGCATATTTATTTGTGCTCGTTAATATAATACCGGCGAACCGCGATAAATCTATCGATAATCCGCTCAACAGCTGTGTAGTGTAGTGAGAAGAAACCTCCGCCCAGATACAGAACCACCAGCTCAACAATAAGGTCAGTCCCAGATTTCTCCAGCCCTCACATTAACCTATATACCTACTTCCCTCAGCTCAAAGTCGTATGTGTAAGTCCTAGATTACACATTTCTTGGTCCATCGAGCCTTCGTGAAGCCCTTCCCCTATTACCGGCGTTGGGCCTCATTAGAACCAGCACCTACAGTTCCACTCCGCCCAAATCTGCACATAAAATCAGCTCGATTATTTATATTTTGTCCAATTAATTCTGGCCAGGCCGCCCCGCCATTTTAAAACCAAGTTACAGTCCATTCCCATTATCAATTCGGCACATTTAACATTAAACCCCTATTCTGTACTTTGATATTAACCTATATGTTAATTATTTAAATTATTTTGTGCATATTTCGGCCCATAAATTCATAGGAAAAACCCAAAAAAAAAATAAAAAAAAAATAGTGGGTAGGTTGTCGGCTTATTGTCGAACAAAGAACTCGAACATTCCAGAACTTCCCTAACGTACCTAATACATAATTTGTGCCAATAATATCTCATATAATTTTCTCAGCTCTTAATTACATACAAAATATTTTAATGTTTGATTCGCATATAAAATAAGTAATAACTAGTGCGTATTGTGAATTACGTTCGGCTCATAACAGAATTGTGAATCGTCGTTGCATTACTAAGTATTTTATCTATATATAACGTTTATATCTTCATATTCTCAATTTTTAAAACACAATATTAATTAACTTAGCATTATTTTAATAATTACGGGTTGCATAACATCTCAAGTGCCAATACTAACATCGTCGGCTCGCTTCGATACAGAAAACTTGATTTGTGTACCTACACGGCGCCCGTGCGAACAACAGCTGTTACATTCATTCTCATTTAGGTATTCTTCATAGAATAAATAGTGACCTTCACATTGAATTCATATCTTATCTACGTTCTGTGTCTATGCAAAAATATTATTAGGTGTTACGTTACAGCTGTTTTAAATAAGAATTCTTATCGACGTTCTGTGTTTATACAAATATATTATAGGTGTTACGTTACAGCTGTTTTGAATAAGTCGGCACATTATTAAAATCTATTTTCTGCGTTTTAATTAATTGCGCGCGTATTTTCCGCTCATTACTTTTAAATATTTAACTTAGTTACACGCATATATTTTTAAACATGCCTACAAAATCGCAAGCGGCCATATTTAGGCAAACTATAAAATCTATTAGTCGGCTCAGAGAGATCGCATTGGCATTACACAAAGGTGACTCAAAGTCTAACAAAACGGAGTTTAATGCGCGTTTTAAAGACCTACAAAATTTGAAACAAAAATTAGAAAATTTATACTGCGAAATTTTAGACGACGGCAGTGTTACAGAAGAAATTGAAAAGTTTTATACAGCCGGTTACGAGAACGCGCTATCCGAATATTATGATATTTTAACTGCAGCGGAAAATATAAGTTCCACTTCAGAGTCAAGTCAGCTCACTTCTGCCGTTCTGCCCAAAATTGAACTGCCAAAATTCAGCTCACGCGTTGAGGACTGGCCATCGTTTATTACGATTTTTAGGAGTCTTACAGACGACATGACGTCACTTACAGATGCAGTTAAGCTGCACTATCTTTTGTCTTGCCTATCGGGGGAGGCGCTCAGCATGATTGCGCATTTAAAAATCACAAATGATAATTACAGCGTCGCGCTCGATATACTCACACGTAGGTATGAAAACCGCCGTGTTCTGATAGATGGGTTTGTTGAAATAATACTCGGCCTACCTAATATTCATATTCGATCAAGCATACGCGCGACGTTTTTAACTCCGCTCATTTCCGCACAAAGCGCATTAAATAATCTGCGTTTACCTATGGATAGTAATTACGTATTTGTGTCTATTGTAGTTAGAAAATTACGAGGCGAGCTCCGCACCCTGTTCGAAAGAAGATATGGCATCTCGGACACTCTGCCCACCTTAGGTGATTTGATTTCTTTTTTAGAGGAGCACGCGCGCTGTATCGAAACCGAATATTCTAATGCAACGCGCGGTGTTACCTACTCACCACAAACTGGGCCCTCTCGTCAACACCCCCCGCAAACTCTCCGCGCAGTCCACGCTTTAGACCAATTAGTCCCGCGTATCCTCGTAATACTCAGCGCTCGCCATCGGCTCACACTTTAAGTAGCTATCACGTCAGCCCAGTTCCTCATTACCCTCAACGCTACTGGCCCCCCTCCCCCCGAACAGAGCGGCGCGAGTACTCAGCCCGGAATACAGATAAACACAAGCGATTCTACTGCCCCTATTGTAGGAATACAGAACACAAACTTATCGCGTGTCCAAAATATAATCATCAGCCCACTCAAGGTCGTTGGGATTTCATAGAAGCCAACGACAGATGTCGTAAATGTCTAGGTCCGCATTTTGAAAATGAATGTCGTTCGACAAACTCATGCAAAGAGTGTGGAAGTGCAAATCACCACACCTCGCTTCATCGTCACGGAACTCCAAATTCTCCGGTGTCGTCAGCGCATTTGCTTCCTCCTCATTTACGTGCACAGCCCCGCCGGCGTGCTCAAGACAAGCCACATACCTACACGGCCTACACACAACATACGCGTGCACATCAATCATCATCATCAGACCCCAACCAATCGTCTGATCATGCACCGTCTACAACTCATCAATCTCAAAACAAAAAACAATGACTACCTACAATCACGGAGCACATAGAATTAGAAGATCAACCCAATAATTTAAAATGTCATTCAGCTCATAGTACACCTGCATCACATTCAGCTCATAAAATATCTAAATCTAGTTCAGCCCAATATTCTGTAGAATCAGCCCAAGTAAATTCAACTCAGCACATAGAAAACCCATTAAAAACTCCAGTGTTACTTCCCACAGTCGTTTTAAATATATCTGATAAATGCGGAGAATATCACAAAGCTCGGGCTTTATTGGACTGTGGTAGCATGATAACGCTCATAACTCAGCGCATGACTAGAAATCTTAATTTGCAACCAAAACAATGTTCATTAAAAATTACAGGTGTAGGTGATCAGCACATACAAAATTCTAAAGGTTGGGTCACAATAACATTTAGGCCCACACACCGTGACACGCCATCTATTACTACTACCGCTCATATTCTCAAAGACGTTACAGGTTATTTACCTTTGCAAAAAATACCAGATGTTGTACAAGACTCAGCTCATCAGCTCATTCCATTGGCGGATCAAGCTTATCATACTCCTGCGCCCATTGATCTCATTTTAGGCTCAGACGTATTGGGTCACGTTTTGGATGGTACTAAGATTGCTTTGGGTCCGGGGAAGCCCATAGCCTTCGGCACGATTTTTGATTTTGCACTCATAGGACTCGTTGAGCACTCATGCGATTCACCTGTAGCTCAAGTTGGCTCTGCTCATGTTACTCATACTCATTATACTCAGTCGGCTCACTCTACACATTCTGCTCATTCTACTCATGATATTTGCAAAAGCCTGGAAAGATTCTGGGAGTCGGAAGAACCCCAGCCTCGTTCTGCTCATTCAAACCCGCTACACGAGCAATGTGAACACATATTCAGCTCAACCACCATTCGTGACGATTCAGGCCGTTACATGGTGACTCTTCCCTTCTTATCAGATGCACCCGTATTAGGTAGTACTCATGCTATTGCTCTACGTAGATTTCTCAATCTAGAAAAACGGTTGCAATCCGATCACACACTGCGACAAAAATATATAGAATTCATGAACGAATACATAAACTTAGGACACATGACACCGTGTCATCCGTCTACATTTACTCATAAACCTCATTATTATATTCCTCATCATGGCGTGTTCAAATCAGGTACTGACAAACTCCGCACAGTATTTGATGGCAGTTGTAAGTCATCCAATGGAGTCAGTTTAAACGATTGCCTGCACACAGGTCCAGCACTTCAACGAGACATTGTAGATATTATTATATCATTCCGCGCACATCGTATAGTATTCAGCACTGACATAAAAATGATGTTTAGAAATATTCTCTTAAGACCAGACCAAAGACACTATCAGCTCATACTCTGGCGATCGTCTCCAGACCGACCTCTGCTCACATATGCACTCAACACCGTTACATACGGATTGCGCTCAAGTCCATATCATGCTATCCGCACATTATTACAATTAGCTGAAGATGAAGGTCATCGCTATCCTCAGGCTGCCGAAATTTTGCGTAAATTTGTTTTCGTGGATGATGTACTTTGCGGCCATGACACCATAGAAGAAGCATCAGCACTCCAAACTCAGCTCATTGATTTGTTATCACTCGGTGGATTTAAACTTAGTAAATGGACATCAAACACACCTCAGCTCTTGCAAAGATTTCCAGACGATCAATGCGAAATGCCTAAAGACTTTGACATCAGCGCAGAGTCTCCATCAATTAAGGTTTTGGGTATTAGATGGATTCCCCGGTCTGATAAATTTACATATCACATCTCATTACCACCAGTTACCCACATTACAAAACGTTCAATTCTTAGCACAGTAGCTTCTCTCTATGACCCAAACGGTTGGGTTACACCCGTCATATTCCGCGCAAAAATACTCCTTCAAAGGTTATGGTTAACTAAATTGGACTGGGACGATCCCACTCCAAATAATATTACAGATGATTGGCAGCGCATCTATCATGATCTTCCGCACATCTCAGATATACATTTTCCCAGACATATCGCTCCACACAAATTCAAATCAACATACTCACTTCACGGATTCGCAGATTCTTCGGAAAGTGGTTTTGCTGCAGTGATATATTTACAAGAATCAGCTCACAACGGATCTGTTAACGTTCACCTCATAATTGCTAAATCTAAAGTCGCACCGATTAAAAATAAACTCACAATCCCCAAATTAGAGTTGTCTGCTGCAACTCTATTATCTCAGCTCATGTTGCGTATCTCCCAACAATTGTCTGCTCATCTCACAATTACACATCACATTTGTTGGTCAGATAGTACCATAGTGCTTGCATGGATAAAAACTCCGCCCCATCGTTTACAAACATTTGAATCAAATAGAGTAACAAAAATTAACTCAAATTCACTCACACTTAAGTGGCGTCATGTACCTTCCCAATTAAATCCTGCTGACTGTGCAAGCAGAGGATTATCAGCTCAAGCTCTCTCCGCTCATGATTTATGGTGGTCTCCTCCTTGGCTCAAATTGCCAGAGGATACCTGGCCCAAGATGCCTTCAGCTCATACTCGACAAGACTTGCCAGGGCTCAAACCAAAATACGTACCATGCAATTTCTCGATACCCGGTGTCGATAGTGATCTGCTCACTCGCTTCAGCTCTTTAGAAAAACTAACTAGTGTCACTGCCTACATGAGGCGATTCATTCGTAACTGTAAACTAAATTCAAACTCGCGACAACTAGGCCCTCTAACTGTAAGTGAACGTAGAGAAGCATTACTTTTCTGTATCCGCTCTGTACAGCAAAATGCATTCGCAGAAGATATTCACCGCCTGCAAACCGATAGAATCTGCACAGTACGACTACAACGTCTGTCGCCTTTTACGCAGGACGGTCTCCTCAGAGTAGGAGGTAGACTCACTTGTTCGGAACTCACATACGATGCTCAACACCCATTCATTTTGCCTAGTTCTAGTCCGCTCGTAGACCTCATAATAGATCACTATCATCGCATACACTGCCACCCTGGCACGGACATGCTACATGCTATCTTACGTCAGCAATTTTGGATATTATCTGCCCGCCGCATTATAAGGCACAGAAAGTTTAAATGCATAATATGTTTCCGTTGCCGCGCTCAGCCCGAAGTACCTATCATGGCTGACCTGCCAGCTGATAGAGTCATACCTCAGCCCGTATTTAGTCACGTATCAACAGATTTCGCCGGACCGTTTCTGCTCAAATCAAGTCAATTACGTAATGCTAAGTTAATTAAGGAATATTTTTGCATATTTGTTTGCCTCACTACAAAGGCGGTTAACTTAGAACCAGTCTCATCGCTCACTGCCGAAGCGTTTATTGCAACATTACAAAGGTTCTGCTCACGTCGCGGACTTCCGGTATTGATACGTTCGGATTGTGGCACAAATTATGTAGGAGCTAGGAATCATCTACTAGAGGTACAACAATTTCTCAATGACAATAACGACGCCATTTCTCATAAACTCTCAACTCAAAATATAACTTGGTTACTCAATCCGCCTAAAGCCCCATGGATGGGAGGTATCCATGAGATTAATGTTAAATCCACAAAGCAACTTCTATACCGTGTTATCGGTGAGCAACACCTCACTTTCGAGGAATTCTTAACTCTGCTCACTAGAATCGAAGCTGTGTTAAACTCTCGGCCCATCAGTCCACTTTCGTCCGATCCCACGGACTATCAGCCCCTTACTGCTGGCCACTTTCTCATTGGCCGTCCGCTCACAGCTCTCCCCGAGCTGACTCTAGTTGAAAGAGTAATATCTCCGCTCAAACGCTTTCAGCTCATTCAATCACTCTCTCAGCGCTTTTGGAACCTTTGGACCAAGTCCTACCTCCATACCTTTCAAATCCGCTTTCCTCTTCCTCTCCACCCAAAATTGGAGAACTGGTTCTGCTCAAGGAGGAAAATTTGCCTCCTCTACAATGGAAGATGGGAAGAATCTCACGTCTGCTACCTGGGAAGGATGGAGTCATCAGAGTTGTGGACTTGGACACGACTCAAGGCCAGCTGCGGAGGCCTGTCGGCAAGATTGCCCGGCTCCCACTGGATTCTGCTCAGGATGGGGCTCAGCTCGCCGCCTGTGCGGGCCCCCCAAGAAATGTGTAAGCTAGGACTTACACATACGACTTTGAGCTGAGGGAAGTAGGTATATAGGTTAATGTGAGGGCTGGAGAAATCTGGGACTGACCTTATTGTTGAGCTGGTGGTTCTGTATGTGGGCGGAGGTTTCTTCTCACTACACTACACAGCTGTTGAGCGGATTATCGATAGATTTATCGCGGTTCGCCGGCGAATTTGGTATTATATTAACGAGCACAAATAAATATGCGCACACGCGTTCGCGTTCACTAGGTTTCGGGATGAGCTGAAAATGCATCCAGCGCGGGAGGGGTTCTAATTGCAAGTGTTCGTCACTCTCTGACAGCGCCCCTTTCGGTCGGCCATACATCACGTAGTGATGTCCTTTGTGTTTATTCTAAACGTCGCGCTAGTGTTGGCGCGAACACATTCTCTTACCCTCCCTATATTGGATGTTAAAATCGAACGCTTGAAGGAATGCCCACCACCTGTGAACTCTAGGAGTTAAGTCTACTTTAGCCCTCGAGGCTTTCAGAGAATTACAGTTAGTAACGACTGTGAAAGCTCTGCAATAAAGATAGTGGCGAAAGTATTTAACCGAGTTAACGACGGCCAATGTCTCTAACTCATAAGAGTGGTATCGAGATTCCGCGGATGTAGTGCGTTTGCTATATTACTCTACCAGGTGCAATTTCACACCAGCCCTCTAAAAGATAATTGCGCCGTAACCTTCTCTACTGGCGTCCGTGTGCAACTCTATAGGCAGTTCGGGGTCAAAAAGTATTAATACGGGAGATGAAGTCAATACCGATATTATATCCTGTCTAATCTTTTCGCATTCTGTAGTCCAAATTATTTTAGAATTATTGTTAGCTAACAGACGGTAAAGCGGTGCCATTTTAAGCGAGAAGTTATTAACAAACTGTCTAAAGTAGGACGCTAAACCCAGAAATTGTCTGAGCTGAGTGATGGTATGTGGTGGCAAGGAGCTGGTCAAAGCAATTATTTTACGAGGGTTAGGCCTGATTTCACCATCTGATATTTCATACCCTAAAAACTGAACTTTCTTTAAAAACACGCATTTTTTTTCATATTAAATGAAAATCCAGCATTACCAAGAGTCTTAAGCACAATACGTAACCGCTCCAGTCCTTGATCTACACTATTCGAGGGTATAACTAAATCATCCATGTATGCGATTGCGTAAGAGTGCGCCAGGTCACCTAGCGCTGTATTAATAGCTCTCTGATATACCGAAGGCGCATTTCGTAGATCAAACGGCATGACAGTAAACTCGTAATGAGCGTCCGGGGTGATAAAAGCAGTTTTTTCTATAGAATTTGACTCTACATTTATAGGAATTTGATAAAAGCCACTAGCCATATCGAGACAGGTCTGATCACTGATCAAAGATTCGGATCAGAGATCGGATCACTGATTAAAGGTAAGGGGTACCGATCGGGAACTGTGTTAGAGTTTAACTCTCGGTAATCTACGCACATTCTGTCCGTGCCATCGCGCTTCTTTACCAAGAGTATTGGACTGGAGAACGGCAATTTGCTTGGTCTTATAACGCCAGCAGATAAAAGTTCAGCACACTTATTACGCACTATCGCTCACTCTTCAGGGCTCAAGTGATAAGGCCGCCGTTGCACAATTTTGCTAGGGTCTACTAAATTAATTTCTAATTCACCTGTCTTTACTCTACTAGTAGGAGTACCTTCAACAAATGAGTCCTGAAAGCAGCCAAGGAGTTCCATTAATTGTGATTTAAAGTCATCAGGTATATCAGTATCTACGTCATGCAAGTCAGTCACCGCGTCGCCTATACTGCAGATATTAACCAAAGAAGGCTTCTCAATTATATTAAGCCTATCACTAGTTATATGAACTGAAAACCCTAAGGCCAACAAATCACGTCCAATCAAAATATCGTTATTTAGGTAATCATCAGGTATAATGTGAAATAAAATTTGTACATTGTGACCACTAAGAACTACTCTGCATAAAATTTGTAAGTCACATAAAACACTAGATTTACCTACACCAGTAAGAGTAACAACTGCACGTTGCAATGTGCCAACAAGCTTACGAGAGACGCTTTCTTTAATTAAAGAACAATCAGCACCGGAATCAAAACAAAATGAGAACTGCTCACCAAATTGTGTAATTATTCCGGTGACAGGTTTCACACCACATACGTCCACTCGCTTTACAATGCTAGATGCGGCGGCGGGCAGTGCGCTAGTGCTCGCAGGTGTTTTGGAGCACCGCGATGCTACATGACCTTCAACACCACATCTGTAGCATGTCACCAGGGGCCGCGTAGCGACGGCCATGTAGGGGCGCTCAGGAGTCGAAGGCTGCTTGTCATGCGGTCGGCTGAAACATTGAAAAGATTTATGACCAAGCTTTCCGCAAGAGTAACATTTTGTAGAAACAGAACTTATCCTAGGGCGTTTATTTTCCTGCGTAGAACTATCAGTGGTCTTCCCTATTTCTTGGTAACTGCGCTTGCGATAAGAATAAGCCATAAGCTCACGTTGCATTTTAGTGCGGGTAGTAATTTCTTCGGAAAAAATGCAGCGTTGTAAACGTGGGTCGATTTGACCCATGTGTGCTAGTATCAAAGATACCACCATTTCTTCCTTCCCCAGATTGCCCCATCGCGTTGTAAGTAATGTAAATAAACGGCTTGCGTATGCGGCAAGACACTCTCCTTCTTGTGGTTTACCAGTAAGCATCTTTAACACTGTTGCAGCACATGTATCGAGCGTATCGAAACGAGAAAGAAAAATTTCTTTAAAATCTACCCATTTCATATTAGGAAAAGCTATTTGAGAAAACCAAGTTGCGGCCGAACCTTTCATAGCCTTACTAAGTATAAGAATTAATTTACTTCCCTGTACGTCTCGATTCGATAGGCAAATGTCCGCCGTTGTCAGCCAGGCCCGGGCGTCAGTGTCTGCACCTTCCGGCTGGAATTTAGATAGCGTGATGCTCTTGTCTTCCATGTTCGGTGGGTTAGTAAGCGCTTCTATGAGTAGCCTCATGCTGGTTTGTTGTGCTTCGAGTAACGCTCGCCAACCGTCAATTGCAACTGTCGGTTCGCTCACATTTTGTGCCTGCACCGATCCCACTTCTGATGTCGGAGACACATTGTCCTCAACATCATTTTCAGTAGCAGTTGCTTGTTTAGTGGGCGTCATCGTGGGTAAAATGCGGGCACAAAACAATGATCATTGGTTAACACTAATTTATTCAGTGTGTAACAGTATTTTCAACAATCACAAATTTAAGAAAACAGTAATTTTAAAATAATTTAAGATCGAGCAGTGGGTTCAGGACACCGATCTCACTTTAACTAGTAACCACAAAATATAATTCTCAACTACGATCCAACTCGATCGATAGATCACACTCAAATGTGTTTCAAACACTGTCCGCACCTCTAAAGTAAAGATGGCGTCTCGACCCCACTCGAGGCCCGCGCGCGCTCTGCTCTGATTGGCCGGTAACAAAATAATTACGATTTAATTTTAATTATGGCTTTTACGCGAGATAAAAATGTTACAAATTATCTTAAATTAAAAAACGAATTTAAAAGTAATCAAATGAATTTAAGGGCAATTCAATTGTAAACAATCAGATAATGCAAATAATCAGTAACAATCAAGATGCAACTCGACTCATGAATTCCTCCGACACATATATTTATTAGGTATACAATTCCTAAATTATGCGTTCCGGACACATTCCACCAAGATGTGGTAGACATCTTCAATAGTCCCACACACGGCGCAATTCGAGGAAGTAGCCTTCCCATTAACAATGCAAGCTTATTAAGAGGAATGTGTCCAGATCGTATCCTAAATGCAATATATATTTTACAACTGAGGAGTTGGAAACGAGCAGTTGGATCACATGATGGTTAGCGATTACTGACGCCCATGGACACTCGTAAAATCAGCGGAGTATCAGTGCGTTCCCAGTCCTCAAAATCTCCAACGCAAAAAAACACAGCGCAAGCACGTTCTCTTTTTTGTTCTGGTAGTGCCGGCTAATTCGTGCCAAAGCGTGGCTCCACGCTCTCAAGTAACAAATTTCATTCAAAATAAGACCGTCAACCCAGTAATAATAATTGTTCTTAGAAACCGAATGCTTACACCTAATGGTGTAAGCATTCGGTTTCTAAGAACAATCCTCGTAATCGAGGATCATCAATATACTTGAGGAGTGACACTAGCAAACAATAATACATCCTTATAAATACAAGCTTTTGAAACTAAAAGTTTCTTGTAGTATAACCTAGCTTCTAAACTTTTAAGGATTATTTAGGAAATTATTATGACATGATATCTGAATAAGTTATTGTAAATTCTTATATAAATACTATTATTATGCATCCGTTATTATTAATTCTATAAAATCTTAATGTTTCAAATTGACCTATAATATTAAAATATTTAAAATTATACTCTTATAAATAATTGTCAATTATAATGTATTCGATTTAATGTTATATTCCACACCATCAAGTGGTAAAATGAAATATAAAATTATATTAATAGAATTTATGACTATATCATTGTAACTTCATTCTGCCAATAAACGAATTATGAATGAATTAATAACTTTATTTTAAACAAACAAAGATTTGTTATTATGTGTATAATTGGGTAAGTACACAAAACAAATCTATTCTTATAAAATAAAATGAAGAAATTCAAGGAATTGTATGCAACCACCCTTATACAGCTCGAATAGGACAAAAAGTACAAGATGAATTTGATGTATCAAAGTGTCTGTTCCTGTGCTTAACTCACTTACCTGCGGGAACAAATGCTTTTTATGATATAAAAACTGGGAAAATAACATTACATTGTATGGTCTGCAAACTTCGTCCTTTAGGAGCTGGAAGCGGTACATGTAATGTTGTGTACATTTGTGAATTTAGTTTACTGTGTTTAGTTTACGGCATATGCATTAATATTTTAAAGTTTTTAGATTAAATAACAATATATTAATATAATATTAACACGTGGAGCAAAAACTTTCAGTGAAGTTTTACGAGAATAGTGCAACCGTGTGAATGAAATTTGGCCGGTAAATTAATGTTTATGTGGAGAAAAGGGTGTACAAAACTAATATATTTTGACGTGATAACGTCTTATAAATCGATGAACGCCGGCTGCACGCACGAAAAATTGTCACGTTCCGCCTGATTGTCACGTTCCGTCTGAGCCGAGCGTACAAGCGAGAGCGCGGAACAAGCGATAGAGAGGCATGATAGGCCTATATTCGGCTTGTGATATCACGTAAAATTAACATCCGTAAACCGACTTAACAGACAATCATTTTTAAATAATACTTAGAAAAATATGAAACTAATAAAAATAACATAGCTCAGAATATTAACACACTACCGTGCGTTTGATACATACAATTTTATTACACGTTGACGTTTGTAAATCTGTGGTCAACGTCAATCAGACACTGGAATGTGGTCGGTTCGAACCCCGGTAAAATATTTTTGTGATTTTGGAACGAAGTTCCTTATGGGGCGATGCGGAGTACCCTAGCCGGGAAAAAACGTCCGTAACGTAAGATTTTTATGTATAGTCTTTATTATTTTCTTTATACCTCGTATAGAACTTAAAATTAATATTTTTATAATACACCGGGGACACCTATATAATACAATGGGACATATAATACAATGGGACACCGGATAGGAACGAAGTTCCTTTCGTTCCTATCCGGTGTCCCACGACACCATACGGCTTTTTCTTTTAATGTACAAGAGCTCCGAGCAAAGCTCGATTACCCAGGTACTGAATTTTAACGGGAGAATTTCGACCACTGTCTAGTGAATATATAAATAGGTTTATCTAGTCTTAGCAAAGAATAGATATAACTAACGTAAATAATCGTCATTCCGATTTACACGAATGACAGGTCGCGACGGTGTGTGAGTGGCTGGGCGAAATTGTTACTGCTTCGCGACCGAACGTCACTTAAATATAAACGGCTGCTCAAATGTTTGAGTAGCTTCTTAACACAATTTCATTGACACATTTTGTGTTTAGAAATCTAACAATTGAGCTGTCGTAAAAATTTAAGTAACGATCGGAACCGAAGGATCGGAACGAGTGATTAGGCTAGATAATTGCGCCACATTGCTCGTGAGTCGTGCTACAAGCGCTACGAGATTCGTGCTACGTGCTACGGTCTAAATTGTACGCGCTACGGACTGCGTGCTACGAAACATTCATAGCCATGATTAAAAACAAAACGACGTTATTATTATTATTTATAATTATGTCCAACTGATCTATATAATAATTATGACTATCCAAATAAAGGATTAGGTCAGTTATAAACCAGAAAATCCAAAAAAGTATATAAGAAGTTCAATTAAATAGTACCTGTATGTATCTATATCATTATTATATATATTTTTTAATGAAATGAACCAGGAAACGAGCAGACGGATCGCCTGATGGTAAGCGATTACCGCCGCCCGTGGACACTCGCAACACCAGAGGAGTTACAAGGAGTTACACTTGTAATTCCTCTGGTGTTGCGACTTACGTTCCCGGTACTTAAAATCTCCAACCCCCCTTGGGCATCCGGTAATCCGGACTCACTAGGCGAAACACCGCAAGCGTTATTTCACGCCGGTTTTCTGTGAGACCGTGGTATTTACACGGTCGAACCGGCCCATTTATGCCGAGGCGTGGCTTTCCCTCCCACAGCGAGGGTTTTTTAATTCGTGACATCTGACAGCTTTTTGACACGACAAGGACCGTCAGGACCGTCAGGACCGTCGGGGTACCAAACGTTGTTTCACTAATGAATTATTTTCATATTATTGGATCTCTGCACAGGGTTTACAACCAACAGTTAAGCATCATTGAACTAATGCTGGTTGACCACATTTTGCTTTAACCTTTTGTATAAAATAGATTGTTATTTCCGCTAGGGTTCGAGGTAAATAGATTAAAATTATAAATTGAATGTGTAACCAATCAACCGTATTCGTAAACAGAATTTGTATATCGAGAATATACAGAACAAACGAGCTATCGAACATTACAAATTTTAATAAACGGAGGGAATTTTCATGAATAACAGTAAAATAATTATACTCAAAAGTATTAAAAGTAAAAGTATTTAAAGAACTACCTTAAAAATTTCGTTATATAATTAAAGGACGATGAACGTTCTGTCAAAAAAATATCAAACGGAGCCGAGAGAAGCGGGACCGGTTATCCAATTCACTATAATCGATTTACCGTTTCACATAATTCCCATACTTTTATAGCGGAAAACGAGCAAGATAGATTGCCAGATGAATCGCTAGTATACTTTATAGTCATCGAAGATGTTTCCGGCCTTTAAAATACCTTTTTAAATATGATACTGCTTTAGCGGCGTTAATACTCAAATTTTAAGATCGAGTCACGTCACGACACGCGTCACAGCACGATTTTGGATATAACGCCATCTGTCGGATGCTACTCATACTTCTTACATAGCAACTGTCTAAAGTACCTACAGAAGAAAAGCTCAATCCACAGATGGCGCTAGGTGTATACATTTTAATTTTTCTAATGATTTTTAGGCACGCTGAGAGTATTTTTGGATTTTAAATTATGAATAAAGTTTCACTTCTGCCACGTGTACTGTGTACATGTCATGATTTTATATAAATCCGTTTGAAGTTCGTATTCATAGGGAATTATTATAGGGAATTAATGATAGGCTGGCGACAGTTCATTCCACAGATTTCTAGTGAAGTAGATAGTTATTTTTTAATATATACATCGAAATTTACATGAAGATGTAAATTTAGTGACAGGTGTCAGTTTAATACAGTAGGCCGTAGCCTGTAGCTTCAATATTAATTTCTAATAAATGCGCGTACGCACTAGCTTATGTTAGGGTTTATACACAAAACTGCGATGCGACGTCGAACCGTTAAAAACATTACACACGTATACAATTATCACATATTGTATTGTATTACTTTTTTATTTATACAATAACTTATTTAAATTATAATTTAGTTATTTTAAATAGTTTTTAAATAGGTTTTTTTTAATATTTATTTTTTTTAAATCTTGTAATGTGAACCTTTTATATATATTTTATAATAAATAAGAGTTTTCTATTATATTTTGTCGTGACCAAATTTTTTCCTACAATTACTATAATTTTCCATAATTAATACATGGTTACGTTACGTTAGGTCGCGTAGTACGTCCTTACACTTATAGGTCTCATGTGTATTCATAACTGCCCGCAGGGTTGTGACATGTTAGGTGCGATCGGGTGATTAATTAGTTGGCTTAATGGTTAGATTCCAAAAGTAATTAGAAATCGCTTGAGCGTCAAAGCGTTCTGATATCATCATTAGCCTCCAATGTTATCTTATTTTATTACCCGACTACGGCGAAGCCAAAAGGAAGGGTAATGATTTTGGCAGTCTATTTATATATGTATGTATGTTTGTTCCCTCGTAGCGTCTAAACTACTGGTCCGATTTTAATAAATGAGGTGTCAATAGATTCGTAATGATGCCGCGGGTAACATAGGCTATATAATTTTTTTCAAAATTATGTATTTCGAAAATTAAACCTCAGATTCTAACATCTAGAAAAATTAAATCGAGATAATTATCACATGTTTGATATCAAAAGAAAGGTCTTGGCTAGCATACTACAAATATTTACATAATTTGTATATTTATTATATTAAATCATATTATTTAAGTCAAAATATACGTTTAAAACACAATTCGTACAATATTTGTCCAATTTGCTAACATTACGTATAATAAGACTATAAATATATAATTTATATATTATGTTCCTTCATAACATTATATTTTATTTTATAAATATAATTTTTTACAGGCAATACATAACAAATTAAAAAAATTAAATAACACCTATATTGTCAAGCAGTGAACGAGCTGATAATGATGAATTATAGCTAAGACCACTCTTAATTATGTCAGCTTTCAAACAAAAAAAACTAGATCAAAATCGGTAAATTGGTTCATCCGATTTTACTAAGAAAATGAAGATGAAATCAATTACTAGGACTTTTATTACTCACTCGTTCGATAGATGTCTATGACTATACGAGTCTTAAATTTTTTTGAACCGCGGTATCGTTGTGTTTAGAAGTTTATGATATACTCGTATTCCACTACAATTATTGTATAAGATCAAAATACGACTAAAAGTGAATAAGTGATATAATTGCATTGGTGAAATAAATGAATGTTGAATGATCTCTATTGCGTTTATTGAATATAAATAGTGATATTTTATAAATCGTTCTTCGAGTTCGAATCAAGTCGTCATTTACTGTGTATGCTATGGTTAGTTCATTTTAATTTCAGTTTTTCAGTTACTTTATTACCTTTAAGGTCCTATATAATAAATAATATTAATTATTGTTTCCTCGTAATACGGCATGTACACATGCATACCCCAAGATAGTTACAGACGGCTGCGTTTTGACATCGACTGTTCCGAACAGTAGGTGCGACCACGGCTCTACCTTGACCATTTTTGTAACTATGCATATCTGGATTTCTATTGGAATTATTTTCTTGTTTTCGATTAATATAATAATTAGCAAAGAGTATTTTAAAGAATTGGCTATATTATATACGCCAATATAAAGTCAAAGTCAGAAGACTTTATTCAAAATTGTTATTCTTATACACTTCTGAACGTCGGTCTACATGATGCCTACCACCGGTTCGGGAACTAGCCCGGTGAGAAGAACCGGCGTAAGAAACTCGCGCGGGCCATCTTTTATCAAAAACATGGAAAATTGTTCTTTTAGAAATATAAAAAAGGCATATTATAACAATGTTATGACTGAAACTACATAACAAGAGTATATGTAATTTATAATATATGTAATTTAGTAGTAGCCTTGCAGGGGGCCACCTCATTCCCAAGGTGTGCTATCATTAATAAAATCATTAACTTTATAATAGGCTTATATTATATATAACTTTATATAACTTTATAGGTATATATAACTTTATATACGGCACAGAAATGTTCTTTAACTACTTTAGCTACAGAGGTCGTTATTGTCTGGTTGAGTTTTTAATAATTATCTACTTTTTTAAACGATTATAACAAAAAAAAAATTACTTTGTAAGAAGTAAGAGAGACCATTAAAGACGAACATTGAATAGAGAGATTCCCCCGAGTGTAATGGTTTTCAAGCTTTACCGAAAATAATATTATGTTTAAGTTTTTTACCCGAATTATATCGTAATAGTGAGCGTTACATTAAATATTATATTAGGTCTTTACCTATGAAATTGCCGTTTTGTATGAAAAAATTTAAACGAATTTTTTTCATGTATTTTTTATTTGTATTAATCGAAGTAATCACCCATGCAATCAATGCATCTTTGCCAACGCAGTGGCAGCTTATTGATGCCCTTCTTAAAGAAATCAGCTGGACGGGAGGCAACAAATTCTTCAAAGGC
Organism: Phengaris alcon alcon; assembly: GCA_037179445.1. NCBI lineage: Eukaryota > Metazoa > Arthropoda > Insecta > Lepidoptera > Lycaenidae > Phengaris > Phengaris alcon. The sequence goes on along the minus strand of JAYRCH010000085.1, from coordinate 1,947,625 downwards.
ATTTTGTACTGCCTCTAGGGTATTGAATTTTTTTCCCGCTAAGAAATTATCCAAATTCTGGAAAAAGTAGTAGTCTGTATGCGCGAGGTCTGGTGAGTAGGTCGGATGACGGAGAGCTTCCAACCCCAGTTCTTGCAACTTGGAGACCGTCTGCTGTGCAGTATGAGGTCGCGCGTTGTCGTGCAGGAGCAGCGGAGACGAGCGATTGACCTATGCTGGCTGGAGATGTGACAGCTTCTCCATCATTGTGTTCAGTTCTTCACAGTACACATCTGCAGTAATGCTCACCCCCTTTGGTAAGAAGCTGTGATGAATCACACCGGCGCTAGACCACCAAACAGTGACCATCACTTTTCTAGGGGAAGTTTTTGTTTAGTACATTGTTTAGGCGCTGAACCAGGATCCAACCAACTTGCTGAGCGCTTGCGGTTATCAAACAGACTCCATTTTTCATCGCAGGTAGCAATGCGGGTCAAAATTCCTTCATTTGTGTGTCTGTTGAGCAGTGCAAGGCACGTCTATACGCGTACTTCGCGCTGGCGATAATTGAGTTCGTGGGGCACCCATTTGTCAAGCTTTTTTACCTTGCGAATTTGACGCAAATGGACCAATATTGTTTTGACGCTAACGTCGAAAGCTGCTGCTAATTCAGCCGTAGATTGTGTATCATCAGCTTCCACAATCGCCTTTAATTCGTCATTGTCGACCAAAGTCTTCGGACGACCGCGAGGTTCATTTTTCAGGTCGAAATTTCCAGAACAGAAGCGAGCAAACCAATAACAGGTGGTGCGTTGGTTTGTAGTGTTAGCTCCGTAAACGTCGTTGATGTTGCGTGCCGCTTGTGCCGCGTTGCTGCCACGACGGTACTCATATTCCATAATTACTCGAATTTTTAACGTATCCATGATAACGAAAAAGATTGAAATGCTATGAAAATGTAACACTGATTAATAAACAAATTACTACTTTTGGAAAAAGAATTCCATGTTTTTTAAATTAAATTAATTTGAAATTAGAATTCTTAGCCAAACAAAAATTATTTTGATTTGAAATGGCCAGAACTGCAGAACAGCAATTTCATAGGTAAAGACCTATTATAACTCAGTAAAGTGTAGCGTAACTGGGGTTATATTTGTTTATTCGTGCCCTATTATTTAAAATATTTTAAAACGAATAATATCATCCATATTTTTTTGGTATCTCAGTGGATATCTCGTACCCACATGATATGAACCTGAAAAAAAAATTACTGCGTAATCCGAGCTTCAATTATCGAATATGCAATAAAACACAAAATGTTACAGAGATTACCATAATATTCGGTGGGAGGTGCAAAATGTTTTTGATATGTAACATCTTTCCTCTCGCTTTCTTGCAATTTGTGGGAATGATTTCGTGAAACGGGACGGAAGTGTATAACAGGAAGTCGTGGAAGCGCGCGCTATTTGAATTGACGAATGAGCGCGCGGTGGTGGAGTTGGCCGTTTGATTCAAATAAAATATTTCAGCCTTTTAAATTTGGAGGTTGATTTATGTCTTAGTGGAAAAGTTTCCGTATTTTTTATCATATCAGAAAATCGTAGGTTGAAAATGGTAGCATTGTGTTTTTTTTTAATATTTGCATAAAATGTTATACATCATTTGCGACTACTGTAAGGCTCGCTCGTTTCTTATTTTCGTATAGCTGTACTTTTTCGGGATAAAAAGTAACTTAATTGATAAACCAAAGCATAAAACACTATCATAACAATTTTCATTTAAATCGATTCAGCCCTTTGAGCGTGATAGACAGTGTATTTTTACATATATTAAAACGTCATAACCCCACGGGAACACATAGCTTCTTCGGGATAAAAAATGTGTGAAAGAATAACAAACATCCATCCATCCGACCATCTTAACAAACTTTCATATTTATAATAGTAAGTAGGACAATCGACTCAAATGATATGGACCGATAAATACATATTGATAAGGCATCTCTGTAATTTCTCCGTAATTTCTCCGAAGCGTTCTGCTTACCACAGGTAAGCAGAACGCTTGAAAATGTGATAAATAATGCATTGCTAAACAAATTGTGTATTATAATACCGACAACTCGGAGCCTTGACAAGGGATGCATAGAATTTACATTGAATAGGCTGTGTAGGAGGTGAGACGTGTCTCACTGACCTCTCACTCGACTCTCACAGGGACGTACTTCTTGTATTTGGTGTAACAAAAATATAGTTTTGGTGATATTTTAGGGTGTTACATTATGTTACTGAATGTAAAATATTTTGGTATAATATAATATATATAGTAGCAGTGAAAAATATATATTTTTATAACAAAATCGTTTAGCTAAATCTAGTTTAAAAATACAGTAGGTACCTAAATTAAAATCAATTAAGACTACAGCATAAATCATTTTAAATAATTGAAAATGCTATTTGTAACATTCGATTTATTGATATTAAATCCATGTTGATTTACATATGACGCGAAAACAGAGGTAAAATTTATGTTCCCTTTAACGTAACCTAGAAATTTATTTACAAACAAAATATTCTAAAGGCTAGTGAGGTTATAAAATAAACATTACTTAACGATATTTAAGGGTTATTATAGGAGATTTTTCGAGATGATTTAAAACGTTTTTGAAACGTGTCTTGTTGGATATCCAGTTTCATTCGTTACGTTTTAATTAATGTAGTCTATGTGTATTTGAGACTGAAAAATGTAAGCTTACTAATATAAGTGGAGAAAAAATTCAATTACTTTATCCATTTTTGCATTCGCCTAAAACCGACTTGTAATGAATAAACTCATTAAACTTAGTTGAAATGTATACTTGAAAATTCTTATCACAATATTTTAAACAAAACAACTCTGTACACAACATTTTGTATTAATTGAGTAAAACATTCCTCGCATAAACTTTAGCTTCATATTAATTAATATTTCAACACATTTTTTGAGGTTTAAAATGTTTCATAAATTCATGCAAATTTGCAAAACATTGTAAAAGGTAAATTTTATATATAATATTTTAAAAAGTTAGTCAATAAGTAGTAGTACCTACTCCTGGATCCGTATAACGAAGTGAATAAAAATTGTAAAAAAAAAAATGGGCAATATCCAGGTAAAACAATCAAAACTTACTTACTTTGGTGAAATTGTTGATAAACAAAACTAAGTATAGTTTATTATTTACTAGCTGGCGCCAGCAACTTCGTTTTTGTAGAACTAACAGAAACAGAACACTATTTTTTTTAAAATAGAACCTTTTTTTATAGATAGAATTTAAATTCCTCCACATTATCTTTAAGTTTGCCAAATTACACACTCATCCGTACGCATAATTCTCCTAAATTGTAATTCTCCTTCTCTTGTACTTTAAATTTTTGCTTCACGTAATAAATTGATTATGATTATATTATGCATAACAAGTATTTTTTTTTCGTTTACGGTGAGAGTAAACATTGCTATTTGAAAGGCTTAACAATGTTAACAACCACCTTTTTTATTTCGCATATTCCTCTACGGAGTCATAAAATTCTGACTGTACATTTGCTTCACTTTCATTTTAAACTGAAGCCAAATCCAAGCCTTTCTCCAATTCCAGTCTTATTTCTTCGTTATCTTATATTAAATCCAAGTCTTAAGCCTTTAAGTTACTGTAAGTTTCCGAAGACCTAAGTTTTCAGGCCAGTTTAGTTTGTCACATTTAAGTGGATTAGCTATTGTTTAGTTTGTCACATTTAAGTGGATTAGCTATTGTTTAGTTTGTCACATTTAAGTGGATTAGCTATTGTTTTATAATCTTGTTGAGAAGAGATATAGGAAAATTCTGAATATTTAGTTAGTTTCTCACATAATTTGTCTCTTGAGTCAACTGGACTGTATGAAGATACAGATAGTAATATGTAATTTATTAAGAGAGAAGTTTAAAGAAACTGGAATCTTAACTGTAGCTTCTCAGTTAGTTCTATCAAATGTATTATACGCTTAAAACATTTTAAGCCTATTCAAAAAGAAAAGTGGCAACCACAATAGAAATAACCGAAATAAGCATAAGCTTGATGTACCAGTGACTAGACTTAGTAAAGTAAAGATTTCGTTTAAAGGCCAATGTATACGCCTATACAATAAGATCCCAGAAAGCGTTCAAAACTTTTCAATCAATAAATTTTGGGTCATGGCATGGCATGGCATCCATGACCCAAAATTTATTGATTGAATATTAAATATGTGTATAATATAATAAAAATCTTAAATATGTGTATAATGCAAAAGTATTAGATATACTTCCCGCTGTCTGGTCCCCGTAACACAAATTCTTCGAGTAGGTACTTAGATATTATTTTATTATATTATCATCAATATTCATACCAATACTTTATTGTGCTATACTATACTTCAAAATAGCTGTAAAGTTAAAAATCATAGGAATCTGATAGCAATAATAAAAAAATAATTTTGACACAGGATTTAGCCTTTTTTTTATTAAACCATTAAACATTTACTTAATTATTAAAAAAAAATGTTTATTGCAATAAAAAAATATTTGTGTGCTTAGAAATATAACAAAACCGTAGAAGCATTATTGAATTAATTTTCCCTTGAACCTTTACCATAAAAAAATGAAAGCATATTATTCCATGAATAACATTATGCTTTCATGCCATTACGACTTAATACACGAAATACATTTTTCCCGAAAAACCTAGCAATGCTTTAATACAATAGCACCTCCTTCATTCAAATCGGATCAGTAGTTTAGGCAGTGGAACAAACAAACATACATACATAGGTACATACATAGACTGTCAAAATCATTAACTTCCTTTTCGCTTCACCTTAGTCGGGTAAAAAGACATGTAAAATGAGATCAAAGCCGTGTTTTCATGCCGTGAATATACAATAAGTCTATCTCAGAATTCAGATCAAGTCTCTCTAGTTTGAATTCCTATTTCCTACAATGTGGTTTACTAATAAAACTGCCTACTGCTTTAAGGCGTCATGTCGAGAGAACCGCTCTGTACCGCTCCATTTAGTTTAGCACGTATCGCTCTATCAGGCCTCTTGTGTGCTAGTCTCGCTAGCTAGACAACTACACTTACATTAAGCTGTATCTGATGGCGCGGCCGCTCCATTGCCAAGTCTAGCCTTTATTTAATAGTTCCTACGCAGGTACATTATAATACATTTTCTAACGTTTTTTATTATAGTATTTTGTTTCGCATTATCTATCAGATAATGCTACTGTCCCTTAAGAACATACGAAAGTAGGCACAGTACAGTACGGTACAGTAGGCTAACGTTGTGGACTACAACCTATAACTCCTCGTATTGAAAAGCTCTCAAGTCCTTTTTTTTTTTTTGGGGAAATCCTTTGTGGATCCCCGGTGGACTGTGGACGTCGGCAGGGGTATGTTGGACTCTCCCAGGCGCAATCGGCATCGCAACAGCCTGCTGATGACATCTGCTTTTAGAGCTCCCAAGTCCTAACGATGAACGATCAACGATGATGATTTATTATAAAAATATATTTACCCTCTGAAACAATTATTTGTATTGTGTACGCTATGTACATATACCTATGCATATGTAAACATTTTTACCTTTTCTTGAGAATAATGTATAATTATATAAAACAGCAAAAACAAAACGTATTCAATTCTCAATATAAAAATCCATACTTTAAATGTATTTTAGTGAAACCGGCCAAGTGTGAATCGGATTCGCGCATATTTTACCATTTATATGGTGATGGTAATGGATCTTTGCCATTATACCAATATTTTACATGTTTATTAATTATTATTTCGTTATTTTTGTACGAAGTTTTCCAAGTAAGCGCATTTTACAAGTAAGCCCCTTAATAAGTTCAGAACTTACAAAGTTATATAAGTCGTTATAGCTTTCCTTTAGAGTTCATTACATGGACTACCCATCATGATTTTTTTCACAATTTTTGAGCGAGCCGTTTAGCTTTTAGATCGGACCCCAATTTTAACAAAAATTTGCTTTAAATTTGAATATCTCGCAATCGGACACCTAAATCAAAAAATCACCTTGGCAACCCTTTCAATATTTTTATAAGACCTATGTTATGATACCCCACACTATGGGGTAGACTTGAGAAAAAAATCATCCCTACTTTACGTCTAGGGAAGCTACCCTAAAAAAAATTTGTGATTTTATTTTAGCACTTTGTCGACGTGGTAAATACGCATATCCATGTAAAGTTTCATCTTTATAGCACTAACCATTTGGACGGTAAGCCGAAGACGGACGGACGGACATGACGAAACCGTAAGGGTAACGAGACATGAACTACGGAACCTTAAAAATGATAGTTCAATTTCTAATATTCATGTCTACTCCGTATCGATTTGATAGGTACAATAGTACCTAGGTACAATAGTACCTATCAAATCGATACGGATATACGGTTTGTTAAGAGCACAAAAATACGTTCCAGATATTCCCACGAAGATTACTGTAAGTGGTTTGAACCTTTTTGACAACAAAAAGGTTAAAAGAAACCGGACGTTCTCATAATATTGTGTATATTATACTGTTGTAGTGCCAGAGAATATTTTATAATTTGTTCTTTTCGCTTTTCAATGTTTTTCGCATAATAACTAAAATACAATATTATAACAGCTCTATTTAGCAACGAAACGAATAACTTTTGTATTCGTGATTAAATACAAGGATAATTTTGTTCTCTATTAAAACAAAATATTAATATTGATACTTTTATTATTATCACACTGGTTTGCAACCGATGCAAGCGCATTATTTTAAATGCCAAGGGGTGAGAGATGCGCGAATCTTAAAGTACGCGGTTTTTAATCGCTAAAACGTACTTGGATAGCCGTCAGTGACACACGAGAAAGCTACTCACAAAATATACTCACAAATGCATTGCGATGTCGTCGGTAAGATTCCACCCTATGTTTATTTTATAATAAATTATAGTTTGCTTGAAACTTCATATATTTGTCTTTTTAAATTATATAAGATTAATAAATATGGCTTTTTCGTGAACGTATAATTTAATTTAACAGTCATATGGTATCTCGCGGCTCGCAGAAGTGACACACGTTCGGGTTACAAGTAATATTTCGAATGGATGGATCGCCGACGAGCTTGCGGGACGGTTTACACTTACGGTGACACATAGGCGACTAAGCTCGTCGACAAATAAGTGCGCGTACTTTTACACCACAAGTATAGAAAACACGCGTGCCATATATCGCGTTTATGTAATCTATTTTCCGCCTGTTATAATAGATGTAAATGTAAAAAGTGAAATTTTACCTATCAACTTATTCTTGATTCGATTTACGTAACAACCAACTCAATGATACTAAGCTCGATAACATTGGTTGCGTCACAAGCGTACCTAGTTCACAATGGAAGTTGAAGCAAAGCAAAACCATTGTTAGATAAGAAACACCTATACCGACTGAAACTGACAATTTTATCGCCGACATAATATTTTTTACCTAGGGACAATAATGAATGATTTAACGAGCACAAAAATTCAAGTAATATTTACGCGGAGAAGTCAATAGGAATGAAATGTTATGATTTTTTTATTATTTTATTATGTAATAAATAAAATAGTAAACCTTTTGAGGGTGAAAAAAAGTAAATTATAGAACCTATACACATACAGTAAATACAGTTAGTAGTTGTGAAATGGAGTGTTTGTAATACGTTTTTTCCAATTGATTCACACCAGTAAGAAGCATAATGTTACCTTAGGGTCAGTTCACACCGCGACGATACGAGAATCTACGCGGCGCTGCATTTTAACCCATTAACCGCCAAATGAAAGGTAGCAAAGTAAAATTAATAAAATGTACCTACATTTTACATTTTCTGCCACGAACACTCTCCCTGGCGTGCGAAGCTGCGGGCAAAAGCTAGTTATAAATATAAATGGGTCTAATTTGGTATAGATATAGATTGTGTACGGAACCCTCCTGATACATGTCCTGAGTATCCATAGTTACGTTATTTTATTTATTTACTGCGAAGTTTAATCGTTTTCGACACACTTTTCGACAAAAGTGTTGACTATCAGTGTCCTCGTGTATCCAATAGGTACAACCACCAGTAACTTAACGTTACGGAGTTATAATGCATACATATAACGTAATAATAATATAATAATAATTATAATGTTTATTTCTCCTCACAATACAGATTACAATAATTATACATAATTACAAAAGTGATAATATTTTTAAACTAATAGTTTCTCATACATATTCATGACGCGTAGGGTACAACTGTATATTCTTATATATAATTTGGCGCGTAAAATTATCACCGCTCGTGACAGTACATAATCCTACGAAAGTCAAATTCACAAACAGTAAAATATATTGCCGAGAAAGTTGTATGTCTTGATTCAGGAAGTATAATCTTAACAAATAGGAGCATTTCTCAAATTTATAAATCCGTCCGCGTTTGTAAGCGATCCGTCACCTTCCCTTGCGATATTTAATTCAATTTGAAAAGAGAAGCATGGTGTAAATATTACTGAGAATTAAAGTCATTTTCCTAAATTTTGAGCAGTATATTAAGCTCAAGGTTTATTTTGTATCTTAAATAATGAATTACTAATTATTTAAACGACATTAATGCTGGATCGCGTTGCTGGCTTTTAGAGAAAAGCATCTGTTCTTACATTAAGTATTTAAGACCAGCGAAGCGATCAGTCATCATTATTTAACTATAACAGTCGTATCGGAAATATCATCGTTGCTTTTATTGATATTCTGGATTATTTTCAAATTTTTTTCAAATTAAGTTAAGGTAAAAAAGTCTTCAGCCTGTGGAATCGCTGGGGAAGTTTTTAACATATTGCAAAATAATATTTACTTATTTTATACTGTACATGCATGTTGTGATATCATCACAGGTATATTATCATACATTATATGAGTTTGTTTCTCAACTAGATACGAGACATACCTATGTGTAGATATTTGAGTCAGTAAACACTGTGACGATAAGCAACGCTACGCGGCGCTGCATTTTTAAAAAGATTTTACAAAAGATATACATACATACATACATATATATATATCTTTTTGTTAAAAACTAAAACAGAGTTGTATTTATTTATATTTATATAGATAGAATACACACGTTTCATATGATATCAGTACTGCAGATGCGCTGTGTAGCCGCGGTGCACTATGACATTCGAACTCTTATTCTTGTATTAATGAATAAAGTTTAATTTTGAATAGCAACCTTAAAATACAGCACCGCGTCGCGTATCGTTTCGTATTGGTGTGAATTGACCCTCAATTACAGATTCGGACTTCTTAATAAAATTAAAACAGTATGCCAATTTATGCAAAATACGAAGTTCGTAAAATGCTTTTTAATGACAGAATGTACAGGTTCGAATTAAATTAATTATTTAAGAAATATATTATTTAAAAAATATTCTAGTTGGATTATCTTTTCATGTAAGTACGCTTTAGGCCAAGTAACGTCAGGCTACAATCGTTTTCATTCTAATCGAACGATGTCGTGGGCAACAGCTAGTAAATTCATATTGATCCCGTAGTATAGAGCTTCGTGTGTCGAATTACAACAGTGTTTTGGTCTGGACATAGTACCTAAAACGGCAAATGGAGTTGAAACATGGCACGACAGGCTCATACATAAATTTTCCGAAGTCACCGAGATTTTGAATGGTTATTTGTAGTTATAGCAGCTAATGGAATTTTCGCCTTTGTCCAATGCTTTAAATTGATAGTAGATTTTGACCTTCGTAATTTTAATTATGACGAACAAACATAACTAATAGTTACTAGACTACATAAGTTAATAGATGTAACCTGCGACTTCATGCATGCAAAATGAAATCACGTAAATTATAATTATATATAGTATAAATACGGAAACCGTACATTTTTCCGCTAAAAAAGCCTATGTTCTTCCCAGTGGTCTACTCTATGTCGACCTATGCATAGAACAAAGTTACATGTGACAATTAAGCCAAATTATTTTTTTGTATATTTCGTAGCTACTAAATTAACTCGTTTAATATACTAGTAAAATCCGTTTTAGTTAATGGTACGTACTTTCAAAAATAGGAATTTAACAAAGGTACATATTAATTTTGCCTCCAAAAACCAAAGCTTTATGTTAATATGTGCATCGGCGCGCGCGCTTTCCGCGCGGGGGTTTCTTATTCACTCGTGTTTAAGTTCTCTGGAACGACTCACGGACGCGTATATCCTTATTACGATAGATGTTGGATAAAGTTTAATTAAAATAGTAGTTTAAATGATAAGTAACATGAAAAGTACACGCTCGAATCAAATATTATATCTTTTAAATAAATAAAAATCAAGAAACTGATAAATTAAGCAAGTAAAAAAGAGTTGTATTTATATATACGACTGAAACTTTTCCCTAGAGTAAAGATACATCTAGATATATTCTATGCATAGATCGATGTATATCTGTGCCAAATTTGATCAGAAACGGTCCAGTAGTTTCGACGTCAATTCCATTCAAACAAACATTCTTTTAATGAGCTGATGGCACAAAACATCATTAATGGCATATAACATATTATAGCATAAAAGGGCAAATTAGCAGACGAATGACCTGATGGAATGCAATTACCATCGCCCATGGACACCAGCAACATTAGAGGAGTAGCAAACGCGCTGCCGGCCGTAAAAATTTCCTCTTTATTGTTTTGTATAGATTCGAGTGAACAAAACTTAGAATTTCCGTTTGGAGAGAGAACTTACACAATGAGCATTTATCTATTTAATAAGACTTAACCCTAACCTCGAAGCCTTGCCTAATTGCACAGCCGTCAGATAGGAGCGTACAATTAGACAAATTTCAAGAACGCACGTCTTTTGGGGAAATTGTAATCAAAATTTTAACATTATTAAAATTGTAATTTAGTAAAGTTTAAATTTTGATTATTAATTTGTTAAAGATACGAAAAGGTAATGTTTCTTGCTTCAAATGGGAATATTTCTTGCATAATTTAAAACATCTCCCTCCCGGTCTTATCCCTTAGTAACTGCGCATTTTTATGCAATATAATATGTTTTTTTTTATTTCGTCGTGCAACAATATTTTATCAATAATTTCGACTCTCTTAGGTCAGTCTGATTGGCAGCTTGGTTTGCGTACCTACGTATAATTTTTGCATTGTTTGTAAATTCGGAATTTGGTGGGTTCGAATCCCGCTAAGATAGATATTTTTGTGATTCTTATTATTTCTTTTATATATTTTTTAATCTTTTAATAAATTTATCGTTCTACTAAAACACCGAGCAAAGCTTGGTCTCCCAGGTACTAAATAAAATATGATACGTTCATTCGGCACCTGCCTTGTTAATTTATACACCAGAAAATTATGTATTACGGGGTGGCTATGAACTTTGTAGTAGAAAAAGTAAGACAACAATTTAAAACAAACTCATTTCTTTTATTTACATAGTATAGGTTATCCTGTGCTACTATTAGCACTTAGAGAATCGGTCTACATAATGCCTACCACCTGATCGGAAACTAGCCCGGTGAGAAGAACCGTCAAATAGTACGACGTTGTAGAATAGTTGTCGGACTAGCGAGGCTCGACTGTAGTTTGTAATTAATAGGTACACGCCGCGTGAATGACGCCGTTGATTTATGCCCGCCGTTATTGCGTTCGAAGCGCCGCATCAGCAGAACACTCACCACATACGCATTACAATACAATCCATCATCATTATCATCTAGTACTAGTTTATTCTCAAAAAGTATTCCTTTTACAATACAGCACCGAGCATTGCCCAGTGTTCAAAAAATAAAAAGAATCACATAAATTTGTATTTCACCGGGGTGCGAACCCACCATATTCGGAATTTCCAAACAACGTAAAAATTATATACACGCATACCAATCTGCCAATCGGACGGACAGAATAAAGATGAAATTATTGATATATTGTTCCACGATGTAAGAAAAAACACAACATATAGATTAAAAATGCGCAGTGTCCTATGGTCCTATGGATAGGACCTAGCTAGATCGATGATTCTCCCCCAAAACTCCCAGCATACTAAATTTCATGGTAATACTTGGAGCCGTTTCCGAGATTACAATTAAATATATAATAAACGAGATTGAGGAATAAATATGTAACTTTGATAGATTTTGTATGAAAAATCTGTCAAAGTTACATATTTATTCCTCAGACAAGAGTTATCTGACGATTGAAAAATCAGCCCTAAATAAAATAAGCCAAGTCTTTCCTTTGCGAAAAAATTTATGATATTATCGTAGAAGTCCAATTCATGATAGCCCATATAATTAGTTCCTCACAAAAATTTTGTGACTGTGTGTGGATATATTTTTTAAATTTATTATAATATTATAGTGCACTAGCCACTAGTAACCGTAATACTTATAGATTGATTTATTAATTGCAAAGTCCCTATAATAATTTTTGTATATTAATCGTAATCTGGAAAACGTTTGCAAGTATTACCATGGAATTTTGGGGGAGAAAATCGATCTAGCTAGGTCTTATCCCTGTGAAACTGCGTATTTTAAGCAACATATGTTTTTTCTTTCCTCGTGCAACAATATATCAATAATTTCGACTCTAATATGTCAGTCTAACTTTTGCTTTGTACGAAAGTTCGGAGTAAGGTGGGTTCGAATCCCGGTCAGAAAAAATATTTTGTGATTCATTTTATTTATTTAAATTGATTAGAACTCCGAGCAAAGCTCGATTACCCAGGTACTTAATTATTTTAAAAAATTCCACATACAGTAACAAAATTTTTATAAGTTACTAATCAAATGGACTATCTTGAATTGAACTTGGTCTCTACGACATCTCAAAACTTGGATTTTTAATTTAAAAGACTTGGCTTTTTGCGTAGTTTTGGAAGAGTAAGAAGAGTATATTCAATTATAGGTATGTAAAACAAAAATACAATCGTACATTTACAACACAATTATTACAATTCATTTAAGAATCATTAAGGGAAACTCACTAACGTATTTTAGGTAAACAGAGTAGGTAATTTTTGGGCAGGTAAGTAAAATAAAGCTTAAAATAAATGTAACGAAAATACAATAATAATGAATATCCCAGGGAGCTAAAAAAAGTGCATTTCTGTGTGTATTAATAATAGCCTATGGCGATATTAACGGAACTAATAATTATGATTTTTTTATTTTTTTATTTTAATATTAAACTCCGTATCGCCAGATGGTGGTTTCTTTTTTTTTTTTTAATAATCATAATAATATCTATTTACGCTTCCACACCACGTCAAACTGGTCATGTACTAAGTATACGTAGAACTTGTATCTCAGGTACCAGACAACGGATTATTTAAAAGGTTGGTATACATAACTAAAATATTTTTTAAGCTAACGTATTGAGTTTAAATATATTCAAGTAAACCAATTATTTTACGCTTGAAACACATAAGATCACAATTTAATTATTGTGAGACTATTGTTAACGAACTTAACTGTACAAAACTAAACTGTATTCCTTGTGTATATATTTTGAAGTGTACCAAAACGTGCTAAGATCTTCCTGAAAGTTACAAATTTCTAGCGTCACTAGCATCACCATTTTCAAATTAACAATCTAATTTGAATTCATTAATTAGGTCTTTGAAGTGGGCTTCTTGGTGCGAAAATGTAAAATAATGAAATATTTTCTGTGTTGTAATTTTCGGCGTGACCTGAAATCGTCTGCCGTCATGTCTCTGAGGGATAAATGATTAATAAAGGTTGATTGCCAAACTTCGGACCGCAATTTCCCGGTGGCAAAATTTACCATGGTTTCGTTTTAGCCGTACCTAACGTATGGTTGTTAAATGATGAATATAAGATAATGAGTTTACAATTATAAAACCCATAAACGAAAGGTTTTTATAAATTATCTACCAGGGGTATTTGGGAAATCTTATGGCAAGGCTCTTTGTTAAAAGAATATGTAGGTTTTTATAATGCGGCGGTTTTATGCGTATTACTATCGAGATAAAAATGCGTGGCGCCTTGCTTACGTAAAATATGACATTATTAATGTTACATCACATTATGGCCTATTACAAATTAGCACTCTGCGAGATTAGGTATTTTAAGCCTTCCCGTATTTATCGTTTTCATTGAAATAGATTAATAAATTCATGCTTTAAAATTATAAAATCTTTATTACTCATGAAGTAACAATTGTTCTTGTATAAATTTTGCTCAATAATATTATCGTAGATAGGAGTAATTCACAGTTAACTTAAAGTAATTTTCGAAGTTTTTTTTGGCTAAGAATAAGATTTTTTTCTATATTAAATCAAAGATATTTCAAAATTCTAAGGCCGCTACAAACTATACGCCTATATAGGAGATAATATTCTCATTTTATTATTTCATTTGCTTAGAACAGTTGTTAAATCCAGGAGCTCAAAAAAGTGCCTTCGCGCATTCTATGAAAATCTTTCTCTGCAATTTTGAGCTTAAGTAAAAAGTTAAGCAAAATTTACAAAAAGCGAGGCCGCTACGAACTAGGCCAATAGCTATTCTGCACTATTCAATATGTTAAAATTGTTAATGTATCTTTGTTTCTGAGTTCAAGAACGCCATAATTGGCAATTTTACGCAAAAATCACAGTCGAGATGTAATATGCCTCTTAAAAAACATAATAATCAATTTACGATACTTTGTTGAAAAATTTTGCGTCAAAAAGATTTTTGTTTAAATTACCAAAGCAATGATCTTAAACAATTGTCTGAATGATTATAACGTTATCGTATTTAAAACACCACTTTTGGTCATTTAAATATTTCCCGTGACATAGACACTAACTTTTTCCCGTTTGGAGCTACCTCATTACCGGATCTCGTATTAAGATGTTCGAGAGATCGTATAACTTTTCACATTTAATTTTCATTGGATCTGTATTGCTAAGACAGGAATAGAATGGTATTGCTGTGACTGGTAATATGATGCCATCGAAATTTTATTGTTTCATAGGAAAAATAAATAAATTGTGTGTAGGGATTGAAGGAATAAAACGTTTGAGATAGTAAAGAAAATTAACTCGAAGCACTGAGGCTTAATTATTATTATTAATTATTAATATCTAAGACTGATTATATAGTATTTTGGTAGAGGACAATTTATAATTAACGAGATATTTTCCGCGAATTCGTAAGCGCAAAAAAAAACCGGGGAACCGTATATTTTCCCGCGATAAAAGTATCTATCCTATCCTATGGCCGCCCCGTGATCTACTCTATATTTCTCTCCAGTATTTTCGGAGCCTATTCAATCCAAAGAAACATACAAATCTTTCCTTTTAATATAGTATATATAATATTTATATAGTATTTAAGTGTAGAAATAACACGTATTAAATCACATATAAATCTCAATAAGAGATTTTAAAATATAGCTTAGGTAGAAACGATAGTTTGGTTTTACGAAATTCAGTATCGATTGTTATTTGTTACTGCTACCCGCAATTCGTAAAACCGTTTGAGATAAAGGAAAAAGTATTTTATTTGTTCCAGCGTATTCTCTTTTATTCCTATCACTATAATTTATTAGCGGATTGCTTACAGCGCACCATATTTTAAGCATTTTATACACGTATATTTGATAGCAATGTTTTAAATCAGCAAAATTCTTATATTTTCCGAAAAGCAACATAAATATGGACCGAAAAATGCATAAAATACAGTAATCAGTTGCTAAATTAAAAAGTTACAGGACTAAAAATGACAAAAAAATGCTTTTTTTTGCTATGTTTGTATAATGAAAATAACTGTTCAAATTCTTGTGTTATTTGTAACATTTTTTAACCGACTAATCTTACCTTACCGGGATTCGAACCCACCACATTCCGAATTTTCAAACAATGCAAAAATTATATGTAGGTACGCATACCAAGCTGCCAATCAGACTGACGTATGAGAGACGAAATTATTGATATATTGTTGCACGACGAAATAAAAAAACATATATAGCTTAAAAATGCGCAGTTTCTAGGGATAAGACCTAGCTAGATCGATTTTATCTCCTCCAAAACTTTCGAATACTAAAATTTCATGGTTATATTTGTAGCCGTTGCCGAGATTTCGATTATTTATAAACAAGATTGCCTCGTTTTAAGTATAAATTACATAATTTTTTTTCAAATAGGTTAGGCTACAGAGCTAACCCTTACCCGGATCGTCTTTGTTTTAGGCTGTAGAAAATTATATTTGTAGAATTAGAAAATAAATTTTATTTCATACTTTTTGGCGCATTTTTACTTTGGAAGTCGGTTTAATTTTTTGTATAAAAATATTTTTTTTTCCTTTTTAGTGATATTTGTTAAAATATTATTAATACATTTTAAGCACGTTTAAAATAAACGGTCGAATGTATAATTAAATACGCGCCAAGCTTCAATTAGGTATTGCATATAAGATGCTGATGATGATGATGATTATAAGTTACATAATGGCATATGCTTGCAGTTCTTTAAACAATGTTGAAATTTCCAAACGCATATCTTTAAAGACTGAGGAGTTTTGTTCAGTACTTTTGGATCCAGGTAGGTATATCTTGATGCAGAATCTTACTTTTTGGTAGCATATGCTTGGGTTACTCGAAAAAAGTCGAAATCACTATATGTGTTCATATAAATTTTGAGGAGTTCCCTCAATTTCTCATGGATCCAATCATCAAGTCACCACTTTTGTCAAAACGGGACCAATTTCGAAGTATACCTTTTACATAAAAAAAAATTGGTTAACAGACGGAGTTATCGTTGAACAAACAAAAAAAAAATACATACAGAGAAATACATATAATCGCCTCCTTTTTTGGAAGTCGGTTAAAATACAAGCACGTACCGACTCAGTTTCATTGTTCATCAATTGTGATAACTTTACTTCAGACAATAATATTATATGGTTTATATATACGAGTAGTTTTTCTTAAAACACCAAGAGCAGAGTGTCGATTTGCGTAATTTGAGGACGTCTTTTGTAAAATACTTTACAAAGTGGCATATATGCATATGCAGTGCATACGCACTATAGCTTCTCTTATAAGTATAGATTACTATTGGTATAGATATACAATCGGGGAAAAAAGGATATATGGGTATATCCTTTTTTCCCCGATTGTAGGTGAAGTAACAAGCATTTTATTCACGCGCATGCAATGAGATCGAGCCGTTAACTAGCGCACTCTTAATGTTTTTGTATATTATAAGGGGAAGAAAAATATTATTTTTTTTGTTACTGAGGTGATACAGAAAAAAGCCATTATTTACATAATATTTAAAATGACATATTATTATGATTTGTTAGTATTCAGTAGGTAGACCAGCGTTCATACATTTCTGCCCATCCTACTTTATTCATCAAAGTGATGGTTCAAACGATGTTCAAATACAACAAAGAGAATATTTCTTACCTGACAAAATGAGTGAGATATTTTCACAATGGCGTCGTTTCACCCGGTTTACTTTCATTATCATACATTTGAATTTGACTTTATTTTCGTCCCTTGTTCTAGTGTTCTGTTATCTGGCGTCAGAACTTTACGAGCAAAGACTGCGCGCTTGACCTTATCCACATACACACGATACGATTTCACGCTACAACGAGGCGATACTACTACGATACAATGTCGCATGAATGATGAATTCCTTTTATTAAACAAGATAAAAACTAAACACACGATACTGCACCACAAAACTCGACATGTCTACAGTCCGTTCGGAAATACCTCTGACAGAACCTTTATGTCAACGAAATAAGAATCACTCTCATAGAAACCTGCAGGTAAAATAACTTTTAACGGACTGTCTATCGAACCGAGTGCTAAGTGTGAGTTTTTCTTTTCACATTCGATCGTGAGCGCGTTTGGCGTTTACTAGGAATTTGTATGTGATTTTTACAGCGCCACCTAGTTGTCGCGTTTACAACTAGGTCAAATCACATACAAATTCCTAGTAAACGCCAAACGCGCTCACACACACAAAAAAAAACTCACAATTAGCACTCTGTATATAATATGACAAGGTCGCGAGTTCGAATCCCGCCGAAGGAACAAGAAGTTTTCTATGTTCCTGGGTCATGGACGTGTTTTATATGTTTATAGTATAAATATAATATAATATTATATTATATTATATATAGTATAAAAGCGTTAAATATATTTCCGTTGTCAGATGCCCGTAACACAAGTTTTTCGAGAACTTACCACGGGGCCAGATTGACGTGGTGTGGAAGCGTCCTAGATATTAGTAGTAGATATTACAACTACTGTAATGACTGTTGTAGCATTGCACCGTAAACTTCTCTGCGACGTCGTGCCAAACGTATAGAAAGTTGCGAATAATCTTCGATGTTTCGACGTTACATCGCATCTTTAGACCTTGTCGTCGACCTCAAAGTTTACGACCTGTTCTCAGACACACCGAATATACACAAAAAGTTTCATAAAATTGGCCAAGCTGTTTCGGAGGAGTTTGGTAAAAAAACTGCGACACGAGAAATTTGTATAACATTAGGTATAAAGAATTATTTACTATTTAAATTTTAATATTGAATAAAGTTTACTTATTGTTTGATTAATGATTGATTATTATAGTTGTATTTGCGCAACTTCGCACGTGCCAAAAAATAACCACGGAAACCGTACTATTAATTTTCGGGAGAAATATTTTTTGTGACTTGGTAACACGATCGTACTACGCTTTCATTGCACTCCAAAATACAGGTGGCATTTTTGATAATTTCAAAACGATAGTAATTATGATTGACAGGACAAAGTATCTAAACACACTGTAGAGCTTGATAGATTAGGGTATAGAATATTAAAATTAAAAGTTTACAATATAAATTTTAATGGGTTGATTCTCAAATGGTTGAGTCTTCAAAAGTCAACCTAATGAAACAATGTACAAATAATATATTTTGAGATCAGGATACCGACATAATTTTACCAACTTAAAGTAACATTTAGTTAATAACTGATATTAATCTATTACCAGGAATTTATTTACTGATATTTCAATTCGAACCCAACCCTAGCAATTAATTTATTAAATTAAGCAATTAAATTAAAATATTCAATTTTCTAAAAATATCTTTAACATTATCACAGCTCCAAATATATTTCGAACAAAGAGATTAGTGAAAATTGTTTATTACTTCGGAAATAACAAAACAACATGTGGGCAGTAATGAGATTTAATAAAAGACTCACTTTCTATTTGCAGAACACTATTAATCTAACAACACAATTACTAATGACTTTATATTTCTTGATATTATTATATTACATAAGGTTTAAAGTAGTTACAGACACTTTAGATACTTTAAACATTTAAACCGTTTGTGACTTATCATAACTTTTACACTTAGTGCCGCCTATAACGAATCAAATCATAAAGTAATGTGCATAACAGCTAGAAATAAAATCAAGGCGATATTATACTTTGTGCAATAGTAACTTTCCACATTTATTTCCAATTATAATTAAATTATTATTTTTTCAATTATTTAAAATTATAAAACAGAAGTAATAACCATAAAATATCATCAGGGAATATATAAAGCGGGGGGACTAGCCGCACGATTTCCGCAGCATGGTGAAAATCCACTGTGTAAATGCCAATTCGGTGAGGCCGCGAGTGACTTAAAGTAGCAAGCCCCAAAGTTGGGTAATAATCGACTTTCGCAGCACGGCGCCCCGCAGTGTGGCCAGGTTTAGCAATATCCTGCGATTTTAGCAGAATCAGAATACAATTTTAGATATTTGTACATTGTATCGCTTAAAAATTTGCTGTGTTTAGGAGAATCTTATAAAATCTCCAGATTTAAAAGACAATAAAAAAATAATTTTAAAACAAACCTCGTTAGGTATATTCGGCATGCTCTGCCTTGGGGTATGTTTTAAATCTTGAAAACGCTATTTAAAAGTTTTTGGTAGATTTTAGCAGAACTCAAATATTATGTTAATTGTAGAATGGTCGATTTAATTTATTCTGGTCACATTGGTCAAACGGTCAGTTCATGCTCAGTTAAGGCGAAAAATGAAAATGACAATAATTATGATATCATCATTCATTCATGTAATATCCAAACAGAATCCCCAAAGATATCTACTGAATGAAACTACAGACTTACACTAGTAAATGTATTTTATTTTGATTAATTATACGTTAATAATATACATTATTTGCCATTATACAATATTCCTCGATACTTTAATAGAACGATGCAGCCGATATTATGAAGAACTCATTCAAATTTTGTCGTTCTAGGCATGACATTATATAAATTCAAATTTAAACGACAAAGAAGTTTTTTTACAATTTATACCGCTACCGTATTATCTTTCCGCAGTATATTCGGTCTGCTTAATGTAATTGACAAAATCTTTTGAAATCAAGATGGCGTAAGTTTTTCTTATATGAAGGATCTTCTGTCAAATGTACGTCAGAGCCCATCCTTAGTTTTGAAATCATTCATTATAGCCTCTACGAGAAAATCCTGATGTGTCACGTCGCTTCGACTCTGCGCCAGGGTGAGTTAGCCCTAAAGTCGCATGCTGTTTTAGTTACCCGTGTAAATAGGCTTGCGATTCGGCAAGGTCGGCAAATTCGGACTTGTCAGACGGCTCGCCGCACGGCGAAAACCGACCCGTGTGAATAGCTCTTTACAGAGCAACATTAAGTATGTTTTCCTCATAATGTAGTACGAATATTTTATCAATATCTATATATAACCATACCTAATAAGCTCGTAGACTAAAATTGATCTAGTGTAAGTACTGTGAAAATGCCAAAATTGTCCGTTGCCAACAATGGCAACCGATCTGAGTGATCTGTAACGAATTAACACGATACATCCGTCTCACTCTGAATCACACAATCGGAGCGAGAGAAATATATTTCTCTCCCTCCGTATTTCACGCGAGTCGAGGTTGCGGCGTAATGCATGCGGATTGACGCGCGTAAATGAGACTCAACCAAAGCGACGGAATGTATAGTAGTCTAGTACGATACGCGCGTTACTAAAAAAATACGCGCGTTGCTGCTTCTGGACGCAATGTATGGGGTCTTGTACCTGGACTCACAAGTCAGCCTTACGTGAGTAAGATTTTGCGGTAAATGCTCGCTATCTGGACATAGTCTAATACGCGATGTAATGTCGGTGCCGCGTGACGCGTCGTAGGTGGGTGCGACGTCGTATCGTGTTTATGTGTATGAGCTCACAGAACAACGCCAGACATGTCTATCACAATGTAAAAGTACTTTCTTTAAGTTAAAGTCTTTAAGTTAAATCTGATAACAATGCGCTGGTTATGGCCCGCAACTGTATTCAAACAAGTTTTCAAAACAGTGTAACACTGGTCAAAGTTGGGGCATTTTAACTTTCAAATTCCTTTGATAGCTTAACTAAACCAAACTATAGTGTTTAAGTAAATACAGCAGCTTAGTTACTTAAGCACTTATTTAATTTTGTAGTCGCTTAGTTATTTTAAACACTAAAGGGTTTTAGTTTTTAGGTTATGTTTTAGATATCGTTTTCAGAAGTTTTTGTGAAGGGAAACTCCTTTAGCGGCGTTGAGACTGAAATTTCAAGGATGCATCGTGACGCGATATAACGTGTAGGTATATAACACCATCTTTCAAAAGCTACTAAAACCTCTTACATAAGCTTTTGAAGTTTTACATAAATTCTTTAGTTCTTCAAGTTGTTTTTACGTTATGTAAATAAATGAAGAAAGGAAATTTTCGGGCTTCCTATCAACCAATTAAGGTAAACTTAACATTTTCGTGTAAGCAACAGAGTTTCGAGCGTAGCAAAATAAGATAAAAGAGACTAAAATACAAGTTCATCATTATTTCACACAATTTTTTATACACTTTTCCACTTTATTTAGGTTTTTACAATAATTTATATAAAAATCTAAATAAAGTGGAAAAGTGTATAAAAAAGTTGTTTGACATTATTATGAACATGAATTTCCACCAACCAACAGTACACTCAATCAGTTATAAAATACATGAAACGACCTGATACACGCGGCTTTGGTTATCTGGAAACATGTGCGAATTTCTCTATGAAATAATGAGACAAATTACCTAGTGGTAAGCGATGACTGCGGTTCACGGATAGCAGTGAATTGTGCAGGCGCTCAATGCAAGTGTTACTTCACACCGGTTTTCTGTGAGCCCATGCTATCTGTTCTCCTATTTATCTACATCCACACGAGATATCTTACGCCATGAGACAGATGGCGAATAATCATAGGAAAAAAATGTAATATCCTTCGTAACGACACTTTGCGAAATGGGCATTGTTCAGACGAATATTCCACGACACATCTTTGATAATAGGACAACTAACGATATCCAATATTTTATTTATTAGTCGAGGATATATAAAATAAGCTGTAAAGCTTTTGACGACCATCTAAATCTGTCAATTTATTGGACAACAGCAAATTATAGTAGTATGATTTTTATATTTCAATAGTACCTACATAATCCTTATAATTTTGATCAGAGCGCGGAGTGCGAGTTTTTGTCACTATTCGCCGTGACGAAGTTAACTGTAACTGTAGTTGAGTTAAATGTAATAAACAATTAAATAAATAAACGAGGTTAAATTTGTATGCCATCGAAACAACGGCAAACAATGATAACTAATTCGATGCTATACAAATGATAGTTAACTTCTTCACGGCGAGTAGTGATAAAATCTCACACTGTCAGCACACTGGGCGGCAGTATTTTGTAGACACAGAGCTCGTAGGACGTTAAGTGAGCGTCGTAGCACGGCTATAATACCGTAGCATCCCTACGAGCACCGTCTACGATTCCAAAATATCGGGCCCATTTCAATAACCTATCTATCTATAACTATTTGTTAAAAACGTCGTCATTCAATCATTTGACGGTTTTTTGCGATACAAATTTGACGTTTCTAACAAATAGTTATTGGTTAGAAACTAAAATAAGATAAGCCCACTCTTCGATCCATAACCCCCACCCTGCAATAGTTGTAGCCTGTTAGGGCTTTGCTCTGTTACCATTTGTAATTCAATTTCTATATCCTTCACATAAGCCTTCCTTTCGTACAGACTGCATAATATTATGCGCATCTTAAGGTAGCCTTTCGACCTTAGCGACGCCAACGCGCGTGATTGGATCGTGCAACCAACTGCTGAATATGAATTTATAAGAAGACCGATGGGCATTTCCAGAGAACCTGATTCGCTAGTCTGGTTTGCTATTGGTTGGCTAGTATGGTTTGCTTGTCGCGATCTCGCGTCGCGTTCGCTAAGATTGGAATACTACCCTTTGACTAGTGGTCTCTCACGACTTCATTCACATTAAGCGGAAATATTTTTGTTCAATCCACATACGCTCATAACATTAAAAGGATTTGCTCGTTAATTACATATTGTGTCACCAAATACATAACGTACAGATCTCACGAAGAACTGTAACAAAAGCTAAATATGCCTAGAAACGAAGTTACAGCTTTTAAAGGAAATCAGTAACATAAAAGGCGAATAACATGAAAAAACAGAACTGAACAAATAATGAATAATTTTCCAAGCCGAGGGGATTGAGGATACTTAAGTAACTTGAGGCTTTACATTTATAAATTTATTTCAGGTGGACTTTTAATATTTATGGCCTCATTTCGGTACACTTAAAACTGAACGACCCCTTATTTTGTTCTTTTTAATTTGCGTTTGACAATGACTTACAACCCAATTAAAATAATGAAATTAAAACAATTATAATACAATACATTGTAATCTAGACAATGGATCCATAAATAGTTATAAACAAACATTTTTTTACTTAAAATTTAATAGATATTATGAAGGCCTAGTGAAAAAATAGAAACACTTCTATGCCCCATGACTGAACTTTCTTTTTTTTACTATGATCAGTAGTTTTTTTCTACTAAACTAAGTACTGTATACTGACTAACTGTACCTGAAATATTATTGGTCTGGGTGACGCCATAACTTCACCAATAAAATCAATTAAACAAGCCGTCTCAGTTGTTTTTGGTCATTTATCTACAGTCTACACTAACCAAAAACGGTCAGACGACCGGCCTGCCTGACCTAAAAGGTCATATAAAACCTTCAAAAATAACTTATAAGCAACTACAATCATCAACAAGCATTACGAACATTGTAATATTTAAAAATCCTCCTTACTATTAAAAAGTGTGTGTTAGTTCCGACGCACGACTGGAGTTTACTCTAAAAAGTAAAACACGTCCCTCAGAAGGAACAAAAACTTTAGCGATCGATTTGAGTTCAAAAATTCGCGCCATGTGAAAAAAGTGACAGGTGCGCAGAATAGGTTGCGCACGAAAACGTAACGAGGTCATTCGTTCAGTAGATCTTACTCCTCATATATTTTTCATACCGGGGGCCTTATATGAAAATCGATTCTTAAGGAGTAAACTCCAAAAATGTGAAATTTTGTGAGGGATAGATGGATGAATGTTTGTTACTCTTTAACGCAAAAACTACTGAACGGATTTTGATGAAATTTGGTATGGTAGTGGTTTTACCCCGAAAAAATACAGTGTTCTCGTGGGATGTATTTACGCGGGTGGAGCCGCGGGAAAAAGCTAATACTATATGATGGTGATTATAAAGTACAATAGCGCAGTTAAATACTTAGAAAATATTATGTTCATGTTGTGTGAGTGAATGTTGCTGGTTGCGTGGAATAATTACGCATAGAAACTGTGACTATAAACGCAGTACCAACTAAACGTCTCGGCTTTGTATCCTGCTATTGTTAAAAATGCCATAGTTTGTGAGAACGCATAAATGGATGGTTGGGTGGATGGATGGATGTTTGTTACTCTTTTACGCAAAAACTACTGAACGGATTTTGATGAAATTTTATATAGTAGTAGTTCAAGCTCTGGATCAACACATAGGCTAATTTTATCCCGAATAAGTACAGTGTTCCCGTGAGATACCTGCTGTATTTACTCGGGTGGAGCCGCGGTCAAAAGCTTGTTTCAATATAACCGGGTCTTTGCTCAGATTACCACATTGGCGCCACCTGCCTTGGGAAATATTGATGGAGTGACAACAACAACAACAGAAAACCGGCGTGAAATAACGCTGATGTTTCGCTGGGCGACTGAGTTTACCAGAGACCCAAAGGACGTTGGAAATCCGTCAGCTCGTTACCTGGTCTACTTCATTTAAGAAAAAAACTCTTAAGCATAAAAACAAACCATAATATACCTAATTAGAGTACCTAATATTGTGGCAGTTGGACAGTGTGGAAACGAAAGAAGCGTTTTACTTCGGTCTAGTTTACTTTACATAGCCATAAAGGCGATATCACGCGGACTGCACGTGCAGCTATAACAGTTACCTAGCTTTAACGGTTTAAAGCATTAAGGGTCAGCTCACACCGAAATGAGACGACTCGCCACGCGCCGCTGCATTTTTACAATAGTGATTTTTTGTGAAAAGAAATAGAACTTTATTCACTGTACCAGAAGATGCATGTTTAATCGTGTAATAAAAAAACTTCATGTGTAGTGGACAAAATTCAATTTTGAATCGCTATGTTAAATGCAGCGTAGCGTCGCATATCGTCTCGTTTCAGTGGGAAATGAAGGCGCATACACATCAGGCGACGAAAGTCAGACTACATGATATTATGTTAGATGACAAACCTCTATGAAAAATGCCGCACCGCGTTGTTTCACTGCCGAAAAGGTGTAGAAATGAGAATCAGCTCATGCAATTTTATACACAGAATAATTCTTTGAAGTAGAAATTACTTTCGTTTCGGTGAGATTGAATTTTTCAAAATTAATTAAAATTAATTTTTAAAATCGATGTTACGTAATTTTTACTAGCGGATTAAAAAAGCTTCAGTAAAATTTTTTACTTCTATCGCGCATGACTGGCACGGCACACCTTTTTATCATTTTAGGTATTTTCTTCGTTTCTTCATATTATCATATCGGATGATCAAGAATCTGGTGTGTTGTGCACACATCTACACCTACACCTGGATAATAGTAACGTCGCGTCGTTTACTACAGTTGTTGGTGCTAGAAAGATTCAACTTGGAAATAGTATGATGTTGTTATTTACTTTAAACAGCTTATAAGGAGATTTTAGTCGACATAAATTGTATTTTCACACAATTTCTCATTATTTACATAACGAGCACAAAAATATTAACGCGCCGAATCCTCAAAAGTATGTTTACGGCACGTTACAATATTACAACAGCAAAACGTAGTTCCAATAACTACCTGGGGGCGTATTACAAGCTCTTAATTCCAGTCAGTTTACGCCATGAAAAAAACTGGCTTGCATTTTCGTATTACGATCACTTATTGCCAGCCATTCAGCAGTCATGTGACACTTGACATACTTCTGCATTGAAACTTGCGTGGTATTTTCGTATTATGACAAAACATTTGACATTAGCTGGCTTGTTTTTACGTCAAAACTGTCTTTACTAATCCATTCAGTTTACGCCACAATTCATTAGCTTTTATTGAGTTGTTTTGCGTTCTCTTTTAATATTTTTATGTGTATTTTAGTAACATAAAATATGGCTAAAATAATTGCGAATATTGATTTATTTTTAAGACGTAGGTTTTATTCATAGTTTCATAGAAAATAAACGGCTGACGAGTTAGAAATATTTGAATTTCTAAAAATAATGCTTCACACGAGAAGCACCAAAATCACCAAGCAATTCACCATTCCTAATAATTTCAATCAACAATAATTATTAAGATCATCCTACTAATATTATAAATGTGAAAGTTTGTGAGGATGGATGTATGGATGGATGGATGTTTGTTACTCTTTCACGCAAAAACTACTCAACTAATTTCGATGAAATTTGGTATGGTAGTAGTTTAGGCTCTGGATTAAAACATAGTCTATTTTTTATCATGAAAAAGTACAGTAGGTGTTCCCGAGGGATACTATATTTACGCGGGCGGAGCCCAGCAACAGCTAGTAATCTGTAATTTATAAAAGAATTTGCACTTTTGAAATAATCTACAGTCCGGTCAGATTAGTGTTACCACACCGGATTCTTTAAATTTGCCGCCATTTTTAAGATTCATCATTCGCTGGCCAGAATCTAGCTATAACGTAGTTAAATTGGCAAAAGCGACAGCTATTTTATTAACATAGACCATTCTTTTTTGGGTAGCCTTTAAAATTTTCTTTTTATAACTATTATTATAACTGTACATATTCCTATTAATAGTTAAAAATATATTACTTTTAAAATGCCGTTCCAAATATCGCCCCATATCGCATTATTGCATCATCCAAATATCGCATTTTTTATATAGTACAAGTCAATCTTACAGTACAAGTTTTCCGTTCGTAATTAACTCTGTACCTACTAAGGGCATGCCATAAAAAACGTACTGTAATTACGTGGAACTTGACGTTTCCGTACGTCACCTTCATGCTCGTCTAAACCAGTCAGCGACAATCAAACCAGGATGAATCCAGTCAGAATGAAATGTTGTAATACGAAAAAGAACTAGGGCCGTATATTGAATTGCCTGGAAACAAGCTGGTTTTATAAAATATCATAATACGGCCCCTGTACAGGCAAACTGAGTTGTTTACATTCCTTTAAACCTTATTATAATTTTATAGATTAAAATTAATTATTATAGAGGCTCGAAGGGCGGACAGACAGATAGATGGACGAGAGCGGAACTATAAGAGTTCCTTGTAGTACTAAGGAACCCTAATAAACACACACACTGACACTGCAATTTTTTGATGTCTGTTTTGGTTGGGCTATAGTTTACAGACGACTAAGATACTAATGAGCTAATATAAATATTTCTGAGGTTTTAAAGAACGATGATGTTTCTCGCGCTCGACTGGCGCCATCGATGAGCGGGCAAAACAGTATTGCCTTCCACTGACGAACTATGAGCCTGTTTTGATGGTCGATATATAAAATAGAGAATATGTATAGTTTTTTTATCGAAAAGTACATAAAAGCAAGGAAATATTAGCCTAACAATGGCATATCTACGATCAACCGTTGACGAAATATAGTCATCACAAAAGTTAGATGGTCGGAGAACTTTAAAATAATAAAATGCCGAGTACAAAAAATGTATGAGATTATGTGACTCGCCACTGCAGTTGGATATGTTTGAAGATTAATCCTTTTTTTTTACTAACTTAATTTTTACACTACTGTGCTTATGTATATTATTGCTAAAACAAAAAGAAACACAAATAACATAAGGATTTGAACGGTAATAATTATAACTTTTCAATTTTAGAAAAAAAGAATTTCGTCGTTTTTTAAGTCTATTAAGTTACGGACTTTTTAATTTAGCGACTGATTACTGTGCTTTTTGCAAATCTCGGTCCATATTTATGTTTCCTTTCGGAAATTATACGACTTTTGCTGATTTAAAACAAATTCGTATTGGGAACATGAATTTGTTCACTGGCCAATATAAATATCCCTTGACACTGGCGATCTTTACCGATTTGCCGTAAACCGCATTCTTATTCGTTAGTCGATCACGCACTTAAGGCTGGGACTATATGATCCGGAATCCGAAAGGCCAGGAAAAATTCAGAGCACTGAAAATAGAACTGTGAGCCTAAACAATAGAGTTGAAAATCGAAGTGACGAGTGTCGAACTGTCATATAATATGACATTGATATTTGACTCGACATTTGTGTGTTCGAATTGTCCCCGGCCCGTCGGATTCCAGATCATATTATTATAAGTCCTAACCTTAGGCTTCAATAACGGCCGTGAGCTGAACCTGCTATACTTAGACTCGATATTCCAAATACTTGTTCGTTTGTGATCGTAGAAATTGATTTATAGCCCGGTACAGCTTGTACCAAAATGTTAATATTATAATCCGCCAATTTTTTGACAAAATATATTGTCCGTTAAAAAGATAGAATTTATAAAATATTACCTTTATGAGTAACTACAATTTTTATAACAAAAACCTTACTGCGTCAACTATATAGCGTATGTAATGTTTTATGTTATACGGGCTATTATTACGTATCTACTGATACCTTATTTATTAAAATCGGACCAGTAGCTTAGGCGCTATGGTGGAACAAACATACATACGTACATACATACATAGAATTGACAAAATCATTACCCTTCCTTTTGGCTTCGCCGTAGTCTGGTAAAAATAAGAATGATTCTGTAGATGTTCAAAGCGACTTCGAGTGATTTCGTGAACGTGAGTGACTCGAAGAAGTGTTTTTATGACGTGACACACACGTAGGATTTACGTGCATGTTTCTATGACGCAAAACAATATGTTTTGTCAACGAAATTGTAGAGGTTGAGTTCAAATAGTCTCTTGATATTTTGACGCGAATTTCGTTACATTTGAGGTTTCTCTCCCTCCCTGTTTGTTTACCTTTGTGTTTAACGAAGCTACTGCACGTTATTATAATACCCCACAGTTAGTTTAATCGTAAATTTTCTAATTATGCTAATTTTGAACTATTTGAACTACGTGAACAAATACGCAATATTTTATTTATATTATAAAAAAGTCACAAAATTACCTAACAAAATGATTTTAAATGAATGCCCAATAAAGGGCGGTGGTGAAAAATTTACCCAAAGTCAATTACATTTATAGATAGGTATAATATACTTTACAACATCGTTTTAATGACTTTCGGGATTCGTAGTTTTACATACATCTTCTGTCAATTCGATAAAAAAAAAATCACATATTTTGTGCCTCACAGGACTATCGAGTACATTGGAAATGAATCTACGGAACCCGAAAAAATATATTTACTTTTTCAAAAAGGTTGGGCTACAATGCAAACCCTTAACCCGACCCGAATCTTTGTTTTAGACTCAAATTGTAGCTGATTAAATTTTCCAGAGGAAATTTTCTCAAAATTTTGATATCATACTTCGTTTCCAGAATATCGAGCGCCAAACTCTTTCACTATTTCGGCCTAAACTCTTTTTTTACTTTCTCATGTAATTCTTATGCACCTTCGTGCACGTGCACCACTTTTGCACCTACAGCTCTCGTGAATATGCGTCTTTTGAGCCTTTTTTGAATAGGTATCATATCTTCACAACTCTCCGAAATATAAGGGGATCGCACTTTTTCGTGAAATCGGAGCCAATACTGGAGCGAACGAAAAGACATTTCCAATGTCAATAACTGATTGGTTTTGTTCCTGCCATTTAGATGAATAAATGTAATGTATATTTATATGAGCAGGAACATGGTGTATTTCGGGTTATAGCATATTTTATAGCTTCTGGCAGCTCAGTTGACATTGTCTATTACCTACACCTTTATTGAAGGTCTAAGTGGCAGTGACAATGGACTATTTTCAAATGGCAAAAAAATATTAAAATTATAATACTAAAGGTACGAACTCTCCAGGTAACTACTTAAAAATGCGTATGAAACCTTCGAACAATTGAGTTCACAATAATATTATAAATCATATTTTATATCCTCTGTATTTTTCATTTTGGAGTTCGTATGCAAAACTTAACGTCCGCTGGGAGATTGTGAATGAAGCTGGAAAATTTAAATGGTAAAAAGTGCTCTCTCGTTTCGTTAGTTTAATTTGTTTTTAAATATGGAGTTGCAAATTTCACAGGAACATTTCGGAACCTGATTTATAAATATTTTTACCTTGTCATACAATTTTGTTATCACAGTGTTTCAATGGACGAAATAATACTTTAAGGTCCTGTGCATTAGGGATTATTTATATTATTCGTCATCATAATATACTTGCACTTGGTTTAGAGCTTGGCTCTAGACTCGGAGGTCGTGGGTTCGATTCCCGCGATGGAACAACAAAAAAAATTGTTTTCAAGTTTGGTTAGGATAATGCAGGCTGATCGCCTTATTGTCTGACAAGTAAGATGATCCATGCGTCGGAGGGGCATGTAAAAAGTCTGTCCTGCGCCTGATCTCTTGCCAGTCGTGTCGGTTATCCGTCCCAATAGGATTCGAGAGTAATGAAGAGAGAATGCTCTTGTGTACTGCGCACACACTTGGGCACTATAGAATAACTCCTGGTTTCAATGAAACCGGCCACCGTCACCGACGTCAGTGTGGGGAGCTATTCATACCTGTACTTAGTGTACCTACTAGTATTTGGTAGGTATGGGAATAGGTTGTAAACTATTTTTATACCCCGAAGTGTAGGCTGCGCCTTTCTTACTTATCTTTTCATTTTTATTGTTTTATGATTTAACATTAAAAATACATATAACCCGAAATGTTTCACCCTTTCTTACACCAACTCACATTGTAGTAAGCACATAATATGATCGCTGGTATCTATAGCTTGTGTCCTACACTAAATACAATATCGAGGAACTACGCGAATAATCCTTTGCATTTTGCAGCTGATGCATTTGAAATTTAAAATAACTTAATGCAATATCCCTACCTGATTAAATTGTATTGCAATCACAATAATACTTTGGCAGCGCTACAAACACGAACAATTAAACAATTATTGTAAACCATTTTTCAAGAAAAACACCCACTTTTTTACAAAAAGTTATTGTGGAATTAAAACAGAAAATAATTATGAAATACTTTTGAATGTGATGAGCGGACAGTCATTATGATTTAGCAGTTTTCAAATCATTATCCATTCACAAAAGAACCGAAACAATAAATCTCTTGCCTTACACTCTAACAATGAAAAATTACTCAGATTTCATCATTAGCTTTATACAAGTTTCCGCACTTTAGAAGTCTAAAATGATCATAATAATATTGTAGTAACATCTGTGCTGTTACTAGTGTTGATTATTTTTGTGCTGTTACTATTGTTGATTAAAATATTATAGGTAAAGTGAAGAAGTTACTATAATGTAGATAATAGAATTAGGCGATACTTTGCGGAAATCTATACATAGCATACAATTTAGAGTTTTGTAACCTGCATGGTGGTGTTTGACCTTGCACGATGTTGATGTAATTGTTGCTTGTGTGGTGGTGGTGTTTGCACGATCTAGTTTTTGATTGCACGCAGTGTGGGAGGTTCTTTACGCATGCTTATTGAGTGCACTCACACATTTGTTGGCCGGTTGTGGGTATTTTTTCGCGGGATATTGCTATAAATAATATTAATTCAATTTTTACTAGTGTTTGCTAACAGAACAATATCATGATGTAGGTAAAATATATTTATGGTTGTTCAAAATCAATTACGGATATTTTGGGCATAATAATATTATGCTCTTTTGCTTTTAAGCTGTTAAGGCCATTGACCTTACACATCTGATTGTATTGATGTTAGTTTGGCAAAGTCTTTGTTTTCTTTTAAAATCGGAAGTTTCTATGAGGTCAAGGACCTCATCGCATAAGAGAGCGTAATGTAATCTTATTTAGTTTATTATAATATTTCTTCGAAATTTTTTAATTATTTTTCAGCCTAAACTTGCAGTATTCTTATTCGGAATTCAGGAACAAGATATATGAAAATTCTTAAAAATTACTAAAAGGTAGAATACTTTATGAAATACGTGTATTAAGGTAAACTTTTAAAATTTTGTTGTTTCTACCCAATCTTGTTATTCACGGAGCGTTTTCCACTGGTGGCTATAACTGTTTATCAAAGGTTTCAAATCACATACGTGTAGTTTTGAGTTCAGTCCGCGTAGTTTTCATTCCCATGAGAACTCCAGGATATATTCTCCGTGTCACCCCCACAGCTGCGGCCTGAGACAAATCTAATTACATACTCTGTCTTGATATTCGTAAAACGGCTAAGGATCAATTCACACAGAAACTAAACGATACGCGACATAGCGCTGCATTTTTATGATAGCGATTCAAAATTAAACTTTATAATTAAAACCTTAAAGACTTAAAAAAAATACACATTTTTTAGCACGTTGTCCAACTAATATTGTAAATGTGAAAGTTTGTGACGATGGATGAATGGATGGATGGATGGATGGATGGATGGATGGATGTTTGCTACTCTTTCACGCAAAAATACAGAACGGATTTTGATGAAATTTCGTATGGTAGTAGTTTAGGCTCTGGATTAAATCATAGGCTACTATTTTATCCCGGAATAGTACAGTATTCCATGTATGTGGTTGATTCTTCCTACTTAGGTTTTTCAGTTCAAAAGTATATTTCCAAAACATTATCCTCCTCTATGAGAATAATCTTATTACACATCTTACATACGCGCTCTCGTCTGAAAAACATTCTTGCAATAGGCACTTAACAGTCGGAATCCAGTTAAATAAAAGTGATAAATACTAAAGCAATAAAACAGCTATTCCGGGAAATGTAATGATGCAAGGGTTGCGGGAATATAAGGCCTTCCATCTGTTATCCATCGCCTGTCAGACCGCAGTTATATAATGATATACCCGAAACTTTAATGATTGTTTTATGTATCTCGTAATAATATAAGTTGTGTCTTGTAAAATACTTAATACATCTGCTAAAACCGCAAATAAAAAATCTCCAAGAATAAATATTATAATAATATTATGTTGATTTGTGTGAATGAGAGGTTAACTAAATATTGTTTGAAATCAACGTTTTGTTATCCTCGTCCGTCTAGGCTGTCATTTATGTGTCTATTTGAAGAAAGCACTTAATATTGTTTGAAAGTAATTTATCTACTTTGAATCGTGTTTTATCGCCACTTGTTACAAGTTGACTTATCGTCTACAATCAATAACAAAGCCCCAACAAGCCCTAGCAAACACTGACTCCCACGCGCTGAATCAGAGCACACACAGAATACCAAATCACCAACATCTCCGTTTGTATC
Organism: Phengaris alcon alcon; assembly: GCA_037179445.1. Taxonomy (NCBI): domain Eukaryota; kingdom Metazoa; phylum Arthropoda; class Insecta; order Lepidoptera; family Lycaenidae; genus Phengaris; species Phengaris alcon. The sequence continues at coordinate 1,913,732 of JAYRCH010000085.1, read as the reverse complement.
ACTTCGCCTGTTTAATCCGTATTACCTGGGCTATTTTGTAACCTAGTTTCCATTTTCGGCTTTAATTAGAAATTCTCAAAATTACTACATTCAGTTGTTTGTGTATGGGCGTTTGTTCAATACACCGTCCGGCAGTCCAATTTTCTATTAACGCCCTATGCATTTAATAATAAAAACGTTATACATGCTTATAGAAAATCGGATGCCGGACAGTAAAGTTCAGTGTAGTGCACAAACGCCCTAACACTGCACAAATGCACATGAGGTACTTGTACCCAGTACAGAAGTAAGGATGCACGGAAAAATCGGATATTGTGTCTAATATACCTAAGATTCATATAATAACAGCCTCCTTGGTCTTGTGGTTAGATATTGGTTCTTGACTCGGTGGTCGTGGGTTCCATTCTCGTATTAGAAAAACAATAAATGATATTTCCAAGTATGGGACAATGCTGGCTGATCACCTGATTGTCTGACAAGAAAGATGATCCATGCGTGGATGAGTATGTAAAAATTCGGACCTGCGGCTGATCTCTAGTCAGTCGTGTCGGTTATCCGTCCCACTTTGTTATGAGAGTAAAAGAAGAGAGAGCACTCTTGTGTACTGTACACACACACTTTTTTAAAATGGACAAAACAAGATGTGTATTTATTATTTAAAAATTGAATAAAATAGATATAAAGTAATTTGAGATACGAGAACAATCACATAATTTCTTTATATCAGTTTTAATTAAGTTTAGCAAACAGTCTTTAATTTTCGGCTTTTTTTGACGGGTAGCTCCGGACATACACATTAGCGATGGCCAAGTCGTTCTTTAGCTTTTCAGATATCACAATAATAGTAAAGCAGTGAAGGATCAATATCTACGCATGCTTCACGCGCCCAGTCTAAACATTTAGGAGTTATTACATTGTATCCAGTCTTTTTCGAAAGTATAGCCACAAATGATGCATTTTGATCCCTGACCTCTTGACAAATCTTGAATGTTCTGTTTGTTTTAATTTTTTTCAAAAGTTGCCGAGGCTATCCGCCGGCCGGCCGATTCTCCTCTATACTTTTATAAATGTGTTTTAAATATATTAAAGTATAAATACAACCATTTCCATTCAAACACCGTTTTAAATTATTAGATAAGTTACTTATTCTTTTTAGGGTTCCGTAATACTCAAGGAACTCTTATAGTTTCGCTCTGTCCGTCCGTCTGTATGTCTGTCTGTCTGTCTGCCCTTTTATCTTCTATTATTATGAATATAAATAGATGAAATTAAGTAGTCATATAATGTGTATAGATCTCGGTTTTGGCATATTAAAAATAATAATAATTTTATATTTTGGTGGTGGCTCTCCATACATGTGTATGGAGATGAAAGTGGTGATGAATTTTTTGTTTTCATTCTACCCCATCGTGTGGTATCATTTAATAGTAGTTTTAAAATAAAAGCAAGATTTCTTACATGACTTTTTTACAAAGTCAACCATTTGCGAGTAAACGGCGTCCAAAGTGGTTTAAAAGTTAGTCCCCAGTAGTTAAGTAGATTTCTAAGCTATAAGAGGTAAAACTTGTAATTTTTCATGCTGATAGATCATGCTAAAACTCTTTAGGATTATTTTGAGCGAAAACGGACAATAAGTTCTGAATAATTTCAAAGAAAACCTATATTAATACTGATAAATCAGATCCACACTTGCACTTAATAAGTACAAGTTACCTATGTCTTGTTTATAGTTATTAGATGAATATATGTTATGGTTGTGTGTACGATCACAATCTGGTTTTTGGTCATTTCTACAATCAAATGAACTCGGTGACTTATCAAAAATTGAATTCCTTACCCATAATAGTTTTGATGAATTATTTGTTTTCCAAATGTAATCGCAGAGATTTTTAGTTTTGTATCTTACATTTTTTTACGTTTATTAAGTAGTACTTAATACCTCAATATTTCTGAGTATATAAATTAAACAAAATATTATACAATATGTAGTCGTCTCTAGTACAAATCTTACAGTCTAGGTATCGCTGTCAGATGGTTTCTGTCTACTTATTATACATAAGTGATGAGTTTCTCTGAATCCTAACTACACCAAAAAAAAATGTTATGATGAAAGCTTATGCATATTTGAAGCAATCCGACCACTACAACGTGGGCGTGTGGCAACGCAAGCGTGGGAGACCACATAGGTAATATAATCTAAGACTAAAGTAACATCATAATATATGTACCCAGCTACTTACTACATAAATATTATCTTAAGCTGTGTCTAGTCATTTATTTTTAGTTTTTTATTTAGTGACAGATAACGACTTCGAAAGTTAAATTTAGTCAGGTGATTGGTGGCCGTGTTAATTAATAACTTTACGAATTAACATTTAATATAAATAATTTGAGCTGAGGTAGATACGTATGTTAACGTGAGGGCTGGAGACAGTTGAGCTGGTGGTTCTGGATCTGGGCGGAGGTTTCTTCTCACTACACTACACAGCTGAGCGGAGATTATCGATAGATTAATCACGATTTGTCGGCGAAATTGGTTTAGTATTGACGGGCATAAATAAAATAAATATGCGTACACGCGTTCGCGTTCACTAAGAATTCGGGATGAGCTAAAAAACGTCCTGCGCGCGCTGCCTTCTAGTCTGTCGACCATACTCGTACGTGATTGGCCGATTTGAATCCCCTTTATATTCATTCTATACGTCGCGCGGTCTGGCGTGAACAACAATAATATCCCATAACATAGGGTAGACGCTAGAAAAAAAACATCCCCACTTTTTACCTGTAATGGTGGTACTCCAAAAACATACTTTTCATGATTTTAATTTAGTACTTTGTCGGCGCGGTTTGGTGGCGTACACATATCCATGCAAAGTTTCATCTTTCTGGCACTGTTTGGAAGGTAAGCTGAAGACGAAATGACGAAAGACGGACATGACGAAATTATAAGGTTTCCGAGACGTGAAATACTAAACCCTAAAAATTAAAGATCAATTTTTTGAAACTTTATGAAATTTATTATCGAACCTATTTAATGTTCATCACAGTTGTAATTCAAATAACAAAATTTACTTACAAATAACATTACACAACAAACCGAATATCCATACGAATAATGTCACAGAAAACATCCCCACTAATTCCCACAAGACATGGTTAATTGAAGTCAATTTGCCCCGCGAGATAGTATACAATTTATTTTGTGACATACATTATATATTTCAATTTATTCGTGAAATTCACCTTACGTCAAAGATAATATGTAAAAGCCTCTCAATTTATCTCTATACATAATACCATTTTGTCAAGCGTCTTGTATTGACAAATTACCCGCCCTGAGATACGACTCCACTCTTATACGAGGAATTTAGAATAACATTTTCCTTGTGCGACTCGACAAAATGCCTTCACCTCTACCTTTAAATATATTTAAAAAAATTCTCGAACAACAGAACGTTGCATGCGAGATCTCCGAAATTATAATTTTATGATTAAATTCAGCAATAAATTGTATTATTTATTTTCTACTAGCCCACAATTTCGTTTGCGTAGAATTAACAGAAACGGAAACCTGTTTTTAAACAGAAAGTCCCGTGAAAATCGTTAGAGCCGTATCAGAGATTAGCCGGAACAAACAGACAGACAGACGGACCGACAAAATTTGTTCAAATTGATTTATTATTATAAATACCGCAAGTACCTTAGCACATAGTAATAAATAGTTACAACGTAAACCGTAGTAAATGCATTAAGTGAAAATCTGTTAAATTTAAATTACAAACAGACACTTCAATTTTATTTATTTGTATGTAAGATTATAGTAAGTGGAATGGCTATAAGACCATGGGATGCTAACATACATAATACTTTACAACATATAATATGAAATCAAAGTATACCTAAATTAGTGATGTAACGAATGTTTGCATTCACGAATGTTTTGATATTCAAATATTCGCATAATTAGCTCAATTATTTATTAGAAATCCAATCCAAAAATGCACTACATTACTAACCTATTTGCCACCAACTCCCTAGCTATCAACCCTCAGTGGTTGATAACTCCTTCACACATCACCTCTAGGTTGCAGATGTAGGTAGTAGATGTACATGTAGGTTGTAGGGGTAGGTAATATGTGCAGGTTGTAGATGTAGGTAGTAGGTGAACACGGTAGTAGATTGAAGGTGTTGGTAGTAGGTAGTAGGTGTAGGTTGGTGTAGGTGGTATAATAATGTGTAGTTTGTAGGTGTAGTTGTTGGTGTAGAAACTGTAGGTGTATAATTTACTATAGTGTACTTATTTATTGATTCCATAGCTAAGTGTTGAGTTGATATTGAGTTCATAGCTAAGACAGAACAAAGTCTGCTGGGTACAGCTAGTTGGTATGGCATAATATTGGTTGGCTAGCTAGCTGTTGGAAGGCCAATTGCACCAGGCCGAACTTATAAAAAAAGAAATGGCGCTCGCTCCAAATTCCAACACTAGTTTGGGCCCAGATGTCAAGTAGCCGGCCAACGAAATAAATAATGTAATAATTTCCTTTAGAGTACGATGCCAATTTTATACAGCTTGTAAAACAAGTTATTTGTCTTGTACGATCCGTTCAGTTCATCCTTTCAGGCCGATCTGAACGAATCACTTCAGTCCATTCGGACGACTGATACTGAATAATTTGGCGCCAATTAATCTGCCTGATAAACATATAAATAAATAATTGTTGTTCAACTGCATGTCATTCCGTCTTAGAAATCCTTGGGATCGTCTTAACAGCTTGTCCTTCTAATTACCAAATTGTTTACGCAGACAAGGCAAAAACGATTTTATTTATTACACTTACAGTGCAATTTTCCACGCGCTAGGCTTCTTTCTAAAATTGATTGGGTCCTTACAGAAAACTGGAGATGAAATTGCACCTTATGCCGTTTGTTGATAAAGTTGATGATGGCATGCTGCACGTCAATTCCAGAGAGCAGGCATGAAGTGTTGAGATCGAGATTGCTGCGCATGTTACCCACTATCCGTGTGATCTAAAACCGCATCATTATGTCCTTTCTAAGCATATCCACAAAGAACAACTCTACATAGGCCGATAGCCAAGTAACTGTCTTTGTACTAAAATTCAGTCAAATAGTTTCTAAACGCTCAGATTTAATATTATGGATAAATGACTAAACATACTTTAATCCTACTATTCTTATAAATGTGAAAGTTTGTGAGGATGGATGGATGGATGGATGTTTGTTACTCTTACACGCAAAAACTACGATACGGATTTTGATGAAATTTAGTGTGGTTGTAGTTTAGGCTCTGGATTAAAACATGCTACGTTTTATCCCCAAAAAGTACAGTATTCCCGTGGGATTTAGTATTTACGCGGGCAAAAGCTAGTTGTTTATATTATTAAATCAAAATTTATTATTAATTATATCATACTACCACTAACCCCCTTACTAATAAAAATCTTTATACAGCGTACAAACTATACAATGTTTTGTCCTTGTCTGTCAAGCGCCTTTTTCGATGTATCTAATACACTGTACTAACAGTATAAATATTTTTATTAGTAAGGGAGATAAGTATTTAACATTTGGGTGGTATTTGTATAATCTTGCAAATATTATAAATGCTAATGTGTATGATAGGATGGATAGTTAACGATTTTTATTACTGTTTCACAAAAATATAAAAATATTATTATTAGACACGTTAAGCTTAGCCTGGTTTTAATAATATAAAGTTTTCTTTTATCGCAGCAGCGTTGACGCGGAAAATAATAGTTTCCATAACAATAATTATAACTTATATTTCAGCAGACGACCCAGATTTTGATAGTGTTCAGGCCGTATTATTATCTTACAGGTCCGGGCGATAGGAATATGAATACAACAGTTGTTGTCGTAGAATCTGCTATTCCCTGATGTTCAATACAATAAATTTTGAGCACCACGACGTGACTTCTTCTTTGTATAGGCTATATTGTTTTATTACAACATACATTGTGGGTGATAGTAAAACAAGTACGATTTTTTAATTATGACTATTATGTTTTAATTCATTTATATTAATAATCTTCGATGATTAGCCATTAATAGAACAAGCTTGGAAAATTTAATTAATACCTTATAGTATTAAAAATTGAGTGTTATGTCGATTGTAAAACTAAAACGGCTAAATTGTTTAAATAAAATAGAAACTAAAAATTATTGACATTTTAAATAAAATTGTTTAATGCTGTCTACATAATAGGTTAGGATTTAAGAATTTCACTATATTTTTGAAATGCATAGAAAGTTAACTTTGGAAAATAATTAAAATGCAATCGTTTTTATGACTCAATAAGCATTAGAAATAATATAAGCACATATAATAGGTACAATTAATAGATGGATATTATTATTAGATATGTTTCTCTGGATTCGCTTCTGATTGTCACTGCTCCCCGCAATCGGTAAAACGATTTATAATTAATAGAGATTATATTAATACAGAGAGAATATTAATAGAGATAAAGCAAATAGTATTTTCATTTATTTCAGTATATTCTCTTATTCGTATCAATGTAATATTATAAATTATTAACTTTTTAAAATGAGAATCTGGAAGGTTCTAAACTGCGTTATTAATTACAGAACACTTAGTAGATGCAATATTATTTACCTAAGTGACATAAATAATATGTCTACTTATAAGATAAGTACGTAAATCAAACTGGTAAATTAAACTTTGAATTACCAATCAAAGTATTTTTTTAATTTAAGATGAAAACAATGTTAAATGTATAGGCAGGATCTTATAAATTTATGATTAACTATCAAATTAAAAGAAAAAAGATTTAGCTAGATTTGTAACTCTACACAGGTGATAAAGTAAAAATATCCTAACGTAAAATGGGGTCTAAAAAGGCCGAAACAAGAAAATAATTCAGATAGAAATCCAGAAATGCATAAGTACAAAAATGGTCAAGGTAGAACCGTGGTCGCACCCACTAATGGCATCTAGGAGCTGACCCTAAGGCCTAGAGAAATTTCTAGAATTATACCCCAAGATAGATACAGACGGCTACGACATTCTTTTTTATTGACATCAACTGGTCCGAACCTTATAAAGTAGGTGCGACCACGGCTGTACCTTGACCATTTTTTTACTTATGCATTTCTGGATTTCTATCTGAACTATTTTCTTGTTTCGGCCTTTTTAGACCCTTTTCACGTAGTCGGGTTATAGTTTTTTAACCTATTTTTTTTAATTCGTATTTTTCCGTTTCCCAATCGAACATATTTTTGGAATGATAACTCTAATTTTATTAATTGAACGCCTTACTAAAAGTGCAGATCTATACTGTAAGGATCCGCGGTCTTTGTTAATTAGGAAACTGCAACTCCTTACAGCCTGTCCACATCCCCACGTCACGACTTCATCAACGTAAAACGGTGCGGTGTCGAGGCACGGTGCGTTGACTGACATAACGGCCTGTCTATAATATGTCTCCGCCCGTGTCGCGTCGTCAACATAAACAGGTGCAGTGTCGCGGCACGATGCGTTGACATAACGTGAAAATTCACGTCACCGTCAAAATTCACGTCAGGACGCCGAATGGTCAATTCATGAAAATTCCGGTACATTTTGCGCGGTTCAGCGGCGACGTTGCCATGCCGTGAAAAATCACGATGCGGCAAACCACCGTGCTTCAATGCCTCGACACCGCGCCGTTTCAAGTTGACGATGCCATGACGTGGACATGACTGTTGACAGGCCCTAAGGCTGGGACTATATGCTCCGGAATCCGGAACGCTGGTGTAAATTCAGAGCACTGAATATAGAACTCTGCGCTTATACAATATAGTTAAAAATTGCACACATGAGTATCATGTCAAATATCAATGTCATTTAAGACAGCTTGACACTCGAAACTTCCATTTTTAACTCTACAAATTACATACATACAAATTCACGTCACCGTAAAATTCCACGTCACGACGCCGGATCGTTATTCGTCACCGTGTATCGTAAAGTATCAGTACATTCTTCACTATACCAGAGAATTAATAATTCGTCTTGTTCTAAATATAGACTACACAAGACGAAGTCTGCGTCTACTATTGTTATAAAGACGGAGAGAGAGGTTGAAACAAAAGATGTTATCGTGCCGTGCACTAGCAAGACACGGCAACGCACCGTGCCACGATACCGCATCGAGCTGCGTCTAATCGTGCTCTGTTATTATATATTATCTGAAAATATTTTAATAAAACCTAACCAAAAGCATGTCAGGACTCAGGTGTCTCAGAAAGGTTCCGAAAATACCGGGTGTTTTTTCAGTCAGTATCCTAACTTTCAGAAGGGAAAAAATCAGCTGTTTCATACAAAAGGGTTACGGCATATATAGCATTTTGTAGGAAACAGCAGATTTTTTTTCAAGTAGGAAAGTTGATCCCATAGTAAAATTAGCTTATATTCAAGAGTATAGTCACTCCTGAAAGTTTGGACATTGACTGAAAAAGCACCCAGTATATGACCCATGGTTTTTTTTATTCCTTTAAACTTTAATATTTTTTGCTTTTCACGTATCAATATATAATATGACGATGATGATATTCCCAGAAATTGTATAAGTAAGGCAACTGAAATGAATACTGATGTGCCTAAAAGTCTCCTTTTTAGATAAGCGCAAATCGCAATAGATTATGGTAAGTTTTATTCATTTTATTCTTTTCACAACCCAAAATAATATCATACTTATTTGGGGTCCGTTTTTTCGTAATCTATAGTTAATAACCCATAAATCATATCAAGATATAAAGTATTATTGCGAATGCCAGAACATATCAGATAATTAGAATCACCGCGGTAGTAAACAAATATATGTTTGGAAGTCGGCCAAGCTGAAGAGGCGAGGGGGCAAACATTGTTATATAATATACTAACTTCATAATCTGATATTGACTTCAACATAAGTGTTATGACTTTATACGAAACGGTTAACTTTGCTCGTTTTAATCGGAATAAACAAAAGCCATTTACTATGTGAAATATTATAAATATTAAATTGGACGCGGATATAATTATTATATGCACTTGCCCTCGTTTGGCTGGAATACATAATATATTATATACAACGAAAAAACTTAATATTATTTATTTCTACCGGTGCAGTGGACTAAAAAAAAAGGTGTCTGACATGTTGCTATTATTCATCTCACCTTGTACAGGTTGTTTTCCCAGTCAGTGTCCAAACTTTCAGGAGTGAATATACTCTTCAATATAAGAAACTTTTACTATGGGATATACTGTCCGACTTTTAAAAAAAACAGCTGTTTCCTACAAAATGCTATTTATGCCGTAGCCCTTTTTTAAGAAGATAGCTTTCTGAGGCTTTGCCCGTGTAAATAGAGTATCCCACGGGATTACTATTTCAGGATAAAAAGTATTTAGAGCTTAAACAACTACTAAATTTCATCAAATTCTGTTTAGTAGTTTTTGTGTGCGAGTCACCCATTCATCCATCCTTACAAACTTCCACATTTATTATTGTACCTACTAGGATTCAGTAATTTGTCTTCATATTATCTACTCCACTATAATTGTCTACTGTCCTTATTAGATAGATTACTGTCCTTATTTTAATAATGATAAGAAGCCGAAGAACATAATTGTGTCGGTGCATAACCGACACCTCAATGCGAGGAACACCACTATGCAAGGACTTAGATCCTTTTGCTACAAGGGCTGCTAAGGCAAGATCTGAATTTAATAAAAAAATATTTGGGATTATTTACTGATGTTACTAATACTATTATTTTTACTAACTACATGACGTATTGGTTGTAATTTCTAAATATTAATATTCATATACTTAGTGTGTGTACATGCTGATATTTTTGCTACTTTTTCATGTCTCGTGTTAAGTCGTAACCAGTAATTTTTTTCTTTTTTTATATATTGTAACTATCAGTGGAAACCTTTTATTGGCTTCATGTTAGCTATGCTGTCTTATCTAATGTAACTTAGTTCATAAGCTGTTGGTTTCCCAAATGAAATAAATAAATTTTCAGTATCTACATATAGTCAGTTTATTTTATTAATCGCACGAATGGCAAAGTACCTGGGTAACCGAGCTCTGCTCGGAGTTCTGATAAATTAAAAAAAATAATAATAATCATAAAAAATATTTATCTGACCGGGATCCGAATTTTCGAACAAATGAAAAATAATACATGTGCAAACCAAACTGCCTATCGGATTGACATAATGGAGTCTATATTATTGATATAATATTATTGCACGACGAAAGAAAAAACGGTTAACGTAAAAATGCGCAGTTTCTTACGGATAAGACCTAGCTAGACAAATTTTTCCATCCCAAAACTTCCTGTAAACTAAATTTCATGGTAATACTAGCAGCCGTTTTCGAGAAATCGATCATATAATATGTACAAGATTGTCTCATTCAACGTTTAAGATAGTAATAATAATTGATTGATTATTAATTTTCCAGGAAATGTTTATATTCCAACAATACTTTACAAAAAGAGCTTTACCCTTGAAGTCTGAATTCGTGATACGAACACATCGCTCAACAATGGCTTTTATTTTACACAATATAATGAAAACGTTTATCTCTTTTTGTCGTACGCTTTTTGGAGGAACACAAAAAGATTCCATTATCAACAAATATGAACCGCGCTTAAGACGGGACTGGCTTTTGTATCACGAGTACATCGCTGCAGCGCATTCAAAGCCTCTTTTTAGGGCGCATACAAAATTCATATCTGTGAGGGTACAGTGAAAGCGTGATATGCACTCAGCGCTGAATACGGGTGACCCGCTAGCCCATTCAGTGGAAATAATGCAATTAAATTTGCGTAAAAATTCAAGTTAATACACGCTTTTAATACTCCATGTCTTTGTATTTCATATTGGGAAACTCTGCGAATATTGCTGTCCTATACCCTATCATATTGCTTTGAGTGTACAAAGATGAGGAAATTAACTACCTCCAATGTCACCCTAATGTTATAAAATTGTATTTCGTAATTTAAAACGACGTTCACGGTCGCCAATTACAGCAGATAAATCGGTGCATTTTAAAAGATATTTTAATAGTATTTCAGTGACAATTTTTTTCTAGTATCTAAATAGTATCTATACTTATGAAGGAAATTAGGGTTAAAAAATAAAAGAGGGGTCAAGTGTCCGCCTTCTCCTATATTGTTGGGTAAGTATTATTGAGCTGACTAAACGTTACTATGATAAACAAAAAAAAAAAAAAAAACAAATAATTAGACCCACTTGCGCAGATCTGGGTTAAAGTTAACGCTGGTATAAATATCATGTTATCTCTCTCGTTCTTCGTATTTATGAAAGAAAAAGCATCATAGTTTAACTCAGGGTTAACTCTATCCCAGATGCGCAAGTGGGCTTTAGTGATACAAATTAGAGCCAATTAGTAGTCTTCGCAAATATATCAGTTACCTAAAGAGAAGAAACTTATAAATAATGTATAATTAAATAGTATAACATTTATGCAAATAATAAACGGTTAGTAAAAAGGCGTCAGCTACGTCAATGTCACTGACGTTTTTTCCGATGGCAAGAAGTGGAAATGACTGCATGAACTTTCATAGCTTGTATTCTGGTAATTTTTAATGTTAAATTTTTATTTGAAAAATGTAATTAATTTTCTTTGGACATTTTCTATTTAACTTTATACAAATCGAGGCATTGCACTCGATGCGCGGTATGTCCAGGTTAAAAGTCCAAATCACTAGCAATAAACAAGTCCGGGGTTAGAGCACAAGATCAATATTTGTATCACGGGATTACCAAGTCCATGTCACTGAGCAAAATCAAGTCCGAGGTCACAGCACTTTATCAATAATAATAAATTCTTTCTTACTAACAAAACGTATCTCTTGGAAGTAGTATGGTAACACACTGACTCTAGCAACCCTCTAAAACTAGTATCACTATGACAAACAATTATGTTAGTCTTCTGTGTGTCTCTTTCACCCATTGCATGAAAGAGTGGGACAACTTTTCCGTCTTTTGTTTTTCGTCGTCGGAGCAGGTAATAAAGCAGGTACAAAAAGTTGGGTCTGGGTCTTTCGGTGGGAATTTTTCTACGAGTTGAATAGCTTTGCTTTGTCCTTATTATAAAATGTATAATGTGATAGTGAAAAAGATATTATAAATATAAAAAAAAGAAATAATTAAAATATTTTCTGAGACGTATGTTTTTAGGAAAATAGGCCTTCATCAAAGTCATTAGGTAATCACTTTGAAATCTAAGGGTTAAATACCATGTTTATTTTACCACCTTTTTACAATCTCAATTAAATATTCAAATTATTTGTAAGCAGTTCAGTCAAGTCCCAATACATTTTTTTTATGATATGTGCGATCAAACACAAAGAAAAAAAGATTTGGAAGAATTATTATTATTACTTATTTTCGGTAGCATTTGTAAAAATAAAATAGGCAACAGCACAAAAATGACATGATACATTTGATAATACAACTATTCAAGTATAATAAATAAAAACCTGATAGAGATAATTCATGTTTTTGCGACTGTGACAACAAAATTAGTGAGCAAGGGTAAAATTTTCATAATTTTTAAAAAATGGCAGATAACTAAAAAACCATGATACTTTTACAAAACATGAATTGTATTTTTCTGATCCGTTATGATATTCTCCAGCTGCAGGTGAAGGATTATCCATTTATTACGCCACACCCTGTATAGTAAAAGTCATGGATTTTTATTTCGTAACGCCTTTGTAACTGTCTTTAAGTTGGTTAAACTTAAACGCAGTATTTGCTGCGTATGCAGCCGTCTAAAAAATTTGTGATTAAGAAAATAAAAACTTATAGCTAAGCCACTCAGATGGCGTTGTGAAAATATAAATGCAACTTTTTGCTACTGCACCGCGTCGTCTTCGCAGCGATGGACTGGAAATGAAGCGGAATTAAATTACTCCCTGCAGTCGTAGCAAAACAAGCTATTTTTTAACCTAAACCTAATAAGAGAAGTAAACATTTTAATATTTTGATAAGTATAAGAACTAATTTTTAATCCGTGAGTAAGAAAATAGTTAATAGTTCGCAGAATTTATTCGTATGAAAAAATTTAAAAATAATAAACCTCGAATTCCATTACAAGTTTTATACATTTACTTATTATCATATTCCGACCGAAACTGGTTTTCACGGTCGAAAAAGAATTTCCGCAACGGTCTCAGTTTCAGCCGAAACCGAAACCGAAACTTCCTTACATTTTGAAGAAAAAATAAAGAAAACGTCATTATAATCAGTCAGTCTTTATTTATTTTATGTTTCAGCCGTCGGAAGTGTGGTGAAGAAATGTAACAAGAAGTGTGTAGGGTGTGTGTATCCATGATCCACCCCAATATAAAATTAGCTATAAACTTGTTATTTACGAAATAGCACTAAATGAACTATTGTTTATTGTAAAATATCTATATTTTAATATAATAATAATAATGTATCTGAATTCCCTTACGCTTGGCATACCTAATTCATAAAATGTCTAACTCGCGTTATGCCTACATCAAATCGCGAAGAAGAAGCAAAACGAGCGTTAGCCTTATTAACCATGTAGCATGGCTCTCCCACATGACAGTTCTGAGAACATAAAATATCGTAAAAATATCATTGTCGTGTGACAGTTAAATGTGGTCAAACATCATTATTTTATCTTTGTACAAAATTCTAGGCATAACGCGAGCTAAGCCGTATAAGATTTACCTAGGTGTACAGCGAATTAATTCTTAATCGATTAAGGCAAAACAAAAAGGTTGTTCGCGCCAACAGTAGCGCGACGTTTAGAATAAACACAAAGGACATCACTACGTGATGTATGGCCGACCGAAAGGGGCGCTGTCAGAGAGTGACGAACACTTGCATTTAGATCCCCTTCCGCGCCGGATGCATTTTCAGCTCATCCCGAAACCTAGTGAACGCGAACGCGTGTGCGCATATTTATTTGTGCTCGTTAATATAATACCAAATTCGCCGGCGAACCGCGATAAATCTATCGATAATCCGCTCAACAGCTGTGTAGTGTAGTGAGAAGAAACCTCCGCCCAGATACAGAACCACCAGCTCAACAATAAGGTCAGTCCCAGATTTCTCCAGCCCTCACATTAACCTATATACCTACTTCCCTCAGCTCAAAGTCGTATGTGTAAGTTCCTAGCTTACACATTTCTTGGTCCATCGAGCCTTCGTGAAGCCCTTCCCCCTATTACCGGCGTTGGGCCTCATTAGAACCAGCACCTACAGTTCCACTCCGCCCAAACACTCTGCACATAAAATCAGCTCGATTATTTATATTTTGTCCAATTAATTCTGGCCAGGCCGCCCCGCCATTTTAAAACCAAGTTACAGTCCATTCCCATTATCAATTCGGCACATTTAACATTAAACCCCTATTCTGTACTTTGATATTAACCTATATGTTAATTATTTAAATTATTTTGTGCATATTTCGGCCCATAAATTCATAGGAAAAACCCAAAAAAAATAAAAAAAATAGTGGGTAGGTTGTCGGCTTATTGTCGAACAAAGAACTCGAACATTCCAGAACTTCCCTAACGTACCTAATACATAATTTGTGCCAATAATATCTCATATAATTTTCTCAGCTCTTAATTACTTACAAAATATTTTAATGTTTGATTCGCATATAAAATAAGTAATAACTAGTGCGTATTGTTAATTACGTTCGGCTCATAACAGAATTGTAAATCGTCGTTGCATTACTAAGTTTGAATTATTTTATCTATATATAACGTTTATATCTTCATATTCTCAAATTTTAAAACACAATATTAATTAACTTAGCATTATTTTAATAGTTACGGGTTGCATAACATCTCAAGTGCCCATACTAACATCGTCGGCTCGCTTCGATACAGAAAACTTGATTTGTGTGCATTCTGTAGGTAATAGGTACCTACACGGCGCCCGTGCGAACAACAGCTGTTACATTCATTCTCAATTAGGTATTCTTCATAGAATAAATAGTGACCTTCACATTGAATTCATATCTTATCTACGTTCTGTGTCTATACAAAAATATTATTAGGTATTACGTTACAGCTGTTTTAAATAAGAATTCTTATCGACGTTCTGTGTTTATACAAATATATTATAGGTGTTACGTTACAGCTGTTTTGAATAAGTCGGCACACTATTGAGATTGAACCTGCTCATACCTACTTACATTGTTTTCATTACGTTATTTTGTTTCTAACGCGCCCGCTAAGATTTGTTTATATTCAAACTTCAGGACATTAATATAATATTACAGACGACTTCTAACGCATTAATCTCCGCTCATCAAACATACACTAATACTATATTAGCATCAGGCGATCGGTCAGCTCATTTGTTAATTAACTCGTACACATTTTATGATAAAATTGTATACATTGTCGGCACATTATTAAAATCTATTTTCTGCGTTTTAATTAATTGCGCGCGTATTTTCCGCTCATTACTTTTAAATATTTAACTTAGTTACACGCATATATTTTTAAACATGCCTACAAAATCGCAAGTGGCCATATTTAGGCAAACTATAAAATCTATTAGTCGGCTCAGAGAGATCGCATTGGCATTACACAAAGGTGACTCAAAGTCTAACAAAACGGAGTTTAATGCGCGTTTTAAAGACCTACAAAATTTGAAACAAAAATTAGAAAATTTATACTGCGAAATTTTAGACGACGGCAGTGTTACAGAAGAAATTGAAAAGTTTTATACAGCCGGTTACGAGAACGCGCTATCCAAATATTATGATATTTTAACTGCAGCGGAAAATATAAGTTCCACTTCAGAGTCAAGTCAGCTCACTTCTGCCGTTCTGCCCAAAATTGAACTGCCAAAATTCAGCTCACGCGTTGAGGACTGGCCATCGTTTATTACGATTTTTAGGAGTCTTACAGACGACATGACGTCACTTACAGATGCAGTTAAGCTGCACTATCTTTTGTCTTGCCTATCGGGGGAGGCGCTCAGCATGATTGCGCATTTAAAAATCACAAATGATAATTATAGCGTCGCGATCGATATACTCACACGTAGGTATGAAAACCGCCGTGTTCTGATATATGGGTTTGTTGATATAATACTCGGCCTACCTAATATTCATATTCGATCAAGCATACGCGCGACGTTTTTAACTCCGCTCATTTCCGCACAAAGCGCATTAAATAATCTGCGTTTACCTATGGATAGTAATTACGTATTTGTGTCTATTGTAGTTAGAAAATTACGAGGCGAGCTCCGCACCCTGTTCGAAAGAAGATACGGCATCTCGGACACTCTGCCCACCTTAGGTGATTTGATTTCTTTTTTAGAGGAGCACGCGCGCTGTGTCGAAACCGAATATTCTAATGCAACGCGCGGTGTTACCTACTCACCACAAACTGGGCCCTCTCGTCAACACACACCCCCCGCAAACTCTCCGCGCAGTCCACGCTTTAGACCAATTAGTCCCGCGTATCCTCGTAATACTCAGCGCTCGCCATCGGCTCACACTTTAAGTAGCTATCACGTCAGCCCAGTTCCTCATTACCCTCAACGCTACTGGCCCCCCTCCCCCCGAACAGAGCGGCGCGAGTACTCAGCCCGGAATACAGATAAACACAAGCGATTCTACTGCCCCTATTGTAGGAATACAGACCACAAACTTATCGCGTGTCCGAAATATAATCATCAGCCCACTCAAGGTCGTTGGGATTTCATAGAAGCCAACGACAGATGTCGTAAATGTCTAGGTCCGCATTTTGAAAATGAATGTCGTTCGACAAACTCATGCAAAGAGTGTGGAAGTGCAAATCACCACACCTCGCTTCATCGTCACGGAACTCCAAATTCTCCGGTGTCGTCAGCGCATTTGCTTCCTCCTCATTTACGTGCACAGCCCCGCCGGCACGCTCAAGACAAGCCACATACCTACACGGCCTACACACAACATACGCGTGCACATCAATCATCATCATCAGACCCCAACCAATCGTCTGATCATGCACCGTCTACAACTCATCAATCTCAAAACAAAAAACAATGACTACCTACAATCACGGAGCACATAGAATTAGAAGATCAACCCAATAATTTAAAATGTCATTCAGCTCATAGTACACCTGCATCACATTCAGCTCATAAAATATCTAAATCTAGTTCAGCCCAATATTCTGTAGAATCAGCCCAAGTAAATTCAACTCAGCACATAGAAAACCCATTAAGAACTCCAGTGTTACTTCCCACAGTCGTTTTAAATATATCTGATAAATGCGGAGAATATCACAAAGCTCGGGCTTTATTGGACTGTGGTAGCATGATAACGCTCATAACTCAGCGCATGACTAGAAATCTTAATTTGCAACCAAAACAATGTTCATTAAAAATTACAGGTGTAGGTGATCAGCACATACAAAATTCTAAAGGTTGGGTCACAATAACATTTAGGCCCACACACCGTGACACGCCATCTATTACTACTACCGCTCATATTCTCAAAGACGTTACAGGTAATTTACCTTTGCAAAAAATACCAGATGTTGTACAAGACTCAGCTCATCAGCTCATTCCATTGGCGGATCAAGCTTATCATACTCCTGCGCCCATTGATCTCATTTTAGGCTCAGACGTTTTGGGTCACGTTTTGGATGGTACTAAGATTGCTTTGGGCCCGGGGAAGCCCATAGCCTTCGGCACGATTTTTGATTTTGCACTCATAGGACTCGTTGAGCACTCATGCGATTCACCTGTAGCTCAAGTTGGGTCTGCTCATGTTACTCATACTCATTATACTCAGTCGGCTCACTCTACACATTCTGCTCATTCTACTCATGATATTTGCAAAAGCCTGGAAAGATTCTGGGAGTCGGAAGAACCCCAGCCTCGTTCTGCTCATTCAAACCCGCTACACGAGCAAACACATATTCAGCTCAACCACCATTCGTGACGATTCAGGCCGTTACATGGTGACTCTTCCCTTCTTATCAGATGCACCCGTATTAGGTAGTACTCATGCTATTGCTCTACGTAGATTTCTCAATCTAGAAAAACGGTTGCAATCCGATCATACACTGCGACAAAAATATATAGAATTCATGAACGAATACATAAACTTAGGACACATGACACCGTGTCATCCGTCTACATTTACTCATAAACCTCATTATTATATTCCTCATCATGGCGTGTTCAAATCAGGTACTGACAAACTACGCACAGTATTTGATGGCAGTTGTAAGTCATCCAATGGAGTCAGTTTAAACGATTGCCTGCACACAGGTCCAGCACTTCAACGAGACATTGTAGATATTATTATATCATTCCGCGCACATCGTATAGTATTCAGCACTGACATAAAAATGATGTTTAGAAATATTCTCTTAAGACCAGACCAAAGACACTATCAGCTCATACTCTGGCGATCGTCTCCAGATCGACCTCTGCTCACATATGCACTCAACACTGTTACATACGGATTGCGCTCAAGTCCATATCATGCTATCCGCACATTATTACAATTAGCTGAATTAGGTCATCGCTATCCTCAGGCTGCCGAAATTTTGCGTAAATTTGTTTTCGTGGATGATGTACTTTGCGGCCATGACACCATAGAAGAAGCATCAGCACTCCAAACTCAGCTCATTGATTTGTTATCACTCGGTGGATTTAAACTTAGTAAAAGGACATCAAACACACCTCAGCTCTTACAAAGATTTCCAGACGATCAATGCGAAATGCCTAAAGACTTTGACATCAGCGCAGAGTCTCCATCAATTAAGGTTTTGGGTATTAGATGGATTCCCCAGTCTGATGAATTTACATATCACATCTCATTACCACCAGTTACCCACATTACAAAACGTTCAATTCTTAGCATAGTAGCTTCTCTCTATGACCCAAACGGTTGGGTTACACCCGTCATATTCCGCGAAAAAATACTTCTTCAAAGGTTATGGTTAAGTAAATTGGACTGGGACGATCCCACTCCAAATAATATTACAGATGATTGGCAGCGCATCTATCATGATCTTCCGCACATCTCAGATATACATTTTCCCAGACATATCGCTCCACACAAATTCAAATCAACATACTCACTTCACGGATTCGCAGATGCTTCGGAAAGCGGATTTGCTGCAGTGATATATTTACAAGAATCAGCTCACAACGGATCTGTTAACGTTCACCTCATAATTGCTAAATCTAAAGTCGCACCGATTAAAAATAAACTCACAATCCCCAAATTAGAGTTGTCTGCTGCAACTCTATTATCTCAGCTCATGTTGCGTGTCTCCCAACAATTGTCTGCTCATCTCACAATTACACATCACATTTGTTGGTCAGATAGTACCATAGTGCTTGCATGGATAAAAACTCCGCCCCATCGTTTACAAACATTTGAATCAAATAGAGTAACAAAAATTAACTCAAATTCACTCACACTTAAGTGGCGTCATGTACCTTCCAAATTAAATCCTGCTGACTGTGCAAGCAGAGGATTATCAGCTCAAGCTCTCTCCGCTCATGATTTATGGTGGTCTCCTCCTTGGCTCAAATTGCCAGAGGATACCTGGCCCAAGATGCCTTCAGCTCATACTCGACAAGACTTGCCAGGACTCAAACCAAAATACGTACCATGCAATTTCTCGATACCCGGTGTCGATAGTGATCTGTTCACTCGCTTCAGCTCTTTAGAAAAACTAACTGGTGTCACTGCCTACATGAGGCGATTCATTCGTAACTGTAAACTAAATTCAAACTCGCGACAACTAGGCCCTCTAACTGTAAGTGAACGTAGAGAAGCATTACTCTTCTGGATCTGCTCTGTACAGCAGAATGCATTCGCAGAAGATATTCACCGCCTGCAAACCGATAGAATCTGCACAGTACGACTACAACGTCTGTCGCCTTTTACGCAGGACGGTCTCCTCAGAGTAGGAGGTAGACTCACTCGTTCGGAACTCACATACGATGCTCAACACCCATACATTTTGCCTAGTTCTAGTCCGCTCGTAGACCTCATAATAGATGACTATCATCGCATACACTGCCACCCTGGCACGGACACGCTACATGCTATTTTACGTCAGCAATTTTGGATATTATCTGCCCGCCGCATTATAAGGCACAAAACGTTTAAATGCATAAGATGGTTCCGTTGCCGCGCTCAGCCCGAAGTACCTATCATGGCTGACCTGCCAGCTGATAGAGTCATACCTCAGCCCGTATTTAGTCACGTATCAACAGATTTCGCCGGACCGTTTCTGCTCAAATCAAGTCAATTACGTAATGCTAAGTTAATTAAGGGATATTTTTGCATATTTGTTTGCCTCACTACAAAGGCGGTTCACTTAGAACCAGTCTCATCGCTCACTGCCGAAGCGTTTATTGCAATATTACAAAGGTTCTGCTCACGTCGCGGACTTCCGGTATTGATACGTTCGGATTGTGGCACAAATTATGTAGGAGCTAGGAATCATCTACTAGAGGTACAACAATTTCTCAATGACAATAACGACGCCATTTCTCATAAACTCTCAACTCAAAATATAACTTGGTTACTCAATCCGCCTAAAGCCCTATGGATGGGAGGTATCCATGAGATTAATGTTAAATCCACAAAGCAACTTCTATACCGTGTTATCGGTGAGCAACACCTCACTTTCGAGGAATTCTTAACTCAGCTCACTAGAATCGAAGCTGTGTTAAACTCTCGGCCCATCAGTCCACTTTCCTCCGATCCCACGGACTATCAGCCCCTTACTGCTGGCCACTTTCTCATTGGCCGTCCGCTCACAGCTCTCCCCGAGCTGACTCTAGATGAAAGAGTAATATCTCCGCTCAAACGCTTTCAGCTCATTCAATCACTCTCTCAGCGCTTTTGGAACCTTTGGACCAAGTCCTACCTCCATACCCTTCAAATCCGCTCCAAATGGCTTTCCTCTTCCTCTCCACCCAAAATTGGAGAACTGATTCTGCTCAAGGACAATTTGCCTCCTCTACAATGGAAGATGGGAAGAATCTCACGTCTGCTACCTGGGAAGGATGGAGTCATCAGAGTTGTGGACTTGGACACGACTCAAGGCCAGCTGCGGAGGCCTGTCGGCAAGATTGCCCGGCTCCCACTGGATTCTGCTCAGGATGCCCCTCAGCTCGCCGCCTGTGCGGGCCCCCCAGGATGTTCGCGCCAACAGTAGCGCGACGTTTAGAATAAACACAAAGGACATCACTACGTGATGTATGGCCGACCGAAAGGGGCGCTGTCAGAGAGTGACGAACACTTGCATTTAGATCCCCTTCCGCGCCGGATGCATTTTCAGCTCATCCCGAAACCTAGTGAACGCGAACGCGTGTGCGCATATTTATTTGTGCTCGTTAATATAATACCAAATTCGCCGGCGAACCGCGATAAATCTATCGATAATCCGCTCAACGGCTGTGTAGTGTAGTGAGAAGAAACCTCCGCCCAGATACAGAACCACCAGCTCAACAATAAGGTCAGTCCTAGATTTCTCCAGCCCTCACATTAACCTATATACCTACTTCCCTCAGCTCAAAGTCGTATGTGTAAGTTCCTAGCTTACACAACAAGAGATAGGCAAACTGTTTCCTAAGGGCTTTGGCTTCGGCGACGGGCTTCGTAAGCCTAATAGCGCCGCTCTCCGAGTCGAACGTGTAAATGCGCGGGGCCGACAGTCTGATCTGGCATATCAGTGACAGCGCATTTTCACCAGCTCAAACCGCGTAAATAAGCTATGACGTAATATGTAAGACGCCGGCAGTCCAGACCGTGACGAAGTTTTAGTCGTTATTAGCACGACAGTTCGATTGACAGTCCAAACTACACAGATCCCTCCCGGTTCGGAACGCAGTCCGATCCGCGGTCCGAACTTACGTATGCAGGGCGCTATTAGCTATTTGAAAATGACGTTTAGGTAAAACGCGAATTAGTAGTTCTGTAAATTAGGTATACCAACCGTCTACTGAAACTAAACTAAAAAATATAACTGAAAACAAACTAGAATAATTTTTTTACCAAAATGTTTACCAGAAGTAAATGCAACAGGACTGAAAAAATCATGTCCTGTAATAAAATGTCATCGTCGCTTATTGTGTAATTTTATATATTACTAGCTGTTGCTCGCGGCTCCGCCCGCGTAAGTATAGTATCCCTCGGGAAGACCACTTTTTCGGTATAAAAAGTAGCCTATGTTTTAATCCAAAGTCTAAACTACTACCATACCGAATTTCATCGAAATCAGTTCAGTAGTTTTTGCGTGAAAGCGTAACAAACATCCACGCTTTCACATTTATAATATTAGTAAGGATATTATAATGCAATTCAAAGCGCCGAACATGACCGATCACAGCGCGATAACTCCCGAATGCAGTTTCGGTTTCGGTCGTAGTTCCGGCAGGTTTGCCAGTGAAACCAAATCTAAACTGAAACCGGTTTTTTTGCGTAAACTCGACCGAAACCAAAACTGAAACCGAACATTCGGACGGACACTACTTATTATAGTTTAGATTCCTTATACCTGTGCGGTGTCATGGCACTGTGCGTCAAGGGCTCGAGGCCTTCGTGTTGTGACTTGTGGACTGCTTCACGATCGTGATTTTGCACAGCACGGCGAAGTTGACGCGAACCGCTGCGGACTCAATAATTAACAATTATGTTTGCCAGACTACTCTACAAACTGCCCGATTTGGGCCGAAGCAAACCAAACCGAATCTGTACGTGTTTTAGCACTATTACGGAACCCTCCTCTGACATGTCCTGACATGCTCTTGGTTAGGTTATTTTTTAATTGTACGAATCCACAGGAATAAAATGAGTTCACTGTTATCTTTGTTATCCTTATTGATTACGGGCCGGCTCAACCGGATAAATAACAGGGCCACATATAAAACCAGTCTGACGTATATCGCTTGCTTCGCCACAATCCTGAATCGCGGTATCGAAGTTTCTGTAGTTCGGCGCTAATATATAATACTATATACAACAGCTGAAACGACTACAAGTGGGCTTCGGCCTGACCGAGCATACCATCTCGCTCGGTCGGGATACCTTTGGGACTTATCACCACATACCCACAGTTGTAAATATCGGGACAGCACTTGCAACCCCTCTGGTGTTGCGGATGTCCATGAACAGCCCTAATCGCTTTATTTATGGCATAGATCTGGAAACAGACTTATCTGAAGGAAGACTGAAATATGACGTGCCTCGACTTGCTATGGGGGGTGTATTTTTACAATATCACGACGAGATTATGGTATTAGGTCTTACAATAGACAGCAGCCTCACCTTTAACGCCCACGTAGGCAATGCCTGTAAGAAGGCCATCAGTAGATATAAGCAGCTTGCTAAGGCTGCCAGAGTAGGCTGGGGGCTTAACCCCCAGATAGTCAAGACAATATATATGGCCGTTATAGAGCCGACTATTCTGTATGCATCGATAGCGTGGGCACCCACCGTGGAAAAGATGGGGGTCCAGAAAAGGCTCAACTCCGTCCAACGGGGTTTTGCCCAGAAGATTTGCAGAGCATATCGGACCGTCTCCCTGAACTCTGCGATGCTGTTGGCTGGGATACTCCCTCTTGATCTCAGGATACTCGAAGCTTCGAGGCTCTATGAGATCAAGAAGGGAGTACCGCACCCGGCGTTGAAAGACAGGGAGGTGGAGCGAATGGCTCTAGCGATCGAGGACCCACATCCGGCAGAGCAGGTAGAGCTGAGGTTCGGGTTGGTAGACGAGGACTCTTATGCAGACGTGGTTAACAGCCAAGTCCATAGGATCTATACGGACGGCAGCAAGATTGAGGGTCGAGTCGGAGCCGCACTCTCGTGAGGTCGAGACGAAGGCCGTCAAGCTTGCGTTGCCGCCGTATTGTACCGTCTACCAAGCCGAGCTTCTAGCGCTCCAGAGAGCAGTAAGTATAGCCTCCAAGAGTGGAATGGCGAAGGTCGGTATCCTTAGCGATTCCAGATCGGCTCTCCAGGCAGTCACCCTTAGTTCCCCTCATCCCCTGGCAGTGCAAACAAGGGAGGCCCTCCGAAAAGCTGCATCGCAGAGGCGGGAGGTCTCCCTGTTTTGGATTAAGGCACACGCAGGGTTGAGAGGGAATGAGAGGGTTGACGAATTAGCCAAGGAGGCCGCGCTGCGATTGAAAAGGAATCCTGACTACGATCTGTGTCCTGTTTCATTCGTCAAGCGTATCTTAAGAGAGGATACGGTTGAGGAATGGGACAGGAGATACGAAGTGGGAGGGACGGCCGGAACCACGAAGCTCTTTTTCCCAAGCGCTGCTGCTGCATACAAGATAGTAAACAAGATAGACATTACACATCACACCACACAGATTCTGACCGGACACGGCGGGTTCGCCTTCTACTTGAACAGATTCAAGTTGAAGGAGGACCCGTCGTGCTCATGTCAGCCAGGAGTTGAGGAGACGGTTCCTCACCTGTTACTCGAGTGCCCGATTTTTGCTAGCAGTAGATATGATACTGAGCAAAAATTGGGCATATCGATTACGGGTGAGAGCCTGTCTTCCATCCTGGGGGGAAAAAGGAGGGAAATATTCCTCTCATATTGTAAAGAAATTACTGTGTACACAAACAGACAAAATTGTGATAAATTGGTGTGATAGTAGTTTAGGCTCTAGATTAAGACTTTTTGTGATATTAGGGTTAAGTTAAATGTGTGTGCCGTTGTTTTATTCTTGACATTTTTATTGAATTGTATTTCTATAATTTATTATTTATTGATTATTGTTTTTATTGATATTTTAAATTTGAATTTAAATTTACTGTATATTATTTTAATTGGATTTCATTGTATTTTACTGCGTTTTAAACTAAGAATTGTTGACTTTTTACCTATGTAAAAACCGACAAGTGCATAGTAACTTAACTATGCAAGACAATCATCTAATGTATATATAAAAAACTAGTTATAAGATTTGTAAAAAATAGAAAAAGAATCCAAAAGAAAAGAGAAAGAATAAAATATAAAAACAAGCCCTGATACTGTTAGGGGATGGAAAAAAAAAAAATGTTGACGGACTATGATCCGTGGCTACCACGCCACGACCAACTGAACACTCGTGCGGATTCCGAGACGACGTACAGCCCGTCCTCATCGAGGTCCAGCTCACGCTCAATCCCCGACCACACGCACCACCGTATGCTCACCGAGCCTAGCTTGTGCGGACAGAACGCCGCCCGCCCCGGGTCGCCCTCGGCATTCTCGCGGGGGTGTACTGGTACCCCCCCGCCCCAATGCCTTCCGATGGCGGCCTGCGGCGAGTCTGGGCCCCCGCCCAGCACAGCCGATCAGGGCTCGGCCAAACCGAGGCGCTCATCCCGCCGTACTGCGCAGGCGAGTGATCCACGCCAGCCTGCCGCACACCTTGGACCTGACAACGTCCTCCAGGCGGACATACTCCGCACCACCGCGAGCTCAGCCCGCCCCTCGCCGGCTCCTCAGCCGCGACAATACCGCGCTGCGCCGGCTGCTCAGCCGCGCGGCCCACACCAGCCCACCGCGAGCTCTCCGCGCTCGCCTGACGCTTCGCCGGCCCCACAGCCGTGCGATGACCACCGAGCCGCACCTAGTGCAGCCACGGAAATCCGCCCAAGCGTGCCGCACGGGAACCGTTACCGCGCGCCCACCTTCCCGCCACCGCCTATAAACTTTTCAGCGGTTTCCGGCCGTCGGCTGTCATACGCCGAGGTGAGTGCCTCCAGCCGCCCACATGTAGACAACCACAGCCCCCCCACACCGGCGCCGTCGGTAAGTAAGACGCCGCCACCCTCCTCTGCTCCCCGTTACCCGCCCCTGGTCGCTGAGCGAATCGACGACTGGGTACACCACTTCCGCTGTCTCCGCGACATACTGGGGCACATACCCAACGCCAAATATAACGGCCGTGCGATTCGCTTCTTGCCCCAAAGCGAACAAGAGTACAGGGTCGTTAAGCGCTACCTTACGGACCTGGAGAAGCAAGGACAAGCCTCCTGGTTCGCCTACTCGCTACCACAGGAACAGACAATCAAGGTAGGTATCAGGGGCCTACCTTCCTTTACAGACACCGGAGAGATCAGGGCCGGTCTCGCCGAACTGGGATTCGTGGCGGAGCACGTCTCCCTGATTCAGGCGAGGTCTAACCCCGGCGCCTGTCTATTCTTCGCCCTTATCGCCAGGGCCCCGGACGTCGTACCCGGCATATTCAAGGTATGTAATCTTTTAAATATGCCGGGAGTTCGCATCGAAGCCTGGCGGGGCCGAGGCGGCCCGGCCCAATGCCACCGATGCCACCAATGCCGGCACTCTAGCCACAACTGCCACCGGAAGGTGGCCTGTGTCCGGTCTGCCGAGGAACACTCCGTGCGGGACTGCCCCCGCTCCCCCTCCGAGACGCCCACCTGCGTAAACTGCAGGGGGGCCCACCCTGCAACCAGCAGACAGTGTTCGGTGTACCGTAGGGCTGCACGGAAACCGCGAGCCGATTATGCCCGCGCTCCCCCCCCCCCCCCTACGTACCTGCCTACTCGCCTCTCCCTGAGCAAAAGGCTCCTCCTCCTCCGCCGACTTCTACGTCACTCATGGCGGAGGCGAACGACCACACGCCAAGGTATGTCCCCCCCTCGGCTCCCGACGCCCCTGCGCAGCCTTCCAGGAGGAAAAAGCAGCCGAGCCCCAGGAGGAAAGTTGCCACACCCCCTGTGGCCTCCCCCTGTGATGCCGCCGCTATCCCAGCCAGCACCCAGCAGGAGCTGGAGCCTCTCACGCTCGCTCCTCTGCAGCCGGACTTCATGCGGACTACTCGGCGCTTGCGGCGCCCCCCGCGTGGACCTGCTGACTCCCCTGCGGCTACCACAGCCGCGGAAATAACCGCCTCCGAGCCCGCAAACCATGCGGCCGCTCCGCACTTGCAGCCTCCGGTGCTCGCTTCGCTGCCCCAAGAGTTGGTGCAAAGCGAGGCCCCCGCATTGACTGCAGAGCTTCTGCAGTCTCTCCTCTCCCTGGCCATGAACTGCTTTCAGAAACTTATAGCCGGGGATGAAGTTCTCCCGACCATCATGAAGGCCTTCGTAGAAGCCACCCCCATAATTGCCGCCCTTACCCAAATCTGGCTCCCCAGGCCCTAGCCCGGACCCGCGCCCAGATATCTCCGGTATCCAGAAGCTCCTATCAGAGGAGCCGATTGTTGATTGCCGGAGATCTGCGCCGCGCGTTCCGGACTCGGGACACTTACGCGTGCTACGCACTGCGCCCCCCCTCGCGCTCCTTGAACGTTTTAATTTGTCCTAAGTTGCAGGATCACCGAACTTCACAAAGCGAGCAGAAGCCACACGCCCGGCCAAAACACCGCCCCGCTGTCGTGGCACGCCTGCTCGCCAAACGGCACCCGCCCTGCTGACACCAGACGCAGGGAGCATCCCGGAGCCACGCTGCCGAGACGCCCCCATGCGCGGTGCGCCCCCCGTACACATATGCACCGCTGGATCGATCTTTTTCGTCATCATGGATACGTAAAAAATTAGAGTAATTAATATGAGTACCGTCGTGGCAGCAACGCGGCACAAGCGGCACGCAACATCAACGACGTTTACGGAGCTAACACTACAAACCAACTTACCACCTGTTATTGGTTTGCTCGCTTCCGTTCTGGAAATTTCGACCTGAAAAATAAACCTCGCGGTCTTCCGAAGACTTTGGTCGACAATGACGAATTAAAGTCGATTGTGGAAGCTGATGATACACAATCTACGGCTGAATTAGCAGCAGCTTTCGTCGTTAGCGTCAAAACAATATTGGTCTATTTGCGTCAAATTGGCAAGGTAAAAAGGCTTGACAAATGGGTGCCCCACGAACTCAATGATCGCCAGCGCGAAGTACGCGTCGAGACGTGCCTTGCACTGCTCAACAGACACACAAATGAAGGAATTTTGAACCGCATTGTTACCTGCGATGAAAAATGGATTCTGTTTACACAATGCCCTAAACGAAAACTTACCCCTAGAAAAGTGATGGTCACTGATTGGTGGTCTAGCGCCGGTGTGATTCATCACAGCTTCTTACCAAACGGGGTGAGCATTACTGCAGATGTGTACTGTGAAGAACTGAACACAATGATGGAGAAGATGGCACTTGGAGATCTAACCAGCATTGGTCAATCGCTCGTCTCCGCTGCTCCTGCACGACAACGGTCGACCTCATACTGCACAGCAGACGGTCTCCAAGGTGCAAGAACTGGGAAGCTCTCCGTCATCCGGCCTACTCACCAGACCTTGCGCCTACAGACTACTACTTTTTCCAGGATTTGGATAACTTCTTGGCGGGATAAAAATTCAATAGACGAGAGGCAGTACAAAATGCCATTAAAGAATTTGTTGCCTCCCGTCCAGCTGATTTCTTTAAGAAGGGCATTAATAAATTACCACTTCGTTGGCAAAGATGCATTGATTGCATGGGTGATTACTTTGATTAATACAAATAAAAAATACATGAAAAAAATTCGTTTAAATTTTTTCATACAAAACGGCAATTTCATAGGTAAAGACCTAATATATCACGAGCCATTCCCGAGCGTAGTTATAGGTACATAAATCGCTAAAATATTCATAAAATATTAGTAAAACTTATAAAAATAATCTGAAACTCGTGTGAGAAAATTTAGTCAAATATAATGTAAAAGAAATGTAACGAATCAAGTTTGTTTGAGCAGTGCGAGTGAAATAATAAGAAAAGTTTTTCGAACTAAACTTGTCAAGGAATATGGAATCTTATAAGAGCTTTTCCCTGTCGCACTTGGATGTTTTTGTCACATAAGTTAGTTATTTAATAAGTAATATAGATTTGAATCACGAATTGTAAAAAGTATTTGGATTTTATGTTTTAGTTTATTTTTATAATACCTACATCTAAAGTTATGTCATTTAATAAATATTTTTAGGGTCCGTAGTTTATTCATTTATCTGTTTGAGAGATATTAATTAACTTTATAGTGCAAGTTTTTGTTAAAATAGAGCGCCTCTGCTCTAAAAGCTAAACGGCTGGCTCGAAAATTCTGAAAAAATTCATGATGGTAGGCTATGTCATGAACTTTAAAGGGAAGCTTTAACGGCTTACAACTTTCTTAGTTTAGGAGCTATAGTGACTTAACTTGTAAAATGCGTTTACTTGAAAAACTTCGTACAAAAATAACGAAATAATAAGTAAACATGTAAAATATTGGTATTATGGTACGGAACCCTACGTGCAGGAGTCCGACGCGCACTTGGCCTGTTGTTTTTAATCTGATAAACGCCCGTACGAAACCAGCGACGGCAACTATAAAATTATAAGGGCCATGTATTTAAACTCGCGACAAAACAATCACATTTTGGGTGTGAAAAAACTGAATATTGAATACTAAATTACCATGTTGGCAAAAGAATGTAAGGAACTAAAAATTCCAAATCTGGCGACTAAATAATACCAGTTATGTTCACTGAATATTCCAAGCTGGCAGACATAATACATTATTTTAGCGAACAAATAACCATCTTGGCGACAATTTGAGAGGCCACATTTAATTTAAGAATAGGCACATATATTTTCCCTGATATAGTTAATTCAAAAAACATAATAAGCAGCATTACGAGCGCACATAAAAAAACGTAAAGGAGCGTACAAAATTCCCATTTTTTATTTTTTTCGGTTTCGGGGGTTTTGTAGATATTGTGTTATGAGATTCATTTTGAAATTTTAAAATGGCGGATATATATTTTTCGTAAAATTGATATGGGTGTCCATTACCAGGTTTTTGGGGGTGCTGGATACGAAAATGACATTCATTGTGATATTCCAAGGTCATATTTCATTCTATAAAAAATAATATGGGTGTTCTTTTGTAGGTTTGTGGTGGTGCTGATTACAAAAAAGTCATCCATTTTGAATTTTCAAGATGGTAGACATTAAAAAAATGGATATACCCTTTGTGATTTTGCATATTATGTCCTTTTCTAGGTTTCTGGAGTCACTGATGAAAAAAATGAAAATTACCTCCCCGCCAAGTAACTTCCTAATCACGTATTTTCTTCATGATAAGAAATTTTATTTGAAAATTCTAAATTTCCAAAAAATTCTATAGCTTACATAACTGGTACCTCGAACTACACAACATACTGTGATAATAATCATTAATCCTAATCAGCATCCGCAACAACTTTTTAATTAGTACTCATATAATTATTACCAAGAATGAAAATTCTCCATTTTGGAAATTAAAATTGGAAGACAATTTTGTAATCAGCACCCTCAGAGACCTGGACACCCATAATATTTATAATAAAAAAAATTACGCCATTTTGAAATTTCTAAATGGATTTAATTTTCATATTATTATGCACCCTCAAAAACCTTAAAAACGACACCCATACCAAAAGAAAACAAACTCCAACAGTATCCAAAAATGCGATTTTTGTAGCCTGCAAATTTAATTGTTAGCAGCCATTAATTTATCATCCCAATCTGGTTTTATAGCTACTTACATCGTTTAATGGTCACCAACTCGGAAATTAAGTGGCCAACTTATAAATTTCGAAGCCAATTTGGATTAAATTTCGCCACTTTTAACTATCGATTTTTGTATTTTTTGTCACTTGCGTGCTTTCGCCAGTTTTGTAATTTACTCGAGAACATATTAATACGCTACCAAATTCAGTAATACAGTATGCTCATGTGCAGTCACCAACTTATTTTTTTTTTTTTCGCAAGATTAATTATATCCCAATTATAAGTATCTCACTAACTCATAATATGATACGCCATAAGCAGCTCTTTGTATTATCACTAAAGGTTGCCTGCGATTTCGTGCGCACAAAAGTAAATCTCGCGAGAGCCGTACATTTTGTAGCGACAAAAAGCAGCCTATGCTCTACGAGGTCTAATATTTTATATAAGTGCCAAATTTAATCAAAATCCATCCAGTAGTTTCGGAGCCTATTAAATGCAAACAAATAAACAAATATTCCTCTTTGTAATATTAGTATTATATTATTTCATATTTGACTATTTTGTAATTATTATTATTTATTTTTTTACTTGAAAACGTAAATTTATTTCAATTATTAAAATACAATAAAAGGAAAGAAAAAATATAAAAAAGATATAAATGATTAATAAACTAAAAAATAATACTAAGAAAAGAAGACTTGTCTACAAATATGACTATCTCTAAAAATATTTATAAATAGAAAAACTTCCCCAGGTCGTCCCCACCTGGCAGAGTACCTAGCAAACTGATAGCATTGCCTCGTTGGATAGCCATGGCTATCCGTTGTGCCAGGTAGTTCCCGGCTCTGGGGTCTCGGGTGGCTTCAGTAAGCTTTTTTGATTTTTCTTTAAAAAGCTTATGTTCGCCCGGATCACATGCGCCTAGGATTACCACCCCAAACGGTTCAAACATGAAATCTCCGCAAAGGTTCTCATATTTGCACCGCTTGAGGTTCTTTGCTTGGTTCGCAGCCGCGCCTGCACCGTTCGAGGTGCACTGGACGTGGGACGGAGCAAGAGTATCGACACAAGTAGCGTCCCATTCAAGAGCCCGTCCCACACTCCAAGGAACCAGGGTCATTCCATCAGGCCTCCTGCCACCGTAGCGCCAGACCAGAATGCTCCATAATAACTGGCACACCGGCGGTGACAAGAGCCTGACGAATGAGGTCATGCAGGCTGTGATGCTGGGAAATGCGTCCAGCACTTCGTGAGCAACACAGCCCATGGTGACCATGGCAGTCGCGCCGCAAACACACTGATGAGGGACTGCATGGGGGGCACCGAGACCCAGAGCAGTGGCTAGCCGAAATGTATTGCGGCCCAGCAAGGTTCCAGTATTGGCAGTACCTGCAGCCAAACGCCCGACTCCCACTTCTCCACAGTCAAAAGACTAGCCCGTTCTGCAGGACTGGAAGACGTGTTAAAATGTCTATTCCGTACCAGTCTGTAGATGGGCTCGTCCCAAAACCTTTGGTAAAATGTGTTCTCGGGCACATTGCTGCCAGCACTAGCAATGTCCCAGCCCCCAGGCGTCCTTGGCCTCATCCGCAAAAGGAATAATTAAGAAGCAGGATGAGCGCTCTAATATTTTCAAAATCACTGCGTTGTTTGCATGGACTGAGGACAAGAACGCCGGTAAAGCTACGTCAGACGTTCGTCGAATGCCTAGGCCACCGAAAGCGGTGCTTGAGTCCATGAGCAGTGGTCAAAATTTATTTTAAGAATGGAAGAAGTATGTTTTATGGTGTCATCTAAACCATTGAGGAGTTAGGGGAACTTCCAAAGTTGGCAACACCCGTATGTTATTTTTGGAACAAATAAGCAGTATCGAATTAAGGTAAAAGCCATGTGACAGTTAATATGGAAAAGACAGTCTAAAGTTTCACTAAAATTTTGTAATTTACTGTTTATAAAATCGTAAAGGGAATCATCTAGAATAGGGGACCCTAAGAGAAGAAGTAAACCTTTTTCGATAACTGATAATTGTGGGGCTACTACTTTGAACCTGGATATAACGGCTTCTCTGTCCTGACAATTATCAGGGACAAAAAGCTCACATTTCCCAAAGTTCAATTCTAGGCCGATGTTTTGGAACTCGTGAATTAGTGTATAAAAGTCGGAGAGAACAGGTGATATATCGCTTCCAAGGGTCCCATTATCCTGGCTGGGTGTATGGCAAGACTGAAAATTGCTGGACCTAAAGGGTCGCCCTGTTGGCAGCCAACTTCTGATAAGATGAAATGATGTTTATAAATAAGTTTGGAGGGCTCCTAATAACATTGACGCATAAACGGCAAAATGGCTGGCGCTTTGGCTTTTATTTGGGCTAACATGGCGACCCTTAAACGTTAACTGAATTGAATACGTTTTTAACGTCCACCTTTAAAAATACACTGTCATTTTGGTTTTAATAAATGTGTGAAAAGAGTGAACGGCTGCCTCACATTACCTTTGCAGGCAAAACCAAGCTGCTTCGGTTGGAAGTAAGAAGCTAGTGAATTAATGGCCCTGCAGGCTATTTCGGCCGTGAGGTGCCGGTATTTCGAGCCGACAGCGGTCGGACGGATACCTCCCTTCTCTATTCCTCAAGGAGCAGAGGTTTGCTCCATACAAAATGTCAACGACATCTGATGCAACCCCCCCAAGAAGCATCAGGCTGTACAAATTTGTGACTTCGTGCAGGAGCTTCTCTCCGGCTTCCCCACAGCAACCGCTGGTGAGATTCTTCAGATGCTGAGGGGTGAGACCGTCGAGATCGCCTGATGAGCCCGGAAGAAAAGACATGATGGCTCCGTGAACACTGTCAACCGACGTTTAGAGGCCTGGTTCAGCATCAGTGATAGTTGAGGGGGATGTTAATTCTGAAAGGCTGAGGGTTTCTGGAGAGTTGCTAGCGATAGTGTCGTTCGAAAAAAGTAGCGTCGCGGCGCTAATTAATGTCTCCCTCACTTACTTTTTTTCAACATTTTTAAGAATGTTATTTTTATATGAATGAATGTAAAAAAAATGTAAATGTGTATTTTTTATCTTCTAAGTATAATGTATATTGAATACACTTTTTCATGCTTATTAGTATGTTACTATTATATTTTTTTCTATTTGAGGTTTGTAAATAATAATTATGTAAATATCGTTTATTTCAAAAACCATTATACAGCCTTTAAACCACTATAACGCCTCTAATCACTAATAATAATCGATATTAGATAGTAATATAACGTTATCTCAATTAAACTAATTTAGCTTTGTAAACTCAAAATCTACAATTGAATTAAGTAATAAATCTAATGAGATCATAATATTTAAAGCGAAACACGTCTCAATCCTGCTAAATAAATTAAAGTGTCTAATGGGAAAATACCGCAACTCCAAGAAGCCGTTTCAAGATTTAAGTAGCTAAAAGTTCTCTGTCTATAATTTTTATGTGCAGTTTTGTAATTATATGCATTTCGAAGTCACAAAAAAGTTGACATATTTTTTTCAAGATTTGTGTAAAAACCTACATACCTACTTACATGAAATACAAAAAGATTTACTATGGAAAGTATGAACTTATACGCGCAAGCTTCGGAGATATCAGAAATTTTGTACGTAATATGGCCATACATTTCCTAGCATCATTAGTAGCGTGTGACGTCACCTGCTTGTACGACTTTTGTATGGGCCGTTTTTACAAGAGTCACAAAAGTACTTCAAACAATCCGCAGTATATTTGAAAATATTGATGTTTAGTATACTATTCCTTTGTTGAACTGTCTTATTTTTCAGAGCACTATTCTTTTATGTAATAAAAAATTTACAGGAAAATACCGTGTTTCGCTATTAAATTAGAGGCAGCGGACTGATGCTTTTGGTGTGATAATTATTATAAAAATTAAATACAAAAGGTAGGTCAAGTCTTTTACGCGCAAAAAGTTTTCAGACCTCCAAGTTGTCAAGTCTAACGACCGAATACTGAAACGCCAATCAAAATTAAGAGCCCTTCTTTTCACAGGCTATCGCTGTCTCTGCTAGACGAAATGACAAGGATAGCATGTGACTTGAGCGTCACTTAATATAACTATAGTTCCTGTGTTCGGTCGTAAATCAAGCTATTTACTAATTAGTTACACATTAATACAGTAACTGCATAGTGTATTTAAATTTAAATATTGAATAGTGGCTTTACAATGAGCACAAAGTAATAAAATATATCCGATTTATAACTATTAAGTTTTAAAAATGCATTTTTAAGTTTAGAAGGAGAGTCCACGGTCTAAAATAAAATATTCTACATCTTCTTAAATGTAGATCTTTACATAAATAGGAATTACAAAGTTGATAAATCACTAGTTTTCATAAATTTTGTTACTGCGAAATCGCAAATATAAATATCTAAAATTTATTTTGTCCAATATCGTAGTCTGGCATAAGCTTAAAGTTTCTAGGTGTGCAAGAAATAATATCCTACCACTATTATGCTACTGCTATATATTATAAATGTGAAAGTTTGTGAGGATGGATGAATAGATGTATGGATGGATGGATGGATGTTTGTTACTCTTTCGCGCATAAACTACTTATTGGATTTTGATGACATTTGGTATGGTAGTAGTTTAGGCTCTGGATTAAAACATAGGCTATTTTTTATCACGAAAACTTCCCGTGGTATACTTTATTTAGGCGAGCGGAGCCGCGGGCAAAAGCTAGTGCCTTGAATATTGAATAATGCTGACCGTGAGTCATTACAAAAATATCATACAAAAATTATTATCCTTCCTTTAAGTAGTACCGTAGTCGGGTAAAAATCGCGATTTTACAACTTTCTATCTCGTAGGCGGGTTGCCCTGCCTCCTGGGAGTTTGCGATGCCAAAAACGCCATTATTAGGGTGCCGTAATACTCAAGGAACCCTTATAGTTTCGATCTGTATGTCCGTCTGTCTGTTTGTCTGTCTTTGTTTGTTTGTTGCGCTTCTAGCTTCTGTAATTATGAAAATAAATGTATTAAATTTACTATAGTTAAAGACTGTGAATAGATCTCGGTTTTGGCATCATAAAGTTATAATAATTTTACATTTTAATAAGTTTAACAAATTATGGAGAGCCTCTCCATACATGTAAAGTGCGGATCAAAAATATTTTTTCATTCTCCCCCATGTGGGGTATCGTTGAATAGGTCTTTTAAAATAAAGGTAAGGTATTATACATGACATTATTACATTATTAGAAAATTTCATTTTTTGTGCTCATAAGATTATGCTAAATACTCTTTAGGAAAATTATTTTCAACGAAATCGGACAGAAATTTTTGAAGTAATTTGAATAAACCTATTATGCGTTTATAATTACAGAACCCACTTTAGACATGTTCTGACACGCTCCTGGTTAGTTTATATTATATGTCTTTGTACTGGTATTCAATTAGTGATATGTAAGCCTACAAATACATAGGAACATACTGAAATATGTTCCCTTGTATAAAAATCACTTAAGTAGAAAAATGTTAATAACAATGCTTTTAGACTAAGCGGAAAAATAATACAGTGTATTGTGTAAGATTAAAAAAGGAAAAATCCACGCAAGGCACTTTCATATACTAACAAAAGGGATTAAAGAAACTCATTAAGAAAAATTTACTTTGTGTGCGTGCGTGCGGTAACTCATGGGCCATGATCCAGTAGATAAAAGTTAATATATCCCTTTACTTTCGTGCGTTTTCGGTGAATGCGACAAAATCACGCTATCATGTTGTAAATACTAACGGTGAATTCACACCAAAACGAAACAATACGCGACATGGCGCTGCATTTTTAAAGATGGCTATTAAAAATTGATCTTTATTCATTACAAAAGATACACGATTCATTGTAAGAGTTTGAACGTCGCGATGCATCGTGCTGCACAACGAATGTGCGGTGTATGACTGATGTCCTATGAAATGTGTATCTTTTTGTGTAGTGAATAAAGTTCAATTTTATATAGCTATTTTAAAAATGCATTGCCGCATATCGTCGCGATGTGAATTGACTCTAGCGCTATCGCACTTTTATGATTTTATTTCCTGTTTTCGCGAGCATTTAAATGGCGTTACAACTTACAGCGCATGGAGGTAAATAAAACTTTGCAGTTGTTTGCCGCCACTTAAAAGTTATGCATTGGCTAACAAAACAACCATTGATAAAATGGTTTTGTTCACCCACAGCGATTTTATAGGACTCAATTAGTTCTAGGTAAAGTAAAAAGAGTATTTCTTAAAAATAAATGTAAAAATCTATGATAAAAATCTAAATTAATTTTATAAAGAGGTAAAGTTTGTGCGGTTGTGAAATAAAACCGATTTTAAAAATTCTTTTACGAACAGAAAGCTACATTATTTGTGATTGTGAGCGAGCTAAATACATATGAAATTATAAAGGTATAGAGTAAACTCCAATTTCCTACGGGCGAAGCTGCATGCTAAGGCTAGTATATTTGTCAAAAAAATGTAGCTTAGAAACGAAGGCAAGTTAACTACGACTGAACTACCGGCAGTGTGGCACAATATAATTATTACTAAAAGCCGTCCTGTGGTCGAAATTTGCCGATGATAATAATTCATATTATAATTTTTAAATTCGAACTTTTTAGGGGTTCTTTTGCCACTTTAAAAAAAAAGTAAATTTAGACATAAAAATTGTAACAAAATTGTATACCCATCAGACGCAAGGTA
The DNA here is from genome assembly GCA_037179445.1 of Phengaris alcon alcon. NCBI lineage: Eukaryota > Metazoa > Arthropoda > Insecta > Lepidoptera > Lycaenidae > Phengaris > Phengaris alcon. Next base: position 1,876,440 of record JAYRCH010000085.1, on the reverse strand, counting down.
ATGTGTTATTAATCTAAGGTATGGTGTGTATTGTTGTTTTTTATTCATTTAATGTATTTCTAAGCATTATTAAACATATGATTTCTACACACCTTCCTCCACACAAACATTAACTGGGCCATAAATCATACTCCTCCGTTCGACTCTTAGACATTTGGACTGCACTGAAAGTTTTTGCTTCACGTATTAATATATAGGTTTATCATGATGATGATGAACCTAAAAGGACTCCAAAAAACTCGTAAAAAACGAAATGTTAACGTTGTCGCTGAAAATATGTTACGTAATTTACGTGATGCGATACGTACTCTGAATTTAACGCGGGTGAAGCCACGGGTAAAAGCAGCTAGAAAACCCACTTCAGAATATATAATATTATAAAATATTACTTTACGGTTACGGTATTGTAATTCTATATTAAATTATTATCATACTATCCGAGGTGGGTTATTGTCTTCAGTCAACGTTTAGCGTCACGCAACCAGCGCTGCGGTAGCTTTCAGTAACGAGACTCCTTTTAATTAAAACTCTACAATTGCGTGACGTTTTGACGCCGCCAACTTTGTACATAAACCGACGTTATAATAGAGAATATAAAATAATATTCCGCCTGTTATCCCAACTGCGAATACTGCTTCTTTAATTAATATAACGCAGCTGCTGGATTTTGCCACGACTTTTTAGCGCCTTATAGCCTGTGAAAAGCGATTTATTTAATAACGACATGTCAAGTCTATATTTATTCAGTCGGAACAATCGTTATAGTTTATATAAGTAAATTAATTATTTTTAAACGAAAAAAATAAATAAACAGACTTCCGAAACAATTAAGTGCATCGTTAAAAATGCACTAAAAAGTATAAAATAATTATTATCATAGGAAAATTCTCCTTTTTAATTCAGCTAAAATTTAACTATTTATCTACTCAATCTTCTTATCTTTGAAGTCGATAGCGGCCAACTTAAACGTGAGGTCTTGTTGCCCGTTATAGATTATGTATAATAATTATATTCTAGTAACATGGCAAAATAAATTGAATTTGTATTATATTGGCAATTGTATTTCAAAATAACCATTTATTTGTTATAATATTATGGTTATTACCATAAAGTTATAACAAATAACATGAAATATTATTATTATCATGAAATTGTAAGATTTAAGTGGCAATTGATAAATTACTTACCTACTAAAATATTTCTGTATTGCGATTAAAAATATAATATTTAATATTTTCAAGTTACTTTGAAATTATATACCCAAAACAATGCTAGTGGTTTTTTATAGAACATTTTATGTAAACTCTTATAATAACAATAACTCTTATAATTATCATATTCTTACAATAATTGAATAAATATTGTATTTCTACTTCCGCTATGGTGACATCCTGTTAAAAATAAAATTAATGTCTCATAAAATTTGTTTTATCACTGATATTATTTTGGAAAAATTCAGATCTATTTTTAATTAGTAAAACTTTAATTAAATTGGAGTAATAATTTACGATACTTATATTTGATTTTATGATTTTAGAACAGGAAGTCTGCGCACTTCCACCAAAATGGTGAATAACGTAGTTAGGGGCCGGATATGGTAAATTTCTCTAAAAGGGCGCCCTGACATTTAGTGTTGGTTGTGTGGTTCAGGTATGTCTATGTTGGATTAAGAAATAAGAAATTAAAAATATATATAATATTAAATAATATAAATATATATAATATTCGTTAAGTCCGAAATGCTAATACATGTTTGAGAGCCGTGCTTCGTGCGATGACAGAGGCACTAAATGGGCCGGCTCGACAGGATAAAAACCACTGGCTCACAGGAAACCGGCGTGAAATAACGTAACTTGTATGAGCAGTGGTGTAAGGACTATCATAATTAAATAGTAAAAAATAATACTTAACATTTTGTAAAGAAAACACAATTTTATTGAAATATATTAAGTAAAATCAATTTACTAATCCGTTTAAACTCTAAGCTCCTATGATCTATAGCAATAATCCATTGATATAAATAATATAAATAACATAAATAGCAGTTAATTTAAAATATAAGCAACTTAAGTTAAGTACTTATCTTATTGTATCCTTTAATCCGACGAATTGGTACTCAGAATCAGATATTACTGATAGGAGGCGGAGTATTAGTGCACACGACGGCGCTCCAAACAAAAAGTTCGCTCCCATGGGACAGCTCGCCTTTAAAAAGCAACATGTGGGAGTGTTTACCCCCACTCTGCCCCACATTTGACTACCAGAAATATTAAAACAAAATATCAAAATAAGTTGTAAATTCATAATTAATTAATTATTACATTATCACATCACATTTGTTGCTTAATTATGCTATTTACTGTACTTTTTAATTTTTTAACATTAAAAAGATCTTAACAGGAAATGTGTTTTTATTTCTAAGCAGAATGACAACTTTTAAGTGTTATTAATAGAATATTAGTTTAAACAGTCACTCTAAATCAATGTAATAAGAATCTTATACTTGCATGTGTTGATTTGTAAACAAAATGATAACACTTTAAAACTAATCATATAAATTGATTGATATTATCACTATTAATCATAAATTTATTCAATAATGTTATTCAAATAATTATTTGTACTTAAATTAATCAATTGATTATCCGTGATCTCACACTTGGGTTATTTTTATTCGAGTGAGGTCACCGGAGGTCGGGGATTTGCGTTCCTGGTCCATGACCGGGAACGCAAATCCGCACCACCTGAGTTCGAGTTTTTGTCACTACTCGCCGTGAAGAAGTCAGGTACAATTTGTATGGCATCGTATTAGTTACCATTGTTTGCCACTAGGGGCGTTGTTTCGATGACATTCAAATTGTTGTTAATTTCTTCTCGGCGAGTTGTGAGTAGTGACAAAAATCGCAGACAGAACACTGTTCATCAATATCTGTCTGCTTGTTTCGGGGTCCTCCTCTCATAAAAAAAAAAAATAAAAAACTACAAACGAACTCGTTCAATTCTAGATTAAAGGATTAAGGCGTAACTTAATCTCTGCCGTAAGTATAAGCAAATACTTTATAATGTCCAGGTAATTACGCCGTTACAGTAAACTTAACTCGTTTTCCCGTCAAAACTGTTATTCCGTGGAATAATAATGTTTATCTTGGCTAATTGCTGAGAATTTGTTCGCGACAAAGGTTCGCTCCGAATTGACGTCAAATAATTAAGTTTGGTTTAATTAACCATCGATTACTTTACCAACAGTTTTCAATCTCTGTATTATTGAGCGTTACCATTATTTCTAATGTTTAGATATAGAAAAGTGTGGTCAGAAATCGAGAACATTTCAAAGTTACCTACCTTAATATCTAGATACTTTGAAATGTTCTCGATATCATATACCACGTCACTGAACACTTCATAAAATACCGGACAAGTGCGATACGGACTCGCCCACCAGTTAGTAAAGTGACGGGACTTTGTCCAGAAAGGGCAAATTACGCGCGTCAATCGCGGCAAATACACGCGTAGATGCTGGACACATCACGCAATGTATAGCGGCCTGGTACTCAGTACGTGCTCCCACTACGACGTACCATTTCGCGGCGAAATTGCTCTTTCTGGACAAGGTCTTAATTGCTTAGTAGTGACCAGCGTATATTGTATATAATTGTAATTAAATTACCACATAATAAAAATAATATTTTATATATTTTTTTTTTTTTTTATTTACTTTATAAAATTATATTATTGCTATACTTTACAATATAAAGTAATAGAACATGTCCTAAACGCCAACAACTATATTAAAAATGGATTTTGCCCGTGGCTCCGCCCGCGAAAATACAGTATCCCACAAAAACACTGTACTTTTTCGGGATAAAATGTAGCCTATGTGTTAATCCAGAGCTCAAACTACTACCACACCAAGTTTCATCAAAACCTATTCAGTAGTTTTTGCGTGAAAGAGTAACAAACATCCATACGTCCATCCATCGTCACAAACATTCACATTTATAGTAGTACTAGCTGTTTTCCGCGGCTCCGCCCGCGTAAATATATCGGGTATCCCGCGGGAATACTGTATTTTACGGGATAAAAAGTAGCCTTTGTTATAATCCAGAGTCTAAAAACTACTACCATACCAAATTTCATCAAAGTCCGTTCAGTGGATTTTGCGTAAAAGAGTAACAAACATCCATTCATCCATCCACACAAATTTTCACATTTATAATCCTACTAATATTATTAATGTGAAAGTTTGTGAGGGTGGATCGATGGATGTATGGATTGATGCTTATACTCTTTCACGCAGAAACTACTGAACGGATTTTGATTAAATTTGGTATGGCAGTAGCTTGAGCTCTGGATTAAAACATAGGTTACTTTTTATCCCGAAAAAGTACGGTGTTCTCGTGGGATGGTGTATTTACGCGGGCGGAGCCGCGGGCAACCGCTACTATTATATGCAGTAGGATCTAGTAGGATTACCACAGTACAATATTATTAAGTTAATAAAAAAAATATTGTCATAATTTACAGTATAAAAGTAAATGTACATAATTTACTGTTATACTGTACATGCAACAACAAACAGGCTTCGTTGTTGCATCTTCAAATACAAAATCTGAATTTTGTCTCGGCTCAAAGTTTTTGCTAGCATATGGTATAAAGTTTAAATGACTGCCATGAAACTCGAACGAGATTAAAAATATTTATAAACTCTAGAAAACATTTTTCTTTACATTCAAGTGTTTAATTAAGAAGTTCATGTGAACGTGCGGTGGAACGTTACTATAATTTATTATGCTACTCCAAGAATTTATTTTTAGATTGGTAAAAATTATTGTCATATTGTTATGACAATGAATTGATGAAAGTATTCACACCGCCGATCGGTTCACGAGAGATGACCACTTTTTAAAAGGCATTTTTTAAGTATCCTTGGTCTTGCGAGGTGATGCGCTGGCGGACCACCAGCAATTACAATAGTAACAATATTATTTTACCAACAATTATTATTAAAAGTTATTTTTTAATGGCTGTACGTAGCGCGCAGACGGCTGCCATTTGTGGTCATCTTTCGTGAATCGAACAATACAACTTTTGGAACGAAGTTCCTTATCTAGCGTTGCGAAAGGGGGCTAGACGGAAAAAAATTAAAACTAAAAGTTGTAAAAACACTTTTTGCTATCGTTGTAAGCCGTGCGGCGTGCGCGTGTTTCTCTGTCTGTCTCTCTCTCTCTCTCTCTCTCTCTCTCTCTCTCAGTTATTACGAAAATTGAGCCTACTGATTAAGTTTATATTAGGTCTTTACCTATGAAATTGCCGTTTTGTATGAAAAAATTGAAAGGAATTTTTTTCATGTATTTTTTATTTCTATTAATCGAAGTAATCACCCATGTAATCAATGCATCTTTGCCAACGCAGTGGCAGTTTATCGATGCCCATCTTAAAGAAATCAGCTGGACGGGGAGGCAACAAATTCTTCACAGGTATTTTGTACTGCCTCTCGGGTATTTAATTTTTTCCCCGCCAAGAAGTTATCCAAATTCTGGAAAAAGTAGTAGTCTGTAGGCGCAAGGTCTGGTGAGTAGGGCGGATGACGGAGAGCTTCCAACCCCAGTTCTTGCAACTTGGAGACCGTCTGCTGTGCAGTATGAGGTCGCGCGTTGTCGTGCAGGAGCAGCGGAGACGAGCGATTGACCAATGCTGGTTGGAGATGTGCCAGCTTCTCCATAATTTTGTTCAGATGTTCATAGTAATCATCTGCTGTAATGCTCACCCCGTTTGGTAAGAAGCTGTGATGAATCACACCGGCGCTAGACCACCAAACAGTGACCATCACTTTTCTAGGGGTAAGTTTTCGTTTAGGGCATTGTTTAGGTGCTGTACCAGGATCCAACTAACATGCTGAGCGTTTGCGGTTATCAAACAGAATCCATTCTTTTTCATCGCAGGTAACAATACAACCAGACCGGAAGCGAGCAAACCAATAACAGGTGGTGCGTTGGTTTGTAGTGTTAGCTCCGTAAACGTCGTTGATGTTGCGTGCCGCTTGTGCCGCGTTGCTGCCACGACGGTACTCATATTCCATAATTACTCGAATTTTTAACGTATCCATGATGACGAAAAAGATGCGATGAAAATGTAACACTAATCAGTAAACAAATGACTACTTTTGGAAAAAGAATTCCATGTTTTTTAAATAAAATTGATTCGAAATTAGAATTCTTAGCCAAACAAATATTATTTTGAATTGAAATGGCCAGTACTGCAGAACGGCAATTTCATAGGTAAAGACCTATTATTACATTATATTTGTTAATAATAAAAAAATATATATTATAACTTAAAAAAAAAAAATTTTATTACAATTCCTTCACTAATTCATCGAAAGGAACTTCGTTTCATCCGGGTGTCCCTTGACACCTCTCAAGTTTTTTTTTAAGTGTCATTAATTTATACGTGAAGCAATAATTTTCTGTACCTACAGTTTTAAGAGAATTGTGCAACTGGAGGTGTATGAAATTTGGCCGGAAAATCAAAGTTTATGTCGAGAAATGTATGCATAAAGCTAATATGTTTTAAACAATGCTTAGAAATGCATACCATTTATAAAAAGTACCTGGGTAACCGAGCTATGCTCGGAGCTCTAGTAAATAAATAAAAAAAAAAGATCACAAAAATATTTTACCGGGGCTTGAACCTACCACATTCCGAATTTCTGAACAGCGCAAAAATTTATCAAACTGCCAAACGGATTGACATTATAGTCGAAATTATTGATACATTGTTGCACGACGAAAGAAAAAACATATACCTTATATATATCTTAAAAATGAGCAGTTTCCAGGGATAAAACCTAGCTAGACCGATTTTTCTCATATATATCACTACTTGCATACTAAATTTCAGCCGTTGCCGAGATTTTGTTACACGTTGACATTTATCCATCTGTCATTACATTTACATTTTATATTTTATAACTAAGAGGCAAAAGAACCCTTGTAAAGTTCAAACTTAAATTATTTTTATACAAAAATTAAGAGGCTATTTCTCTACTCAATCGAGTAGAGAAATAGCCAAATTTAAAAGGGGAATTATTTAGAAAATAAGATTTTAATTTTTTTGTATATAATAATTTTTCCCTTTTTAGTTATATTTATTATATTATTATTAACACATTTTAAGAAAGTTATTAATACAAAATGCCTTGGGTATTCTCATAAAAAAGCGGCATAAAATAACTCAAGCGTTATTTTATACCGCTTTTCTGAGAGGCCGTGGTATTTCTCCAGGTAAGTATTACCGATCTCTGGACCTAATAAACAATCACCAGTGATGATAATGATTAGACACTATATTATTAAATAATTATTATTATCTATTGTAGTAGTCAGCGGAAAAAATGTAGCAGTAAGCATTCAATATAATATTGTAGTGATGATGATGATCTCTAATATAATTTTGGCAAAAGCAAAATTTCAAAGACATTGATATCGGTGCACTAAACTATGAGGAATACCTATGTCACCATAATAATATTATGTTGGTGTTTGTTGAGAAGATGGTGGTGATTATGATGATGATTACATAATGGCAATTATGCTTGCAGTTCTTTAAACAATGCCGAAATTTCTAAATATGTATCTTTAAAGACTGAAGAGTTCTGTTCAGTGCTTTTGGATCTAGGGTATACCTTGGCACAAAATAATACTTTTTGGTAGCATATGCTTGACTTACTTCAATAAAAGTCGAAAGCACTATAAATGTCCTTATAAATTTTGAGAAGTTCTCTCGATTCCTTATGGATCCACTGAGAAGTTCTCTCAATTCCTAATGGATCCACTTTTTTGACTAATGGGACCAATTTCGAATTATATTCTTTACAACAACAATGGAATTTTAAAACGGCAGAGTAATGTTCAAATATATACGTCTCGGTGTAAAATACTTACCGAGAAGCAGGTACCTATTTATAATAGGTATATAATGGTGACGATGGTGGTGATGATGATGATTACGATAATTGACATAGTGGCATATGCTTGCAGTTCTAGATAAAGCCGAAATCCCCAAACATGTATCTATTAGGACTCAGGAGTTCTGTACTGTACTGTTGAATCCAGGGTATCCCTTGGTGCAAAATCTTACATTTTGGTATCGTATACCTGGACTACTTCAGAAAAAGTCGAAATCACTATATTATGTCCATATAAATTTCAAGGAGTTCCCTCGATTCCACACGGATCACTTTGGTGTCAATATAACCAATTTGGGATTTTACCCTTTACAGCAAAAAAAAAATTTTTGAAATCGGTCCACAGATGGCGGAGTAATCGTTGAGCATACAAAAAAAAAAAAACAACATATACAGCCATACATATAATGTAGGGGACGCCTTAGACATGTCCTGAAATATTCTTGGTTAGGTTTTATATAACATTATGTTACACACTCATTGTGGGCGATATCATGGATCCGGGGTAGAAAATAAAGTCTTCGTTGGAATCACTTGTTAATTTATTACGATATTAAAGTAATTTAGAAACAAAATGTTAAACTCAATGTATAACCGCCTCCTTTTTTGGAAGTCGGTTAAACATATATTTAATTATTATGATCGCTAAAAATATTGAAACTAAAAATTTAAGTTATCGTCTGACCACAGGGCGAGTTAATTACCTAATAGGTATGCAGGTGCTGCTTGGTGTGCCTTATCGAAATCTTATTACATATTATTTAATCGAAAAATCTACCTTCAAAGTTATTCAAAGACGTAAGAATCCTATCAAAAGTTTAATTCCAAGTTTGTCGGGGATTCAAACACAGTTTTTATTGGCCTTACGTTTGATTTTCTGGAATACATGGCAGAGAACTGGAGGAGAATTTGTTCGTTTATCCAGCGATTTTTCTTTTTAGTGTCTAAATTATTGTGTGTGTTATATATCTTATGTACAATTACAACCATTAGCACAGTACAAAGAAAGCCATTACAACCCATTCAGCAGTTTGTACTTGAGTGAATTATAACAAACATACATTATAACAAACATTAGTAAAATAGTGATAGATCAAGACTGTCTCACTGTGTGGGAGAAAGATAAATGTCGGATCAATTTATATTACCTTATACTACTCGTATTGTGTTAATAGTAAGCACTACCTCTGTGCTACCTTTCTACATAATACACTTTGGGAGACAATGCACGTAATTACCATTATTCATTACGTCATAGTATCATCGATTAAATCTCGTTTGGACTTACAGGCTGTCCCGATCGGGATCGTCAAATCGTGCGCTTGTGATCACAAGCGTACGATTTGACGCGTATGCGAAATGAGTAAGCGTGTTAATCGAAGCGAGATTATAATAATATATAAAAAAAAACAGAATTGAGCATCAAAATGTATGGGATCTGGCCTTTCTGCCAAGGTGCTATCGCTAATTACGATGACGAAGTAAGAAATCAAAAATGTAACTTAATGACGTATCGGACGTTATGTCACTTAGCGAACGTTATGTCAATCCCATATATTTTCAATTTCGAAGATCATCATTGAATTAACGATGCCATGTTGGCTAAGCTCGCTGGCATAATATGCATCGCTAAGTGACGTAGTCATACATAAGTCACTTAGCGATGCTTATGTCAAATTCCGTACATTTTGGTTTTCGAACTTCTTCGTCGTAATAAGCGATGACATGTTGGCTATCCCTCAGAACTGCTTATGATTAGTAGTCAATTTCGAACCATACAATAAGCTACTATATAAGGTTTGGTAAAATCAATTACGGATATTTTGAACATATGATCTACTGCTTATATGTAAAGACGTTTAGGCAGAAAAATAATTTAAAAAATCGAAAAAGAAAATACTAAACAAAATTACATTACGTTCGTTACGGCGCTACGGAGGTCATTGCCATCACACTTGATTGAATTGATATTATTTAGGCAAAGACTTTGCTTTCGCTTTAAAGTCAGCTGTTTCAGTGAGGTTAATGACCTCAGCTCCTTATGAGCGCAGTGAAATTTTGTATAGTATAATATATTTTATTACAAATTTGGATTGTTTTTTTTCCTAAATGTCTTTACGTAAGTCCAACAAGTTGATTTTACCAAACCTTATATACGACTCGTCCACATGTTTAGTTGACAGTTTGCCTCGGATTGCGCCCAAACCCCAGTCGACCACACATTCACGTGCACAGATGCGACTCACACCGGCTAGAATAAATCACCTTTAACTCTTTGTTGGCAGAAGAGCAATACGAAATCCGAAACGTCTTTCCGGACAATAAACCTTCAGTATAGCTATTGAATCAACGAGACTTGAATTTACGATAAAATAAGATTTAATTCAGACTTCGGTAGCCTGAGCCAAAAGATAAAAATGAATAAAAAATCAGCCCGTGTAAGCAATCTGCCTTGATACAATGTAAAACGCAGTATGAGAAATTTTAAAATTATGTACATTTAAGGAGGCGTTTCCAACATATTGTATTATTTTACAGCAGCCTAGGCCGGATTAACATTTATTAAGAAATGTTTTGTGCAATAAATCCAGACGGTAACCAAATAAATTAAAACTTATAAAAAACTTAAAACTTATACAGCAATAGCTCCCCACACCGATTTCGGTGACGGTGGCCAGTTTCATTGAAACCAGGCCAGCTACGCAGGAGTTATTTTATAGTGCCCAAGTGTGTGCGCAGTACACAAGAACACTCTCCCTTCCTTTACTCTCGTAACCCAGTGGGACGGATAACCGACACGACTGGCGAGAGATCAGGCGCAGGTCCGACTTTTTACGTGCCCATCCGACGCATGGATCATCTTTCTTGTCAGACAATCAGGTGATCAGCCTGCATTGTCCTAACCAAACTTGGAAACAATTTTTTTGTTGTTCCAATGCGGGAATCGAACCCACGACCTCCAAGTCGAAAGCCAAGCTCTAAACCACTAGACCACGGAGGTTGTTACAGTATACAGTATTCTTTAAGCGAAGTAACTACTCCTGAAATACTGTAGTGCCTGGGACAGTTGGTTTTTTTTAAATGTCGTATGGTTGCCCAAGCACATACGGCATTCTCACAACACAGTCAGCCTAGTCCAGAGGAATGACTGGTCAATACGTCTGGGGCCAACCATGTGCGGGTTACCTCACGATGTTCCTTCACCGTTAGAGCGTCCGTATTGTACTTTAGATCTGAAAAAGTCTCATTGATACACGCCACAACCTGGGAATCGAACCTGCACTCTCTCGTGTGCGAATCAAACGGTCTACCCACTAGGCCACGGAGCTCTGTGAACCTTATAAACGCGTTAAGATTCATGCATAAAAGTAAAACACTACTTATATTGTTGTAACAATAAAAATATATTGTTGTATTATATCAGCCATCTTTGGATATTTTAAACAAACAAATTACAACTTGAGGTCAGAAAAGGACCTCTTTTTTTAAAAATTGGATAAAGAGGTTCTGGAACATTGCTGCTGTACCAAAATCATAGTTATTAATAATCTTTTTCACAATTTTACAGATAAACAAGTACTCTTTTTGTGGCAATTGTTGGTTTCATTTGGTCGCAAAATCGACCAAAATACGGCCAATTTATGTGAAATTTGTAAACATGTCCATAAATAATATTAGTCAAGACTTTCAAAAAATTGCACCAGTCACAGTCAATTTTGTAAATTGTTAAGTGATCATTGAAGTAGTACTACTTAAATTAATATAATTATCAGTGGCTTGGGGTTCCTATAAGTCCGTTCCTATTGACTTCACTTACCACTTACCTTTTAAAGATCTTCAACCAAATCCTACCTACCTACCTTTTTTGCAGACTAGAGCTTCCTTACGAAGGAGTTCCAGCCTTCGCCACTGATACCTACTTATAGACATAAGTACCTAATAAATCATTTTTAAAGTGAAGCCGGTGTTTCATAGGAAGTGAATAATTATACCAATATCTTAGTTTATCATAAAATATATTTAAATCATTTTTAAAGTGAAGCCGGTGTTTCATAGGAAGTGAATAATTATACCAATATCTTAGTTTATCATAAAATATGTACTCAGATATACCTACTTTAGAGTTTAGTTTAATATTAAATAGGTTTAAAAAGTTCTGCGCTGACCTTAAAAAGCTACTTACTTTAAAAGCTTATTACAGTTAATATTTTTCCATTTCTAAGTGAAAACGAAGCAGTACATAACAGGTACTAATATTTTATATTTTTAAATTACAATTTAAAACTTTACTCTGTAGATTATAGCCGCAAACAGTGCACTTTCTGAATTCATTTTTGCTTTTTGGTATATTTTTTTTGTTTACTATAAGAAAAATCGTGTGTCTGTTACTATAAAATCCTGAAATCATATTTTATCATGTCTTTGAGGCAAATCCGACTTACAAAGTGAATGGTGATAAAAGTCGGAAATTAACAATAACCAGAGAACGGTTCGTACTTTTACCATTAAAAGTAAACCTTAAAACCTTACTACCTAAACCTTGGGTTTTACTGGGAATTCTTAAGATTTACCGCAGTTCGGGATTCTACAGTAACAATATAGATACCATACATACCATAAACACCATAATAGCGCTCCGTGTTACAATGCCTACTTATCTAGTAATTTTTATTTAGGTTATTCCCAGATCCAACGTTAACCTACCGTTTACTAAAAGCTCGATAAAATTGTTTCTCGTTTATGAATTCTTACATTTACCGACCGACGCGTGTTGGTAAATTCTAAAATGTACGGATAAAACCTAAGATTAACCGATATTTGGGCTTTTACAGTAACATAATATGTAATTTGACGGATCAACGCACAACCTAAACTGATGATCGTAACGATTTGAAATCTAAATATCGTAGAGTTTGTTCTTTGTATGAAGCGGGCATCCGATAAGAAATGATTTTCCGAAATTCCACCCCTAAGGGAGTAAAAAGGGGTTCAAAGTTTGTATGAGACAACGTCCTTGGTCTAACAATTTCTTGTTTTAGTGTTCGCAACGTACATAACAACATGGGTCAGATGTCACTGCGCTGGGTCGGACAAGACAAACATGAGCTTACTGTAGTGTACACGACCTTTGACATGGCTTTGAGACCTTAGTGGTGTTTCTTTGGCTGTGTTTAGTTTAAGGGTCGTGTGTGCTTTTCATTTCACCTGAGGCCATAATTATTATAATATGGCCGCAGAGGCTTTGACAGGCCAAACATTACTAAAGCGAATATGGTTTTGGTAATGTCATATTAGGTACGTGTATCAAGAAGGATGTTACGCATATTTACTTACGAAGGAGTCCCGCATGTTTGTTTAGTCGTTAGTGGGTTAACAGCCTGTGTGGTCCAGTGATTTAGTATCGTGGGTTCGATTCCCGCGTTGATACAATAAAAAATTTTGTTTCCAAGTTTGGTTAGGACAATGTAGGCTGATCACCTGATTGTCTGATAGGAAAGATGATACATGCGTCGGATGGGCGTGTAAAAAGTCGGTCCTGCGCCTGATCTCTCGCCAGTCGTGTCGGGTTTCCGTCCCACTAGGTTTTGAGAGTAAGGGAGAAGAGAGTGTTCCTGTATACTGTGCACATACACACAGAACACAGAACTTATTTTATAGTGCCCAAGCACTATAAAAATAAAACTAACTAAAAAAAACTAAAGTAAGGCCAACCAGACGAGATAAAGAATGTAAACAAATTTTCAGGGCTTCAAAACATTTTTATTTGAATAAATTATTATAAAGTACGAATTTTAATCGCTGTCGTCTGTACTAGACAAAGATGATTCGTCGGAAGAGTCCGAGTCAGCTGTGTTTATGATAAAACTATCTATTGTATTATCAATCATATTGTCAATATTGCTATAAAAATTTTCCTCATATTAAAAAATAAAACTAACCGAAACGGAATAATAATAACAAAAAACCAAGTAAATACGGAGACGAAAAAATATGTATCACTTCGAACGCAATCCAAACAGGAATGAACTTGTTCACAATTGTTTGGCGGACCAAATGTAGACAACTGCGGCACTGGCCGCTGTCCTGTACCACGAAACACGCTACGACAGCTGTCGTCGACCAACTGACGTCATTATTGCATACGAGTGATAAGGACAGAAATAATATTAACTCACTTTCATAATGCAACTCAGTAGCGGTCCGTTTATTTACGTTTTTTATCTCGTCTCGTTGGCCTTACTTTAGATAGGCTGTGCTTGTTACATCTGTCAATATGACATTGATAATTCTACTTTATAATACTGTTATATTATGCAACACACATACATAAACGCAGTCTTTAAGTTCATAAAATCATTTTTTTATCTATCTTCATACATTTTCAACAGCTTATAACGCCTCGTCACTCGTGCATCATTTTTTGTATAAAGCTGTTTTTGGAGTTTACTCCTTTAGATACGATATTCATAATATATACCTAGTCCTGGGGTTTCAAAATCAACGGGAGTAAAATCGAATTCACGATATCACACGGTCACACGGTACAGTGTTACACGATGTTAGCCGAAGATGCGTCGGTCGCTTTGCATTGCGCACCAAATTTTACTTTTTAGAGTAAACTACAGTCGTGCTTCGGAGCTGATACACGCACTTTTTTTAATGGTCTACAACGATATCACTTTTCTGATGAGAGTATTTCATCAACAGTTGATCGTATGTATGCCATTGCTAAGACAATATGTCCTGGCAATATTATTATTAACTTTTTGAAAAGCTATTAAAAAAAACTATGCATGTCATTTTAAATATATTTCGATGTTGACAAGATGTTGTATTTTCAAAATTCACACAACAAACAATAACGTCCTGCTATTAAAGTACTGATTCTCGTCACATTTGCACTGCCGCGGCCGACGAGAAATAAAACTATAGAGCCGCCAACCTCTCAGCACGGATGTCGAACAGTTTAACTTTTATAAAATCGATGATACGAACAAGGTCGGTGTCGGTTTTATTCTTTTACGTTTCCAATAAATGCTGCGTTCGATTTTTAATACACAAAAACTTTTTTCCTTTCGGCTTTCAATATACTGTAAACTCGTTTAATAATCAGTTTCGTGTCTAATTGGTTTTAAAATAAAGTACTCACTTTCTCTTAATCATTCGTACGGCAGAGGGCGAAAAATTTAAAATAAATTACATCGCTTTATCTCTGAGTGGATAATTGGCAAGAGTCTAGGAATCTTGGACTTGGAGTAAGATACTAAAATATTTGAAGTCACTTTACAGTTTACTCACTCTAACCTGTATATATAATACTTAATTATACCGTGTAACGACGTAGACAGCTAGTAATAATATAAAGAATTACATGAGAATTAAAATTGTGTTCAAATGTCTATGAGCTCCAATTTTCAAAAGTAGACGTTTTCTTAAAATTATGACTAGACAATTTACAATTCACACATAATTATTTATGTTCAACTTTAAGTTCCATTCAACACATGCTGTATCACTTGCGCGCGTGTGTGTGTGTGGAGTACGAAACCATCGTGTATGTGCGACTGCATCGTTCGTGTGTGAATGCATCGTGTGTGTGCGACTGCGAAAGCTACGTGCGAGTACGACTATGACAGCCGTGCTTACGGCAAATAATTTGCGTGTGCGAGTGCTACACCACTATGCGTGTGCGAGTGCTACACCACTGTGCGTGCGCGAGTGCTACACCACTGTGCGTGTGCGAGTGCTACACCACTGTGCTTGCGCGAGTGCGACTGCATCGTGTGAGTGCGACTGCGACAGCTACGTAAGAGTGCGACTATGACATCCGTGCGTACGGCAAATAATTTTCGTGTGCGAGTGCTACACCACTGTGTGTGTACAAGTGCTACACCACTGTGCGTGTGCGAGACGCGAGCGCTACACCACTGTGCGTGCGCGAGTGCGACAGCATCGTGTGAGTGCGGCTGCGACAGCATCGTGTTAGTGCGACTGCGACAGCTACGTACGAGTGCGACTATGACAGCTGTGCGTACGGCAAAGAATTTGCGCATGCGAGTGCTACACCACTGTTTGTGTGCGAGTGCTACACCACTGCGCGTGTGCGAGTGCTACACCACTGTGCGTGTGCGAGTGCTACACCACTGTGCGTGCGCGAGTGCAACAGCATCGTGTGTGTGCGACTGCGACAGCTACGTGTGAGTGCGACTGCGACAGCTACGTACGAGTGCGACTATGACAGCCGTGCGTACGGCAAAGAATTTGCGTGTGCGAGTGCTACACCACTGTTTGTGTGCGAGTGCTACAACACTGTGCGTGTGCGAGTGCTACACCACTGTGCGTGTGCGAGTACTACACCACTGTGCGTGCGCGAGTGCAACAGCATCGTGTGTGTGCGACTGCGACAGCTACGTGTGAGTGCGACTGCGACAGCTACGTACGAGTGGGACTGTGACAGCCGTGCGTACGGCAAAGAACTTGCGTGTGCGACAGCAACGTGCGTGTTCGAGTGCGACAGCATCGTGCGTGTGTGATAGCGACAGCATGGTCTGACTCTGCAATGCATATTATACAAATTTAAAACATAATTACGTCAATGTGGCTTCAAATCATTTGGTAGCCTACCCGCCACGTAAATTTTGAACAAAGGGAAATTTAATGCTTACCAAATAAAGTCGGATTCTGAAATTAGTTGTTTTTATTGTTGAGTGTTAGGTAGGTACTATATTCTGATCTGAGTTTCCTACACTATTCCGGAAAGCTACTCAAATTAAAACTAACACTAAAAAAGCTACTCAAATTGGGAATCCCTAAAGCCCCAAAAAACCACTGCATTTTAGGTTTTGTTACATTGAATTTTTGTTATTTATTGAATTTCATTATAAATTTTATCGTTAAATTAAAATATACTAGGAAATATTACGCATATTATAGTAATTAAACGGGTAGTTTTGTATTGTGGTACTTGTAGATATTGGTTTAGGTTGTAGATATACCTAGGTGTATTTATTTATTCTAGTTCTTAGTTAAGACAGAACAACGCGTGTTGGGACAGCGAATGCTCTGTAAAGTGATATCAAATGAATTAACTCAGTAAATAAGAAAAAAATATGGAATGCTCTGTTGGATAAATCTTCTGAGTGAAATTAAACGATATATGAAGCTTAAACGAGATTTATTTTAGTGCCACTTTAAAACAATACATTCGAGCTGCCAGCCAAATGAAGAGAGAGAACAATCAAGGTTGACGTACAAGGGTATTTGACATGTATCAAATCTGATATTTTATTTTTTTCACAATTAGTTTGTGTTTATTGCATAAACATATTTAATACTGGCCCTTAAACATAAACTAAATATATAGTACGGGCGCGGCTCTCTATACGGCATTGCCATGAGCCAGGTAAGCAAGACGAAAAAAGTGAAAATCGTTCTCCTCAAATAAGTGTTTTTTTATCGCCCCGGCTATGCCCAAATCGGTGTAACCTTGCTATCTTCGAGTCTAATCTGAGCCGGTGGTTGAAATCCTGTGGAATTATACAGTCCTGTACAGTAGTGCGTGGTCCTTCATATTTTTTAATATCACAATGCATCAGTAATACAAAACACACTCTTAAAATTACAAAATAGTTACACTATTATTACATGCATGTGATACACATTCTACATGTAACATTTTCTTTTTCATTACAAATTATTACAAGTTCAATAAAACAAATAAAGCATTTATATATGCAACAAGATCTTTAACAAATTCAGTTATTTTCAAATTAAAATTTCATTTACAAACTTAACCCGTAAGAAGACACGCTATGAGCAATTTTCTCACATGATTTTTATATCTTTATCGTGAAAATCTGGCGTTGAAAATACTATTAAATCGTCCATATATAATGCTATGATCACCATTGATCTATTTTCATGCTTGAAGAAAACACATGGCTCAGAAGGCAAGCGGCTGAATTTCAATCTGTCACAAAGCACCTTAGTAATTTTATCGTACCAAGATTTTGAAGCTTGTGTAAGACCGTACACAGCCTTATTGAGCCTATATATCATGTGTTCGCTCCCATTTACTTTGAAGTATTCCGGTTGTTCCATGTAGACAGTTTCTTCAAGTTCCCCATTGAGGAACGCTGTTTATACGTCAAGGTGTTTTATGTCCATATTATTTTCTGCGGCTAGAAATAATAACATTCTTATCGTGAAGTACCTAACAACAGGCGAAAAAGTGTCCTGGTAGTCTACACCATACTTCTGAGTGTAACCCTTTGCTACCAATCGTAACTTAAATTTTATTAGCTCACCATCAGTGCCATAAATCCACTTACACTGGACAGACTTATGGCCTTTTTGTCGTTTAGTTACAGTTCAACATTTGTTTTTAATGAATGAATTATACTCATCGCTCATCGCCTTCCGCCAACTGTCTGAATCAGATCCATTGAGCGCCTCAGTTGCCGTTTGCATGTCATCCGGGTTGCCATCTGCCAATTCGACAAAATTGGCCATCAAGATATATTCATCAGCTTCTTCGTAGAACTCTCTGATTGCTCAGCTTCTGCCAGTGAGTCATCACCTGGAATGTAAGTTGCATCCGAACAATCCACCGTATCTGATTGTGTATTTACGCCCCCAGAATCATCCAGTGTGATAATACTAAACCTCTGTTGTTCTCTCTGTATTAATGTTATGTCATCAGATTGTTCAGAACGCACAGAGAATGATTCTGATTGCTGAGAAACCAGACTATTGTCAACAATAAACTGTTGTTGATAGTGATTATCATCATGTGACATGTCTTTGTCCCAAAATTTATTTTCAACAAAAACAACATTGCGAGAATTTGTACGATTTCAGTGATTATCGGTATCTATCAGTTGGTAACCTTTGGAGTCTTCATTATATCTCACAAAAATATATGGTTTACTCTTGGGATCAAGTTTTCTTCTATTTTTTACCATAGAGTAAGCAACACAACCAAAAATTATTAAATGGTTTAGATTCACCTTTTTGTTCGTCCATTTTTCCTCGGGAGTCATTCCAAGAACAGCCTTGGTCAGACTACGCGTTCTTTAGGTACACCTCTGTGTTCGCTGCCATAGCCCAGAACTTCATTCCAAGTTCAGCGTCCCGCAGCATGAACCTTACTTTCTCCATCACTGTCCTGTTTGCTCGTTCCGCAACAGCATTTTGTTGTATACAGTCAGGTATTGTCTTCTGGTGCTTAATCACGTTTCTTTTCAGGTATTCCTGGAACTGAACACTCATGTACTCACCTCCTCTGTCACTTCTAAGTACTTTTATTTTGTGGCCTGTTTCATTCTCAATAAAACCCTTAAAAACTTTAAAATTATTGAGTTTCATCTTTCGTGTAAAATCGTCAAATTGCTTCCGTGTAAAATCATCAATAAAGCTAAGCAAATATCTTGTACCACTAATAGATGGGACCTGTATTGGACCACACAAGTCTGTGTGCACTAGCCCAAGTACATTCGTTGCTATTACTCCTTTTTGGAAAAGGAATTTTACTTTGTTTTCCTTCAATGCAAGATAAACCAATTTGAACGTGATTTCTTTAAAATATTATTGGGATGTATAAGGAGGTAGTTGTGTTAAAATTTAAATTTAAAAGCTACATTTTATCGCGGCGAAATGTACTGTTTAAATTTCCTTTAGCGCGCACGAAGTCGCGAGCAATGTCTACTATAATATAATCATGTGTTTTCAACGTCAACTTTAAGCACTTATGCACAAAACACCTCCATGAAGTTAGTAGGAGCAAGAGGTCCCACACTCACGATTTCTAAAATTAAATCTACTCAAAATGCTTAATGTTGAATCGGCCGGCGCCGTGTCTCAGATTAGTTCATAGTAAGTGATACATCTTCTATATAAAAAAATAAAAAATAAAAAATAAACGTTTTTCTTGGTTACTCATTTATGAACTGCTAGACCAATTTTCATAAATCTTTTTTGTGGTGTTGTGTTGACAGAAAAAGTTGCGGGGAAATTAAAAATGTGTAAGAAAACTTAACGATCATTAATTTTTCTAATAAGAGTTTCCTTGATTCCTCATGATCCCATCATCATCGTTGTTAGGGTTCACAGGCTTGGCACAACATTTTACTTTTTGGTAGCTGTGAATGTTCAAAGAAATCGATATCAGTGTAAAAGACTAACAGAAATACCTAGATATCAACATAATATCATGGTACTATGGTGTGATGATGGTGGTGGTGATGATGATTATACAAAAGTGACATTTGCTTGCAGTTTTATAAGCAATGCTGAAATTTCCAAACGTGTATCTTCAAAGACTGAGAAATGCCGTTCAGTGCTTTTGGATCCAGGGTATATCTTGGCACATTTCACTTTTCGGTAGCATGTGCTATAGTTACTTCAAAAGAAGTCAAAATCACTATCGGTTTTCCTATACATTTTAAGTACTTCTCTTGATTCCTCATGGATCCCATCACCAGGTCTACCATTTGGTCACAATGGGACTAATTCAGAAGTCAACTCTTATATACCTATTATATTATGGAATTACCGCCAGCGTCACAGATAGTGCGATGCGGGCCAACGCCTTCTCCCTCTTCTTCGCATCTGTGTCATCATCCATAAATTCCCACAATTCTTCGTGGATCAATAACATATTGATGGAAAATTTCCATGACGAGTAATTATCTGCTCCTTTGAGTTTTTCCATGACATTATGCCCAAGCGACGACGCCATTTTGGTTGGTTCGCCGGCCGGTGTATATATTTTGCACGAGGTGACAACTTTTTAGAATGAATCGTCGAAATATACGTTACATTCACTCACCAACCACGCTCTGCTACCATGTTAGATAAATATTCTGAGTGAAATTAAACGATATATGAAGATTAAACGAGATTTATTTTAGAGCCACTTTAAAACAATACATTCGACTTTCGAGCTGCCAGCCAAATGAAGAGAGAGAACAATCAAGGTTGACGTACAAGGATATTTGACAAGTTCAAATCTGACTTTTTTTTTACAATTAGGTTGTGTTTATTGCATAGACATCTTTAACATGCTCATTGTAGTACTTACAAAGAGCATTGATTTTACAAAAAAAAAAAGTAATCTCGTACAGAACAATATCACAAAAATAAGTAATCTTAATTAATTGCACGAGGATTCCCTTGTGTAATGAATAAATATTGTTATAATACTAATTTTTTATAATGAATTATGGTCAAAATTTGACCATAATTCATTATAAAAAATATGTAAACTTTGTTTATCACATTTACAGTGCCAAGTTTATACATTAGACGCCTACAGGCTATTCATTTTTGCCCCTCCCCACAAACTTCCTTCCCAAAATTATTCTTCTTATACTAATCAAGAGTTCAATTGTAGTTTTTAACAATTGTCCTGTTTGAGATTTGTACCAAATAGCTATTTGAAAGTGTGTATTGTTTAAATAAAAACAATAACCCAAATTATTATTTTATAATGATAATATTTTGTTTTCTACGTTGTAAGCGAGCGAGTGGACCGAGCGAGCAAAAATTTCTCTAATTTCGCAGGATAAAATTAGATAATTTTTTATTCAATTGTACTGGTTTAATTTGTAACAAATACCTATCTGAAAGGGTTTAATTCTTTGCAATAATCAACACCGCAAAATAGACTACCATACCATAGACTACTAAATATGAGAAATAACAT
Source organism: Phengaris alcon alcon (assembly GCA_037179445.1). Classification (NCBI taxonomy): domain Eukaryota; kingdom Metazoa; phylum Arthropoda; class Insecta; order Lepidoptera; family Lycaenidae; genus Phengaris; species Phengaris alcon. Next base: position 1,854,769 of record JAYRCH010000085.1, on the reverse strand, counting down.
TATTATGTTCTATACGTTGAAAGCGATCAAGCGGAGCGAGCGAGCAAAAATATCTCTAATTTTGCAGGTTTCTATTTGATAAATCCCTATGGACCAAAACATGGGACTATGGACCATTCTGGACCATTATGGATGTTTCTTAAGTTAACACGAATATTTTAATTTAATTAAGCGTTGTAAATAAAACTATTCATTAGATTTTATCGCGATTTGTTATACATATAATCTTAGTTTTCGTGATGGTTAGGGTATTTCAAGTCAAGTACACAGTCAAGGAAATTGAATTTTTAGCAGATTGACATATTTCTAAAATTGGTCATTTTACTACTTTCCGACGGTAAGTGACCGAGGCCGACGCCAAAGAAAAGCACGTTTAATATTTAATGAGGACCATCAAATTGCTAAGTATTCCATTTTCCCTGACTACATCTACGTACTGTAAACCACGGTCCAATAAAGAATCCTTCTGATCAATGTTCATCCTAAATTTTTTGGCTTTGAAATAACGTTATGTTTGTCTGTTATTCATTAACATAAAGATAGCCAGGTTGGGAAATACTTTCTTCCAACCTTCGAATCAAAAATCACTGGATACTTCGTTTCATGATTAAATTTGATATTCTGTGTAGTCCCATTTCCAAGTCTTCCTAAGACTGTAGTCGTCTGTTTGCTGTGTGGTATGCGAGAAATGGTTTTCCTGAAAAAAAAAAGTTGAATCAATCTCAAGAGTTTGTAATTAAAATGAAATTCCCAGTGCGTCACACAGAAAGGGTTATATTGTGACATGTCAGGAAAAAAAATGACAAGTATGTGTTTCATGTATTTGTGAATTGGGAATTTTAAATTAAGCCAGAGTCTGATTAGGGTCAGCGGCTTTTAGTACAATAATCAGGGTTAGAAATAGCAACTTTTGAATTTTTAAATGTGAACTTGGTATCATATTTCCATATAGTAATTATAAGTTATCAGAGACATAGATAGGACGTGGCATGTCGAGGCTAAAAGTTTCCGCACTTTGTACTCATTGGGGCACTGGAGTTTCACATTTGACAACAATGGTGTGTTGCACTGTAAAAGGCTGCAAAATTATAACAAAACAGTAAAAAGAAAGAAAACGAGATGTTATTACATTATATTTAATATTATAGGTAAATCTAGTTTAATATTAATTGTTGTATAACTATAAATATACCATAATTGGTACATAAGGTATATCTGATATCATAACAATTTAAACATGAGTACCTGCCCTGACTGCCATTACAGGCCTACTTTATCGAGAAGTTCGATCGTTTACATCGTGGTTCGGAAAATGTTCAACAAGGCGGTACAAATTCTTAGTATGAAGAAATTATTCGGATTTAAAATGTATATGTCGTAGGATAATTATTGGTAAATTAGGATCTTTACGATTTAATTCTGAGAAAAAATTTCGCTATCCTAACAAGTTTTAGGATCTTTTCGCAAAAAACCCGACTGTACTAGGAATATGGGAAACTTGAATACTGATTAGCAAAGAGTACATTTAAAATATCTTTATTCAGATTGGTGAAAATCAGCTCGATTAAAAAATAATCTCAATCGTGGTTCGAATGTAATTAATTCGCTCGAAAGTTCAATTATGGTTTTGTACTATCGTCTTTGCTACTACTGTATAACTTTCTTAACTCTGTGTTTAATTGTTCTTTCTCGGACATAACCTCTAAACTCCCATTTACCAGGTCCGGCACTTGATTTTAATAAACTTCTGTCTCCTTCTCATTTTAATGAATTGGCATTGGCAAAAATTAATATCTTTTAGCCAACTCTGTTAAATTAATTTTACAGTTTTTTGACGTAAAACATGAACAACAGACTATTAAAACAATTTCACTCATAAACAAACAGTACCCGGGTAACCAAGCTTTGCTCGGAGTTCTGATAAATAATAAAATAAAATAAAAAGAATCACAAAAATATTTATCTGACCAGGGTTCGAACCCATCGCATTCTGAATTTTCGAACAAAGTAATAATTATACTTGCATACGCAAACCAAACTGCCAATCGGACTGACATAACTGAGTCGAAATTTTTAATATATTGTTGCATGACGAATTAAAAAACGTATATAGCTTAAAAATGCGCAGTTTAACAGGGATAAGACCTATATAGATCTTTTTTTCTCGCCCAACACTCCCTGCATACTAAGGGGCCCCATACACGGTCCGATTTTCCTTCACTTCGGCCTGAACGGATGCAAAATCGTATCGTCTGTGTGCAATTTCGAGATCGCATCAGTCGGCCGTATGGGCTGAAGCGATTCGTTCCAGTGTTACCAACTCTGTTTTTGCGAAACTACTAAACTCGCGTCGTTTTCTATTAAAAACTACTAAAACATTACCGATAACTATAAAAAAGCTACTAAACTTAGGAATCCCTAAAAGTATTTTTAGGGAGTTTGTGTTTACAAACATACATACATTTTCTGTTTTAATATTTAACCGTTAAATTAAAAAAATATAGTAGGAAATATTACGTATATAGAAATTAAATCGGTAGTTTTAAGCGACTTACGGATACGTGCTACTATGTGCTATTATGATAAGGTGTCATAATAGCACATAGAAGCAGGCCATTTTGCATAATATTACGATTAGTGTCTAGCTATTTTCTACAAAACCACTACTAACATCTAAATTCCTACTAAGGAGGTAATAAAATTCTAAATTTAGTAGTAAAACTTTGTAAAACAACTAAGTTGGCAACATTACTTCTGACCTGTACGGATGGACTGAACGGCAATAAAATTGGACTGAACGGTAATAAAATTCGAGTGTAAAATAAAACCGGTCAAGTGCGAGTCGGCAAGATGAGTTCCGTACAAAACGGAAAAAACACGTTTGTTGTATCTGAGCCCCAAATTTTTATTTTATTCTGTTTTTAGTATTTGTTGTTATAACGGCAATAGAAATACCTACATCATACATTTGTGAAAATTTTAACTGAAAAGCTATCACGGTATAAGAAGGTTAAGATACAGCCTGGCGACAGACGGACGAACAGCAAAGTCTCAGTAATAGGGTCCCGTTTTTACCCTTTGGGTACGGTACCCTAAAAATGGCACGTGGTCTAAAGATATTTACTAAAGTTCATTGAAGTATTTAAAACTTTAGAGCCACTATGGTTGATAAAATCTAAAGGCTATTACTTATAAACAAAGGGAAACTATTTCTATAACATAATATTACTGGATAAATGTATGACACAATAATTCGGTTTCGTCGATAGCGTGATTACAATTGCAGCAAAATACAAATAATAAATAAAATAATAGGTTAAACTGACCAAGAGGATGCCACGACATTCCTAAGGAGGGTTCCGTAACTATCAACGCGCAATAGGTTTCCTTTGAATTACTACAAAAGTTATAGTCATAAAGTTATTACAGAAGCTAGGAGATTGGCGGACAGACAGATAGACAGACGGGCAGAGTGAAATTATAAAGGTTTGTTAAGTATTACGGAACCCTAAATACACGACCGAAGCTCGCGGCAATTTTCCGTGTATGTGCTCGAATGCGTTCAGCATACCCTTAGAATCTAAGAACCTTAGATTAAAACGCCTAGAAACCGGGTACGTCCATGAAAAGTGAAGTAAATCATACTGAGCTATATCGGCTCAGTTTGTCCGAACGACCCGTCAGTTGTCAAGGTCAAGTGCTAGTGCATACATCTCTGACTATTAAATACATTATGACGGTTTGTGTCGTTATTGGGTGCATCGGAAAAGAATTAAAAAACTTCATTTATAAAATGATTTGATTTTAAAAACATTTTTAAATAAAATCATATTATGTCACCATCTTGCTGCCCTATTATAGATTGAGAGTGTTACTAGTAATAATAAATTTATTTCAAAATTTTCATGGCTAACTAATAGTTGCAACTAAGACAAAGTTTTATAATATTTTCTGATTTTTTTAACTATCAATTTTAAGTATTGCCAGTATTAAGATAATCCTTCATATATTCCTTAATACCAGTTTAATATAAATAAAGTACACCAATTATGTTTAAATGGTTCAAAATGAAATATAAGTTATATTTTTACACCTCACGATATTATGAAAAACAAATACAATAATTCCAATTTTAAGAGTACACACTCCACAACTTTCAAGTTTTGTTTATGTTCGTGTCGGTATGTAATGCTTACGCCTACATCCATCTGTTGCTTGCTCACTTTGTATGATGCGTTTGTTTGAAGACTATCTAGGCGTTATTAATCTTAGAGCCGAACTGACGTTAGTTTGCTCGGATGCGATTTTCTCCGCGTAGGTGCTCGAATCTGTTCAGGCTGAACTGACGTCAGTTGTAACTGAAACGATCGGCCTCTCGTCTGTGGAGGCCTTAAGAGTACAAACGTAGTAGTAATTTTTACGAAATACGGATTAAATATATTATGCAAGATTGTCTCGTTTAAAGTATAAGATGAAATAGTATGTATTTTGACCAATGAACGTATCCGTCAAAGCCTTATATTCACACTAGCTTTTACCCGCGGCTCCGCCTGCGTAAATATAATATCGGGTATCCCGCGGGAATATAACTGTACTTTTTCGGGATAAAAAATAGCCTATGTTTTAATCCAAAGCCTATAACTACTGCCATACCAAATTTCATCGAAATCCGTTCAGTAGTTTTTGCGTGAAAGAGTTAAAAACATCCATCCATCCATCCATCCATCTGTACCTACGTAGGTACGCATACCAAGCCGCCATCAGACTGACGTAAGAGTAGAAATTATTGATGTATTGTTGCACGACGAAATAAAGAAACAATATATTACTTAAAATGCGTAGTTTCTAAGGGATAAGACCTAGCTAGATCGATTTTTCTTCCCCAAAACTCCCTAAATACTAAATTTAATGGTAATACTTGTAGCCGCTGTCGAGATACCAATTATATATACAAGATCGTCTCGTTTAAAGTATGAGATAATCATTATTGTTACATGAACTACCATCATGAATTGTTTCAGATTTTTAGTGCCAGCCTTAATTTAAGAAAAAAAAATGCGCTATAAAGTTGAATATCCCACAAACAGATATCTTAATCAAAAAATTGTCTTATTAATATCTCAATGTTTTAAAAGTTCTATCTAATAATACCCATACGGGTAGACGTGAGAAAAAAGTCGTCCCTACTTTAGGTACGTGTTTCATGATTTTATTTTAGCACTTTGTCGTCGTGGTAAATACACAAATCCATGCAAAGTTCCTCTTTCTAGCACTAACCGCTTGGAAGGTAAGCCGAGAATGGACAAACAGCCCAAAACTATAAGGGTTCCGAGACGTGAACTACGGAACCCAACTTTAAGAATGTAGTTGCGCAGTATGATCACGAGACTAATCACTATCAATAAGCGTTACGTGAAACAATTAGTGCTGGGGTGGTACTACATCTATCAAAGATACTTGTCCAATATACAGTCGAAGACACATTCGGTGTACAACTTTTCGTCCTTATTAATAGCAATAAGGTTCAAAAGCGGTAGAGCGGATACCTGTACATAATATCATACAAGAAGTTGGACATACTTTTTATACCTACTATTCATAAAATGAACAAGGAAAGGAAACCCCACTAAAAACATATTCATCTTAAAATATTTGCCAAGACGATACCATATGACTCGCACTGTCAAAAAGTCATCAGATCTTATGTAAAATCAAGCTTCTGGCTCCACACGCCCTAACTTTACAAGACTAACTTCACAAGCTCTACACAATAGTCAAGATATGTGGCCTGACCATTTTGTTTGTACCATTAGGTACTTGGGAGTAAGGTGAAAAATTATTTGACTGTTTTTCTGTTATACTACTATTGTAGGAACGAAACGGCCAAGCCACATATTATCTTGACAAAGATGAAGAGATTATGAAGTTAGTCTTGTAGAGTTAGGGCGGATAGAGCTTGGTTTAACATGAGATCTGATAAAATTTTGACAGTGCAAGTCACATGGATTTCATTTCTTTTTGTAAGTTATAAGTATATTTAATAAATTATATTTTTCGTTAGTCGCCACTCCATGTCAAATACGTGTGGCTCAGCTAAGCGTCAGATGTCAGAGTTTGCGTTGTTGAAAAATAATTAGTCGCGAGTTTGAATCCACCCATAGTCTTGTGCGCAATAGGTAAGACAGAAAGCGTTTCATCTTCTGTGTTAATAAGTTTCAAGTTGTATTTTTTGTGCAATAATTATTAATAAAAATCACACGTTAAAAGACAGAAGAAAATTTATAACAAACATATTTTGGATTATATAATTATAGAGATTAAGATTAATGACTAACTTAAAAAGTTTATTTATTTGGACTTTGACTACACTTTGGACTAAAATAAATTCAAAATTAATCTAAAAAAAATAAAGACATCTACAAATATGACTCTCTCTAAAATCTATATCTCTAAAAATATCTATAAATAGAAAAACTTCCGCAGGTCATCCCCATCTAGCAGAGTACCTAGCAAACTGATAGCTTTGCCTCGTTGGATAACAATGGCTATCCATTGTGCCAGGTAGTTCCCGGCTCTGGGGTATCGGGTGTCTACATTAACCTTTTTTGATATTTCTTTAAAAAGCTTATGTGCGCCCGGACCTCATGCGCGGTTCAAATATGAGGTCTCCGCTAAAGTTCTCATACTTGCGCCGTTTGAGGTTCTCTGCTTGGCTTGCAGCCACGCCCGCACAGTTCGATGTGCCTTGGACATGGGACGGAGCAAGAGTATCGACACAAGTAGCGTCTCACACAAGAGCCCGTCCCACACACCAAGGAACCAGGGTCGTTCCATCAGGTCTCTTGACATCTTCGCGTGCCAGACCGGAGGGCTCCAGTTTAGCTGGCACACCGGCGGTGACAAGAGCCGACGAATGAGATCATTCAGGCTGTGATGCCGGGAAATGCGTCCACCGCTTCGTGAGCAGCACACCCCGTAGCGACCGTGGCTGTCTACATTCGCACCGCAAACACACTGATGAGGGACGACATGGAGGGCACCAAGACTCAGGGCAGTAGCTAGCCGAAATGTATTGCGGCCCAGAAATGTTTCAGTATTGGCTAATGGTAGTGCCTGCAGCCAAACGCCCGACTCCCAGACTGCGGAGAACGCAGCCAAAAGACGAGCCCGCTCTGCAGGACTGGAAGACGTGTTAAAAAGTATATTCCGTACCAGTCTGCAGATGAGCTCGTCCCAAAGCTTTTGGGATAATAATATGTTCTCGGGCACATTGCTGCCGGCACTGGCAATGTCCCAGCCCCCAGGCGTCCTTGGCCTCGTCCGCAAAAGGAATAATTAAGGTGCAGGGCAGCGTAGAGCGCATTATATTTTCAAAATCACTGCGTGGTTTGCATGACTAAGGACAAGAACGCCGGTAAGGCTACGTCAGACGTTCGTCGAATGCCTAGGCCACCGGAAGCGTTGCTTGAGTCCAGCGGTAGTCAAAATTTATATTAAGAATGGAAGAGAGTTATGTTTTATGTTGTCGTCTAAACCATTGAGGAGTTGGGGGAATTTCCAAAGTTGGCAACACCCGTACGTACAAAAATTTTGGAACAAATAAGCAATATCGAATTAAGGTAAAAGCCATGTGACAGTTAATTTGGAGAAGGCGGTCTAAAGTTTCACTAAAATTTTGTAATTTATTATTTATAAAATCCGGAAGGGAATCATCTAGAATAGAGGAACCTAAGAGAAGAAGTGAACCTTTTTCGATAACTGATAATTGTGGGGATACTTTTTTGAACCTGGATATAACTGTCTTCTCTGTCCTGACAATTATCAGGCACAAAAAGTGCACATTTCCCAAAGTTACATTCTAGGCTGATGTTTTGGAACGCATGGATTAGTGTACGAAACTCAGAGAGTACAGTAGATGCATTGCTTCCAAGGGTCCCATCATCTAAATACCAAACGTCGAATTTTGAATTTAGAAGTTCGATGGCCCGAGGCAAGACTGAAAATTGCTGGACCTAAAGGGTCGCCCTGTTGGCAGGCAACTTCTGATGAGATAAGATGATTTTTATAAATAATTTTGGTGGGTTGAAACATAAACGGCAAAATGGCAGGCGGTTTGGCTTTTATTTGGGCCAATATGGCGACCCTGTTAACTAAATTGAATACGTTTTTAACGTCCACCTTTAAAAATTCACTGTCATTTTGGTTTTTAATAATTGTGCGAAAAGTGTGAACGGCTGCCTCACAACCACCTTTGCAGGCAAAACCAAGCTGCCTATGTTGAAAGTAAGAAGCTAGTGAATTAATGGAACTGCAGGTTATTATGGCTCTGAGGTGCCGGTATATCGAGCCAACAGCGATCGGCCGGATACCTCCATCTCTCTTCCTCAAGGCGCAGAGGTTTGCTCCATGCAAAATGTCAACGACATGTGATGCAACCTCCCCACACATTCGTGACTTCCTGCAAGAGCTTCTCTCCGGCTTCCCCAAAGCAACCGCTGGTGAGATTCTTCAGATGCTGAGGGATGAGACCGTCGAGACCGCCCGCTGAGCCCGGAAGAAAATACATGATGGCTCTGCGAACACTGTCAACCGAAGTTTGGAGGGCTGGTTCGGCACCATCGGTATCTAGGAAAAGATGAGGTGATAGTTGAGGGGGATGTTTATTCTGCAAGGCAGTGAGGGTGTCTGGAGAGTTGGGAGCGATCGTGTCGTTGGAAAAAAATAGCCGCGAGGGGCCTTTAATGTCTCCCTCACTTATTTTATTTTCAACATTTTTAGAATGTTATTTTTGGCCGATAAAGGTAATGAAAAATTTGGGAAATGAAAATCGAAAACACAGTCCTTTTTATAAAGAGACGTGAGGGAGGATGCGGTAGGGAAATGCAAATAGATTTTCCCAGGCCTGCCTCGAATTTTCGCTTACGGTTTTGTGTACTGTCTCGGCAAACTTTTGGGCCTCAGCTACTCTTGCACCCCTGGGGATCCGCCTGAGTGAGATAGGGACGGAATTTTTCAATTTGGAAATTTCTTGCCAAAAGGGTTGGTTCAGTGGAGTTTTGGGATGGTAGAACTACTGAAGAAGGGCCTGACGATTGTTTATTGCACTTACCTATTCGTATGTGGATACGTAGGCCTCTCTCACTTTTAAAGTATCGTGGTTGAGGACATTGGAGACACTACACGAAATTTTCCAACGGTACGGTCACATCATCGGTGGACGTCCCTACATCTTGGCTGTTGCTTAACATTAGTTTATAACTTTAATCAGAAATACTTTAATCAGTACTTGCCTAATAAAACACAAAAAAACTTTAAAATATAAATAAATAAAATATAACAAAGTAAAAGTAAATCTTATAGGTGGAACTGCGCGCGCACGTAATTTCTTCGCAAAAACGGTCTGAAGCTGTCGTAGCCTCAAGTCGTAGCAATCGCCGCCGTCGCCTTGGGTACAACCGACCTTCGTTGGCTATCGTCGCTATGCAAAATAGATTACGATTTTCGCAGGAGAATTGGTATGTGGAGGCCTGCTCACGAAAACACATATAAATCCACATTTATAAAAAAGGTCGAGGCACTTTTTGAAACAGCTAAGTGCCACATAATTTTTTAATTTGCATTTTAAAGTTGAGCATTCAAAAATACGTTTTTTTTTATTCTTGACGTCCTTCCTTGAATAGATTAATTAGTTATTTTTTGTACTAATAAAATATATTGCTTGTGTTACTTGGTCCACCTTCTGTAAAATAAAAATTGTATGTAAAAATATGTAACATCATATAAAAATTGCAGTGGCTTATTTTTTATTCTTTTATGTGAATATTTTTCAACTATCGCAGTGCTGCAGCCAATCGGATATGTTTGCAGAAGCGCGTATTGAGTACGGTATACATGTTTTCCACGCTTTAATGGGATCGTAATATCATCATCATCATTATAGCGACGGCGCCTACGTAAATTATTGTAACTGCAAAATCTCAATTTTTTAAATTACTGATTTGGAGTCTATATTATATAGTTATCTATAGCACGTTTTCAAAATTTTAAAAACCCATTGCAAGTGCGTTGTTTTGAGTCGTATTTTATCGTAACATAGTATGAGTCTGTCCCACTAATACCAACGTATCTTAACTTACTCGAGTTAAGGTTGCGCACCTGAGTGTGCGAGAAGGCCGTAACTGCCACTAACGTGAGTGTTCGCCGCAACATACGCGCGTCATTTATTTTTTATTTTTAAATGTTGGTTACATATTATATAATTATGTTGTACCAATTGGAATTCATATTGCTTTTCTTGAATTGAAAATGTTACTGAATAAAGTATTGAATCGCGCAGAACCGATTGCTTATGATGGATTTTAATATTCCATCCTTTCCTTTAACGTATTTGTACAGAATCTGACCATTACGATACTTTACGTGGTATTTAAAATTCTATTTTTTATCGAAAGTGCCACTTACGATTATTTTGAAGGAATTTTTAAAGTGCTTACATGTGTACAGATTCGATATAAGTGCCTATGTAAAAATGAAGTTTTATGTTTAATTATAGGGACGAAATAGAATTTCTGTATGAAAACAACAATAAATTACATATTTATTTAATTTACCTGCTTATTGGAATAATTTGAAGGAGTTGGTGGGTGATACAACCTTCTTGGATAGAAGTTTAGCACAAGAGGTTTTCACAGATTTAAAATTTCTTCAGCAAGTTGTAAAGTTTCAGGGAGCAAGCTCGATCATATGTTATATAAAATCCCGAGCCCGGTTTTTTGAAAATATTTAAACGACGAATTTGTTAATCAATCTTTGTCAGATACTTTTAAATGATCACTTGACAGAAAATGACTAGGTCAGCTGACAGTTAATGTATTTTATGGAATCTTATGTCAGTCATTATGCAAGTAATTTATAAATAGCTATATCGAGGATTACAGCAGAATAGTATCATTAATATTCTTACAGTAGCCTAGTATACACCATACTACCTATCATCCGACCGACTTAACGCTATCGATTGGATCAGTTCCAAATTGAAAATTAAACCGACTTCCAAAGTAAAAATGCACAAAAAAGTGTAAAATAAATCTTATTTTCTAAATAATTCCCCTTTTAAATTCGGATAAAATGGTAACTATTTATCTACTCAATCTTCTTAATTTTGGAGTCGGTACCAGCCAGAACAATATCCTAATAAAACAATATTTTAATAATAATAATATAATAAGAATCATTTATTCCTGTCCTCTGAAACAATTACACAACGATGAATAAAATATATACAATAAAAAAAACAATAGTAAGACATAAATTAAAATAGGATTAATTAAACAAAAAACATTCTACATAATATGACAGTGGGAAAGGAAAAGGGGATTCCTCAGGTTATGACAGCGACTTCCGTCGCTGTCCCTGGTCTTCCGTGATCCCCAATCCTCGTATTACAGTCGAACTGTAGAAAACAAAAATCGAAAAATGTACATAATATAGTAAAGTAGTACAGTAAATAAAATAATAATTCTTACTAAAAATTAATGTTCATGAGTTCAAACACGAAAAAGTGAGAAAAGATGACCATATTATGACGTTCTAGTTTATTTTTGGGTTTAATAAATATTAGGTCATTACATATAAAATTGGCGTTTTGTAAAGGAAGAACATAAAGTCGTTTTTTTTTTAAACATAATATATTTATTTAATCAAAGTATATACCATTGCTATATATGCACTTTTGCCATCTCATAGGTAGTTCATTGATTCCTTCACTAAAAAAACATTCGGACAGGAATCAATGAAATCTTTGAAGGCGCTTTGGCCTGTCCCATCGGAGTTGAAATTTTTCCCTTGCAAGAAGTTATCCAAATTTCGAAAAAAATGGTAACCTGCTGGAGCAAGGTCCAAGGAGTACGGTGGATGTCTTAGACATTTCAATTGAAGCTCCTCTAATTTGATAGCCGTCTGTTGTGCAGTGTGTGGTCTAGCGTTGTCCTGAAGCAGCAGTGGCCTAGAGCGAATATCCAACCTCGGTTGTTTAGCAGCTAGCTTTTCCATCATGATTTGCAGTTGCTGGCAATATACATCTGCCGTAATCGTCTGGCCAGATTTAAGAAAGCTGTAGTGAACGACACCGGCACTAGTTCACCAAACGCTCACATGTAACTTTTTTTGAGTCAATTTTCGCTTGGGGCAGGCTTTGGTTGGTTCGCCAGGGTTCAGCCATTGCGATGAGCATTTACGATTATCGTACAGGATCCACTTTTCATCACATCAAATCCCTTCGTTATTATGCCGGTTGAGTAATGTAACGCAGCAGTCGACGCGCGTTTATCGGTTTGCTGCACTCAATTCATGAGGTTTTTTTTCACCTCCTCACTTTCTTTCACCTTTCAAACTTTTTCACCTTCCCAATTTGCTTCAAGTGGATTAAAACAGTTTTATCACTAACAAGGCAGCCTGCAGCTAACTCAGACGTGGGTGGCGATGGATCCGCTTCCACAATAGCCTTCATTCCATAATGAGGATCATCATCAACTTTGGTCTCCGGCCGTCCACGGGGCTTGTTCTGCAGGTCGAAATTTCTAGAACGAAAACGTTGGAACCAAAAACGCACTGTGTTTTCTTTTGCGACACCGCTGCCATGCATATCATTAATCCTTCGAGCCGTTTCTGCAGCACTGGTGCCACGGTGCCACTCGTACTCGAAAATAATACGATATTTCAAGTTTTCCATTTTGTAAACAGAGTGCCGCAAAGAAAAAACCAAAAGAGGAAAAACCAAATGAATTACGGTTATCGAAATACAAATGCATGAGTAAATAGCGGTATAAATTTGAAATTCCTAACCAAAGATGATATATTTTCATATGTAAGGACCTAATATTATGTAATCAGTGTTAAAAATAACATAAAATAATTATGGTCTACATACATAAAATATAAAATATTGAGTAATAAGTAATAAGAAGAAAGTACTACATTTACATTGACAGTATTGAGAGACATGAAATTTACGTAGCTAATTATATATTTGTTGTCGTAATAGATAATACTTAAATTTGAGTTTAAAGTTATTAAGAAATTTTAAAGCACGAAGCGGCGACGCACGTATCAAAACTGACTCTGTACGCAGCGGAGTGGTGTGGTTGAGATACTAATAAATAACTTGAGCCCCTAGTAGTCATAGATAGCTGTTTGTCACCAACCCATTGCACCTTGCTGTAAAAATAGGAAGGAGTTTTAAACCTAATCACTCCGAAAATAAGCGTGGCAAAATGTAGCTGGCGTCGGCACTCCATGTTAAGCCATCGCATCGCTCACAATTTATATATGGGTATAATGAAGTCGAAATCACCATATGTGCCCATATAAATTTCGGGGAGTTCCCTGGATTCGTCATGGATCCCATCATCAAGTCACTACTTAGGTGAAAACGGGACCTACTTGGTATTATACTCTTTAGATCAAAAAAAGAATTTTGAAAATCGGTCCGCAGACGGCGGAATTATTATCGTTGAACATAAAAAAAGAGATATATATATATTACTCAATATTTTATATTTTTTGTATGTAGACCATAATTATTTTATGTTATTTTTACACTGATTACATAATATTAGGTCCTTACATATGAAAATATATCATCTTTGGTTAGGAATTTCAAATTTATACCGCTATTTACTCATGCATTTGTATTTCGAAAACCGTAATTCATTTGTTTTTTCCTCTTTTGGTTTTTTCTTTGCGTCACTCTGTTTACAAAATGGAAAACTTGAAATATCGTATTATTTTCGAGTACGAGAGGCACCGTGGCACCAGTGCTGCAGAAACGGCTCGAAAGATTAATGATATGCATGGCAGCGGTGTCGCAAAAGAAAACACAGTGCGTTTTTGGTTCCAACGTTTTCGTTCTGGAAATTTCGACTTGCAGAACAAGCCCTGTGGACGGCCGGAGACCAAAGTTGATAATGATCTTCATTATGGAATTTAGGCTATTGGGGAGCGGATCCATCGCCATCCACGTCCGAGTTAGCTGCAGGCTGCCTTGTTAGTGATAAAACTGTTTTAATCGAATTAATAACGAAGGGATTTGATGTGATGAAAAGTGGATCCTGTACGATAATCGTAAATGCTCATCGCAATGGCTGAACCCTGGCGAACCAACCAAAGCCTGCCCCAAGCGAAAATTGACTCAAAAAAAGTTACATGTGAGCGTTTGGTGAACTAGTGCCGGTGTCGTTCACTACAGCTTTCTTAAATCTGGCCAGACGATTACGGCAGATGTATATTGCCAGCAACTGCAAATCATGATGGAAGAGCTAGCTGCTAAACAACCGAGGTTGGATATTCGCTCTAGGCCACTGCTGCTTCAGGACAACGCTAGACCACACACTGCACAACAGACGGCTATCAAATTAGAGGAGCTTCAATTGGAATGTCTAAGACATCCACCGTACTCCTTGGACCTTGCTCCAGCAGGTTACCATTTTTTTTCGAAATTTGGATAACTTCTTGCAAGGGAAAAATTTCAACTCCGATGGGACAGTCCAAAGCGCCTTCAAAGATTTCATTGATTCCTGTCCGAAAGATTTTTTTAGTAAAGGAATCAATGAACTACCTATGAGATGGCAAAAGTGCATAGATAGCAATAGTATATACTTTGATTAAATAAATAATTATGTTTAAAAAAACTACTTTATGTTCTTCCTTTACAAAACGCCAATTTTATATGTAATGACCTAATATTTATTAAACACAAAAATAAACTAGAACGTCATAATATGGTCATCTTTTCTCACTTTTTCGTGTTTGAACTCACTAGTAGTCATAGATAGCTGTTTGTCACCAACCCATTGCACCTTGCTGTAAAAATAGGAAGGAGTTTTAAACCTAATCACTCCGAAAATAAGCGTGGCAAAATGTAGCTGGCGTCGGCACTCCATGTTAAGCCATCGCATCGCTCACAATTTATATATGGGTATAATGAAGTCGAAATCACCATATGTGCCCATATAAATTTCGGGGAGTTCCCTGGATTCGTCATGGATCCCATCATCAAGTCACTACTTTGGTGAAAACGGGACCTACTTGGTATTATACTCTTTAGATCAAAAAAAGAATTTTGAAAATCGGTCCGCAGACGGCGGAATTATTATCGTTGAACATAAAAAAAGAGATATATATATATACAGCCGAATGCATAACCCTCCTTTTTTGGAAGTCGGTTAAAAAACAGTGTCAACTGTCATGACAGTCAGTGTAGGCGTACACATGGTTAGCTCTAACTGATCGTCCAATCGGTAGCGCCGATTGGACGATACACCATAGGCTGCAGTATGGTGTATGGCTACACTTAAAAGCTTTTGCCATGAAGTATGAGGTATAATCAGTATTAATTCGGACGTTTCATGGTGTTAATGAAAGCCAACTAGGAAGAGACGCTCTTTTAGCTTAGTTTAAAAGTAGTAAAAAAAGTCGAGTTATTTCTTGACGACTTAAGAAAATAATGGAAGAAGACTAATAATTATTATTATAGCTGTTTGAGATGACTCTTACACAAGGCTTTCCTAATTTAGAAATCATATTATAATTATTGACATTTTTCACCTCTGCAAATAGGTTTTTATCGTAATTATATAATTTTACGGATTGGAAAGAGTACAGTAGTTACCTTTTTCGAGGTTATTTGAGAATATCAGTTTAGAAATTCTAGCTTAGTTACTACTCAGCCGCCAAGCTTAAATTTCCGAATTTTTATTTTGGCGCTCGATATTTTGGAAACCTAGAATGATATCAAAAATTTGAGAAAAACTCTTCTGAACAGTTTAGTCAGCTACAATTTGAGCCTAAAACAAATACGATCGGGTTAAGGATTTGCCCTGTAGCCTAACCTTTTTGATTTTTTTTTTATATCTTATACTTTAAACGATACATGAAATTTGGTACGCAGTGAGTATTAGGAGAGAAAAAACTATCTAGGTCTTATCCCTTAGAAACTGGGCATTTTTAAACAATATATGTATGTTGTGCAACAATTTTGACTTCCTTACGTATCTGTGATTGGCAGCTTGGTATGCGAACCCATGTATAATTTTTGCGTTGTTTAGAAAATTGGAATATGGTGGGTTTGAATCCCGGTCAGATAAATATTTTTTGTGATTCTCATTATTTTTTTTTCTTTTATATTTTATTATATTTATTTTTATGATTTTATCGTTTACTAAAACTCCGAGCAAAGCTCGGTTTCCCAGGTACTGTACTGTCGCCACGGAGAAAAATATTCAAACTTCGATACGCGTGTGGAAATATTGCAATTTGTTTGTTCACAGGTGTTATGTCGAGGATACATAAGTTAATCTATTAATTATATAATCTTCTACTATCTGACCCGGCAAGTGTTGTTTAGCCATCATATATAAAAGATAAATTACGATCGATTCTCAGACCTACCGTCTGGTTTTACCCGACTTCCAAAAAACGAGGCGGTTATACATTCCGCTGTATATATTTTTATTTTTTTGTATGTTCAACGATTACTTCGCCTTCTGAGGACCGATTTTCAAAATTATCTTTTAGATATAAAGGGTAATTGTACCCTTGGAACCTATATTGATTGAGCTAAATTGGGATTTCCCAAATCGGTGCTTTCAAAGTGGTGCCCTGATGATGGGATCCATGAGGAATCGAGGGATCTCGAAATTTATATGGACACATTAGGCGATTTCAAATTTTTCCGAAGTAGTCCAAGCATATGCTACCAAAAAGTAAGATTTTGCACCAAAGTATACCCTGGATCCAAAACTACTGAACCGAACTCCTGTTCGGTTCAGTAGTTATGGATCCAGGGTATACTTACAGGATCTATAAGGAGTCAGAAGACTCCTTATAGATAGATGTTTTTGAATTTCGGCGTTGTTTAAAGAAATGAAAGCATATATGCCACTATGTCAATTACAGTAATCATCATAATCACCACCATCATCACACAAAACAGCAACATTCATGTTAGGATGACAAAGATTCTCACTAGTCATCAGAGTTTTGTGCGCCGATATCAATGTTATTAGGAAAATTATTTTGAGCGAAATCAGACAATAACTTTTGTAGTAATTCAAAGAAAACCTATTGCGCGTTGATAGTTACGAAACCCTCCTTAGACATGTCGTGACATGCTCTTGGTTAGGGTTTATTATACTCGTATTGTAATTTGTAGCGCCACTGTCTGGATTTTTTTAACGTGAATTAAATAAATTGTTTGCTCATAAAACTTATGTGAACTTTACTCCCAGTTTCATCTTAACTATTAACTTTTTTAAAACAATTTTATTCTACTTATATCTTGATGAATATCTTTACGATATTAGTTTAAACATTTGACTTATAGAAAAAAAATCCCACAAAAACATTACCGACATGATAAATCCAAGTATTTCCTTTGCAAAAAGTTATGAGATGTCGTAGAGACCAAGTGGAATTCAAGATAGTTATTCATAAAAAAATACGCACCGGAACTGCGCCTGCGGTGTGAGGTACCCGCGACGCCATTGTACGTATCGCGCCTGCACTCCGTCCATAGAGGTCGAGGACGTCGTAGACTACATTCGCAAGAAGACGTCCATCGCCTTGAGGGTCGAACGTCTGGAGTCTCGCCATAATAATCAACTTCAGTTCCTTTGTGGTGAGAGTGCCGACGCATCTTTTATCGACCTTCGAGGTAGAGGAGTTCTGGGCGACGCGTGTGGTCTACCGGAAGTTCCGGGGGAGACTCCGGAACGAAGCGCACATCACGTCGCCGACAACGTGTGATAAAGTGTAGTTTAATTATGTAATAATAATATGTATGTTAGTCTGTAAGGTATTTATAATATTGGTCTATGCCGCCCAAAATAAACGTTGTTTAATTTAATTTAATTTGGGGTTTGAAATACCATGAACGTGAATAATTTTTCCGGTGTTGCGAATGCGGGAGGAATTGCTTACTATAAGGCGGTCCATTTGCTTGTTTCTAGATCTATTCCATAAATAAATTAATGATTACACGTGCGCTCTTGAAACAATTACTCGAATTAATTACTGCCGATCATGGACATCCGCAACACCAGAACCTTGTGACTCACAAGTGCATTTGCGAGCATGAGGAAGGTACCAGTGTCCTACTTTGGGACACCGGTATCTTCCTCGTGCAGTGAGACACAACGCAAGTGCTATTTCCCATCGGTTTTCTGTAAGGCCGTCTTATTTATCCGGTCGAGAGGGATTTATTTATCATTTATCAGTCCATTCGTTCCGAAGCATCTACTGTAACCTAAAAGAACCTACCACTTCTCAATTTATGTGATTTGTTATATAAATAACGATAACAAAGTTATGTAACTTGAATTCATACATTTTGTGCCTGTGAATTCGTAAAATTAAAAATTCTAAAATAATTTATTTATTTAGAATTTTTTCTTTTTCTATATTTTCATTTTTTATGTAGCTAATAATATAGCTTGACAGTAAAATTCTAAGTCTGCTAGAATTATGCTTATTCTTCCTACCTCCATCTATCCATATCTTTCAAAATCGCGTTTTTTGCTGCTTAATATCTCCTAAACTATGCAATGGATTTTTATGAAATTTAAAACAAAAGCTTGTACCGCTAACGACTTTTCTGCAATAAAAATTTTGACCGCTAGCTTGCTTACAAACAAATATATGGGTCCGAAAAAGCCGCGAAATGCTTCAAGAAAAGATAGTTACGGCCGCTTTATACTTGGCAATAGCACTGCCGCTATCAGATCTTAAACGTCAAGGTCCTGACTCCCGAGAGAACCCACGAGTAGATTAATAATAAATATTGTTTACTAATTTATTAGCGCAGCCAGACATATTATGTCGAGTTAAGTATACGCGCAATACAGTATTTTCCTGTATTTTTTAATAGATAAATGAACAGTGCTCTGAAAAATAAGACACTTTACAAAAGGAATAGTATACTAAAAATCAAAATTTTCAAAGATATTGCGGATTGTTTGAAGCACTTTTGCGAGTCTCGTGAAAACTCCCCATATAAAAGTCATAAATGACGATACTAGAGTAATGCTACTACGTAGTATGCTACGAAATGTATGCACAAAATTTCTGATATCTCGTAATATCGCGCGTTTACGTTGATATACCATAGTAAATCTTTTTGTATTTGATGTAAGTAAACTAATTATGTAGGTTTTATACACAAATGTTTTAAAAAAATATTTCAACTTTTTTGTGACTTCCGAATGCATATTATAATTACAAAACTGAACATAAAATCCTAATTATTTTTAGTTTTATCAAGTTGTAATACCTAATTATTTCTTAATTTATTTAAAAAACTAAACTTTTACAACTACATTTTTACATGTTGTCAGATACCACTAATATTGTGCTATACTACTAATATTAGGTCATTAGGTCATTCAAAGGAAGAATATAAAGTCGATCTTTTTTAAACATAATATATTTATTTAATAAAATTATATACCATTGCTATCTATGTACTTTTGCCATCTCATAGGTAGTTCATTGATTCCTTAACAAAAAAAATCATTCGGACAGAAATCAATAAAATCTTTGAAGGCGCTTGGACTGCCCCATCCGAGTTGAATTTTTTCCCTTGCAAGAAGTTATCCAAATTTCGAAAAAAAAATGTTATCTGTTGGAGCAAGGTCCGGGGAGTACGGTGGATGTCTTAGACATTCCAATTGAAGCTCCTCTAATTTGGTAGCCGTCTGTTGTGCAGCGTGTGGTCTAGCGTTGTCCTGAAGCAGCAGTGGCCTAGAGCGAATGACTAACCTCGGTTGTTTAGCAGCTAGCTTTTCCATCATGATTTGCAGTTGCTGGCAATAGACATCTGCAGTAATCGTCTGGCCAGATTTAATAAGCTGGAGTGAACGACACCGGCACTAGTCCACCAAACGCTCACAAGTAACTTTTTTTGAGTCAATTTTTGCTTGGGGCAGGCTTTGGCTGGTTCGCTACGGTTCAGCCATTCCGATAAGCATTTCCAGTTATCGTACAGGATCCACTTTTCATCACAGGTAATAACTCGATTTAAAATACCTTTATTATTGTGCCGGTTGAGTAATGTAAAGCAGCAGTCGACGCGGGTTTGTCGGTTTGTTGCAATTAATTCATGAGGTACCCACCTTTAAGGCTTTTTCAACTTCCCGATTTGCTTCAAGTGGATTAAAACAGATTCATCACTAACACTGCAGCCTGCAGCTAACTCGGACGTGGTTTGCGATGGATTCGCTTCCACAATAGCCTTCAATTCTTCATTATCAACTTTGGTCTCCGGCCGTCCACGGGGCTTGTTCTGCAGTTCGAAATTTCCAGAACGAAAACGTTGGAACCAAAAACGCGCTGTGTTTTCTTTTGCGACACCGCTGCCATACACATCATTAATCCTTCGAGCCGTTTCTGCAGCACTGGTGCCACGGTGCCACTCGCACTCGAAAATAATACGATATTTCAAGTTTTCCATTTTGTAAACAGAGTGACGCAAAGAAAAAACCAAAAGAGGAAAGAACAAATGAATTACGGTTTTAGAAATACAAATGCATGAGTAAATAGCGGTATGATTTTGAAATTGGAATTCCTAACCAAAGAAGATATATTTGAGATCAAAGTCGCCAGTACGACAAAACGTCAATTTCATATGTAAGGAACTAATATTACACATGTAAAAGTTTGTGATGATAAATGGATTGATGTTGGTTACTCTTTTACACAAAAACTACATAGTGGATTTTGATGAAATTTGGTTTGGTAATAGTTTGATCTCTGGATTAACACATATGCTACTTATTATTCCGAAAAGTAATGTTTCGTGGGATAAATTATTTATGCAGGCTGAGCCGCGTGTAATATCTAGTCCCCTATAATAGTCCCCCGCTGTAGAAATAAAAATCTTACATGAAGTCCTTGTCGTGGCATACTTGTGTTGTCTTCAGGCAGCGGCGGAAGATTCAGGGGTTCATACTCGTCGGATAGTCCGCTGTCGGTGGAGGCTAAGGACTGTGTGGAGTTTAAGTAGCCTTTGGGCTCCCTGTTCTTGTGGACACAGTAGTCACCGGTGAATGGATTTCGATACGCCGCCACGGTCCTGTAATTTAAAATATATAGATTAATATATTTCTTTACATTATTTCAGTTACGTAAGTATGAGATGAGAAAATAGAGCTTGAACCTTGATTGTACCTATTTAAAGGTAAATTATACGGAGTGGACGCAATTAGAATGAAAACATTGCAAGAAAATCCGCGAGAAATCTAAGTATCAGAACCCCAATTCTCGTATTTAACTTATATTAACTATTTAATTAGCGGAATCGAACTACTGTGCGCAAATCACGCAGTAGCCCTGAACTACATACAGAATACCCTTTCACTTGCTCCAATAAATCTAATGGATAGATACTTAATCAATAATGACGGTTGAAGATAAAACTTTTGGAATATTTTTTACACAGTTGCTGGCTGTAGCCATCCCGTCTAATTAATTATCGGATTCTGAAACTTACAGTCCATTCCAGTTCAATGTAAAATAAATATGAAGGAAATACCGCAACCTCGTTATCGATATCCATTATGCAGGTTTCATAGAAATAATTAAATTTTTTGCAAACTTTCAGGTAAAGTTTATTTGCGTTGATTGAAATAGTATCTTGCATCATTATAAGTTGTATACAATTATTTCATACGTAGTAACTGTTTATTAATCTGTGACGATAGTCCGTTATGGACTAGCAGGAAATACTCGCCAAAGCGGTAGGT
Source organism: Phengaris alcon alcon (assembly GCA_037179445.1). Classification (NCBI taxonomy): domain Eukaryota; kingdom Metazoa; phylum Arthropoda; class Insecta; order Lepidoptera; family Lycaenidae; genus Phengaris; species Phengaris alcon. Next base: position 1,832,975 of record JAYRCH010000085.1, on the reverse strand, counting down.
TGTATCTAACGAACACTACCTACTGTTTGTTAGATACAATCGTAATCTGTGGGAATTAAGGAGAGATACCTGAAAATATTTTGGCAAGTTTATGCGTAGATAGTAATATCCATTTTTGTAACGATAAATAAAAGTTTTCTTCCCTTCACTTACTATTTCTATTTTCTCTTATTCGAAACACTCCAGATCTAAGTAATTTTAATTTGTATGTAGGACCAGTTTTTTGTTCGGAAACATTCGGAATTTAAATTGGCGAGTTTTTATTCACAGCGTTTATTTGCTCAGTTAATTTCATTAAAAGCACTTGATTTAGGCCTTTTGAATGAAGCCACAACTGAAAATTGTAATGTGTTACGTTCCTGGAGGAAAAGTTCGCCTTTGTTTGTCTCAGCCCCACTTTTTTCGGTTCAATTTATTTAAATATCCGCAACCAGCCTTTTGCAAACGAATTTCCAATGTTTGGTTTATGCTCTAAATACAAATAAGAAGTTTTTATAGTTGTTGTTTATGGATGCGAGTTGTATTGAATAATTTATAATAGGTCTTTACCTATGAAATTGCCGTTCTGCAGTACTGGCCATTTCAAATCAAAATAATTTTTGTTTGGCTAAGAATTCTAATTTCAAATTAATTTTATTTTAACAAAATGGAATTCTTTTTCCAAAAGTAGTCATTTGTTTATTGATTAGTGTTACATTTTCATCGCATTTCAATCTTTTTCGTCATCATGGTTTCTTTAAAAATTCGAGTAATTATGGAATATGAGTACCGTCGTGACAGCAACGCGGCACAAGCGGCACGAAACATCAACGACGTTTACGGAGCTAACACTACAAATCAACGCACCACCTGTTATTGGTTTGCTTGCTTCCGTTCTGGAAATTTAGACCTGAAAAATTAACCTCGCGGTCGTCCGAAGACTTTGGTCGACAATGACCAATTAAAGGCGATTGTGGAAGCTGATGATACACAATCTAAGGCTGAATTAGCAGCAGCTTTCGACGTTAACGTCAAAACAATATTGGTTCATTTGCGTCAAATTGGCAAGGTAAAAAAGCTTGACAAATGGGTGCCCCACGAACTCAATGATCGCCAGCGCGAAGTACGCGTCGAGACGTGCCTTGCACTGCTTAACAGACACACAAATGAAGGAATTTTGAACCGCATTGTTACCTGCGATGAAAAATGGATTCTGTTTGATAACCGCAAGCGCTCAGCAAGTTGGTTGGATCCTGGTTCAGCACCTAAGCAATGCCCTAAACGAAAACTTACCCTCTGTCACTGTTTGGTGGTCTAGCGCCGGTGTTATTCATCACAGCTTCTTACCAAACGGGGTGAGCATTACTGCAGATGTGTACTGTGAAGAACTGAACACAATGATGGAGAAGCTGGTACATCTCCAACCAGCATTGGTTAATCGCTCGTCTCCACTGCTCCTGCACGACAACGCGCGACCTCATACTGCACAGCAGACGGTCTCCAAGTTGAAAGAACTGGGGTTGGAAGCTCTCCGTCATCCGCCCTACCCACTAGACTTTGCGCCTACAGACTACTACTTTTTCCAGAATTTGGATAACTTCTTGGCGGGAAAAAATTCAACACCCGAGAGGCAGTACAAAATGCCTTTGAAGAATTTGTTGCCTCCAGTCCAGTTGATTTCTTTAAGAAGGGCATCAATAAACTGTCACTGCGTTGGAAAAGATGCATTGATTGCATGGGTGATTACTTCGATTAATACAAATAAAATACATGAAAAAAATTCGTTTAAATTTTTTCATACAAAACGGCTATTTCATAGGTAAAGACCTAATATATCAGAAAAACATTATTTACAATATTATTTTTCTGGTCTTACATTTCTATCTTACCAAGCTGAATGTTTCGTATGCGACTGTAAGAATTTCATGTGCTCATAATTTTCTATGCGACAAACTTAAAAATTGATTTATTATATGTACCTATTTTTTAATGGTCTACCACATAAAATAATAAGTTTCATTTGTTTTTGGAAGTGAAATTTTGGATCCTCCTTTAAAATTTAATTTAAACGAAATGACAACTATGTGTTTTTAATGAAAAGAGGAACAGTCGATGGGCCAAGTGTTGTTTACTTTGTGGTTACTGACCTAGTGGTTCATTTGAAATGCACTCGAGACAATGCAGGTTCAATCCCAGAATATGTTGGCCTGTTCCAGTAAAGACTTCCTGATTTCTCAAATATATTATACTGACGCTCAAACGGTGACGAAATAATCGGATCGGAGGAGACAAAAATCTCCGAAGACCCGAGGAGTTAACCATAGTAGAGTGGTATCTAAGCTTCCTCACGTTGAGACCACGCACCCTGCAGCGGTAACGTTAAATACTGGTGCTTTTTATGGTTTCGTAGTTTATGACTCGGAACCCTTATGGTTTCGTCATGTCCATCCGTCCGTCCATTTTCGGCCTGCCGTCCGTTTTTGTTAAATAAACTGCTGGCAGCAGCAGTTTATTGTATTTATTGCTTCTTTATTTTTGCTTCCTTCCTTTACTTTGTTTTTTTTTTTTTGTTCTGTTTGTTTTTTTAAACATTATTATATATAATATGTAGAACCCAGGGTATACTTACTCTATGTCCAGATGGTTCGACCATTATCGTTACCATTACACTGATATAATGGATGTAACGATAATTGTATTATGTGCTAATAAAGGTGCTTATAATAATTTTTAATAAAGGTGAGAAGTTATTTGTATGAAATAGAGAAACAAAATAAGTAGGTAATATTTGTTCCTGAAGAAGACTTAAATAAATGATTATGAAAGAAAGTTTTATCTGATAATCGCAAGCAATCATAATTATAATTTACTAGATATTTCCCGCGACTTCGTACGCAAAAAATTAAATCACGCGGTGACCGTACATTTTCCAGCGACAAAAAGTAGCATATTATGTCCTTTCCCGTGGTCTACTCTATATCTGTGCAAAATTTCATCAAAATAGTTTTTTCGAAAATTTTAAATTTCATCAAAATTTCGGAGCCTATTCGATACAAAAAAACAAACAAAGATAAAAAGAAATAAAAAGAGAGAAACAAATATTAGTATAGATTATTATAGCCTACAATTCCGGTAGTAATTTATTTGCCACCTTTATTACATTTGCCCTGCCATTACGAAGATCTATTTCAATTATTATAGGCCAAAGTTTATGATAATAAGTTTAAGCAAAGCGTCTTATCAGTTGAGGGGTATGCAAATGAGGGGGTAACGGGGGGAAGCCGGGAGTTAGAAGGTCTCAATAACTATCGATTTATCCTCCATATATTTGTCCGATGGCACTAGAAGTGTTTCTATACTAGATTAATTAAATTGTGCCAGTAAGGCCCACTTGCGCAGATCTGGGTTAATGTTAACCCTGGGTTAAATATCTCTCGTTAGACGAACTTATGAAAGAGTAGGCGTGATATTTTAACCCAGGGTTAACTTTTAATCAGATCTGCACAAGTGGGCCTAAGGAGGCAAAGAGTCATAATTTGTAAGCTACAAGTTAATTATTAAAAAATATATATTGTTGCATATTGACAAAAGTAAGTGTCAATGTCATTTTTGACATTGACAGATGTCATGAAGTAAAGCCTATCTAGTTTTATGATATTAGTTATATAGTTTATAGTTTCATGTTTATTTTAGTTGGCCAAAAGGCTATAAATAGTGTAGACGTACATTATTGTGTTAGGCATATCTCATATGTAATACGTATCAGTGTTAAGCACCAATAAAGGAGAATATAAGAATTGTTGCTGTATTATTATCATCACCACTCAAGCACAAGAAGGACATACAAATCAAGAGGTCGTAGCCCGCTACATATATATACCTATACGCATTGACTTGAGAACCTTCTCCGGTATTTTCGTCGGTTAAAAAAATATCTAATTATTGTGAAGTGATAACGCAATTAAAACAATTAATATTTATTTGCTAGATATTTATAAAAACTGACCTAACAATCTTGCCACCATGGCAACGGCCATCGGTGTCACGGATAATAGTATATAGCAGCTCTCCGCCGCTATTCCAGTAATTGAACGCCTGGCGCAGGCAATAGCTGCTCCAGGTGCCGGCGCCAGACTGTACCAGCATCAGTTCGGACCTCATAGTGTAGCCGGCCCAGGCGACGTGCAATATTCCCGAATACCCATCTCTGGTTTGCATAGGCTCTAGCCTGGACCCGGTCGCCCGGCGTGAACGCCTTAACAGCAGGTATGCCGGAGCCGGTCCTTGTCGTAGACGACGGCGGTTTTCGAAGTATTGCGTGAAGTGATGCTCTTACGTCGCGACCAAACATAAATTGGTACGGGCTTTGTCCATCGGCTTTGGGGGACCATCTCAGTCGAGTCTTTACTATTGTCAATTGATTAAATATGTCACCTTCCTCCGCTTCCATTGCGCATAATGCCTTCTTTATAATATTATAAGCGTTCTGCTTGACCGTTGGTTGTTGGAAGGTAGAGAGCCGACGACTTATGTAGCACTCCGCATCAATTTAGAAAGCTCGTAAATTGTTCTGAGACAAATTGACGTCCATTGTCTGATACGAGTGTGCCAAATGTTGAGAATGAATGTATTTTTGGTTGGAAATATTTCAACCCATTATGTAAATGCGTCCACGATTATAAAGAGCTGTTGTCCCTGGGTCGGTCCAACAAAATCAACGTGCAGTCTTTGCCAAGGTTGCATCGGTTGTTCCCAATGATGTATCGGAGTTTTTGGAGGTTCGTTTTGTTGTAATCGGCATGCTGCATGATTTAACTTTCTGTTCGATATATCTATCGGTATTCCTTCAGTATACGTAATTGCGAGCCAGAGCCTTAATTTTTACAATACCGCTGTGCTCAGCATGGAGCTCGTCAAGTACACGCTCACGTAAGTTTTGCGGTATAACAACTCGAGTTCCTTTTAGAATGCAGTCGTCTTGAAGCGTAAATGCGTTGTCGTTGAAACCTATTGTGCGTAATGATCTGCCACTTCGTAGGGATTCTCGCAACGTATTTAATTCTGTTTCTTTGATTATGATTTCAGGTCTTATTTCTAAAGAAGCCGTTGATTTGGGCGCGTTAGAAGGTATAGTGTTGGTCTTCATAGGTTTCATTTACCGTTTCTACCGGAAATCTTGAAAGATAGTCGGCGTTGAAGTATTTTGACGCGGCACTGTATTCTATGTCATAGTCAAATCCTGATAAAAAATGTGCATAGTGAAAAAGCCGCATGGTGCTTAAGGCTGGAAGTGTCTGATGGGGATGGAAGATGGAGGTAAGCGGTTGGACTGTCACTAGTGTAAATTCCGTCCGTAGCAATAAGGGAACAATTTCTTTATACCCCAATATATAGCTGTGGCTTCCTTGCCTATTTGGCTGTATTTCTTTTCACTTGTAGCTTATGTCCTCGAAGCGAATGCTATGGGTCTTTCCGACCCGTCTGGAAATCTGTGAGATAGTACAGCTCCTAATCCGGTTGGTGAGGCGTCAGTAGCTATTATCAATTGCTTATTTAGGTCAAAATGAGTAAGAAGTCTATCGCTGGCAATTCCTTTTTTTATAACATTAAAACTCATCCCGCATTTTGAATTCCAGTGAATTTTTTTTCTTTCTTTAGTTATTTATTTAATGGGCTTGTGATAGTTGACAAGTTGGGAATTAATTTATTATAATAGTTGGCCATTCCGAGGAAGGTTCGAAGTTCATTGATATTTTCAGGTCTTTTTGTAATCAGTATTGCTTTTATTTTCTCTTATGTAAACCATCTTTGTCCATTATGTGTCCTAAATAAGTGATACTATGTTGGAAGAATTGACATTTATCTCTATTTACTCGTAGATTGCTCTCTTTTAGGTTTTGTAGGACTTGGTTCAGTCGTATTAGGAGTTGTTCTTCTGTGGACCCCTGTATAATAATATCATCGAAAAAGCATTTACCGCCATCTAATCCCTGAAGTAGTTGGTCCATGAATTTTTGCCAGAGGCTTGGGGCGACTTTAACCCCGAACATTAAACAATTTAAACTTTGTACGTTCCTTTGTGTGTACTCAAGGTTTGCAGGGCCGCGCTTTCATCATCCATTACCATTTTGAGGTAAGCTTGGGTAATGTCTATGGTGCAGAAGTATTTACCTCCGTTCATTTCGGCAAATATGTCGTCGATTATAGGGATAGGGATTGTTCATCTTTTATTACCTTGTTCAGGGTTACCTAGTAGTCGGCACATAAACGTATATTTCCGTTTGATTTCACGATGGGGACGATCGGTGTGCCCCAATCTACATGATCAATTTTTTTGATTACCCCTTCTCTACTAAGTCGATCTATTTCCTTATCAACCTTCTCCTATAAGGCATAAGGGATGCGTCGCGGTGAAATGATGAAAATAGGTCGCGCGTCTTTTTTTTAGGTTCAAATGGGCTTTGTAATTGGGTATTTCTCATAAATCAGATTTAAATACAGTATCTGAGTATTCTTCTAGTAGTTTTTCTAGTTTCGGAATAGAAGTGTGTATTACTCGTATGTCTGCTAGTGTAATTGTGACTTCTTTCATCCAACTTCTACCAAAATATATTGGATCTACGTCTTAATTATTATTTGATTTTTATAGGAGCATTTAACATAAGTCACTTCCGCAGGCTTAAAAACTTTCCCTGCGTAGGTTCTGAATTTCATGTCTGTTTTAAAAAATTTTGTTTGATTTTTTAATTCCTCGTAGAGCTTGTATGATATAGAAGACAGGGTGGCTCCTGTGTCAAATTCCATATTAACAAATTTGTTCTCTATTTTAATCAGAATTATGTATTTTTCAGAAATTTCCTCTTTGAGTTGTCCTCTACTTGGTTCGTATGTGTGTTTCTTTGAAGGCAGACGTAGCCAAATATCCAGTATTTTTGCATTTTGAACACATAGTTTTCTTGGCACCACACTCGTTTGAATGGTGATCCTCTTTTCCACATCGATAGCATTTTCCTCTTAAGTCCTTTATTGATATAGGTGATCTGCGCTTTTTACTGATTCTGTTGAAGTGGATAGCCGAGAATATCTTGATTGCTTGCTAGTCGATGCTATGGTGTTTGTATTGAATGGTCTATGTAAGTACTGTGACATGTTACTATTCTCGTGTTTTCCCATTTCCATCGATTTGAATCAGCTCTGCAAAGGGTGGAGTGTCTCTTTCTTGTAATATTTTAGTTATTGTGTCACTATCTCTCAAACCTCGAATAAACTGAAGTAATAGGAAACTTTCCAATGTAGATTTCTTACAGTTTTGGCATTTGAATTCGCAATTTAGGGACAATTTCTTTAGTTCTGCAGCGTATATGGCGGTGGTTTCATTTTCTTGCTGTTGCCGGGATATAAATCGATGTTGTAGCGCCCATGTGCTCGGTTTTGGGTCCAGATACTCGTCTAATAGATCTGTTAATTCTTTAAAATTCATGTTGATTGGTTCTTCTGGTGAGCAGAGGTCGAAGGGTTTCTCATGAAGTATGAGCGGTAATGCCGAATGTAATTAGTATACTTTGAATTTTGCGTCTGTAATGTTGTTCAGCAGGAAATATACAGTTAAGCGCTGTGTAAAATTTTTAAATGTTTCGTTGTCTTGTAAAGTTTCAAAGTAAATTTTCGGTCTGCTTGAGTGTTAGCGCTTAATTGTTATGTTGATATTTGTGTCGAGGCCAAATTTTGTTCACTTTGGTCTGGCATGTTTAACAATTTTGTTTTTAGTAGTGTGAATTTCTCTTCAATTTCGTACCTGGTTTCCGTTTCGTTTTCAAATTCCTCATCTGGTATTTCAGATTCAATTTTTTCTTGTATTTCTCGAAATGACTGTAGGTTTTCTTGAAGGCATTGAAGTCTCCAAGAAGGGGTTTCCGCGTATGATAGAATTTCGTAAGCGTTGACGTAATTTTCCAATCTTGATAGTTGAGCGCGTAAAGAGGTTCTTTTCCATTTCTTCAATTCTGCTGTCGACATCGTCGCCAGATATTTTGAAGTGATAACACAATTAAAACATGTTATATTTATTTGCTAGATATTTATAAAAACTGACATGAGTAGTAGGTTTTCACCGGCTCTGGCTCAAAGGCAGACCCGGTGAACCCGGTTTGCTCCAGATTTTCGGCGTTCGATGGGCATCATCAGCTAAAAAAAAAAAAAAGTTTGGTGTCAAATTGGGGGTTTTTGCCCATGCCCGATCGATTGCGCTTATCCGCTTTTCAATATCTCTAACGGTTACAAAGATAGACTTTTGCAATCACTAGGTTCATTAAGCTCTATTCATTTACTAATTACGTCATGCAGCGGTAAACAATGGACGGTGATAAGCTTTGGGCCATTAGTGGTTAAGTGAAACAACAATGGTATTGTAAGTGAGTCATTTTATTGGTAAAATAACACTCAAATAAACTACATAATTTCAAATCGTTGAATAAAGTATTTGCACCAAAGTGTACCAAGAAATCATTCAGTGACTTATTGTTATAAATATAATACAGATACATTATACAGTATTCTCCACAAACCATGGTATAATCATTTTGTACTCTAGCTATATTGTATGACCATATTCTACAATTTCTCTCCAGAAACTTTCGGTGATATCCCTGTGGAGACCGACCATATGAATCAAAGTATTGTCCAATACGTTGTTTATCAATATGTATGGCGATCCAATGGGAACCTGGTTTATTATCAGCGTCCAAATTGCTCACGATATAGCATGGAACTGGAACATGTATCGGTAATCGGTTTGCCGCGTAAACATTATTTTCAATGCTTGCATCAATTTTTTTTAAACATTTCTATATGTCTAAAGTATCCATGAATACTGTTTAGGTATGGTGATCTTATCTGCTCTAGCGATTGAGTATTAATGTGCACCATCTTAACCAAACTTGATATAAATCATGATATTTAAAGTTGATATCAATATCATCATATTATATGAGGGAGAAAAAATAAACGTTTTTTGTAGTAAATTTTTTATTCAATACACATATAAGATATACAAATAAAAACCTATGAATAATATACTTAACTACTATAGTCTACTGAAATATTGCGATTTTTATCTATTTCTATAACATTATCGAATTCTGCATAAACAACGCAATTGATCGTTTGAGTCAGAGCAGATTCAAAGCGAACTTCTAATCTAACACTACCATGTCTAATTAGATTCCAATGACTAGATAAATTGGCTGACAAATCAGGTGTGAGATCAAATGCTAGCAAACAATAACCTTTCGAATACTTATCGTGAGATATCCCATTACCTTCGTTAAGAAAATGTATTCCTGTTCCTGAGAATAATGTGTGATAAGTTGTGGTAAAAATATTATTATCAAAAGATGGTTGTAAATCTTTTGAAGGAATTTGTTGACCGTCAATATATAAACAAAAGGAATTCATTTTATAGTTCTCAAAATTATATGGATTTTTAGACAAACAACCATTAAATGCTGCATTATTTACAAATCCAACTATACATCTCTTGGGTACTTGTCCCAAAAATATATTGTCTAATGTCTTGCCTTGAACCCCTGACGGTATCGTTAGAACTTTTACTTCGGCTCGAGTTATAGGATATTTTGCAGTAGTGGTGGATAAGACTTTTTGATGGGCAAGTAAGACGGATGGGTTAATTTTTGTCCTTCGAACAAGGAGAGTCGCATCTGTTATTTTAATTTTGTATTTAACATCATCTGTTGGGGCCATCAAGTTAAATGTTTCACGTGATCTAACCAATTTAATACACATCTCAACACCATTAATTAAAAACTTTTCTTGATTGAATATGTCACCATGAAGGTGTCCTATCATTTCGAATTCCTTACTTTCTGAAACTAATTGTTGTCTTTTAGTAAAACCTGAATTTTTGTCATCGGTTGAGTCCATTTTACCAGCTGTATCTTCGTACCAAAGGCTACACGTTAAATGAGATTCTTTAGCATTGGGTGAGTAGTTCAAAAGAGTTTCAATGTAAGCTCGATAAGCATATGTATTATTTGGCGGTGAAACCAATTTTTGGTTCAAATAAACATCGAGTTGAGTAAAAACTGAATGAAGCCAATTGTTTACAGGTGCTACAACAGTTGAAGCTGCCAGTTTTGAAGAATCCTCATTTAATATTTTTGCTTTTAAATGAATCAGAGTGTGTGACAAGTCTATATAATCATCGCCAGTTCCAGGGACTTGAAATTCTATGGGGCCATCGTCAGCTAAAGATGATATTGGTTTGTAGTGCACCCACATTCCACTTTCTATGCTTGTTTGTGTTGATGGTAAAGCAAACAAATCTAATTCAGATTTTATACATTCACAAGAGTGACTATGTAAGAAAGACATAGTTTTTAAATTTATGAAAATATATCTCCTTGATATTGACGAGTTGATTTTTGTCTCTTAGCACCTCTTCCTTTACCGTTCGATGAACGAATGGCTGTTTCAAGACGTTTTCTTTTAGTTATATATCCTGAACCAGTCATGTTTAATTTATCAATTTTTTGATCTGCCCTTCTTTTCAAATTTGAACTAATTTCCTTAAGTCGTGATTTTATTCATCCATGGGCCGTGCACGTGCCATATCAGATAGAAGTCCAACACCCGCACTCATAGCTTCCTTTCCGATCGCTTTAGCACAACTAGAAAGCAAAGGTAAGACAGATCGAAATAACCCTCCCAAAAAACCCCCAATGCCATGTCCGCGTTGATAAGGAGCTCCTTTGTAGACGACTCCTATTCCAGAACCAGCTTGATGGGTATAATAATGTTCGTACGGACAATTAATGTTATTGTGTGTATACATTATAATTTTCTAAAGTGTAGTTTAATACACACTGTTCCAAACTGGAATGGTATTTTTTGACTGGTGTTTGATCTTATATCTATTTCAATTGTATCGAATTCTCTGCGCATGACTGGTAAGTAGTGAGGAGGGGAAAACACGTGCATTTTATTTGCTCCGTATATATATTTTGAAGGATCTAGTGGTATAATTCTTAGTAAAGCGCTCATAACATCCCCAACAATCTGTGGTTCCACTATATCACAATAAACAAACAGTTGTGATGGTAATCCCAGATGTAAGTTTGCAGGACGTTTGCCAAACGTCTTTCCCACAAAATTTCTATTAGGTTCAAACCCTAATTGAATACCTAACTGAGGTGATAGTGACAAGGATATAATTGAATCATCTGCAATTGTCACAGATACAAACTTGGATATCTCATCGTAACGAAAGGTAAATTTTTCTCTTATATTATTTAAAGCTGTTAAAATGTGATCAATATTATCATAGTTGGTAGCGGGGATGTGTTTTTTATAGTGAACAATTGAAGGATATTTTTCATTTGGCATTAACATTTTCTTAGTAATATAAACAATATTTTCATGTTCTTGAACAGTAAACATTGTACATGGGTACTGAAATTCAACAACACCTACAGTCCATTCCCCTTCTAATTTAATTGATTTTGGTAATTTTGTTGAAAACCTTGTCGTCATATTATCTGGAAAATATTCCATTGAACTGTTGCTTAGTAATGTTAAATAAAAACTTCCTTTCATTATATCTGTTTTAAATCAGATACCAAAACCCAACTATTAAATTTATCAGGATAACCTTTCCACTTGACAAGCACCTGCTTTCTGCTACCAGAATATCGAGAAGTTATTATTTTATCTATTTTGTGATCTGAAGTGGGGCTAGGTGGAGTAACTTTTTGTAATTCTCTTTCATAAAAAGTACCTTCTATATCTTCATTTTGTAAATCTTTTAAGGTGTACACAACCCAAGGCGATCTAGGGATTACAGTTGAAACAATAAAAATTTCATCACTCCAGTTAGATTCGTACCCCTTTTGGAAGATATGTTTGTATTTTGTGATTCTAACATGATCACCCACGTGAAACTTTGGTAATGAGATATCTCCTAATGACCTTTTATTTTCTCGAGCATACAAATTGTTCCAAACAGGCATAATGTTACTAGAACTTACATCACATGGAGGCATTTTAATACTTGAATGAAAACTATGGTTATATGCATATAATAAATCTTGTAAAATATTTATATATCTGTATGTATTTTTATGTGTAAAGTAACGCCACATTTTTGACTTCAGTGTTCTTTGAAATCTTTCTACAATACTAGCCTTTATATCAGGATTATTTGTCGTATAATAATTAATATTTTTGCTCTTAAAATATTGACGAACATCTTTGGAAACAAACTCAGTACCCTTATCAGACTGTATGTGAGTTGGAACTGTATGAGCTTCCTCAAAAATACTCTCAAAACATGTTTTGATTGTTAAAGATTTTTTATTTTTCATAGGTCTCGCATAAGCATACTTACTAAATACATCAATAACACACAATATATAGTTATAACCATCATTATATTTACAATATGTTCGCATGTCACTTAAATCTGCTTGCCACAGTTTATTAAGATCAGATACGATATATTTGTTTCGAGGAAACTTTTTGTAAACCGGTTTATGAAGTATGTACGTTTCTTGTGATTGCAACCATTTCTTGACATCATTTTTATTCATTTTTCCTTCCATAGCTTTTGCAAGTTTGTCAATACTGCTGTAACCAGCAGGGTGTGATGCATCATAATAAATATTGTGAATTTCTAGTAGGAGGTCCATTTTTCCCAATCAATTTTCTTTTTTATTTTTCTAGTATACTTGTTTTCAGATGCAGGTGTAGAATATTCCTCGCCACCAGATATTTCACCAAAATCTTTCAACTGAAGTTGGTTAATATACTCACTTCTCTTCGGATTACCAATATAAGTGAGTGGGACTTTTAGATCCTTCAAAGCTTTAGCAAATTTTTCCCATCCTATTGGATCACTTCTTTTCAATGGTCTTAATGAATCATTGACTAAATCTACAATATTGCTCCCATTTATTTTGTTACTACCCACTAGTACTGTACCATCATCGTTCCAGTGTACTTTGTTTTGATTTGTTAATAAGAAGTTTAATAATGACTCACCTTTATTAATGTAAGATTTAGGTATTAAACTTAATATGTGTTGTTTTGAGTATATAGATTTATTTTCAACTGTGTCGCTTTCTTTGTGTCTATCTTCTTCTTTACTCGATGTCTGATCAACAATTGGATCTTTGTAGTTTGGGCCACTACTTTTATCATATTGTTCTTTTTTCAAAAATAAATCAATATTTGAGGTTATTATTGGGAGGTGATAAGGCTGACGATCTTCTCCAATGAAGTGCAAATACCTTTGTAATGTTTGTAAGTATAAAATCCATTTTTTTCTGTCGTCATCGTTACTTTTAATAATATTTTGCATTTCAGCATCTAATCGTGATTTAGGATTTTCGTGAGTCTCGTTTCTTTCGTTTATTTTATCAATCAAACTTGGTTCCACCAGTAACATTTTCTTAGCGTGTTCCATTTTAAACAAGACCACTAACTAATCCACTTAATATGGAACCTAAAATAATAGGTAGAAATGCACCACCTTTTTGAACAATTATATTTTTTCTAACTTTGGTTGTAGTTTTACGAACAAGCTTTCGGAGTAATGTTATATATTGTTTTAAAGATTTTTTATCCTTTTCTTTTAATGGGACTTTGCCTTGTAGCACATTATGAATACACTCACATATACAATTTATTTCATCTTCATCACATGATTTTAATAAAGCTTTTTGATACTTTGGTTTTAAAGTGTGCAGTGCGACGAGCAGCTCTTTATGCGTCTTTAAGCTTCCCAGCATTATTTGTAAATGATAGAACTTTGTTGGTTCTTATCGTATTTAAACCCTCTTTTCGGTACATAAACTGAACAGTTTTTGTCAGTTGGGAATATATTTGTCTTAAAACGACACATGTCATTTGTATCTTGTTTGAGATCTATCATCAAATAACCATGTGCCTCTGTCGTTGCATCTTTGTAAGCTTCTTGAACAAATTTAACATTATCAGGTGAGACTTGACGAGCTAAATATCGAATTTGTGTTTTATCACGGGGGTTCTTAAAATAAATTATATAGCTCGAATTTAACGAAATATCTCTTTGACCTTTTCCTTGATGAAACAGATTTTGAGTTATATAAAATACGCTTAAATTTCTGTGGTGACTACCTTTTGTAAACATATCTACAATGCGACCATCAGATTCTCTCATAAGATCATCTATTATAATCAAATTGGCTTCCTTACCATTGAACATGCTTAAGTCAGGTAATCCTTGAAAGTAGTTGACATTTTTCAAATTGTATAAAGGTTGCATCTCATCAAAACACCATGTTATTTGGGAAAAAGATGTGTTACATATTTCTTTCACATTATTAATAAATTTCGTAACAAAATTTGATTTTCCACAACCACTAGGTCCTGCAACTATTGCAGTAAATGGATGAATAAAATGTTTCATTTTTCCTTACGTGTGGATAAGACGAGGTTCAAGAAAACAATAAGTTTTTTTTTTCTTTTAAAACTATTTTATTGGTTCTTAAACTAAACATTACAATGATACAATATAGGTAAAAACAAAAGTAAATACATCTAAAACCATCTCAAACATTGTACAAACTTACACAACTATATATACAAAATTTTGTTAACAATGACTAGTATTAATAATTAATAATTGAACTAATTGAATAAATTATTATTATTTATCCTAATTTATAATGATCCCAAGCTAATGTATCAACATTATTAGGTAAAATATGTCGTTTCGTATCGTTATATGACAAAGATATTTTATTTACACGTTGAGTAACAAGGTTATGTTTTATAGATCTAAATCTAAACATCGTTGAATATTCAATTGTTTTGTTAAAAAGACATGACTTATAATTTTCTATTTTCATTTTTTTAGTGACACATTTGTTTACCCCTTTAGCCTTAGCTATAAATTTATCGTCTACTTCTAATGCATACATTTTTGATCTTAGGCCTACAAATTCTTTAAAAATTTTACCATTATTCTCATCTTTAAAATAACCTAACTTTTTTTTATTAATTTTTGGGTAACCAAATATATTATTATCTTCGTAATCAGATGTGTCAAAGCGTGAATGTAAGTCAGGTTTAATATCATCATAAAAATTTTCACAAAAAATTTGATATATTAAGCTATCGGTATCGGTATATAATATTTTTATTTTACCTGGAAACTTTGTTAACATATAATTATAATGAAAATCGTACATGAGTGTTTTAGAAATATCTAAAATACAGAAACCTAAATAAATAGGTTTATTTTGAATAACCTTAGTTTTACGTAATTGTATTGCAACTAAATTATTTGAAAAAATAGTTGAGCTATGAAACTCTGGTTTCGCAATTAAATCCCTCGCACCGAGGATTTTGCCTCGATTTTCCCAATGACCTAATAATTTTACATTTACGCGTTTTTCAACATTCTCCATTGTCTTTCCAAAAACTGAATTATTCATTAGTTTATAGAAATCTTTTTCAAAGTCAGATTTAGCTGATTGCCGCAACTTTGTATTTATGTCTATATATTGTTGTAACCACGCACTTTGTTTAAACTTTAAAATTCTGTGAATTTTTATTAATTTTATACCCATTTCAATGCACTGTTTTAAATTTCTGTAATGTATTATGTATTTAGTTTTATTGTAAAGGTTTGGCACTAATTTAATATCCTTAGAGTTACCAATACATATGTTTTCGGGGCACAAAGGCAAATCTGAATGCAAGTCGTGTAGTTCAATGGGGTATTGTAAATCTACCTCTAATATAAACCCACATTCTGAGTCATCAGGAACATTATAATCTGTATTCAAGCTTACCCATTCAAAACCCCCAAACGGAAGATATTGCGACATAGCCCACCCGTAAAGATTATTAGCATCAAAATATGTTAAAAAAGATGTTGGTTTATCTTTATGATATTCTTGCATGTATTTATTATTAGCTTTAGCATAACGATTACTACATTGAGATATACCCCCACGAATTCCCGATTTCACAAATGCTATTTGATTTTCGTGCATTTTAACATGGCATCCCAACTTAACCCAGGGGCTGTATAGTAATGAGTAGGGTCTAATCTATAAGTTTGCAAACATAGGGTGCTAAAATTTTCAAATACATCAGTTATTAATAAAACATCGGTTTTAAGATATAAGTTAGAGTAATCCAACATATCTTTACAATGAAAATATTGCCAAACATCTCTAGCATGATTGTATTCGTCGTCAGAAATATGTGAATCAGTTAAAGAACTGTAAAAATTATCTTTCCTAGGGAGTGATGAAAGCTTAAGGGAATCATAAGATGTCATAAATTCGTATGGATAAACTCCTTTCCTTCTTAATCGTTTGAAATCGTCATAGTTCGGAAAATTATAATTTAATGTTTCAAGTTGTTTTTCATTTAAATTTCTAGCTAATTGATCTAGACTACATGGTAAAAATTTTAGTGAATCTATAAACCTCAATTCAACTTTTTGATTATTTACATTTATTTTTTTTGAGAACGAGATATATTTTTCCTTTGTTTGAGGGATTATATCTATTTCTCCTTCTAGAGTATTTAATGCATTAACAATAAAATGAGAATCGTAATTACTAAGGTTATGCAAAATAATTGGAATATGACCAGGGATTCGAAACTTAGTTTTACAAATATCGTGTGCAACACCTATGAAATTTCCTGTATGCGTATTAAAACATAGTTTATCTTCACCATTTAAACTAAAGTGACATATGAAGCATTCTTTTTCGTTTAAAATCGTTTCGTTTTCTTGATCGGTTAGGGGTTTCTAATTTTTAACAAAAGTGTTTTTTGTACAAATATTTTTTATGTCTTCATACAACCGATCCATAAATACTCGTGTACAATTTGGACCACTGTATGTTACATATTTTGATAGCTTATCATCATATGAACATTTTATGTAGTAACCAAAACTGTAAACTTCGTGTTTATGAATGTCACTTGTATAAGGTTTTGATGGATTGTTTGAGCAGGATTCAATTGGATTTAGGAAAGCCTCAAAATCAGCATATATTACGAAAGGTATTTTTAACGCCCTATTAAATTTATCAAATTTTAATATATTCTTTGGAACAGGTTTACCGAACCAGTCTTTACCAGTTGTGACACCGTTTGGTATTTCGGTTTTTACATGGGAACAATCGTTTAGCTGATGATTGCATAACCTTTCTTGTGTTGGAAAGTGTAATAAACATCCATCACAAATGTAAACTTCATGTTCTTGATTGGAAATTTGACTACTTACCAAACGTGACAAATTTTTGATATAGCAAAAATGATTAATATTACCACATGAAAAAAATAGTAAATTAACGTGACTAGTTTTTCTAGATTTAGTTAAAAATAACGGCCCTACTACACTATGCTTTTTTGTTTTGATGTCATATTCTAATCCAAAAACGTTTATACTAATATCGTTCAATCTTTCAATTTTTGATATATCACACATTTTAACCGGAAAAGATACTCCTGTAAAGTTTAGTTTATTTGAGTAAGATGTAAGATGAAACTCTTTCCGAATTTTTGGTAACTGGGTATAATGCTGAAAGCAAAGCCCATTTAAAACACAAACTATCATTATTCTTTACATTAATTACCGCTTTTTTAAGTTAATTGTCTCTAGGTAATTCAATACATGATTTCCCGCGTAACGGATCAAATTTATTTACATTCATATCTAAACTATTAATTTTTTTAAGACTCCAACCGCTATCTTTTTTCTCAAAAGAACTAATTTTGGTTAAAAATGTGTCACAAAGAGATGTAAAGAAAATATTAAAGTCATCACCTTGCATTATTATATAATTTGAAGTTTGGAACTCAAATGTGTTAGAAATATTTTTTGTTTCTTGAACAAAATCTGCATGCAGCACAAAATTTACTTTAAAAATTGTCAGTGATCGAATCAATTCTTCAAATAATGTTATTTTTTGATTTTTGATAGACTCCATAAATATTTCGGGTGTCTCGAATGTTTTTAATTCTTCACATTTACTATTGATTTTATATGACATTATTCTATTACCAAAAGTTGATTCAACGACTATTACGTTTTCTAAAGTACTATGCGATTTTGTAACATTACTTTTATGAAGATTACTTTTTAAATGGTTTGCGAAATACCTTTTACGAACTAATATTTGACAAAAAGAACAGTTCATCATTTCATCACTCACACTGTTAGATCCGGTTGACGATGTAGATGCCCTATCTTCATATCTTGCTCTTTTTGCGCTAGTAGCGTTTTCCTGATGCATTTTTCTATTTAATTCTCCTCCGGTCTGAAGAGTAGATTCACTGGAACGACAAAAAAAAATTATAAGTTTGGAGTGAACCCTATTAATGTAGTAAATATTATTTTAAAGTAACATATTACAATAACACTTACTTGATATTTGTTTCAACCTTTTCATATAAGTTGTAGAGATCTTCGTTGAAAGCATCGTCAAACACACCAGATGTCTCCACTTTTTCACAAATTTTGCATAGTTCGTCTTCAAAGTCACTCATATTTTCTGTGTCAATAGACGTGCAAAAGAAAGTACTGACACAAACTTCACTGTTCTCCATTGTTGATTTAGAAAAGGGTAACAACCAGTTACAATGTACAAAGTCGAATGATATTCTTCACACTTTTACGAAGGTTTAAATAAATGTAGAGCAGGTACTTAGCTACATTATTAAAATAGGCTTACATTATTACACTAATGACTTAAAGAGCTCAACAATTTTAATGCGACTCGTTAATTGTTTTTAAAATTGTATTTCTTACAATTCTCTGCGCTTGCGATGTCCTTTTTTATGTTATAAACAAGTTTCTTCGTTTCTTTGTAACTGTCATTAGCATCATTGGTGTAATATTTTAATTTGTAATCGGCATATTTCCATCGTTGTTCAGTTGGAACTTTTTCTATTTTACTCAAATTAAATATTTCAATTTTTATAATATGCGTTGCGTGTAAGTTATCGTCAGCATTGGTTGAAATAAAAATATTGCCATCTTTGTGAGCTCGCGACACCGTCGATGACATCTTTTTTGTCTGCTTACACTTTTTGATTTCAAAAAGTGTGTCTAGGTTGTCTTCCGATTTAACTCTTTTCAATGTTTTTGGTAGTTTGTGAGTTATGTTATCTTGGCTTTCTTCGTCGTTAGAAAACGAATAATAATAATGTTTAAAAGTATTTTCTTCGGTGTTAAATGAAGTCTGCAACAACAATAACAAATGCTTAATATACATCCTAATATTATAAATGTGAAAGTTTGTGAAGATGGATGGATGTTAGTTACTCTTTCACACAAAACCTACTTAACAGATTTGGATGAAATTCGGTATAGTAGTTGTTAAAGCACTGGATTAAAACAAACAATACTTTTTACCCCGAAAAAATTTACAGTGTCCCCGTGGGGTACTGTATTTATGCAAATGGAGCAGCGGGCAAGTATATTAATAAGTATAATACTTTACTAAACAATGAAAATATATTATAACACTCACCTCCATAGTAGTTGTAGAGCACTTGTCACACAAACTTGAAAAAAAAATAACAACTTCACCACACGATGACCGACTGTGACAATACTTAAAACTTTCGGCCATTATATACAAAACTTGTGGAATGCTAATTGTATTTCAACACAACTGTTATCGTTGGGTTAATGGAGGTACACATTCCGTCCCTAACTATCGCTAAAAATTATTTCGTCAATAATTACATTCCATTGATAACACATTAGTACCTGTTGAACAAGTTAGAACTTGCACATCGAAATTTTTAATATACATTGAAATGATTGGACATCTTCATGGTGATATATTCAACCAGGAAAAGTTTTTAATTTGTTCGATTTAACACCTTCATGGTGACATATTCAATCAAGAAAAGTTTTTAATTAATGGTGTTGAGATGTATAGTTGGATTTGTAAATAATGCAGCATTTAATGGTTGTTTGTCTAAAAATCCATATAATTTTGAGAACTATAAAATGAATTCCTTTTGTTTATATATTGACGGTCAACAAATTCCTTCAAAAGCTTTACAACCATCTTTTGATAATAATATTTTTACCACAACTTATCACACATTATTCTCAGGAACAGGAATACATTTTCTTAACGAAGGTAATGGGATATCTCACGATAAGTATTCGAAAGGTTATTGTTTGCTAGCATTTGATCTCACACCTGATTTGTCAGCCAATTCATCTAGTCATTGGAATCTAATTAGACATGGTAGTGCTAGATTAGAAGTTCGCTTTGAATCTGCTCTGACTCAAACGATCAATTGCGTTGTTTATGCAGAATTCGATAATGTTATAGAAATAGATAAAAATCGCAATATTTCAGTAGACTATAGTAGTTAAGTATATTATTCATAGGTTTTTATTTGTATATCTTATATGTGTATTGAATAAAAAATTTACTACAAAAAACGTTTATTTTTTCTCCCTCATATAATATGATGATATTGATATCAACTTTAAATATCATGATTTATATCAAGTTTGGTTAAGATGGTGCACATTAATACTCAATCGCTAGAGTAGATAAGATCACCATACCTAAACAGTATTCATGGATACTTTAGACATACAGAAATGTTTGAAAAAAATTGATGCAAGCATTGAAAATAATGTTTACGCGGCAAACCGATTACCGATACATGTTCCAGTTCCATGCTATATCGTGAGCAATTTGGACGCTGATAATAAACCAGGTTCCCATTGGATCGCCATACATATTGATAAACAAAGTATTGGACAATACTTTGATTCATATGGTCGGTGTCCACAGGGATATCACCGAACGTTTCTGGAGAGAAATTGTAGAATATGGTCATACAATATAGCTAGAGTACAAAATGATTATACCATGGTTTGTGGAGAATACTTTATAATGTATCTGTATTATATTTATAACAATAAGTCACTGAATGATTTCTTGGTACACTTTGGTGCAAATACTTTATTCAACGATTTGAAATTATGTAGTTTATTTGAGTGTTATTTTACCAATAAAATGACTCACTTACAATACCATTGTTGTTTCACTTAACCACTAATGGCCCAAAGCTTATCACCGTCCATTGTTTACCGCTGCATGACGTAATTAGTAAATGAATAGAGCTTAATGAACCTAGTGATTGCAAAAGTCTATCTTTGTAACCGTTAGAGATATTGAAAAGCGGATAAGCGCAATCGATCGGGCATGGGCAAAAACCCCCAATTTGACACCAAACTTTTTTTTTTTTTTTAGCTGATGATGCCCATCGAACGCCGAAAATCTGGAGCAAACCGGGTTCACCGGGTCTGCCTTTGAGCCAGAGCCGGTGAAAACCTACTACTCATGTCAGTTTTTATAAATATCTAGCAAATAAATATAACATGTTTTAATTGTGTTATCACTTCAAAATATCTGGCGACGATGTCGACAGCAGAATTGAAGAAATGGAAAAGAACCTCTTTACGCGCTCAACTATCAAGATTGGAAAATTACGTCAACGCTTACGAAATTCTATCATACGCGGAAACCCCTTCTTGGAGACTTCAATGCCTTCAAGAAAACCTACAGTCATTTCGAGAAATACAAGAAAAAATTGAATCTGAAATACCAGATGAGGAATTTGAAAACGAAACGGAAACCAGGTACGAAATTTTTTTTTTTTTTTTTTTTTTTACAGCACTAATGATAAAATAATGCCTTGTAATTACAGAACGTTAAAAAGGCCCATGCCCTAACAGAGGCTGGGACTAGTCGATATGATGATGTTTAACTTTAATAAGCAAAAGTGGTAGATTTCTAGGAATTCATGACATCCGCTACCGAACGTCCATTTTCAACGGAGCTATTGTATTTACGCAAATTAATTGTCCAAGAAACGAATCTATACTTATATTATAAAAGGGAAACATTTTTTTGTCTGCTTGCATTGAAAAGGCTCCGAAACTACTGGACTGATTTTGATGAAATTTGGCCAATACATAGATTAGAACACGGGGAGGACATAGGCCATTTTTTTTACCACGCGTACAAATTTACGATTACTTTATCGCGCAAAAAGATGCACGCAACATCTTGTTTAATATATTTTTCTTTACTTTTGCCACAATATATTTAAATTTTAATTTAATTAAACTCCTCAAAGCGTATGAATGAAGCTTCAATTTTTTCGTTTGCAAGATAAAAAAACTTGAAACTATACTCTGGTTGTTAAAAATACTAAAACAATAAACCCCTTACTAATAAAAAGATTTACATAATGGATAACTTATACTACGTTGCTGTCTTTGTCTGATGCGTTGGAAAAGTCACGACAGCTACATTGTTTAAGTTATCCGTTGTGTAAATATTTTTATTAGTAAGGGGGTATGTGTCTATTTTACTTAGAGTATTAAACCAACTATTTTACTACTGGCTTTTCCGAGTGGCTCTGCCCGCTTAAATAAAGTATCCCATGGTAAAACTGTAACTTTTTCGTGATGAAAAATTAATCCAGTGCTCGAACTACTAATATACCAAAATTCATCACAATCCCTTCAGTAATTTTTGCGTGAAAGAGTAACAAACATCCATCCATCCTCACAAAGTTTCACAATTATTATAGTAGTAGAATTAATTAAACTAGAGATCCCGTGTGAATTATTGATTATGGGCGAATTTCGCCCTGTGGTCGAAATTTGTCCATTCTAGGTGCGTCTTAGGTGAAAAAAATGCAAATTTTGTGACAGATTGACAAGCGCTAACGTGTAACCCTATTGTAACCAAATTGTATCCATCAAAAGCACGAAAACACTTTCGTGCTTTGCACGCGCTTGCGTGCGTGTGTAATAATCTAAGGTATACTTACGTAGATTTTATTAATTTTATGATTTCTGAGCATTATTTAAAAATATTTCTATTCTCGAAAAACCATACTGAAAGTATTTGATTCACGCATTAAAATAATAATTATTACTCATGCGAGTCATGCGTATGAAATGTTTAGTTAATTAACATGTTGAATGTGACAAAATATTTGCCAATTACTAAACTGAAATCGTTATATAATTAGGGCTTCTGACACTATACTGAATTGGTGTAAATGAGTTACCTGAAATATTGATACTGTTGTGTTGACCGTATTTAGTTTATAGAGCAAATTCCGTACATATTAGTACTAACACGTAGTTATTAATCCTTTAGAATACTCGTAGGTGAATGTTTATTATGTTAAATGATTGTCAAAAGTAATCTCCCTATTTCAAAGGACACTGGCGAATCCTGATCGATTTTCCATCAAGAGCCGCCAAGATTCGAACATAATATGTGGGTTTATAGTACTTAAAAAGTTATTATATAAAAAAAATACTTGGGAATAAAAAGTTATGTATCTCTGAATATCAGAGAATTCATGTACAAAATAAATACTTATCTGTGGTAATCCTTGTCATCATATTTGTATAGTCTACGGTTATCAAGCTGTCCATTTGAGGCATAAAGCTCCTTCTAGTGCCCTTAATAGATAGATTTATTTTTTATTGGAGTGTAAGGTTATATTATTTTTCTATAGTTCAACAGTTTAGTACTTATTTTATGATAAAAAAGTTACTTGGGGTGTAAAATAGATCCCTCTATACTATTTATATTTACACCAAGAAAATAATTATTATGTTTTTGGTTTTCGTAACGTGAAAGCGACATCTGTAATTTATCTGTTAGTATATTGCGTTTTCAAACAAACTATGTAGTTATTAATTTCATTACGTAATTGACATCACAAGCAATAGATGTCGCTTTTCTGCAAACCGCCACTGTGGCAATTCATTGAACAATAGGTTAGGTTATATTTAATCAATTATCTTATATCCCCCGAGTTTAATGTATAATTTTATTACTTTTATTTGTTTCTATGATCAAAACTTACAATAAATATTTTTGTGGCCACGCATTTTAATTACCAGGCGGTAAATGTATGCTTGCCAGTCTCTTTTAGCTAAATACAGGTAAGAAGCACTGAAAATATAATTTGCACATGGTTTTATTGTACAAATATATCAGGAATAGGAAAATAAAAGGCGTCAGATGGCGAAGATAAAAACTTTTGTTGAAGATGTAAACTTTTATGTAATATGTAATATGTAATAATATGAAATATATCGAGGCATCTTAGCCTCGATATATTTCATATTACAGTACGTAATATGAAAATATCTAGTATCTTAGCAGTTAGCCATCTCTGATAGTAGAGTAAGATAGTAGTAGTTATACAAACTGAGCCATTAGCCAAGTTGTCATCACTAATTACGACACCGATGTCGCAAATAAAAATACATGGGATTTGACATAAGCATTGCTATGTCCCATTAAGATAAATTCCATACATTTTGTTTTCTAACTTCGTCGTAACATCGTCATTAGCGATGGCAACTTGGCTAAAGGCTCTGTATGGCAAGCAATGTATTTTCTTAACATAAAATATTACTTATATGTCTGTGATGCCCCTTCACATTACAGTGTTATCTCATAGTACTAAGTCATATCACATTAGTATGTAAATTCTCATACCTCAACTGTTCGGAGTTGTCTTCGGTTCTATGTGAGAAAAGGACTTTAGTTGGCCGGAGTAAAATTGCCACCTGAAACATAAAAAGAATACGATTGAATACTGCTAACTGAATTCGGTCGTAGTGTGTGCATTCTTTCGGTGCGGTTTTCCAGAATTGGTTAACCAAATTTAGCTAAAATTGGCCACTAGTCATTTCACTTGACAGTAGAAACTCTCTACCTACCTACATAACCCTGATCGCATTATTTGTTTCACTAAAGGTACTAACTCTAAGGCTGCGACGGCACGGTGGCGGCGCGGGAAACGCAGGCTATTTCTCGAAACCAGCGTCGAGGTCGCGAATCGCGCGGCACTATATTGGCGAAGTATTTTGTCGGCTAGATATTTGTTTTTGTTCGCGATCAAAATATTTTAATGGCAATTATCTTATATAAATTACTTAATTTTATAAATTAAACGAACAAATAAATTGAAAAACGTTACAACTTAATTTAACAAAACTATCTACGCAGGCGCGGGGGTGGTCACCGCTCGTCAGGATTCACTACTTTTCGCCCCTCCCCCCACACTCCCCCATATTATGATTGTATGCAAAAAATCGCCGGCACCGCGCCGCTGACGCCGCCGGCCCGCCACCGCGAAATTCGAGACAGCGGCCTTATTGAAGGCACAGCGGATCAGTCACGTTTAAGCAAACTTTCGTCGCTAGACGGAAAAATGGTTAGGTAAGCACAAATAATTGACAACGTATTCGTAACGTTATCGAATGAAATTTACATGGGCGCTGTCATGATTTTCATACAAGTCTCATTCGATAACGTTACGAATACGTTACTGTCAATTGTTCCTGCTAATCTTCTTTAATTCACCCTCATCATGCCGTAAGCGTTATCAGAATTAACGCGTGGTTTGATTTAGGTTGAGGGCTCAACTTAGTGATTGTGGAGATACAGCTGATAATTGTGTAAATACTTTCATCATAATATTAATTACACAAAATATTTATACTTTCGTAATATTGTGACAATTTCGTTAAAGTGCCTCGGAAATCATCATTTTTCTAATAATTAAAAAAACTACTAAAATTCATAAAAATTAAATTTCTCGAAAGAAATTAAGCATGTATGTACTTTCAATCAGCAGTTGACGCATTATGGTGTGTTATTACAGGTAGAGGGTACGGATTAGAGTAAATATTATAACTCTCTACCACGAAAAGTATATATTACATATAATATTATATTAAGTATAATAAATAGGTAAGTATATTTGTTGATCATCTAGATAATTATTACACTAACTTGTCCATTTTGTTGCATCCGATGCACCCTGTATGCGCAGTACCCGCATACGAAAATTACCAACAGCAACTGAAATGAGAGAAGTTGTTTGAAAAGTGTGGCCACTGTCAAAGACTGACATAAAGTGCGTGCGCACGTCCAAGTGCCTGTGGACTCGGGTTCCGTACAACGTATTAATTTTTGTATGGGAGTTCCCTTAAATATTTGTTTAATTTTAATAACTTATACTTTAAACCAGCAAATATTATTTATGTATAATCAAAATATCGGAAACGGCTGCAAGTATTTCCATGAAATTTTGGGACTGAGAACATGAGACTTGTTGTTCTTGTTGTTGACAAAATGGTGTATCGGTATTCGAATCCCGGTCGGACTAATAGTTTCTTATGATTGTTTTTATTTATTTTGTTATTACATAACTTACTTTATCGTTTTCAAACTCGGTCACCCAGGTACTTTATTTTTAATGTAAGCAACTAAGGTGAAGTATAGTTCAGTTGTTAATCATAACCGACCGTTAACGTTAGGTACCATTGCTAAGGTTTTGATCTCTTCACGATATCCAACTGCGGATAGCCTCGCGTGCAAGATTTATATTAAATACTAACAATGGAACTATGTATCCCTACTAATATTATAAATGTGAATGTAAGTTTGTTTGTTACTCTTTCACGCAAAACTACTGAACGGATTTTAATGAAATTTGGTATGGTAGTAGTATAGGCTCTGGATTAAAACATAGGCTACTTTTATCCCGAAAAAGTACAGTATTCCCGCGGGATTCCCGATCGTATATTTACGCGGGCGGAGCCGCGGGCAACAGCTAGTAAAA
This sequence comes from Phengaris alcon alcon, assembly GCA_037179445.1. Taxonomy (NCBI): domain Eukaryota; kingdom Metazoa; phylum Arthropoda; class Insecta; order Lepidoptera; family Lycaenidae; genus Phengaris; species Phengaris alcon. The sequence goes on along the minus strand of JAYRCH010000085.1, from coordinate 1,806,260 downwards.
ATATAAAGTTAAAATACAAAAGGCTCGAGCGGTAATCGGCTGAAACAGCCATCAGCCAGGGCTCGCGAATCCAACATGCATAATTAATCGATTCCACAGAAACACTTCGCCTAGGTAAAATTAATGCGCCGTATAACGTTACTCATAATAGGATTAAATTAATTATAATTTACAATTCAAAATCGTCGTTTTAAACCTTGTTACATTAATCCAAAGTTTCTTGTGTCTTTAATTTATTAATTTACCTTCTGGTTTTTGTAGCAAATACAGCATCCCACGGGAAGACTGAACTTTTTCTAGATAAAAAGTAGCGTTTGTGTTAATCCAGAGCTTAAACTACTACCATACGAAATTTCATCAAAATGCGTTTAGTACTTTTTGAGTGAAAGAGTAACAAACATCTATCTATCCATCCATCTGCCCTCACAAACCGTCACATTTATAAATGCAGTAGTAAGTTCAAGATTTGTACCAAAATTTCTGAATTGAGACTAATTGCGAGTTTTCTTTTTCTTATTTAAATAGATTGTGATCCTTATCACAATTTCTAACGTAGTTTCATTTTTAGTAAGCCTTTTCTCTGTACTTGGTACAGAGCAAAAATGAATAGTGCATATAAAACAGCATTTCAGTCTATATTCCGATTCAATTTCTTTCATTTCCTTTGCGAAGTAGTAAATGTATGTCAGAACTCGGAGCGAGCGCCGAACAGCGAAAGTACAATAAAACTATTACTGATTATTCCCACCATGATCTGATTCACAAAGTACTCTTAGATGTACACTATATTTCGATGTATATTGTGTGCTAAATGTGCAATATGCATTGTGCGGATACGAGCACTTACGTCATACACTTTACGTCACAAGCTTAAATGAAAACTCATTTCTATGTCTTTCTCAACAAGGTTCACATATTATTGCGTCACGGCGCAAGGGGGAGGAGGGGGTCATACTAAACGTGTCAGCTCATGTTAAATACAGGTACGTTACATACCCACGCGACTGAAGGCTGGCGCTATCTCTTTTCTTCACTATCTTTCACCATCTTTTTAAGTAACTTTCTTGTGTTTTGCATCGTTTGTTTTGTGTGTTCTATCTTTTCACCGCCTTTTCTTTCATCTCGTTACTATTTTTCCACTTATTTAACTCTTCTGATGGGGGAGCTCACCCCCGAAAAAAGAGACTAGTAATATACCTATATTCTTTGCTACAGGTACAGGAATACAAGAAAAGCGTGAAAAAAAAGTGGAGAGGTTCAAAAAGTCAAAATTATGCGTGACGTAATATGTGGACGGCCCCATACACATATCCTTCTACTATTATAAATCTAAAAGTTTCCTATAGGAAATTTATAAATGTTCTGAACATGATAATTGTTGTTGTGGCTGAAAAGGCTATGGGCATGAAGCCTGTAGTTTGATTTTATTAAATAAAATAAAATCTAAGGGTGTGTTTGGTTCTCTTTCAAGCAAGAACCACTGAACAGAGATTGATGAAATTTAGTAGTATAGTAGTTTTAGCTCTTGATATACACATAGGCTACTTTTTGTCCCGAAAAAGTACCCTATGTGTATAGTGTACAGTGTTTCCGTTCGCGTAAATACAGTATGTATTTACGCATACGGGCCGCGGGCATAATGATTAAGTGGAAACAATGCAAAGAATATCGAGTATTACAACTGTGAAATATGAATTTCCACCAAGAACCTGCTTCCTAGGCAAACAAATTGTGATATTATCTACCTTTAAAATAAATCAGCCGGAACAATCTCTGATAATTTTGGTGTGATATTTATTAGTGCTACTGAGTCGCGACTGTCTGTCCTACAAAGCTCATTGCTCAATAAGCAAGAAAATCGGAAAACTGTCTTTAAGCGCTCTAAGTTTCACCAACATCCTGATCATGTTCATAAAGGATAAACAAGTATTCGGTAAGAAAAAGGTAAGTTTCTTTTTCGTGTAAATAAGTAAGTATATAATATTATGTATAAATAGGCTATTCTACATTTTTTTTCAAATATATTTTAAAATGTTCGTATCGATTCGATAGTCAACTAGTATTTTTATTTCCTGGAAATAATATCTCTTTATGCAAAGAAAAAATGATTCAAATTTAAACTATAAATGTTGGCGCCAAAACGACAGCCACCATTATCGTGACGTCATAAGAAAAGAAACAAAAAAATGTCATATGTGCGTGTGTAGTGCATGAACTTTAGATTTAACTTTGGCTGTTTAGTTTATTTGATTTGATCATGTGTTCTTATGACGTCACTTACAAGAAATATATGGTGGCTGGCGTTTTCGGTCCTATGACATACAGATAACAAAACTACAGTTTTATTTTCGAAATTATAAATAAATCGCATATTTATGTAACAAAATAGTGTTGTATTCGTATTTTTTATGAAAGAAACTATATTAATAACAAATTTATATCATTTGATTTTGATAGATGCCTCTATCCTATTAAGTGCCAATACGTACTTCTTCTACTATGTTTTACTTAAGTTTTGTTATCAGAAATCAGAAATCATAAATCAGTAAGTATATAATATAAATATCCTCGAAATAATCTATTTATGTGTTAGTATGTTAGCAACATACCAACGTATAATAAAAATCCTACAAGCCTAAAATACGTCTAAATTCTGAGTATTCAAAATATTACACAAATTAAAACATAAAAATGCTATAACGCACTGACACGCTACGCTAAGGAATCTATATAAATCCGAAAGCAAGAAAATATTCGACTTACCAAAACAATGAGTAAAATTATATCAACGTAGATTATAATCATTTAGATACAAAGGAAGAACTCTCGTGGGATTTGTGATAACACTGCGTTCACGGATTTTACATTTTTTCACCAAAGCCAGCCTCCACATAGATAGGTAGACTATTTGGCACATAAAAATACTATAATGTTACTAGCCACTTTTTACACCAAAAGAAAACACCAATAGGGAAGAGATACATTCTTAATATGAAAATATCTTTGATTATGTCAAATCCAAACTATCGCGGTTAGAGAGTGCATTCGAAATTTATCTCAATCTACACTAGTATGAAAGAAAGGAATAAAATTTGCAGCAAAAAATTTATTATTGTTGTTTAATTAGAATGCCTAAATAAATAATAATGCAAAGTTTTATAAGTATACCATTCAGCTCATACTCTTTATCTTGATTAAATTTTTATTTAGTTTATAGAAACCTGTTGCATAATAAAGTAGTCCTTAATAAAAAGTAGAAATGTCAATGTCTTATTGACAGATGTCACAAGCACAGCCTATCTAGTTTTATAATTTTAGTTAGCCAAAAGGCTATATATAGTGTAGACGTTTCTGTGTTAAGCATCTCTTATATGTAATACGTATCTGTGTTTAACATCTCTCTCATATGTACCAATAAAGAAGAATATCACAATTGTTGCTTTATTATTATTATCACCACTCAACCATAAGAAGGATCTGTAAGAACCAAGACGTCGCAGCCCACAACAAAACCCAAGGATCTTTCGGTATAATATTGAAAAATAATAATGTTTACCGCTAAAAACGCAGTAGAATGAAAAAAGAGAAAGTTATGTAATATGTATAAAAAATCGTAGTATGATTTTTATGAAAATTCGTAGTACATGTGTATTGTGTGTCTATAAAAAAATATTTTGCTTTTGAACTTTTACATACCAACGTAAAAATATATTTCTAAAGTATATGATTATTGTTTATTCCAAAGTTTAAATAATATCTCCCTGTTTCTTAAATTCAGAACTCTAAGAATGAATGCTTTGAGTACTGAATTTAAGAAACAAGGGGAATCGCATTCTGAGAGCTGAATGCGGTTAGGTACTTTCAATTCATATTATACACTGTATCTCTACTCTCTATCTACTCTAGGGTCCGGCACGAGGTTGGCGCCAGTGCTGTCGCGACGTCTGTCTCTGCCGCCCTCTCCCTCGTTATACAATCTCAGCCTCATGGCCCTTGAAAATACTTGAATAAATCACTTACCTAACATACGATCTATTATTATACTGCCTTCGTAATGCAGTTAAATCTGTTTCAGTTATTACACCAAATAGTTATTTTCTACGTCCGGAAAATCAGCAGCCAAATACAACCATATGCCAGGCTGGTTTTCTGTGAGGCCGTAGTTTCACGTGATAGAACCAGCCCGAATGGGCTTTTCGTGGATCTAAAATAGGATTTAGGCCCTACTACCGCAGATTAAAAAGGAACAGATTAACAACTACCTACATCATACGGTGAATATATGCGTGTCCACAAATCTCCTATCGCACGCAGCAACACTGGAAAAATCCGGTACAGTTTGTGGATCGTCGAAGGGACTTCAAAATTTTAAAATTTCATATTTGAGTAATTATGTCATCTTAGATTGAGAATTGTGATGTGTGCTACTCATAAGTATTGGTTAGCATAACGACATTTTTTTAAATATTATATTTGTGTCTAATGAATGTTAAACAAGAAATGGATTAGTATTGTACTGCGTGAATGGTAAATGAAGGAGTAATTAAAAATATCCCGTTTTTACCTTTCCTAAGGGTGCGTAAATATTTAATTATCTGGTAGGTGTCTTGCTTTACTATAGAGCGACCATGACCTAGTGAATAGATCCCTTGAGTCGCACACGTGATGGTGCAGGTTGCCGGTTTGATGTGTATACCAATTACACTTTCGCAATAATCGTATACTAACGCCATACTTAGTTTAATTTACTCCCATCTTCTGTGACAACATTTGGATCGTTCTATGAAATCTGTTCCTCTGTACGAAAGTATAGATTATTTACTCTGTACTACCAGCGAAGTACTGCCCAAGTGGTAAACAGTGCCATTTCTCCTATTTATTTGCAAGTTCTAGTTAACTGCCCATGCTATCCATTCACTTGACCTAATTTATCTAACTTGTGATAGACCATCCGTGTACGTGTGGACTGAAGGACCTACCTTGATTTCCCCAAAATAAGTATAGCAAATTTTAGTAGTAGTCTAAAAGAAACACAGTAACATGGTGTAACCAAAGATTACATACAGTATGTAAAGAATATTAATAATTATAAATATATTAAATATTAGATAACGTCATAATATTATATAATATAATATAATCCTTACTAATATTATAAATGTGAAAGCGTGGATGTTTGTTACGCTTTCACGCAAAAACTACTGAACGGATTTCGATGAAATTCGGTATGGTAGTAGTTTAGACTCTGGATTAAAACATAGGCTACTTTTTATCCCGAAAAAGTAGTGTTCCCGAGGGATACTATACTTACAGCAACAGCTAGTATTATATAATCTTTGGTGCTGACCTTATTTTGCCTGTTGTTTGGTAACCCTTCTCTTCATATTTTTATAGTATCAAAAAATTAACATTATCTCAGCTAGGAAGCAAGAAATTTAATATTTTATGTGCTAATCCAAGAGAAAAAAACTCCTACAAAAAATTAAGTATAGTAGACTTTCTGATATTTATCTCGTTTAATAGATAATTAAGTATTTCTTATACACCAGTGTGTGAACTGAGGGACCCAACATAATGGTTGATATCTTCAAATTGCACCGATATATTTTTCTGAAATTTTGTCTACGAATTCTACAAATTCGCTATAAAAATTCTACGTAGAAAAATAATTAAAAAAGTCAGTAATATAACGCGAAATTAATATTTCGCTTTTGTGTGAACTGAGGGACCACACTTCGATGGTTATAGAAGTTTTATTTCAGATTTTTTTATTCTATAAATTTTTAAAAACTTTTACAAAAGTTCTACTAAAATTCTGCAGTGAAAAAAACCATAATTTTCCAAATACTTTTCGAGATCTGGAAAATAGCGGTGTGTGAACTGAGTGACCACACCTTGAGGGCTGTAGTTCTTAAACAAACACAAAGTTTGTTCAATTAATTCCCAGATTTGTTCTACAATTTTTTTTAGACTCCTACTAAAATTTGCTATACATATTTTGGGGAAATTCAGGTAGGTCCCTCATTCCACACGTACACGACCATCCGGCATTCATATGCCATACAAATATCCTAATATCTTTAATATTTAGGCTAGTACTCGTACATTAAAATGTTGACGTCACAGTAGATTTTATAATGATAATAATATTATCCTGTTCATTTAGATATTCTTTAATCCTTTAAGCACCTTCATGAAATTGACTAAAGTCTGTACTTTGCTGAAGTAATCTGAATTTGAAGTAATCTGAAGATTATAAAAAGTTACGTACTTTCTAATAAATAAGTTTTGAAAAACTTCAAGTCTGAACGGGCGAGAGCCGGTGCTTTCCATCTGTCCCTAATTTGATTACGTGTCGTATTTAATTCCCTATCAAATACGACACGTAATCAAATTTATAATAATAATAATAATTAATAATAATATTTCACGTAATTAATAATAATATTTCTAAAGATTTATTAAAAACACAAAATTGTATGTTAACTTTATTTAATATTCATTATTATGTAATAAAATAAAATTAAAGTAATTAAATGAAAATATACTTTATTGTACACAATCAGCTGTTACACAAACATATTATACATATTAACAATATTATATAAGCGATAGTACACAAAGGCGGCCTTATTACTAAACATAAATTTCTTCCAGACAACCTTTGTAAGAGCGGATCAAATTGCTGGAGAAGGGTATTAATATAATAATATTATGATTCATATCACAGACTATAACACAATCAACTTTTGGATCAACTCGAACAATAAACAAAATGAAAAGTTTAATATTCAAACCACGCATTAAATTTGTGTTTTACATTATTTTAATTGTATAGGAGTTCCGCATTATATACATTCCATCAAGCACCACCTTTATATGGATCAGTAGGTTTACAATTTGGATATTTTAACATAATTAATTATTTTTAATATATTATATTAATTTTGCTTTGTACCTGAATTTATTTTACATCTGTATGGGAACACCCCTTTAACTGTATATAAAATAGGTGAGTAGCAGGCATAAATATTTGTTTATTTACCTAATTTACTTTATACTCTATTAAGTATTTTCGGCAATTTGGATTCTTAAGATTTCTGGTTGCTCTCTTTGAAATTTATCTTTTGAATTATTTGTTTTGTGGAGGACACCTGTAATATTTTTTACTTTACTAAAGTTTATTAGACGTTTACCTTTAGAGAGGATAATACCCGAGGATAAAGCTTTGTTACTTATTCAATTTAAATTCAAGGAGTATCACCCCCAGGTAACTTCACAAAAATAGCAGATCTTTTAACAAAATTAAGTAGGGACAAGAAAAACAGTTTTTTTTCTTCAAAAAGTATGTTCCCAATTGATGAATTGGGAACATACTTTTTGTATGACACTGTAGGAAGAGTCGAAAATTCTTACTGACATTTTTAAATATTCCTTCTGCCAACAGATGGCGCTTTGTGTGAGTCGGATGACGGATCCGCCCCCTGCTGGGGGGCGGATCCGTCATCCGACTAGAAAGGACAAGAAAAACAGTTTTTTTTCTTCAAAAAGTATGTTCCCAATTGATGAATTGGGAACATACTTTTTGTATGACACTGTAGGAAGAGTCGAAAATTCTTACTGACATTTTTAAATATTCCTTCTGCCAACAGATGGCGCTTTGTGTGAGTCGGATGACGGATCCGCCCCCCAGCAACAGGAAAAGTTTTGAAAATCCTCATTAGACTTACACATTAACCGTATTAGTATACGGTTACTAACGCTAGACTTTTTGTTTGTGACAATAATGACAAATTTTGGGTCGTTCTATGAAAGCTGTTCCTCTGTACCTACGTTTATATTTTTACTCGCTATTAAATCTTTACTTAATCACTATCTTGCCCTTACTCACAATGTAATATTTGACAATATTACATTGTGAGTAAGATACTTTCATCATATGGAAGTAAATTCACGAAATTTACGCGTTTTTGCTTAAAAGTCTAAAAACGTTACTAACTTTTCAGGAACTTTTAGGTAGAATAAACATCAGAAAAATCCGTATTTTAAATACGTGCCATTTTTAATCGACTTCATAGTTATTATTATTATTATATTTTTGGCTCAAAAAAGAATATTCTTTTGTGCTCTACATTCTGATGAGTTGGTCAATGGTGTAACTTCTGATTGTACTCTCAGATTGACCTTAGGCGGTAGCAGTGTTTCTTGATATGACTCCATTTTGAGCCCTCCTTTAGTGTATACTACGATTAGTAATATAATAATCGACACTACAAAAGACAACCCCTGAAACAAAAATAAGGAATTATAAATTTAAAAAAATAAACTTTCTGCGGCCAAAAACTATATTTAATACTTTCTAATTATGGTAAATCTTTTTTGTTTTCTTTTATAACGAAACAAGTTACATTGGTTTGATCAATAATAATCAAAACTGAATTTTATACTGTTGCGAAAATCAGAACATATCGTATGCTTAAATTCTCAATTAATTAATTCCTTTAGTATTCCAATTTAATTATCTATTTTTCCTCTGATGTTTAGGTATTTGTTAATGTTGTATGTGGTTGTACGTAATCTCTACATCAACGTCAGAACCAGAAGACGATGGAACGCGCAGAGTCAACTTCAATACGTCTCGAAATCGGTTTAAGGAAAATTGAACCGATTTTCTTTGTTCGGCTTGAACAACTATAATACGAAAATAAAGCATTTTGTCTTTTTAGGTCAAACGCAGCAATACCGCTCTTGGCGATATGCTTATTGCGTATGCGCATTTTCCATCTTAAAAGGAAACACATGTTAATTTCTTCGAGTGCATACAATTCATAATAATATAAATTTTCCATATAAGCGAAACCATAATACGTTAACCACATTAAAAGTACGTAAATGTTATTTATCTATTACTGAACATAAGGTAGTTTTTAGGTTAGGATTTATCAAAATATAAACAAACTTACGGCTGACACTCCAAACGTTAAAATAACATCCTTAGTAAAGTGGAACATGATCACCAGGATAAAACTGCTCAAAAAAGTACATTTATTCACATTCACAGCAAAATTCAATAATTTATTAATTATTATCGCATTAATAAAATAGGAACAACAACTTACTATTACTCAGGTGACTTAACTAAAGTTTAAACCAAACAAATGTGATCGGTATATCGAATGTCACGGGATGCAGATGTGGCAACAGCGCGACGCAAGTGCATAGGCGAAGAGTGGCAACGTCGCATCTCGCAATGAGTAACACAATTGATGACATAAATTAGTTTAACCGATTAACAATAATTATTCCATGTTAGTACACTTGTTAATGGGATCGATACGATTGTTAATGAACACGAGAAGAAAAATAAAATAACTTAGAGCATGTCAGAATGTCTAAGGAGCGTTCCGTGACTATCAACGCGCAATAGGTTTTTACGAGTAGTACCGTACCCAAAGGATAAAAACGGGACCCTATTTCTGAGACTTCGCTGTCCATCCGTCTGTCTGTCCGTCTGTCATCAGGCTGTATCTCCTCAACCGTGATAGATAGACAGTTGAAATTTTCACAAACTATGTATTTCTGTTGTCGCTATAACAACATATAATAAAAACAGAATAAAATAAATATTTAAGGGGGGCTTCTATACAACAAACTTTTTCCGTTTTGTACGGAACCATTCGTGCGCGTGACCGACTCGCACTTGACCAGTTTTTTTTTCTCTTCTAATTATTTCAAAAATTATAATCTGATTTCGTTAAAAATAAATTTCTTAAAGAGTATTTAGCATTATCTATCACCATGGAAAGTTACAAGTTTCTACATCTTATAATTTACAGGGCCAGTAGCCCCCTTGCAAACTACAAACCACTTTGGAGGCCGATTACTCGAACATGGTTACAATCAATGAATTTATTTAATAAAAAAGAAGTCAATATATTTATTTAAGACATAATAGTTTTTAATATTTATATGGTCACTATAAAATGTTGTTAGGTTAAGTTAGGTTAGGTCATGTATCCGCCCCGTCTGCAACGGACGCCCCGTGGACCACAGTCGGGACTCGCGGGCGAAATAAGAGGGGGAAAAACAAAGGAGCTGCTGCCAAAACAGCACCCCCCAAGAGGAGAAAGGGGAAGTTAAAACCCCCCAAAACGGCCGCGATCACCCTCACCCTAGAGGCAGGGGTGCTCGAGGAAGGGAGGGCGACATACGCCTCCATCCTTGGGGAGGCCAAGAGAAAGATCAGCCTGGCGGAACTCGGCATAACAAAGGTCGACTTCCGCCTGGCTGAAACGGGCGCCCGGGTCCTCCAGATATCTGGAGAGGGGGCCCAAGAGAAGGCGGACGACCTGGCCGATAAGATTAGGGCGGTCCTAGACCATGGTATGGTGCGAATAGCCCGCCCGGTGAAAAGAGCAGAAGTTCTCGTCACCAGGCTGGACGATTCAGCGACGGCCGCAGACATCGTCGAGGCCGTCGCAAGAGAAGGTAGCTGCCCGGCCGCCGACATTCGGTCGGGCAGAATTGCGATGGGCCCCAGGGGTGTCAGAAGCCTTTGGCTCGGCATACCAACCGCGGCCGCCAAGAAGCTTACCAGCTCTGGGCGGCTGCAGGTCGGCTGGGTCCAGGCGAGGGTAGTGCTGCTGGCCGCGAGGCCAAGGCGGTGCTACCGTTGCCTGGACACCGGCCATTTGGCGGTTAAGTGTTCGTGCCCGGTGGACCTCAGTAGGAGTTGTTTCCGCTGTGGGAAGCCGGGACACAAGGCGCCCGAGTGCACGGCGGCACCCAATTGCCCCGTGTGTGAGGCGCTGAAAAAGGAGAGACGAGACCATGTGTTGGGTAGCAGCGGCTGTATAACAGCCAAGCCGCCCCCCAACAAGAGGAAGAGTAAGGCTCCGGTATTGACGGCCCGGCAAAAGCCCAAGGCCAAAGGCGCAAGGGTGGAACCATCCGCCTCCGCCATGGAGCTGGACGCCTAGACCCGTGAGCGGTGGGTCCCGAGGAGATAAGCTCCCCTATGCCGGGGAGCTCTCGGTGAGGCAGGCGGCGGCATACGAAGTAGCCGCCGCGAAGAAGAGAGCCGGACGCGGCAAGCGCTGCGGGGTCGTGATAGTAGTATCACGCAGTTCCCATGACCCCGCATAGGCGCAGAAGGAGTCATGGAGGGGTTTTAGTCGGTAAACCTCGGCGCTCTTCATCACCATTGCGCCGGGGGAGTCCGACATACCCCTGCTGCCCTCCCCCGGGGGCGGCAGGGTATACGTAACGTATTTCCCCTCCTAAAAAAAAAAAAAAAAAAGGTTAGGTTATGTGGCGCTGCGGAGGACACGGCCCAGCACACCCTAGAGGTGTGCGACCGATGGGCCGTGCAGCGCCACGATCTCGTGGCAGTGCTTGGGCGGGACCTCTCGCTCTCGAGTGTGGTGCGCTGCATGCTCGAGAGCGATGAGGCCTGGCAGGCGACGGTCTCTTTCTGCGAATCCGTCATATCGCAGAAAGAGGCCGCGGAGCGGGACAGAGAGATCGATACACCCTCTGTTCCGCTCCGCCGGCGTAGGACGGGAGTGCGGAGGCGTCGATATGCGAACCTCCAAACTTCCGTCTAACGGGGCTCCGGGAGAGGATGGGAACCTCCCCGGCTTAGCTAGTCCCGGCGCCGAGGGGGACGCTTCAGGTTGTCGGAGCGGCCCCTAATTGTGGTGGAAGTCCGGTCCCTATTGAGGTAGACCGGCCGGTCGCGGGGGGTGTCCTGTGCTAGACAGATCCGGGACACTCCCCATATAGCGGCTGATGGCAATCCGCAGGTTCAGTTTTAGTGGCGGTGGGGCTCAGTAACCGTGGATGGGGACCACGGTGAAGCAAAGAGGCAACCAGGGCCGGCTTGGCAGGAGGCCGAGCCGGCCCGAGGAGGGGTGCTCCCAGCGGACTGGAGGAGCCAGTCCGCTGCGGACGCGCCTGGAGGTGGGACCGCAGAAGAAGAGGAGTGCCGGTATTACGGTGCGCCGTACTCCCTATCTTCTGCGGCCGTGGAGGGATCGCAGGGGGAGAGGGTGGTGGTGTTGTGCCGCTATCCCTACCCCCCTGCGAGCTGGCGGGGCCGTTCCGCACGGTAACGGCATCGGTGGGGCCGCAGGGGAAGAGGCAAGTTTGGTATTACGGTGCGCCGCTTGCCCTATCCTCTGCGGCCGAGGTGTGGTTGGCCTCCACCAGTACTGTAGCAGACTCAAGGGGAGTCTGCTACAGTACTGGTGGAGGCGGGGGAGGCACTTACCATCAGGTGCGCCTGCCGCCGGCGGGGTCGCGGATGTGTGTATCGTTCCCGTGGCCCCGTCACAAGGCGGCGTGGAGGAAGGTGGGGGGGGTTTTAGTGGGTAAACCGTGGGTCTCATTAGCCTATACGGGAGTCCCACATCACCACTCGGGTGCCCCCTGCGCCCGTGTGGTATGCGTAATGCATTTCCCCCTCCGGAAACAAAAAAAAAAAAAAAAAAGGTTAGGTTAGGTTAGGTCATTACGTAACAACTTCCCTTAAGTCTTAAGGTCCCTTGAGAGACTGAATAAATTAACCGACTTGGTATAACATGGATCTCACAATTTTTTACGGTAGAAGAACTAGGTTGCGAGACTTGTTTTTTTTTTACAAGTTTTGTTTTTGATCGGTCTTCATACGGATCCTTTTAAGAATCCATTAAGAATTACATCTTAGATGGATCTATCAAACGTTGATTGTCATTCCTCGTTCCTATCCCTGTCGTCCCTAGAGATATTAATCTGACTGGAGTTACTACTCCAGTTACTGCTCAGATTAATATCTCTAGCCCAGCACGTATCTAAGTGAATTACATAACGTAACTTATCCAATATTACCGAGACCTCATTTTATATTATCCAAACAGTTGGATGTGGATCGCTTTCTATTCTGTAGTTGGGATTAATTTTCTAACCATTTGGTGTTATTGGGAAATACTAATTAAATCCAATAAAATCTCTCGTAAAAACAGTATGATAAACGAATAATTATTCTATTATTTACTCAGTATCTATTAAACACTTATACGCAACTAGCTTTTGCCCGTGGCTCTGCCCGCGTAAATCCATTATACCACGGGAACACTGTGCCTTTTCGGGATGTAAAGTTGCCAAAGTGTTAATACAGATCCTAAACTACTACCATACAAAATTCCATAAAAAATCCTTTTAGTAGTTTTTGCTCAAAAGAGTCACATACATCCATCCATATATACATCCTAACAAACTGACACATCCTACTACTATTATATATATGAAAGTTTGTTAGGATGGATGTTTCGATGTTTGTTACTCTTTCAAGCCAAAAATTCTAAACGGATTTCGAATTCGAAACGGAAACGATTTGATACATTTTGAGTAGTAGTTTTGGCTCTCGATTAAAATATAGGCTACTTTTATCCCGAAAGAGTACATAATTCCCGCAAAATATCCGATACTATACTTACGCGGGTGGAGGCGCGGGAAAAATAGTAGTAGGATTTGCATGCATTTCTGATGTATTAAAAAACCATAGAGTCACAGAATGTAGAGCATCGTCCACCTCAATTTTATTAAAACATAGCCCCCAGAATTTATTTATTATTTTGCTCAAGTAAATACTGACCTGAATCGAAGTCAAACAAGATAGCCTTGAAGTATTAGGATTAAGAAAATATTATAAGAAATAACTGAGCTAGTTACGCAAAAGAGATTTTCCTACTGAAGACTTAAGCCAATCCGTTGGGGTCTTCAGATACCTTTAAATTGTTGTTAGTAATTCAGTTGTTTTTGTTTCTATCCCGTTTTATAAGCTAAAATTATTTGATTTATATTTGATTGTTTCTTTGAATGTTTGTTTCTTTGCATTGAATAGGGTCCTAAACTGCAGGATGATTTTAACAAAATTGCGCAGAGTAGACTACAGGGAAGGACAATTTACGGTTTCTCCGAGATTTTCTTTTGCGCGCACGGTCGCGCTTGTCGTCGCGGGCATATTTAAACTGGAACAGTGGCGTGGGGTTCCTAAAACTCCATTCCTAACGGCTTCACTTCCCACGTACCTTTTGAAGACCCTCATCCAAATCCCAACCTATTATACAGGCTAGTGCTGGGAAAAAGAAAGGAAAATTTTATTTAATTTAACCATCGACATAAACGCTTTCAATTTTTGTACGTGGACAAGCGTTTTGTTTGAGAGTTGGACGAATATGAACTAAAGAATTTGATGTTATCAGGATCTTGATTTGAATTTTAGTTTGTTATAGTCAAGATTTTTATACTACGCATTTGCAGTATTTAATGGAAATATTATATCTATAGTGTTCTTAAACCTACTTATAACATTGGTGTCTATGGGTCATATATTTTTTTTTTTTTTTGAAATGCACCAAGTAACAGGCACACGGACCGCCTGATGATAAGCGCTGTCCATGGAGTTACAAGTGTAACTCGTTTGGTGTTGCGCAGTTGCTGGTTCCTGGTCCATAAAATCCCCTAACCCACCTTGGGCCTCCGTCAACCTCACACACTCGGCGAAACACAGTGCAAGCGTTATTTCAAGCCGGTTTTCTGAGAGGCCGTGGTATCTGTTATCCGGTCCATCCAGCCCATTCGTACCGCGTAACATGGCGCTCCCATGTTCAATATTAGGTGGTCCTTCTGCTCACGCACTTGTAGCTCCACGCAGCACTGGTGGTGCGGTGTCTATAAGGCTGGGACTATATGATCCGGAATCCGAAACGCCGCTGAAAATTCCGAGCACTGAAAATAGAACTTTGTGCTAATATAATAGAGTAGAAAATGGCAGTTTCGAGCATCGGGCTGTCATATATGACATTGGCATTTGACTGGACACTCATGTAATAGATTTTCAACTCTATCGTATTAGCGCAGAGTTCAATTTTCAATGCTCAGAATTATCTACGGCCTTCTGGATTCCGGATCATATAATAGTCCCAGCCTAATTGGCAGCGCTTACCATCAGGTGATCCGTTTCATCGTTTTTCGATTTTATTTCATAGGCAGTCACCGGAGGCTGATGATGGTCCCTAAATCACAATAGTGACGTAATGAGTCAGTCAATTAGGGCATGACACTGGCTATTTTGTTACAGTAATTGACGCGGACGCGTCATCGATTCGTGTACGTCGTTACATATGCTATATTGAATATATTGCAATTAGCACTATTTGAATATGTCCTATACATCAGAGATTTTTGATCCGAGATTCTGACGATGTTATATAATAATTAGCATTGTTAGAGTTCCGTAGTAACTACAAGGAGTAGACTTTTAGTTTCGTCCGTCCGTCTATTCGTCTATCCATCCTCTCTTATTAACTCCAGTAATTATAAATGTAAATAGATGAAATTTGGTATATTATAGACTTTATTTTTGGCATCATAAAATAATTTTAATTTTGTATTTTAGGTTTTACTCCCCATACATGTGAAGTGGGGATGAATTCGTTGTTATTCTACGCTATCATGTGAGGTATCTCCGAATAGGTGTTTTTAAATAAAGGCTATATTTTATACACATTTTTTTTTAATTTAGACTATTTTCGAGTAATGATCCCCAAAGTGGTTTAAAGGTTCGCCTTCCCCGCTTGTTTTCCCTTCCCATTTCTAAACTCTAATACAAATTATTTTGAGCAAAATGCGACAACTTTTGAAGTAATTAGTATTGAATTATTAGTACTAGTGAAGTAATTTGAAAAAACCTATTACGTGTTTATAATATAACGGAACTCTCCTCCATGTCCTGACATGCTCATGGTTAGGTTATTAATTATACCGAATAATTTATAATGCAAGAGACATACCTAACATGATCCGAATGTTTATTTAGAAGTCATAAATACTAAAGGGTTTACAATTAATTTTTAGCGGTTCATACTTTCCGAAAGAAAAATGACTTCAAAAATTCTAAACCTTTTCTACCGCTTCAAATTTGTCGACTCTAATCTATTTCCATAGAAATTTATCTCTCAATCTGAAGCAATAAAAGTAGGTTTAAAAATCAATTCACGTTATATAAAGATTGATAGGGATGTAAGACTACCCCAATAAAGAAAGCTCGTTAAAATCGAGGCTTCTATAGAGCCTCAATTTATTGGTAAACCTGTGTATCCAATAAATAATAAGCCGACCTTCATCTTATCCGCGACTGACTGTTACAACATGATTTTTAGGGTTACAAACAGAGATATTTATTGGACATTCCAAATTATTCGATATAATATTCTTCTTTATTTTAATGTGTTAAGCTTAGCACAGATTGAGGTTCAGATCAACACTTTTCTGTGGTCCAAAGCTTATCTTTTATTCATGATGATGATAATATCGTCAAATATCGTCGTTAGATTTTGTTGTGATTAAATTTTGACCTATCAGTCAAAATTTAATCACAACAAAATCTAACAGGAAATAATCTTTTAATGGACATCTAAAAACAAAACTAATTTAAGAAGAAATGCGCGACAGGCTCCTGTTTTATTTTATTATTCATTTCTTCATTTGTTTGGTCTGTTTATTCATGGTTGCGTGTCAAATTGAGACCCATTAAGATCTTGTTCGGGGATGTCGATAACAAATATAATATTCTGGTTTCCCATTTTAGGTTTATATAATTTGGTAGGATTTATGTCGAGTTGAATTTTAAACGCGTTGCGTGAAATGCGTTTAAATCTGACTTCCAATTTAAATTTACTCGCACAGCTGTTCATCGCGATGATAGAGCATTCAATCGGCATAAAAAAGATTGGCAGATAAGGATTCTATTTATGTTTCCATCAATTGTGTTTCAATTGTTTTAAAAAAATTACATAATTTTTGGGATTTCGTATTGTATGACAGTATTGTGAAACATTTACAGATTTGAATAGGTTACTCAGAGACATAATATTATGTAAAATGCGTTATATTACAACTAATACTACAATATGACAATTGACATACATTTTATCAGTAAAAATAAAGGAGGTCTGTCGGGACTGGGATCTCAGTCCATTAGGGTCAGCTCAGAACGAAATGCGGCGCGACGCGACGCCACCCAAAGATACATGAAGAAACCAGTGACTGTTCGCTGCGTAGCGCATAGCCGCAAAGCGCATTTGACAGCATTACGCCGCGAGGTGCCGCGCGAGGACCCGAACGTGTATCTATGTGGCGACAGTAAAAAACCTCAGGCTGCGTCTCGCGGAGTCGAACTATGTCTCGCCGCTCATTCGCGCATATACCGCTGCGTCCCGATGCACCGCTCTACGCCGAGAGGTGCAGCGCTACGTGATCCAATGTATTCTGAATTGTCATAATTAAATATGTATAATTTCGTATAGTGAATAAAGTTTAATTTTGAATTGATATTTTAAAAATGCAACTCCGCGCAGCGCCGCGTCGCGTTGCTGTCTGAGCTTACCCTAAAGCACTGAGATCCCAGCCCCGACAGACCTCCTTATATTTTTACTGATAAAATGTATGTCAATTGTCATATTGTAGTATTAGTTGTATACAATGAACGTTTGTATATCCGCGAGTTGGTGCGGTGGGCCAATTCTCAAGTACAGGGCGCCACAGGTACAAAAAAAATTGTACTGACTTTTCTTAAAGCCTTTAAAATTATTCTAACGTATATTATAGTAGAATAATGAAATTTTATTTAATATTATAAAGTGAAAATTTTACGGGTTGCTTAATTTTATGTTGTAGTTTTCATAAAAATAAAAAATTGAAAATCATTCACGTAGAAATAAAAATCATTGAAATTCTAACCTTTATAATATAATATCTCTAGGGGACTGTATAATTCCACAGGATTTCAACCACCGGCTCAGATTAGACTCGAAGATAGCACGGTTACACCGATTTGGGCAGAGCCGGGGCGATAAAAATAACACTTATTTGAGGAGAACGATTTTCACTTTTTTCGTCTTGCTTACCTGGCTCATGGCAATGCCGTATAGAGAGCCGCGCCCGTACGCCTCTTTCGGGCCGATTTGCTATCTCACTTTTGCTTCTCTATACGGCTATTTTCCATAATTTTCCCTATTTTCCATGAGCCAGGTGAAGTAAAACGCGTTGTGTGAAATTCTTTATATTGTTATTCCCAATTACATAAATCCTTATATACTAATAATCTTATTCCATATAAAAGATATTCATAATGTAAGGTACACCATGTATGAAAAAAAATATTAGACATTATGTTTATCTATATAAAACAAAAGAAACTACATTAAAATTCACTACACTTTCAAATATATAAGCAAAATAGCCTTAAGTTCTTAAAACACCATTTAACACGACTTTTGCACACTGATGCTATAGAAATCTATACATATATAGTCACTGAGTGTTCACTATTATAGTTTATGTACTGTACAACTCAACCTAAACTACCGATACAATTTTAATAAATTAGTTGTTACAGCTCAGTATGATAGATTCGTAATAATAGCCCGGATAATTCGTAATAATAGGCTTTATAATTTACGTAGTCGGTTAATGGTTTTTATGAAAAAATATACATATTATTAATTTATGCTAGTGCTTCTAACTACAAAACATCTTTATAAAGGTGATACAGAAAGTACTTACTAGATACTTTAACCACTTCAGACTGAACTGTATTCACCGCAATGTGGGTAATATCTAATTGCAAGAGTTAGCGCTGTGTAATGTGAATAACAGCTCAAACGGAATGGAACTTGTCATTTAAGATGAATAAGACGAAACTAACTTTGACGAGGTATGGAATATTAACAAGAAATTAGCATTATCTTACGACCTCTGTGGCTCAGCAGTTTTTTTTTTTTTGTGGTCCATTAATACTTCTTCCCCCAGCCATAAAGCCTGCTCAATTATTTTCTTTTCTTAGTTTAATACATGTATGTTAGAGGCTCAGTGGTTAGCACGTAGGCGCTCAAGCCGGAGGTCGCGGGTTCGAATCCAGCCAAAGTTCGAAAACAAAAAGTTTTCTGTATTCCTGGTTCATGGATATGTATTAAATATGTGTATGATATAGTAAAAATCTTATCGTAACGTTGTCTGGTACCTGTTACACAAGTTCTTCGGATTCTTAGCACGGGGCCAGATTGACTTGGTGTGAAGCGTCCATAGATTTTATAAAAGTATTCATATTTTATATAAATATTATTATTTTATTGGTATAACAAAAACCCTATTTTCGATATAATCTCGGTTCGGTCAACGCGCTGACTAATTGTGGGCGCGCGAGGAGGACAGCCAGAAAATCCAAACGAGATTTAATCGACAATAATTTCGAGATTTGTTTGCTGTTTGTTTAAATGCAGCGCCATGTCGCGTATTGTTAGGTTTCAGTGTGAATTGACCCTTAGCGAATTGTCGTAATAGGAAAATTGTAATCTTGGTTATTATTAGATATATTATTTATAGCCTCCAATATTATTACTTTAAATGGTGAACTGAACACTGGATTCTTTTGTTTAAAAATCTGGTAATTTTTGAACAAAAGAATCCAGTGTCCAGTTGTTTTCTAGAGGTCTTCTTTCTATGAAATTAAATGAGATTATCCTAATAATATTATAAATGTGAAAGTTTGTGAGGATGAATGTATGTTTGTTACTCTTTCACGTAAAAACTACTAAACCGATTTCGATGAAATTTGATACGGTAGTATTTTTAGCACTGGATTAAAACAAAGGGTTCATTTTATCCCGAAAAAAAAACAGTGTTCCAGTGGGATACTGCATTTACGCGGCGGAGCCGCGGGCAACAGCTAGTACTGTAATACATTTTCATTCATTTCTATATTTAATGTCTTAGTGGTTACTGCTGGCAAACTATGTCCCCTAAAAAACTGTACAAGCAATATTATGTTCAAAATTATAATAATAGTAGGTAAACTGCTTTATATATTACCTGTCAAAAACAAGTTTATTCCCGGTTGTTAGAAAACAGGGTTAATCTCATAAAATTTCCATTTTGTAACATCAGGTACAAAATTGTTTACCAACCTCTGGACAAAGTGTACAATTTGTATGAGTTTGTGCATTGCAAAATAAACAGGGACGGAGATGAGGATTTATGCACGGATGCTAAGAAATTATATGATGAGGGTCTCATTCTTAAACCGCTGTATAAAGTTTTCACGACAATATTTCGTCTAAAAGTTTTTTTTATGGGTGTAATATAAAAATAACGTTCTACCGGAAGGAAGTATAGTTTTCTAACGCCGACTAGTGACTGGCAAAGCTCGTGTTTTCCTTACAACTTCCGTAATGTAGAGCTGCACGATCTCGTGCTAAATATCACGAATCTAAATAATTCAATTTACTTAAGCTCAACGTGAAAAAAAAAGATAAAATTCGACCCAATTAAAGTGTTGTTGTTTTGTTTTTTGCAAATTAAACACTTGTAACTCCTCTGGTATTGCGACTTGCATTCCCAGTCCTTAAAATCCCCAAACCCCCTTGGGCCTCCGGTAAGCACTCCTCTGGTGTTACGACTTGCGTTTCCAGTCCTTAAAATCCCCAAACCCCCTTGGGCCTCCGGTAAGCTCACTCACTTGGCGAAACAAGCGTTATTTCACGCCGGTTTTCTATGAGGCCGTGGACTTACCCGGTCGAGCCGGCCCATTCATGCCGAAGCGTGGCTCTCCTAAAATTTCTTTATTGCACGGTAATTAAGTGACATTTAAATTGTTAGCATAACATATAATTTGTATTAGGGGTCTCATATACGGTCCGGTTTTCCTTCAGTACGGCCTTAACGGATGCAAAATCGTATCGTTTGTGTGCAATTTCGAGATCGCATCAGTCGGCCGGATGGACTGAAGCGATTTGTTCCAATGTTGCTCTGTTCTTGCGAAACTACTAAACTCGCGATTTCTACTATAAACTACTCAAAGAATACTGAAAACTATCAAAAAAGCTACTCAACTTAGGAATCCCTAAAGCCCCCAAAAAACCACTGCATTTTACGTTTTGTTACATTAAAATTTTATTATTTATTGAATTTCATTATAAATTTTATCGTTAAATTAAAATATACTAGGATATATTACGCATATACGAGTAGTAATTAACGGGTAGTTTTAAGAAAATTACGGATGAATGCTACGTTGTAATAATATGATAAGATAATCATGATTTTTATTCTATTTTTTTTATTTAATATTGATTAATATGATAATTATGATTTTTTCTGTGCCTAATCTGTTACGGGTTATATTAAATAAAAGAGGAATTTACCATGACAATATATTTAAAAAGTAAGGCAGAAGGCCGTACGTATCTGGTTTAGCCTCTAGTATCCTTAGAGATTGGTGGGGCTTTTAAACCACACGGCACTTAGCTGGATCTATAGACGGTAAGGTGTGACAACACGTGGCGCGGGAACCCAACTTCCGGTGGCGTTTTCGGGTCCTGTGTTCGAGTCAGGAACTCGTCACGACGTCGGTTGTCTAGGAGCGGGCAGACAGTGTGCAGAGACCAGACAGTCCTCCGTCTATAGCGTAGGACTGAGAGGGCGAAGTGAAAGCCAAGCAGTGCTGTACCCAGAATGTAGCTAGCGGTACTTTGTGCTCGTACCGTAGTTCCCTGGAAATATTACATACCAGCGTGTGAAAAATGTGGACCACAGCTGCCATGGTTCTAGCCTCTAACGATCCAAACCATGGGCTGTGTGACCATCACAAAATAAAGGGTACGCAAAAATAAAAGATGATATAAAGACAATTAAAGTATGGATACAAACATCCTAATATTCTAACAATGCTAGATCGGAAAGATGAAACTACAAATTGAGCACGTGGCCAATCAAATTTTACTTTTAACTACAAATTTTACCAAGGTGATATTTTACATGAAAAATAATGTGTTTTAATACAAGCGTGATTTACCAAATATTCACAACACAGATATAAAAAAACTACTCACCGGAAAACGGGATTAAGATATATAAGGTTACATCTTGAGTCTATAGAAAATTTTATTCAAAAAGGAAACGTCATTCGAAGAAGTGCCATATATACCCTTCTCCGTCGTCTTTTTTTAAACTTTTGACAACTATGAAACTAAAGCGTAAAGAAAAAAAATCCAAATACCAAAATAAAATATATTATATTAATAATCAATATATTATGTTGTGGGAATATGGTGGCAAGCCCCAAAGGGAGATCTCCGACCGAGCGAGGTGGTATGCTCGGTCAGGCCCAAGCCCACTTGTAGTAATTTCAGGTGTTGTATATATACTGCCGATCTTAGAAAACTTCGATAGCGCGATTCAGGATTGTGCACTAATTAGTCCGCCACATCACTCCCCCCTGAAGACCGGAGGTCGAATCTTGAGTCTTCTGCTTGAATCGCCAGTGCCAGAGAGTCCCAGTGAGTCGGAACTGTGCTGCTGCTGCACGGGCTCCAGTGAGTCGGAGTGCTGCCGTGCGGGGCCGATGCTACGTGCTGACCAGGAGAGATGTGCTCTGCTTGCTGACCGATCGTTGTAGTGAGAGTGCCCGTTGAAGCCGATGAGGGTTCGACCAGGCCGCGGTACGTTGAAGCTGGTGGTCGAGGTACTAATGCAATTATGCAATATAATAATGCAATTCTACTGTATTTTAATCATTATTCGAAATCAAATTGCCTTTAAGATTTAAGACGGAAGTAAAATCTATCTATGAACCAAATGTCAAAGCAAGGCTAACGCCGTTTTAGTAAGGACGTGCGCCGTTAGATGGCGCTTTAAGCCTCTGAAAATGACTAAATAATTTAAGTATACAAATCATAGATGACGCAAGTAATGCCGAAATAATTGATTTTACGGAGAGGAAATGTAACTATGTTACAAACCTAGGCCACTTTGCATATGATGGTCTGTCTGGCCACTTTGCATAATATGATGGACTGTCTGGCCCTTTCCTACAAAAACACTACTAACAACTAAATTCCTACTAAACAGGGAATAAAATACTTAATTTATTAGTAAAACATTGTAAAATAACTAAGTTGACAACATTAATTCTGGACTGTACGGATGGACTGAAGGGACCATGTGTGACCAATCACTTCAGTTCTCGCCATAGCCGCGGCCGTGCTGGCGTATATCGTGTTCAAGCGTAGTGAGTTTACAATTAATAAACACGTCCGTAGCTCGCGGCAAACCAGAACGAACTGATGTGATTTTTCTGTGTCTGCTCGAATCCGTTCAGGCCGAAATGACGTCAGTTCTAACTGAAACGATCGGCCTCTCGTCAGTGGGGGCCTTTGTTGTTCTCTTTGTTTACGTTGTGATTAAACGTAATATCATCCTACTAATAATATTATAAATGTGAATGTTTGTGATGTTGGATGGATGTTTGTTACTCCTTCACGCAAAAACTACTGAACGGATTTTGAATAAATTTGGTATGGTAGTAGTTTAGGCTTCGGAATGAAACATAGGCTACTTTTTATCCCGGAAATGTACAGTATTCCCGCGGGATACCCGATAGTATATTTACGCGGGCGGAGCGGGAAACAGCTAGTATATAATATTTGTACCTGGGTAACCGAGCTTTGCTCGGATCTCTAGTAGATTAAAAAAAACAGTCAAAAAAATATTTTACCCGGGTTCGAATCCACGATATTCCGAATTTTCGTAAATAAAAATCATACACACGCATACCAAACTGCTAATCGCACAGACATAAAAGAGTCGAAATTATTGATATATTATTTCCTGACGAAATAAAAAAATAGCTAAAAATTACCAGTTAGATCGAAAAATCGATCTAGCAACCTTGCTAGATCGATTTTTCGATCTAGCTAGGTGTTACCTGGCTAGATCGATTTTTTGCACCTTGCTAGATCGATTTTTCGATCTAGCTAGGTGTTACCGATATGTATCGAGGTGATATCGATACCAAATTTCATAGTAATACTTGCAGCCGTTTTCGAAAAACTCATATATATATACAAGATTGTCTCGTTTAAAGTATAAGATAGTCATACCACAGAGTAGCTCACGCATTACATTGTGTAGCGCCGCACCGCCGCGCCGCGCCGTAGCGCGTTGTACTCGTAGTCAGACTTTGGTCGACACAACTACACACACATCACACGACACATCTACACGCTGGGCATGCTTGATTTTCTGTATATGTACCTATATACACTTTAATTAAACTGTTGGTTTCATCAAAAAATATTGGTACTAAATAAATATTCAGTAACATATATTATCCTAGTGCTTACAATCCAATAAATCTGACTAGCTATAGTAATTAAAATTGCACGTTTTTCCTGATAAACCGTCTATCGAAATTTCACTTACAGATTATACGATATGAAATTTCAATTAAATCATTAGAAGCATTTCCACGAAGCAAAATTCATTGCAACAAAATATAATTTCATGCTTAATTTTAGATAAGTGATGAGCGACATGCTATTTTCAAAATGTTCAAAGAGACGTGCATAGTTTATACAGATGAGACATGAACAAGACTTCTAAACTCTTTATACCTATTACCTTGTTTCTATATATAATATGAATAAATCATTGTTTGCATAATATATTCCAATATTCGTATGTTAATCTCTAGCGCTCATGACAGTACTGTTAAGTCCGAGGGACCAGGAACAAAAAATTCTTGTAGTAGACGAGTATTTCATACATTTTTAGAATTACAAATGGTAAGCCACAAACTTATCCCAGTTATAAATAAAACTTATCGGTGTATTCTTTCATAGTCTTTATTCTAACTTATGAACATTTAATATGCAGGGGCCTTTAATAAATTTTTGGAGGCTTCGCAAGTCCATATAACAAATTCCGATAAATTATCTTGTAATTAAATCTGGACGATAAAAGCCTTTGTGTTTTCGAGAGAACTAATCTATAATTAATTTCTTTGATTATTTATTTTGCCTAAGCATATTTTAAGATTAAATTATCTTTGATATAAAAGTTACCGTTTTAGGCTTAAGATCACAAACCCTAATCCCTGAACTGCGCGAGCAAAGGAGTGGTAATGTGTTTATCAGCCTACCTATGTATGTATGTATGTATGTTCTATATATGTAGGTATGTATGTATTTATGTATGTATGTATGTATCTATGTATGTATGTCTGTAGCTCTGTACCTTTGTGGCACTATTTAGACCAAACGCGTGGGCCGATTTTGATAAATGGTAGGTACGTCGTTTGATTTTTCATAACGGCGCGAATGTCATAAAAACATAAAATCAAAATGGCCGATTTTGGACGATTTATTGTAAAAATTAAAAAAATAAAATCGACAAACCTTTTCATATGACAATAGGACATCGTCAAATAGGTATTAAAAAATAAAAAATTTGGTTGGTAACAATTCTCACATAAAAGCTTTTAGACAGAACTGATATTGTTTCGGTGCTGCTGACGGAAGATGGTATTGACGTAGAAGAACGGCAAACAAGAACTTAAAAGTGTAAAATAAAATAAATTTAAAAATTAAAAAGCCCTGACTGCTTAAAAACTCAAAAGAAAAAAAACAAAAAGTCCAGGAATCGAGACTTCTGTTATTGAATAGTTAATCAATAACAGAGAACACACCTACCATTGAAATAGTTTCGTAATCGTGTTCGTATATAATTCAAATAGAAAATATTCTATTAGTGAACATTAGTAACGTTCAAATAGCTGTAATGTTACATTACTATTTGAACAGTCGGACCCATCAAAAATCCGGTTTCCTTACAATGGACCTAGATTAAATTTAATATTCGATTTGGGTATTTTTTATTAATTTTTAATTGCACTATAGGTACTAGATGTTATCTACTTTTAATTAATTGTGAATAACCTAACCAACAGCATGTCAGGACAGATCTAATGAGGATTCCGTAACTATCAACGCGCAATTGGTTTTTTTAAATAACTTCAAAAGTTATTGTCCGCTTTCGCAAAAAAATATTTTTTCTGCGAAAGTTACAAGTTTCTACTTCTTACAGTTTAGAAATGCCAAGGGGGGGGGGGGGGGGGGAATAGTCCACTTTATAAAAATGTTGTGTATGGAACATCGCCCTTATTTAAAAAGACCTATTCGTAGATATATAGTGCCCTTAGCCCCACACGATGGAGTAGAATTTATAAAAATATCCTCGCTTCACATATACGGGGAGCCACTCCTAAAATATATTTTTTTTTTTTAAGCTACCAAAAGTGAAGCATATTTCCAATCTATAAGTGTAATAAGTTTCATCAATTTATATTTAAAATTATAGAAGATAGCAGGGGCGGACAGACAGACAGACAGTAGGACGGACAGAGCGAAAACATTAGGGTTCCTTGTAGAAATACGGAATCCTAAAAGGTACTTCTTGGCAAGCAAAAATTTCCATCATATCAATGGGTTTGATATTATTTAGGCAAATGAATTAAAGACGTAAAAAGTTTGGCTTATAGTAAGTGTACAAAAAGAAACAGTGTATTTGTGTGTGTGTGTTGGTGTGTGTGTGTGTGTGTGTGTGTGTGTGTGTGTGTGTGTGTGTGTGTGTGGGTGTGTGGGTGTGTGTGTGTATTTATCTCTGTGTGTGTGTAAATGAGTATGTGTGTGTGTGTGTGTAGAAATAATTTATTTCATAGGTATAATATAAATCCATTGACGAATCTTTGGATGCGTCTCAACCTAAATTGGATCAATAAAATATCTGTTAAACATAATGTGAACATGTTGCATTTATTAACCGATATCAATTTAAAATATTACGTATTATATCTTACAACATTTAATTAAAACAAATTAGCATACCTGCGCTATGCTCGGAGTTTTAGTAGAACGATAATTAAATAATAATAATAATATATAAACTTATTAAATGAAAAGAAATAAAAAGGATCACAAAATATTTGTCGAACCCGAGACACCAATTTGCCAACATTGCAAAAAATCCAATGTAACCAAGCCGCAAACCGGATTTGACATTTAGAAATCGAAATCTCTCATATTATCTTATTACGCGACGATAGAAAAAATTATAACTTAAAAATACGCAGTTTCCAGGGATAAGATCTAGCCAGATACATATTTCATCCCCAAGACTTCCCACATAAACATAAAAATACCTTCAGCCGTTTCTGAGATTCCGATTGTAATAATTGTATAAACAAGATTTGCTCGTTTAAAGTATAAAATGTATTTTTATATTGGTGCTGTAATTAGCACCACTATAATGTTAGATACAACAGTAATTAATACCTACTACAAAATCTTTACAAATTTACCTAAAAACTGCAACCTTATATAGCCAGTAAAGTGGTGCTGAACGGATGTCAGTCTGCATATGAGGAGGTGCTCATATCTGCAATTACTTATTCGATTCCTCAAATCGGGAGCCCTGGCAAATAGTCCGGCTTCGCATTCATCTCATTTACCTATTTGCATAACTATTTAAACTGGAACCCGCACCAGAAATATAAATCTATGCTTTTGAAACAAATGGGATTTAAGTTAAACTAATATTATGTGCAAATAGTAAGTATTGTCACTTGCATCAGCGTACCTGGGACAAAGAATATAATTTATTACTAACGTAGAAGTCGCTTTTCCGTAGCTATATTTTTAGAGACAGTTTTGTTAAATATTTTTTTAATGAGACTTTTAAGCTGGGACTATATTTTCCGGAATCCGGTAGGCCCGGGATACCTTCAGAGCATTGAAAATAGAACTCTGCGCTTATACAATAGAGCTGAAAATCGAACACACAAGTGTCGAGTCAAATGTAAATGTCATTTATGACAGCTCGACACTTGACACTTCAATTTTAAACTCTATTGTGTGACCGCAGAGTTCTATTTTCAGTGCTCTAAATTTTCCCGGGTCCGTCGGTTTCCAGATCATATTATAGTCCCCAGTCTTAGGAACTTCGCTTACTCGGATACCACGCTGGCGCAACTACAAGCGTGCGAAGACCGTTTCTCCTTGTTCAAAATGAATTTTCAGCTTATCTTTCCTTCTACGTCCTATCAATATAATTATGTGAGACTTCATTTGGGATTTATTGAATTATAAAATAATGACCAATAGAGTTTAATTTTCTGGTTCATTCTTAATTTTTAAAGGTTGGAATAGAGTTATAAAAATGCTCTTCCGTACTACAAAGGACTCGATAATGCGATTAGCCGTTGTCTTTAGAACAAATGTACTAGCGTAAGAGAAAGCTCGAAAAGAAGAAAAGACCAATGTCTTGAAACATCAACTTGTATCTTGCGAGGAATTATTCCACTCGTAGTATTACAGTTGGTTTGAAGAAGTTTATTTTTCAATTTCAAGAATATGTTTATATCTATACTCTGATCAGGTCCAATTTAACCTAAAAGAAAAATAACCTAACCAAGAGTCAGACGTCAGAGTCAGGACATGTCTAGGGAGGGAAGGGTTCCGCAACTATCAACGCGCAATGGGGCGATATTTGGAACGGCGTTTTAAAAGTAATATATTTTTAACTATTACTAGAATATGTACAGTTGTAATAATAGTTATAAAAATAAAATTTTAAGGGCTACCCAAAAAATAATGGTCTATGTTGATAAAATAGCCGTCGTTATTGTATACACCTATTTAAAAAAAGTGCTAATTTTCTACCAAATTGTAATGCGGATGACCTCAAAATATATCACATTATACAAAACACTGAAGACTATACTAGATTCCAAGATGACCTCGATAGATTTTCCGTTTATTGTTATAAAAAACAAATTATCACTTAGCTTAAATAAATGCAAATCGATAACTTTTACAAAAAAACGCAATGTCAGTACATTCTGTCATACGTCATGTACTAGAAAATGTTGATTCTATTACGGACCTTGGAGTGACTAGATAAAATTTATATATAGATAATATAATAAGTAAAACAAGTTATGAGATCGTGTAAGAGTTTTATGCGTTCCTCAACATACCTTCATATCTACAAATCGCTCATACGTTCACAACTTGAATACGCTGTGGCCATCTGGAACCCGTATTATAAAAAGAATATTGACGCAATTGAAATGGTCCAGAAGAAATTTCTGCGCTCCATGCATTACAGATGTTGTCATTCACGAGTCTTACAATACCTTGTTAGATAGGCACAGTCTTCTCTCACTAACATCTAGACGAATCCAACTCGAAATGATGTTACTATAATATGATCTGTGTCATAATAGATATGATTGCATCTCTTTAAATAATAAAATATGCTATAGAATACCCGTTACAACACATTGTCGTAGACCTCATTAAATTTTTGTTACTGCTGTTTGTTGCACCAATGTCGGTAAGCGCTCGCCATTTTATAGACTCGCTGATACATACAACAAAAACTTTATCTCCGTTGATATATTTAACAATAAGGTAGTAAAATATAAAAAAAGTAATTCTAAAAGTATTACAGGACGACTAGTTTATTATTGTTTAAGCTGAATTTGCAAAGCTCATCTGTATTGAAATAGTTTTATACATTTATGCTTAGCATAGAAATCTACTCACCCACCGACCTACGCAATTCCTTCCTACCTACGAACCTAAATATTATCTTTACATAACCTACCTAGCTTCCCACAGTTACCTACTTTAATATATGATGTAATAATTATTATACATATAGTCCACATCTGTTCCTAAACTGAATGTACTGTACAAACTAGCTAAGTAATCTGTAGTTACCGATGTTGGTACCGTAGTATTAAGTATTAAGTGTTTAAAATATTTGGTAGAATGTACTATGGTCACTGTTTGTTAACTCTAATAAAAAAAAAGTTTAATAATGTGGTAATCTGCTTTATTACGACAGATACTGTACATTTAGCTACAGAGTGTGCAGATATATCACCAACGGGGTGTTGGTAAGAACCCGTTGCGTAAAATGATAACGCTATTAGCACCTGCAACAATATTTGATTTTGAAATTTAAATGTTTAACATGTACTTTGGTACAACAATCATATTATTGAAGTAAAAGTTAAACTTTATTTTACAGGTTAACATAGAAATAGTAAATACTACCCCTCTCTCAAGGGATAGATCCGAGGCCCTTGTGTTTCCACCTACGTAATGCGGTCTTAGTTCGTCGCACAAATTGTGGACTAATTGTCGACATAACCTATAACTTCGTTTTGTGAACTGCACTTCATCCACACTAAATGGATCACTAACGTCTCTAAAGCGTCTTCTTTGAAGTTTTGTTAGTTGATTTTGCAGATGGTGAAATTTAAATCCACTCCTTTCCTTCATACACAAGTTTGACAGACGTCATGTCCGCGCTAGTTCATATTTCATGCATATTTCATAGAAATCGGTTTTCAATCAGATAGTGTCGCGCCGCACATGCTGAACATGTGGCGAAGTTCAGCTGAAACGCCCAACTTTGTAACTGCACGCGACAATATTCGTGAATCGTGTAACAGGCTTTTTAGTTTCTTAGATAAAAATATTTTTTATGCATCACTAAGGCAAATAAAAACATTCTCAAAATGTAGTTGTTGTTATGTATTAGGGTCAATTTACACCGAAACATTTTTAAGATAGCTATTCAAAACAAAATTGAACTTTATTCACACATATACACGTTTCATTGTAAGAATTCCATTGTCATGTTGCATCGCGCTGCGCAGTGCAGTCTACAACTGATGTCATATGAATATCTTTTGGTGTAGAGAATAAAGTTCAATTTTCAATTGCTATCTTAAAATCGCGGTGTGAACTGACCCTAAATAACATTATGCCCTGTAGTAGGTGGAACATATTAAGTACAGTTAATTATGTTTTTTTTCCTTCAAGCTGTTAAAGGCGTAATAAAAGATATGTAAAGCTGTAGAAAATAGCAAAAGATTTTCCGGAACCGAAACTGAACTAAGCGTTCTCCAGGGAACCATTATATCTTTTCCTCATATTTTGACTTGCCTTATATAATTAGAGATATGCATGACATAGAGTTGCTCCATTGCGATTTATGATTCTTCAGGATTTTTTTGAAGTGGAACGAAATAATTAGGTTAGGTTAGTTACGGCGAAAACAAAGGTCTCTCGAAAACATGGAATTATTATCACGAAAATACAAATCAGATTAAAAATTGGATTACGAATAATGAACTTAGTATTTGGTATAGGAATATATTAATTATGTCGTGACTTGTGATTAATCCATTATTTATAGTTTCTTTCTATACATGTACCATTGTTCGTAATATATAATAAAGTCCACTTCTACCAAGGATGCTACGATTTCGGGTTGAAATTCGCGTCCAGTTTTACAATTTACTCATTCCTCCTGATTCCTGCTTGCATTACTACTTCAGTTGAGAATGTGCATGAGACTAGTAACCGGTCTTTCAGGAAAAAATTGTTTACTCTACTTTGGTTATGGCGTAAACATCAGCGCCATTGGATAAAGATCAAATAGAAATAATACTTTAAACGAGATAATCTTGTAGGTATATAAAGGGTAGGTATATAATTGGTTTCAAAAATGGCTGTTAGTATTACTATGAAATGTATGTAGTATGCAGGGAGTATTAGGGGAGAAAAATCGATCTAGCTAGGTGTTACCCCTGGGAAACTGCGCATTTTAAGCTATAAGTTTTTTTTTTTCGTCGTGCAACTATATCAATAATTTCGACTCTTTTATGTCAATGCGATTGGCAGTTTGGTATGCGTGTGGATAATTTTGCTTTGTTCGAAAATTCGGAATATAGTGGGTTCGAACCCCGCCAAAATATTTTGCGACTCTTTTTTTCTACCAGAAATCCGAGGAAAGCTGGTACTAGTTGTTTACTTAAGTATGTATTTTGACGTAGATATAATATATAATTATTCTATTGTAACCACATTTCTAGGTCAGTTCAATGATTCAGCAATAACTAAATAGATTATGATAGTATGTTTATCTTTTATTACTTACATATAACGATAAAGGGATTATGATGTGTGTACTTATTTACATTTTCTGTAAAATAATTCCAGTTATGAATGGTACATTTAAATGATGGCTCTCGTGTTTTTAATATATTTATCCTTTGTTGGATTAGCTTGTGCTGGAAAGCATGATATTTATAAAGGGTAAGTTTTTGAATAAAATATTAGATAATATTTTAACCCTTTGACTGCATCGTAAAAATTCACGTTGTGTCGCTCGGTTGCAGACATGGCCCGCTTTGGAGTTAGTAATAATGCTATCCAGAATAATAATATTTAGTCTATAAACTCTGGAAGTAAATCTGTTTCTGCTATAATAAAACAATCTTAAAAGTTATGTAACAACTCGTACTAGAAATTCGCATTGTGCTCGAAATTCGCTCATAATTTTAAAGTTTTTTAAGGGTACTTTTACCTATAAGATAGAAAAAATTTAAATGTTATGAGTTGTGACTGATTGACAAACGTGTTAATAATCTGAGGTAGTGTGTGTTGTTGTTATTTTTATCAATTTTATGCATTTCTCAGCATTATTAATATAAATACTTATAAGCTTTCCGCCCACTATCCTCTACATAAACATTAACTGTGCCAAATATCACACTTCTCCGTTCGTACTATTCACGTTAAACTGTACTGAAATTTTTTGTTTCACGTATTAATTAACTCGTATTTAGGTTACCATTGCTCCGAAGACCGCAAAAACACGTCATGGTTTTTAAAGACAAAGACAAGGCAATAGTTGACTGTTATATTGTTTCAGTTACTCCGTTCATGGGATAAAAGTTCTAAGGAATGAAGACCAGGCTCACCTTCATAGTTTGGAAGCTGATCTGGACCTGGACGTCTGGCAACATGGGTCTCCAGGGATCCGTGACGCCAGGGCGATGGTGTCGCCACAGAACAGAATCCAGCTACTTGATGAACTGGATAAGCATGGCATAAGCCATTACCTGCATGTATCTGACGTTGCTCAGTAAGTACCTACCTTCCTTCTGAAAAGACTTAATACCCACGGTAAGTTTGTGGATCCAAATGATACTAAAAATACTATTTTAATGTCTCGATAGCTTATTGATTGATATAGATATAACATACTTACTGAAAATTTGTACTTGTATTTATAATTAACTTTTGAAATAACAATGACGTCGTTAAATTTTTTAAAATAAATTGGCAACGTTCAAATCCTTTAAGCATTAAACCAACTTCAAATCACTAATTAATGTTATAAAAGATTTTTTGTAAGAATATAAAATAATTTTTAGAAAAGGAAAACTGTTCTTAAACGTTACATACAAAATAAACGTATTTTGGAGGTATACATTTTACATAAGTGTGTAAGGTAGATAAGGAATTTATCACTAGCAAAGATAAAACATACAAATAAAATTCGAAGCGAAAGTATTTTACCATCCAAGGAAAGAATTTACCGGCGCGGTCGAAGAATGTAAATCCAACAAAATATGACGGTAATTCCCATGGGAGCGGCTTGGAATTGGAAAAATGCCTTACATGGAAAATCACACACTCAACATACGTATTAACAAAGACATAAATGTATGAACCCTATATCTTTTGTTCGGATTAAGCGGGTTAAGTTGTTTATTCTCATTTTTATTGAACGTGTCTTGTATATTTATGAATACACACTTTATAATACTACTTTATAATAATGCATTCTTTATGAATTATATTGACGAAGGAAAAATATAAACCTGTATGAATTATCGCTTGTCATGTTTTTTGTTGAGTGAAGATAACAAAGTCCTTAATTTGGGTACTTGCTATCCATATTCTATTACGGGTGACCATGGGTGGTGATAGTAACTAAAACCTATATTATTATCATTTGATAGAAATTCTCAATAGATAGAAAAATTTGTTCGTTAATAGGTACGTTTGTTCTTACTTCTATCATTTCAATTGTTTTTATTCACTTATCCACGAGAGAGTTCTCGTAAATAATTACTTATTTATATTTATTTATTTATTGAAACTTAATGCAATTAAACATGTACAAAGGCGGCCTTTATGCCTTATGGCCACGCGGGCCACCTTTGTCTGGCGTTTAGCGAATAATCTCTCTTCGATATTTTTATGGACTGTATTTCAGAAGGTATCTGGCGTCGCCAGGTGCATTATACATATGCAGTAATAATTAGATGAAATGGAAAGGTGATAGGTCCCATACGCTTACCGAATTAGCTTCGGAGAAGGGCGTCTATCAGCTGGAGTCTTCGTCACTTCCTTCTGTTTACAACACTTTAGTCTTCCCAGAATTCTTATCCCGTGCTTTCCTATAGGAATATATCTCACTTTCGTGGGCGGGAATTAGTAGCGGAAAAGTCTAATAACACATGCGGTCTCGGCCATCGCACACGCACTCGCTGTGACGACTTGTCATATATTGCAGTCGCGTATCTTAGCATTTCTTCGGTTTGCGTAGGAGAGGAAAAGGGAGGGGAAGCATTATTCCCCTCCCTTTTCCTCTCCTACGCAAACTATCTATCAATATTATGAGATGCCATTCATAGTGGCGTTTGACGCTCATAGATGGCGCTACCACCTTATGTCATTATCTACCAGTCAACCTTAAGGCGTTACAAGATTAAAATTAGGTATATAGGTGCCGGTAAAGTGACAAAAAAAGAAGCTGAGAAGAATCAAAAAATCTTAGATGAAATAAGGATACAATCATGATACAATACTAATAGATAATAATATAAAAACAGTGAAGATAGATAACATAAATATTATAACAATATATGTAATAATTAACTAAGTTTTTATTTAAAGTAGTGTTATGTGTTAGATATTTAAATATTTTTAGAAGAAATTATTTTAAAGTCTGATTGAGATTGTCAAATTTTATTAAAATGGAAAAATGTTAAAAGCAAAGAATATAAGGATGTACAAAAGATTTTAATTTAATACCATACTGGAGGAATAACAATAAACATTTTGTCGTTTGTCGTCAAATTGTCGTTTCTCGTATTTACAGGTATGATAATATGCTATTTAATGTAGTTTTTAGTTTGTTTAAAAGTAATGTTTTTGATATCGACTTATAATAAACTCGTATTTACAGAGAAACAAAATAGTTTATTTTTCCTCCAAGACATTATCTTATATACCTATGAAATACAAAATATTATAAAATAAATATATGTATATATATAATTATATATTATATACATTATAAACATATTATAATATTATCTTACATAATGTTATACAATATTTTACAAAAGATTACAATAATATTAGGTCGTTACATATGAAATTGGCGTTTTGTAAAGGAGGAACATAGAGTCGATTATTTTTAAACATAATATATTTTAATTAATCAAAGTACCATTGCTATTTATGAACTTTTGCCATCTCATAGATAGTTCATTGATTCCTTTACTAAAAAAACCATTCGAACTGACCATTCGATCGGAATCAATAAAATCTTTGAAGGCGCTTTGGACTGCCCCATCGGAGTTGAATTTTTGTTGTTGTGGAAGTGATTAAAACAGTTTTATCACTAACTCCGCAGCCTGCAGCTCACTCGGACGTGGTTTGCGATGGATCCGCTTTCACAATAGCCTTCAGTAGGACAAAATTTCATATGTAAGGACCTAATATTTTATCAACATTTTTTTTTAAATATTCTAGGGCATTTGAAGAATACGACAACGATTTATCGCAATGGAAATACAGAAGACAAAACAGAATGGTGCCCTTTGAAGACTATCCAAGATACGCCGAGGTAAAGCTAAATTTCTATATTTAAAATTGAATGAGTTTAATGAAATATCAAAAGTGTTTCACCTTTTAATATCAATCAGTAATCTGAAATTAACTTCAATATTGTCATTAAAATAATTTCAATATTGAATACCAAATTCGATTTTGTAATTATGATTTACATTTAGGTATTATATGAATTAATCCTTTAATCTAAAATTCGTAGAAATTAATAAATGAATTCTTATCACTTATTGTAGTAATTTGTCATGGAAATGGATTTAATTTGTGTTTTTATTCACGTAAAGGTATGAAGGTGACTAAATTAATATTATTGTTGAATTCCAGGTAGACGAATATATGGAAAGAATAGCACAAGATTACCCTGATGTTGTGACATTGGTGAACGCTGGAACTAGTTACGAAGGACGAGCTATCAAATATCTAAAGGTAAACAATTTCGGAGTTCTTATAAAAATATAAAATAGCTATTATAAAGTAGCTTAATTGCCGTGTCGTGACTCGTGGATCACAAAAGTTTCCGCACATGGCCAAGTAATGTAAGCAAGCTTGTGTAAGTTTGTAAAGGCGATTTGACTTATTCGTTAAGTTATTAATTATACCTTTAATCTATATATTATAGACGAGGCCTATCGAGACAAAAGTGTCCATACTAAAAATTGCTCCACTTTAAGGGGTTGTTTTGGGGCAGTCAAGTTTTTGACATTTGCTTTCCGCAGTTTAATCAGTCCGCGTGTAATTGACAAAATCTTCTGAAACCAAGATGGCATAACTTTTTTTTGTATGAAGATTTTGTCTGTGAAATAACCGCCATTTTCCAAAATTTTCTTTTGCCAAGTAACAAAGGTTTTCACAATTTACAGATATCGACAACAAACTTCACTGATACAAGTAAACCAATCTACTTCCTAGATGCAATGATCCATGCAAGAGAATGGGTCACTACACCTGTGGCTCTTTACACTGTCCATCGTCTAGTTGAGGATCTTAGAAACGAAGACGTAGATCTTTTAGAGAATATAGATTGGATTGTGCTACCTATTGTTAATCCTGATGGATACGAATACACGCATACTGATGTAAGAACTATTTACATTAAAATAAACCAAATAATACCCTCCTTAGCAGTCGGGTACAAATTAGCAAGTAATCAAGTATCACAAATAACAAGAGTTCGCCATGTGGTCGAAATTTATTTAATTTTTAAGTTTGAACTTTATAAGGGTTCTTTTGCCTCTTCGATAAAAAAAGAAAATGTAGCCTATAATAATTCATATAATTTTTATGTTTGAACTTTATAAGGGTCCTTTTGCCTCTTCGACAGAAAAAAAGGAAATGTTGTAACAGGTTGACAAACGTCAACATGTAACAAAATTGTATCTATCAAACGCACGGTTTTGTGTGTTAATAATCTGAGGTAGTGTATGTGGTTGTCATTTTTTATAATTTGGTGTACTTCTACGCATTATTTAAAAAGTATTATCTCTCTGCACACCCTCCTCCATATAAACTTTAATTCACCGGTCAAATTTCATACTCCTCCGGTTGCACAATTCCCGTAAAACTCTACCGAAATTTTTTGCCTCACGTATTAATTTAATAATTTAATTTACTAGGAGCGTTTGTGGCGTCGCACACGATCCTACAGACCAGAAATCAGCACCAACTGCTATGGTGTAGACGGCAACAGAAACTTCAATGTTTCATTCAACACGATCGGAGTATCATCAAACCCCTGCTCTAACACTTATCCAGGAGCAGAACCATTCTCCGAAATAGAAACAAGATACGTTCGAGATATTATGGAAGAACATCTCGATCGTTTGCAAGTCTACGTCAATATTCACAGCTACGGCAACTGGATTTTGTTTGGATTTGGTAATGCCAGTCTACCGGCAAATGTTGCGCAGCTGCATCATGTTGGGGCTGCCATGGGTGCTGCGATTGACGCTAAAAAGCTTCCTGAAGCGCTTTATTATATGGTTGGTAATAGCAATCTGCTTTTATATGGAACATCTGGCAGTGCTCAGGACTACGGACAGGTATGTCAAAAATATATATATTTTTTAATTTTAATTTTCGAACCGAGCTTTGCTCGAGAGTTCTTAGTACGGAAAAAAACAAATTGCTATAGGTATTAAAAATATATCACAAAAATATTAGTCTGACCGGTACTCGGACTCGAGACACCAATTTAACAACGGAAAAAGCCCTACCGATATTTAGCTGAGCCACACGCTTTGACAAATAAAGAAATAACTCATATTATGTTATTACAAACGAAAAAAAATGTATAATAACTTCACGGCTACTCTGGGATAAGACCTAGCTAGACCGATTTCTCACCCCCAAAACCCATTGCAAACTAAATTTAATGGAAATTGTTAAAGCCGCTTCCGAGATTCTGATTATAATATATTTATATAAAAGAATTGCTCGTTTGAAGTATAAAATAAGATAGGGCTTCAATTAATACTGACATTACTGTCAAGTCTTAAACCTAAATAATTTTAGATTCTCAGTAATAAATTGAATCTTAACCTGCTTTAATTTTATAATAAATTAGTTTTCTAATTACGAATACTTGGAACCAAAAGATTCTTGTAATTTGGCTTTGAATATTTAACAACTTTGTGTTATTATTTTTTAAGGAAGTCGGCATACCCTTCTCCTACACTTTGGAATTGCCAGAATACGGTTACGATTTCCGCGTACCTCCTCAATATATTAACCAGATCAACGAGGAGACTTGGAGTGGAATCGCAGCCTCCGCGCGGCTGGCCAACCAGTACTATAGGATCAGAAACAGCAGCTAAATAATCGTTGTTTATTACATAATATACAATCCGAGTTTTTCATATAATATATTGTTTTTTTTTGCTGCGTATAACATTATTTTAGCTAAGCACAGGAAATGGGGATACTACTTAATCAATTATGAATAGCAAAATTCCCAATAATAATTTCCAAATAGCCATTATCATCAGTATTTCAAACAGAGATTTTTCTACATGAGATTTTAATTGTATGTATGCAAGCAATAATTCATAAAATATATAAAAGTAAAGTAAAAGTAATTACCTATAAGAATTCTTATAGGTAATTACTTTTATACAGGCTGTCTTCAAAACAAAAATAGATATTCGGGGAGCGTAATCAGTATTCGATTCATGTTTCAAAAATATATATTATGTGACCTTAAAGTTTGACCAGATTATCCTATAAAATACTTGAATTCTATTTATAGCCATGCGGCCGATACAACGTGGCGGGCGCGTGACCTTCATAGCCGCCGCGTTATACGGCAGTGTGAAGATGAGACAATACGTCTTCTCACGCCGGGCCCTAGAAATATTGGCCTTGGGCGGGAAAACATGGCCAGGGGCCAAATGGCCAAAAAATAGATCTCCACATGTAGAGGGTCATAACCCTCTACATGTGGAGATCTATTTTTTGGGGACGCGCCCAGTTCAAGTACTGGACGCAAATATGTCCTTTTTAACCCCGAAGTGTCCTTTCGAAACCCGAGGCAACAGATGGGAAAACTAAGGCGGCGGCCGAGGGCGGCTAAGACCGACGGTCGACTCTGGTGACGCGCGGGGTCTCGGTCCGGAACCAAGGAAGCGTGTGTGGAATCACTCCCACACGCGCCACGTTTGTCGGACTGTGGACAAAACCGACCTGGGAAAAAGGAAGGGGTAAATTATTTCCCGAGCCCGAGGGGGCGGGGCGGGTGTAGATACGCCACGATTTCGACGGTGGTGGCAATAGGGCTGCCACCGAAGGGTAGGGGTGCGGGACCTTCAAAGCCGGCGCGTAGTGCGGCAGTGTGAAGATGGTCTACTGTACACTATTTATATTGTGGTCCATACGTAGAGCGAGTTGTCAGTTAATCATGTTATTTTTCTGTAAATTACGTATATTTTAGTATTGTATTAATATTAATTTAATATTGTAGCCTACTGTTGGGTTGGGTATATTTCATTCAGCTAGCAGCACGATTAAGGCACATTGCAGTCAAAATTGATAAATTGAATAATTTTGTCTACAGTGTGTTACAAAGATTTGAGCTAAAATGACTTCTGTTATATGTTCTTACTACTTTTTTAATTGACTTCCAAAAAAAGGAGGCGGTTATACGTTCGGCTGTATATATATATATATATATATATATATTGTATGTTCAACGATAACTGCGCCGCCTGTTGACCGTTTTTAAAAATTATTTTTTTGATGTTTTTTTAAATTTACATTCCCCTTTGTAATTTGGCTAAAATTTTAACTATTTCTCGACTCAATCTTAAAAATTTAAAGTCGGTACGTGAAACGTGAGTTCTATTTTAAATATTGTTGTAGAGAAATAGTTAAAATTTTAGCCAAATTTAAACCCACTAAACAGACATCCATTTTTTTATTTAACCATAATAACTTAGTTCTTATACTAATGTAAGTATACTCAAGTAATTTTCAGTCGGCGAAAAACGTACTTTACTCATTACTACATAAACGTACTTTACTTACGTTACGTTGTTATTTTGCTTGTTTGGCGACGACTCAATTTACTTAATTTTACTTACATTAGTTTAAGAAAGTCTTTTAAGTCGGTTTACGGACGATAATTTTACGTGATAACGTCATCACAAGCCGAACGCTTAGACCGATCGTGCCTCTCTATCGCTTGTTCCGCGCTCTCGCTTGCACGTTCGACTCAGACGGAACTTGACAATGTTTCGTGCGTGCAGCCGGCGTTATCGATTTATAAGATATCACGTCAAAAAGTTTGTTATTTTTTGCTTTTCAGTTTAATTTTTTGTTAAAAACTTTTTATTTTACTACACTGTAAAAAGTTATGCGTGGTCATACATTAAAAACAATACGCGTTGGCTCCGACCACCTCCGGATTTTTGTCGGTTAAAAATAAAGGTACAGTATAGGTAGGTATAGTATTCATTATGTATTATTATACGCGTTCTGTTCATGGAATAAAACTGCTTACCAATGAAGAGCAGGCTCTCCTACATAGTTTGGAGCCTGAACTAGACCTAGACGTCTGGCATGAGTCTCCAGGTATCCGTGGTGCCAGGGTGATGGTATCGCCACAAAACAGACTTCTTCTGTTGAATGTACTATATAAACATGGTGTTACACATTACTTACTATTCTATTCTCTCTGACGTCGCCAAGTAAGTCAGTATATATTATGCATTTGGAAACTGGAACAGGTAGGGTTCCTACTCCGCCTACTTTCTTCAGATTCATTTCGTTGCGGATCTCAAGACTGTTTTAGCATGTCCCTTGTGCAAAGTATCAAATTAAAGGGTTTTTGTGGTTGGTTAGCGCTGTCGATCCTGGTACACAGAAGTTGCAGTGGTAGGAATGTGTGGTGGGTCATTTGTCCGTTTAAAAAAATAAGTGTGTATTTTTATGCATTATTGTATTATAAGGTAAAATTCTTATTACTTCATCCATTATAAATGACATTTTTTGTCATTGAAATAACTTCTTTACTTATCTCATTTACAAAAACAACAATATTATAATAGCCACAACAAGCAGGTTTACATGAAAAAATGATGAAATAATTTTCCTTATTCAAAATTATTTAAAAAAATGTAGGTTTATTTCAGGGCTTTTGAAGATTAAGATAATAATGAGCGTATGCATTAGGAACTAGCTTATAGTTCCTATTGACGACTTCCCAAGATACGCTGGTACGCAGGTAAATTAACCTATCCTAATATATTCATAAAAAAATCATTAAATAGTTAACCTTTTCAATTTTCAGATATTGCTGAAAATATGTTATTTAAATTCCCCCTACTCTTGTTCTCAGCGACATTACGAAAATCCAATTACACAATATAGAAAACCACTGTTCATTGTTCGTAACTGTTGTTCCGTGCTGCAGTGTTTATAGGACATATAATCGTTCGGAAATACCCTTGACTCGAAATCAGGAAAAAACTTAAAGATTATTCTAGAATTTAAGTATAAGGCTTAAAATTTTCTTGCAGGTTGACGATTACATCGAGAAAATTGCAAGTGAATATCCCGACATTGTAACATTAGTTAACGCCGGTCCCAACTAGGAGGGTCGAGCCATCAAATATTTTAAGGTAAGTTCCTCAATTTTGAAACATTGTGTACCAAATCACCATAAAATGTAGCTATGAAATATATGAAGTGTATGTAAGTAAGTAGGTAACTCTGGTAAGTCTGACGTAAATCTTGATAATAGGGATAGACGGACAAATATTTATTTTATTTTATATACTCAGAAGTATTGAGGTATTACTTCTCGGAATATCCAGTAGATAAACGTAAAATAATATAATATTTTATGAGTAGTTTAGTAATTCGATACATCTGAAAAATCCAAAATAATATTCAAAATTAGTAAAAAAAACCTATATCATTAGTTTACTTATATTATATATAAAACATTTATATCTACGAATATGTTTCTGCGGCCATTGCTGCTTATATTTCATAGGTGAAAGTGTCACCTAATTACCTGTACTGTCTCTTCTGGGAACTTAATCATATACATAGTCATATATTCATTTATGTAATAAAAGAAACAGTCGTCTAGCCTATTCGACTCCTCCATAGATCGTTCAATGAAAACTTTTCCACATTATAAGAGATGGTTATATACTCGTACGTACTTACAATAATTATGTAGGATGATCAT
Organism: Phengaris alcon alcon; assembly: GCA_037179445.1. Classification (NCBI taxonomy): domain Eukaryota; kingdom Metazoa; phylum Arthropoda; class Insecta; order Lepidoptera; family Lycaenidae; genus Phengaris; species Phengaris alcon. The sequence continues at coordinate 1,763,903 of JAYRCH010000085.1, read as the reverse complement.
TTTTCCTATCGCTTCCGCTCAGACGATAAATGGACAATGTGTGATCTGGTTTCAATATTATGTGGACGTTATCTAATCAATATGCAACCGACCCACGTTTTTATCCAATAAGATTGTAAAGATAGACAGGAGACAACAGTTTCATCTAGGTTCTAAGAAAACCGCAATGTCAAGATGAAAAAGTTATATCTAGTATTTAAGCAAGTATACAGTATATATCTAATAAATTATAAGCAACTCCTTTAATGCTGGCGCCTAAAAACCATATATTTAAGGCTGCACTAGTCGGTTTTTTCTCCATACAAACGCTGTTCGTGATTTACTCTAAAGTCAAACATTGTAGATCCAAATTTTGGCGTAATATTTTTATTACACCTATCTAGGTCGGTACGTGCTTATATTTCTAAAATTTAAATTAGTTTAGAAGATAATAGTCTCTCAACATCGGATTTTTAGCGCAACTCTGACCGTAAATTAAAAACAAAGGAATAATGAAAATAAAAAAGGCAAGCACATACCGACAAAGTTTGATTATTCAGCAATTGAGATAACTTTAGTTCAGACAAAAATATTATAAATTTTTTTCATAAAACACCAACAGCTGAGTGTCGATTTGCGTAATTTGAGGACGCCTTTTCTAAAATACTTTACAAAGCAGCATAAATGTGTGCACTATAACTTCCCTTATAAGTATAGAATACTATTTTATGGGTATATCCTTTTTTTTCCCGATGTTAGGTGAAATAACAAGCATTTTCCCCGCGCACCACGCTGAGTTCGAGGCGTTGACTAGCGCACTCTTAAGAACCTATTTTGTATAGTAGATTCTGAGGGTCAATTGACACCGAAATGAAACGATACACGACATGGCGCTGCATTCTAAGATAGCTTTTTGCACGTTTTTAGCACGTTTCATTATAAGAGTTCGAATGCCAGGTTGCACCGCGCTGCGTGCAGCGTATGACTGTCATATGAACCGTGTATCGTGTTGTGTAGTGGATAAAGTTCCATTTTGAATACCTCTCCTAAAAATGCAGCGCCGCGTAGCCACACGCATCGCGGTGTGAACTGACCATTAAATGTATAAAAAACTACATTGTTTCAATTCACAGATATCAACATCCAACTTTAACAATGCAAGCAAACTTGTCTACTTCCTAGATGCGATGATCCACGCGAGAATCGGTGACCACTCCAGTAGCTCTATACGCCACACAGAGATTTGCTTGCGGACATTGACTTGATTGTCCTGCTCGTTGTTAATCCTGATGGCTACGAATATACACATACTGACGTAAGTATTTTTAAATCATTTATATCATATTTACAAAAACTCTACCAACATCAAAGGCGAATAGGTATAATTATGCAGAACCTAAAAAGCCGTGACAAGTGCGAGTCGGACTCGCACACGAAGGGTTCCATACAAAACACCCAATAACACGTTTGTTGTATTGGAGCCTCATTTATTTACGTTTTTATTTTTTCTGTTGTATTTTTAGTTGTAGCGGCAACAGAAATACATCATCGTTGAAAATTTTAACTGTCTAGATATTACGATTCATGATATGTAGTCTGGATAGGTGCGGAACCCTTAAAACAAAAGTAACTAACCTGGCCATAACTAAAAAAACCTCTTTAATTTGCCACTGGTTCAGCGGTCTCGGAATATTTTTCTTTTGGAAGTTCCTTTACTTTAGGTGACTTTTGCATAATTTTATCGTACACTATAACTTTTGTGCTATTGATGTGATTAAATCTTTAAATAAGGTATTTAACATTATAAAATAAATTAACTAAACAAAAAACAAACAAAAAAACTTGACTGTGTAAAAACTGAAAAGAAAAAGCAAGAAAGAGTAGGTAATGAGACTTTTGTTATCGAATATTATTGAATAATAATATACTCACCATTGAAATAGTTTCGTGGACGATACATTCAAAACTAAATTTTTGATGGGTCCCGACTGTTAAAATCGTAATGTTAATATTATATTCCCTAATAGAATGTTTTCGTTTTGAATTTATCAACCACGAAACAATTTCAATGGTAAGTATAGTTATTCAATAATATTCTATAACAAAAGCCTCGATTACCTACCGGACTGGTGTTGTTTTTTTCTTTTCAGTTTTTACGCAGACGGGTTTTTTTTTAATCAATTTATTTTATTTTACATTTTTAAGTTCTTGTTTGTTTTTCTATAACTTCAAGACCATCTGCAGTCAGCAGCGCTGTATCAAATTATTAATATCAGTTCTGTCTAAAAGCCTATAAGTGAGAATCGTTACTAGACAACTTTAAATGGTTATAGATGCTAAACGGTAATACTAATAATTAAAAAACGATATTTGAAACCTTAGAATGATTTTTAAATACCTATTCAACTATACCCCACTTGATATAGTTTGATTTCATTTTGTTTTCTTTTTAACAATATGGCGTCCAAAACCGACCATTTAGATTTTTTCTAATTTTTATTCTTTCTATGACATTCGCGCTGTCAAGACAAATCAAACAACGTATCATTTATCAAAATCGGCCTAAGCTTTTAGTCTAAATAGTGCCACAAAAGGACAAACCCACAAACAATATATAGGTTGATAAACACATTACCACTCCTTTGCATCGCGCAGTCGCGTAAAAATATGAAAAAATACGTGTGGCACTCGGGGACTGCCGCGGTAAAGCTATTGCATAGCATTTTTTATACTTTCTCACAAACAGCTGCTTACGTATTCGTCCGATTTCGGAGCAACTCGTCTCGATCCGTGCGAGCTTCGTACAGTCGTACCATATACTAGTCGCGGGCTCGAACTCACTCGTGGACGCGGCCAAAAAGCACGCTGTCTCAGTCATTCAGTCAGCATTGTGTCTAAAAAAGATAGAATCAGTTATGAGCAGTTAGCAGCTAGTCTACACGCATACGTCTAGTCGCACATCACACAAACACCGTGCCGAAGTCTGCCGAACTGAAACGACGTTAGATGATGCACGGCTTTCAACGCCGCACCGCTGTGCCGGTCGGAGTGGGGGGTGTTAGGTTTATTTTCGTTACGGAATTTCTTGATTCGGTCGCCGCGCTCAAAGCCCGCGATAAAAGCTGCAATAGATAAGCCTCAAACAAGAGTCGTTTAACATTAAAACCCTTACAATCTGCAAAAAGTTTATATTTATTTCTATTGAAGAAGAAGATTCAGTTTCGATGTTGAAAGCTGACAGCTGGGTCCGAATAAACATATTTCGTATACAAGACAGGCCCAATCGATAACACCTCGACAGGAGTGCCAAATGACATGCTATAACGGAAGAAATTGGCTATCCCATCAATCATACCAGCATTGGTATCTCCCATATTGTTTTATTGGACAGGTTGATAGTTACCCGTCATTTGTGAATGTCCCAAGCTACTCAAATTCAATTTCCATTTTTTTACCTTTTAACACTAACGATGTTCTGGTTATTTTCGTTACTTAACTTTGCCTAATGACAGCATCAATTTTCCCAAACTTTTATCATATTTTTGTACTATTCATTTTATTATTTTACTAGTTGTCCCGACACGTTTGGACAATCTAGTTTTATTGTAAGGTACAGTCAGTTACATTGGTATTCAGTTGTGGCAGCCATTCTGCATCATAATAGGTAGGTATGCAGAAAAGTATTTATACATCCATTATAAACATTCATGGTAAATATCTTACAAAAATAAAATTGATATCAAATAAAATCGATACTTTTTTGTGCTGCGCCTAGTAAAAATGCACATCTCTCCTCAATATATGCTGGATCACGCTGTTATAGTTCATCACGATAGCCTACTGCGGGTTGGTTATATTTCACCATCAAAGATTGTTAGTCTTCTCAGACACTCAGGTTTCCTCAGGATTTTTCTTAATCGTTTTAGCACGTTATAAACTTTTTTCATTAAAAAGAAAAAATATTTTGTCATTTACTTTTGACGGATTTCGGGACGCAATCTCGACGTAATAAGATGCTTACACACGTACAAAAAAAATGTACAGATTTGGTCTGCAGCGACACTCCTGTGTTTGATTTTCAGCTCTATTGTATTAGAACAGAGAACTATTTACAGTGTATTCCGATTTTTGTGCAGTATTCTAACTCTCAAAAATATTTCTCCCCAAACTTAAATAAACTGATTAATATCTAATAAAAAAAAAAATGTTCTGTAATATTATTCCGCCCTTTTTACATAAATCAATCTCATGCAATGGTAGGTTTTTAAAAGTTATTTTCTTAAAAAAAACTGTGACAATAAATAATAGTTGCGAAATTCTTGTTATTAATCTTTGACATTCTGTCAAATGTCAAAGTCATATTTTGATTTATTTTTTCAGCAAAATTCAAGGGTTGTGCACAAAACACACTCAATAACTACAATAACTGGCCCTAAATAGGTAATTGGTAGTATTTCAAAAAGGTAGTTAATTGTTAATTATGGTGAAAATATAAGTGGTATATTTAAGGCGATAATTGCATCGAAATACCTCACACTCCATGTCCATTGCTAATGTGTTGAAGTTGGTGAATCTTCGTAAATGTTGCATTTACCGAACGCGTATTCTATTAGCTTCTTCAATAATATTAAATAATGCTGCAAGACTACAATAAAAATCATGTTATTTAATGCAAATAGACTAAAACAAGCAAACTCGATACTGTAAATGAGACCTCTTTAGCTATCGTGTAATTTGACGTTTGTTTTCGATCCTGCCATTCGATTCTCAGTCGATTGATTTCGTCGGGAGTACCAAAAGATACGATCTAACGAACTTCTCGATCCAGGTTAGTTACAAATTGAGCCACCGCACGATCATGCGCTAATGTAGGAGTCGGGAGTATCCAAAGCTATTGAGATCGAACTGATTCTATTCTCGATTGTGTCGGGAGTAAGGGGGCTGAACATTGACAGCTACGGCAATTGGATTTTGTTTGGCGTCGGCGATGCGAGTCTACCGGCCAATGCTGCCCAGGCTTACCATGTTGGGTTTATGATGGGAGCTGCTATGGACTCGAAAAAGTTGCCCCAATCACCGTACTATTTGGTTGGCAATAGCAATTTGTTGCTGTATGGATCGTCTGGAAGTGCACAAGATTATGGGCAGGTTACGATTTTTTATACTAATATTTTAAAGAGGATAGATTAAATTCTAGGCTCCGAAACCACTGGTCTGATTTTGATGAAATTCGGCAAAGGTATAGAGGCCTACTGGGCCTTTTATCGCGGCAAAATGTACGCCGCAAATGTAGTCGCGGGCAACATCTAGTATTTACTAAATAGCATTGTTTCAACATTATTCTACATGAAAACAAAAAGCTTTGTTTTCATGTACAGTATAATATTACATTCTTATTGAGCAATATTATTAGAAATGTAGAACTAAATTTAAATTTAATATATTTCAGAAAATCGGGGTGCTGTTCTCTTACACTTTGGAGTTACTAGAATACGGGTACGATTTCCGCGTGCCGCCGCAATTTATCGAACAGATCAACGAGGAGACTTGGATCGGAATCGCCGCGTCCGCCCGCCTGGCCAACCAGTATTATAGAGCGCGCAATACAAACTAAATAAATACTATTTTATTCTTGTACTGTATGTGTATTTAAAACTAGGTTTTTCCCGTGACTCCACCCGCGTAAATATAGTATCTGTTATTCCACGGGTATACTATACTGTTCGGGATAAAAAGTAGCCTATGTTAATTAAGTTAATTCCAGAGTAGTACTATTACTATACCGAATCCGTTCATCCGAAATATTTCATTGAAATCCATTCAGTAGTTTTTTGCGTGAAAGATTAACAAACATCCACACATCCGTCCATCCTCATAAACTTTCACATTTATAAATGTAATTTGTTTATCACTGTCCATAATTTGTGTATTTACTGTGGTAAATTGGTTAAGTACCGGTAATGTTTTTCTCATATTATTATATCAGGCATATAACATACTGTCAACTGTTCTCATTCTTTCAATCACTTTTCACTCTAAGATATTTTTCTTTATATTGTGTATGATGAAAGAGACTGGTCTCCACGATACAGGGAATCTGTAGAGACCAGAGCTATACTAATTTGAAACAAAAAAAGATTTATGTATTAACTACTGCCGTACTTAATTACGAAGAACCTTTGTAAATAATATCTGTTGAATCGTTTATATTTAATTTCACGTCTTGATGAAAAAGTAAATTCTAAAGGTAGAAAATTTCCTTGAATTACCAATCATTTTTATTTCCAATTTTTAGTAGCTACTTATTATCATTGGCGTACCCAGGTAGGGGCAGATGGGGGGTCGGGGGAGCTGCCCCCCCCCCCCAGAATAAAATAAACAGGTATGAGCTGCCCCCCCTAGTTGAAATCCTGGGTGTACGCCCTTGCTTATTATGTTAATATATTTTTTCATTAGCATTTATTACTCAGGTACACTCGAACCCCCTTATTATATAAAAATATTTAAACGGATAGGTACGCTAATCCAAGTTGCTGTCTTTGTTTGTCAGGTGGCTTTTCCAACCTATCCGGGGGGCCTAGTAGGAACATTTGACAGCGGCGTAAACGTCAATATCGAATGAAATTTGTATGGGCGCTATCATGATTTTGACAGATTTTCATACAATTCTAATTCGATAACGTTACGTTTACGCTACTGTCAAACGTTTCTGCTAGGCCCACAGACAAAGAGCTAATATTTTTATTAATAAGAGTATATATGCCTACTTTTGTGATTTAGTCGTCCGGCAGTCCCATGTCCGTCACGTAATTGGATACGAAGCGTGTAAATTGCCACCTTTTCAGCGCAGGGCTGGTCGGAAGACCCTTATTTTCCAACCCGGCTAAAGGATAACGTCGTTAAAATACGGCTAGAAATTCAATAGACTATGTTTTAGACGTCATTTTATTAATAAAACACTTTGGTACAAAAAGTATAAAGGTAAATTAAAAGCAACAACCTGATAAGTTCCTAACCGGACCGTCTAGTAAAATAATATTTTCTTTAATTTTCTAGGTTTTTATTAGCTGAAAATATTTTTTATTAATTTGGTAGCCAATTTTGTATTCAGTTTCTAAAAATCCTGATCTAATAATTATAATGTTCACATCTATTTATTAGACTGTATTTTACTGTAAATAATATTTAGTGGCACTATAGTCTAATAAATAGATGTGAATAGAAAAGTTACATTATTACTGTATACTGTATAGTCGTCTATGAGGCAACACTCAGATAAGAAGTTCAAAACTTTCCTCTCTAGAGTCCCGCAAGATGTCAACGCTAATAGTGCTCCCGGAGTGAAACGGAGCGAAACTCGGGCTAATCGAGAATTATTGACGTTCCTTTACACGGTATTAATAGATTAATAGATAGCACCAACTTTGTATAATAGATATGGAATTTCTGCGGCTTTTCCGCAGAAATTAAACGATTATGAAATGTAGGAACGGTACCAGATACATACTCGTAGATATACTAACGTGGCAAGTCAGTTTAGCGAAAAAAAATAGAATAGGGAATATGCATGTATTTTTTTAATGTTTCTACTAGTTATAACATTGCCAAATATATATATGACTAACTGTTCCCCGCGGCTCCGCCCGCGTAAATTTAGTATCCCAAAGGAAAACTGTACTTTCACGGGATAAAGTAGCCTAGGTTTTAATCCAGAGCCTAAACCACTACCATAGCAAATTTCATCGAAATCCGTTCAGCAATTTTTGCGTGAAAGAGTAACAAACATCCGTCCATCCTCACAAACTTTCACTTTTTTTTATTTTATTGAATAAGTGGGCAAACGAGCAAACGGGTCACCTGATGGTAAACAACTACCGTCGCCCATGGACACTCGCAACATCAGAAGAGCTGCAGGTGCGTTGCCGGACTTTTAAGAGGGAATACGCTCTCTTCTTGAAGGTTTGCAGGTCGTATAGGTCCGGAAATACTGCTGGTGACAGTTCGTTCCAGAGTTTTACAGTGCGCGGCAGAAAGTTACGCGAAAAGTGCACGGTGGAAGACTGCTCATCAAGGTGATGAGGATGGTATGTTTTTCGCGTGGGACGATGGCGAAAAGTTGCAGGTGGTATGATTCCGAACAATTCCTCAGAGCACTCCCCGTGATACAACCGATAGAGGATGCAGAGTGAAGATACATTTCGGCGTAATTCCAAGGGGTCCAAGCTGTTTGAAACACTATGGCAGTCAACAATTCGAGCGGCCCTTCGTTGGATACGATCCAGAGGGAGCAGTTGGTATTTTGGCGCCCCTGCCCAGAGATGAGAACAATATTCCATATGAGGCCGAACCTGCGCCTTGTAGAGTTGTAGGCGTTGGTCCGGACTGAAGTACTGTCTCGCTCTGTTAAGAACACCAAGCTTCTTCGAGGCTAACTTGGCCTTACCCTCTAGATGATATCGGAACTGGACTTCGCTCGATATGTTGACGCCAAGTATCTCAATGCTAGGGGAGATGGTTAAAGATGTGCCCTCGAAACGAGGATATACGACCATTGGTGACTTTTTAGTGGTGAACGCGCAGACTTGTGTCTTGGCGGGGTTGAATTGGACTAAGTTACGGCTACCCCATTCAGAGACTTTCTCCAATGAATTCTCTATTTTAGATACAAGTTCGTTTCGACTCTCAATGACATTTAGCCGAGAAATATTGGGGGAGCCGGTATATACAGCATCACCTGTACTATCATCCGCATAGCAATGAATACCGTTGGTCTGTAATATGTCATTGATATGCAGTATGAATAGGGTAGGCGATAGCACACAGCCCTGAGGGACACCAGCATCAACAGACTGAGTTTCCGAGCATTCGCCGTCAACTACGACCTTTATGCTTCTATCTGCTAAGAAACTAGTGACCCACTTATATAATTTCTCTCCCTTCGACTCAATTGTCTGAGCCCAACGATGAGTTAGGTACGCCAAGAGATCACCAGCCGAGCGACCCTTACGGAACCCGTATTGTTTGTCGCTTAGTAATCCCTGGCCGTCCAAGTATCGAAGAAGCTGGCTATTGATAATGGATTCCATTATCTTCGAGAAGAGAGAGGTTATAGCGATTGGTCACACATAGGTCATAGGATTTGAGCGATCACTTTTTTTGGGGATCGGGTGCACCAAGGCTGTTTTCCAAGAAGCCGGGACGATGCCAGAAGAGTAGGAGAACCGAAAAAGACGCGTCAAGACCGGAGCCAACTCATGAGCACACTTTTTCAACACAATAGGAGGGATTCCGTCAGGCTCACTCGACTTTTGGATATCAAGGGAACGGAGGGCTTTTCGCACTGAGCGCTGATGAAACCGAATATCCGACATGATGCTCGTGCATCGCGGTATGGTCGGTGGTTTCTGCCCCCCGTCATCCAGGGTCGAGTTTGACGCAAAGAGCTTGCCCAGAACATCGGCTTTGTCTTTTGCGTCTTGGGCCAACGATCCATTTCCTACGTGTAGGGATGGTAGGGTTGGCTTGCCGAAATTTCCTTCAATAGCTTTGGCCAGAGACCAGAATGCACGGGTTCCCGAGGGGAGATGCTCAAGTCTTTTACCAATTCTATTGACGTGCTGTTTCTTTGCCTGAGTGATCTCTTTCTTGAGGGACCTAGAGGCAAGGTTGTACTCCTTTTTATATGTGCTGGTATTTAAATCCCGAGCAGACACTGCATTGGCCCAGGATTGGTAAGGCTCCTGCTTCCGGCGAGAAGCTTTTTTGGGGGATGAACCAAACCAGGGACGAAATCTGCCGCCAGTTGGCACTACAGAGGACGGAATGAAAAGTTCCATCCCTTGCATCACCACATCGGCAACAGAGTTGGCAGTGTTGTCGGGATCATCCGGCGAGAAGCACACGTTCCCTCAAGGATAGGATGCAAAAAACGACCTCATCCCATCCCAGTCTGCTGACTTGTAGTGCCACACACGACGGTATTTAACAGCACGCTGTCGTAACACCGTCGTAAGTGGCACAGAACTCCTAACAAGGCAATGATCTGATGAACCAAGTGGTGCGATTACGGATATTTGGTAGCCGTCAGGATTTTAAGTCAGCAGAAGGTCCAACAAGGAAGGATTCTGACCATCCACATCTGGGATTCGCGTAGGCGTAGTAACCAGTTGTGTCAAGTCGTTCGCAAGGGCAAAGTTGCAGATAGATCTCCCCGCATGATCAGTTTTACTGGAATTGAGCCAGTCGGCGTGGTGAGCATTAAAGTCGCCAAGTATTATGATCTCTGCGGATGGGATCTGCCGCTGCACAAAATCTGAAGCAGCTTACAGGTGTTCCAAGAGTCGGTCCGTCTCGGGGTCACCACTATGGGACCTATATAGGCACGCATAGACCCGAGGGTGGTCGTCGCAATCTATGCGGAGCCATAACGTTGACAGGTCCCTGTCCTCAAGATTGCTGAGGCGGCGAGAGCTGATATCATCTCTGATATACACACAAACTCCAGCTTTGGGCAGAAAGGAGTGCTCGAGAGAATACCCTGGGTGGGAAAGGTATGATGTGTCACTCGGAGATGATATCTGCGTCTCGGTTAAAAAGAGCAAAGCCGGCTTTGCCGTCTCAAGGTGGTAATGGATGGCATTAAGGTTTGAGTGTAATCCCCTGATATTACAAAAGTCCATGTTTAATATCGAGGGGGGTGCCTTTGTGTGTTTGCTCTTGCCCCGAGCAGATTGGAGCGCAGTTTTGCCCTCCCCAGAATACGAGGGGCAGTTCAGTTCCAGGGGTTCCTGAGCGTGGACGTCCTGAGAGGGATTCTCCAACGCAGTTGGTACCCTCCTGGGGTAACAAATTGCTTTTCAACTGCGGCATTTCTAGGGGGGTAGGGGATTGGGCCTCCGGTAAACTCACTCACTCGGCGAAATACAGCGCAAGCGCTGTTTCACGCCGGTTTTCTGTGAGCCCGTGGTATTTCTCCGGTCGAGCCGGCCCATTCGTGCCAAAGCATGGCTCTCCCACGTTAAAAAATATAATATTAGTAGGATAGCACATCCAAAATGTTATCCATTAAGCTGGAAAAAATGTTTCAAAATCACAATAATTTTTGGGTGATTTAAACACGCCCTTTTCGCGCGCTTTCGTTGTGATGTCATCGCACCTAAAATAGACAGTTGACAGATAAATCATTATTTGACTTTGACATACAGTCATACACAAGTTGGATGTAAACAAACAACGAAGTGATTAGTTCACAAAATTATAAAAATAAGTGATAAAATCAACTTATTACCATGGAAAAGCACAGCAACCCATGTTATAAATATTGTGTCGTCCCTATGTGCGAAAACATAAAAACTGCACCTGACAAAGTTTATTTTCGTATGACGAAAGGTGCAAGTATATAAGGAAAAGCGGTGCAAGTCGTTGAGAAGAGACTATCTTGTTTGAGCACTTTATACTGTTGTGAAGATCAGTCAGTACAAAAATGAGATTCCCTACGCATACTTGTTTTATTTACAAACCTCGACGAAAACAACCCACTACCTAGTTAACGAAAAGTTCGTAAATCGTATTTAATTCATTCATTTTTATGTAATATCCTAGTGATAAGTACTAAATAAATAAATTTGAGCGGGAATGAAAAAAAAACACTTTTTGATGATTAAATTTCACTATTAATCACGATAAATTTTAAAAACATTGGTACAGGTATGTTTTTTAGCGATAAAGATTACAAATAAAAATATTTTATCCATTTTGGTGTCACATGCAAATTCCCTATTGTGATTATTCAAAATCGTCACATGTCACTTATTTTATTTTATTTATATATATGGCATCGGCTTATAACCATTTGCCAGTGTCAAGTTAAAAAGGCGGGAAATAGAACTCGTTTCAATTTTCAACACCGTATTCCTAAATCGTCAAGTCTAAAGTCTAGTCAAAGTCCAAATAAATAGTCAGTGCAGTCCATGAGTCATGTCAGTCGATTCAGTAAAGTGGTAGAAGCTTTACTGAAAGTTCCTAGGGAGTTTTGGAGGGAAACTCAAAATAGCACGTTTTTAGAAGTTCTACCACTTGCCCACACTTGTGCACGTTAACGAATATTTAATGGTTAATATTCTACCAATATTACACATTAAGAACCGAAATAACACAAATTTATGAAAGAAATGCAAAATTCAAACGTCACCCTTTGAATTCCTTATGCATTCGGCTGTATATATATATTTGTATGTTCAATGATAATTCCGCCGTCTGTTTTCGGACCGATTTTCAAAATTATATTTTTGATCTAAAGGGTATAATCCCAAATTGGTCCCGTTTTCACAAAAGTGGTGACCTGATGATGGGATCCATGATGAATCGAGGGAACTCCTCGAAATTTATATGGACACATATGGTGATTTCAACTTTTTCAGAAGTAGTCTAAGCATATGCTACCAAAAAAAATCTCACTAAGATATACCCTGGTACTTTACACCGACACGGATATCTTTGAACATTAGTCATTACTTTGCAGTATGTGAAAACATTTGCAAAATGGTTTTTTGTTGTTGTTAATGCTATAATTCGAAATTTGTACCTTAGTCACCAATGAGGAGATCTGATGAGGAGATTCATGATAAATCGAGGGAACTCTTCGAAAATATGGATGTGTCCACGAAGGAATCGTGTAAGTGATTTTGACTTTTTCTGAAGTATTCTAAGCATATGCTACCAAAAATTAAGCTTTTGTTCCAAGGTATACCTGAATTTAAAAGTAATGAACAGAACTCCTGAGTCATTATAGATACATCTTTGGGGATCACGGCGTTGTTTAAAGAACTACAAGCATATGCCATCATTCCACTTAGAGTAATCATCATCATCATCACCACCAAGAATTTCTTTACAAGAAACACCAACATATTATGATGACATAGGTACTCACTACTCATCAGAGTTTTGTGCACCGATATTAATGTATTTGAAATTTTGCTATTGTTAAAATTATATTCGTGATCATCATCATCACTATAATATATTTATTAAATGCTTACTGCTATATTTTTTCCGTCGACTATGACAATAGATAATAATAATTATTTAATAATATAGTATCTAATCAATATCATCACTGGTGATTGTTTAGTAGGTTCACAGATCGGTAATGCTTATTCGGGGAAATACTACGACCTCTCAGAAAATTGGCACAAAATAACGCTTTCGTTTGTTTTGCCGAGAGAGTGAGAATAGCGGAGGCTTGCTTGTATTTTGTCTTTCTAAAAATGTGGTAATAATAATATAACTAAAAAGAGAAAAAGATCCCCTTTTAAATTCGTTTAAAATTTTAACTATTTCTTTACACAACCTTCATTATTTTGAAGTCGGTACCAGCCCAAACAATATCCTGAAAATCATTATTTTATAGAGCTCATGTTTAAGTTGGCTGATACCGACTTCAATATTATGAAGATTGTGTAGAGAAATTGTTAATTTTAGCCGAATTTAACAGGGGAATTATTTAGAAAATAAGATTTAATCCATACTTTTTTGTGTATTTTAACTTTGGAAGTCGGTTTAATTTTTTGTTTAAAAATAATAATTTTTCCCTTTTTAGTCATCTTTGTTACTAGTTGTTTCCCGTGGCTCCGCCCGCGTAAATATGCTATCGAGTATCCCGCGGGAATACTGTACTTTTCCGGGATAAAAAGTAGCCTTTGTTTTTTTAATTCAGAGCCTAAAGTACCACTATACCAAATTTCATCAAAATCCTTTCAGTAGTTTTTGCGTGAAAGAGTAACATACATCCATCCATCCTCACAAACTGTCACATTTATAATATTAGTAGGATATAATAATATCCTACTAATATTATAAATGTGACAGTTTTAAGTATTTTTATTAACACATTTTAAGAACTTTTATTATAAACTATCGAATGTATAATTGATTACGTGCCAAGCTACTATTAGGTATTGTATATACGATGATGATGATGATTACTGTAAGGTATATGCTTGCAGTTTTTTAAACAATGTCAAAATTTCCAAACGCGTATCTTTAAAGGCTGAGGAGTTCTTTTCAGTGCTTTTGGATCCAGGGTATAATTGGTGCAAAATACTACTTTTTGGTAGCATATGCTCGGGTTACTTAAGAAAAAGTCAAAATTATTATATAATTATATGTCCATATAAATTTCGAGGACTTCCCTCGATTCCTCATGGATGCAATCTTCAGGTCACCACTTTGGTGACAAAGAGATCAACTTTGAATTGTACCCTTTATATGAAAAAAGAATTTTGAAAATCAATCCTCATACGGCAGAGTAATGTTCAAAGATATCCGTGTCGGTGTAAAATATTATGAGAAGTACCTATTATATCATTATTATGTGATGATGTATGGTGTAATTATGGTGGCGATGATTACTTTAATTGACATAGTGGCTTATGCTTGCAGTTCTTTAAGCAACGCCGAAATCCCCAAACATTTATCTATAAGGAGTCAGGAGTTCTGTTCAGTACTTTTGAATCCAGGAAATACCTTGGTACAAAATCTTACTTTTTGGTAGCATATTATGCTTGGACTTCTTCAGAAAAAGTCATAATCACCATGTGTCCATTTAAATTTTGAGGAGTTCCCTCGATTCCTCATGGATCCCATCATTAAGTCACCACTTTGATGTTAAAAGGATTAATTTGAGATTATACACTACAAAGTACATAAAAAAATTATTTTAAAAATCGGTCCACAGACGGCGGAGTAATCGTTGAACATACAAAAAAAAATATTATATACAGCCGAACGTATGACCGCCTCCTTTTTTTGTAAGTCGGTTAAAAATATTGTTTTATTAGGCTTTATTGTTCAGGCTGATACCGACTTCAAAATTATGAAGAATTGAGTAGAGAAATAGTTAAAATTTTAGACGAATTAAAAAAGGAAATTATTTAGATAATAAGTTTTATTTGCTACTTTTTTGCGCATTTTTACTTTGGAAGTCGGTTTTAATTTTTTGATTTTTTGTTTAATGGATTTCGAACCTCGCCGTCGAAATTATCGAATACATCTTGCTCTTGACTAAAGGCCCTGTTGTTTTAATTCATAAGTTTGTATTGAAATCTTTAATTTTATGAATTTTGATGAAAATTGACATTCATGCACTTGAATTCATGTCATTAAATACGCGTTTTAGGCTTTATCAGAATTCACCCTCTGAGGGTGTAAATATGTATTGAAAGTTTGTTTAAAAAATATTTAAAACCCACCCCGATTTCCACGAAATTTAATATTTGATCTAATAAATACAAATCATTGAGTATGTATTTTATAGTTTTTTGAAATTTGTTCTCTAAAGGGTGAAATGGGGGTTCAAAGTTTGTATAGTGAAATTTCAACAACAAATTGAATTTAGACAAGCAGATAGTTATTATGCCATAGACATCCGTTACTTCGAGGGATTTTGTAAGTTCCCTAACGTGAGTGTAATGCCACCTGCAAAAGCTAGTTACACTACTTAACGGAATAGGAAACAAATGATTATTACCAAATAGTCATTTGTTTCCTATTCCGTTTCAACCTAATTTCAAAGACACTTTCAACGTACAGTTTTAATCTTCTTCATTTCTTTATCGATAGTATAGATCATTTTAGGCAATCAATCTAAGGTGTTTCTATACAGGCTTGGTCGTAACGCTTTATAAATAAAAATGTTTACTTTCTTACAACGTTCAAGTTATGTAATCAATATCAATCAGTCATCCTGTCGCCGTCAAATCGCTGCTCGGGTGAACATATTACTCAGGTTTCCACTTTAAGACAACCATTAAGTATCTTTTTTAGCAAATCTTTGTAGCCGATAGTCATAATAATATGGATCTTGTTACATTTTTTTTTTGTCATGAATTATTTTTCTAGTACTTATTGTCAGTCAAAGCAAGATGGTACCTATACGGGTAAGGAATGAAAGTGCCATGCTTCAAAGTACATTCGCCTTGAACAGAAAAAAAATACCCCCCTTGTCCTAAATAGCCCTATGCAATAGTGTGGTCAATTTATAATATAGTCTAAAATAGCGTCCAAAAATTCACGACTCTGAAAAGTGAATTGTTTGGCGGCGCTGAAAATACTGCCTATTTCACTTTTTCCTTTTTACACTTTGTAAGCCTTTTCATACTGTATCGATGAATATGAAACCTTTAGTTGGTTGGAGTTTTTTTGCAAAATGTAATAAACCTACGGTTGTGAAAAAATTATTTTAGTCAACATTTGATTTTATAATTTGTCCACAAAATGAGCTTTTGTGAATTGAATAAATAAACAATAAACATGTGTTTATTCTTCATAAACAATATGACTTTATTATTACATAAAAGTTTCGTATTTTGATAAAAAAGTTACTTAGTTACTTTGGCAATTTCGCGCTTTTGCATCAGACGCTTGCCATACACTACATGAAATATAAAAGAACATAATACATGACACTTTAATTCCTTGCTCTGTAATACAGGACGGCCGCCCTCGCAGATGCTGCGGCGCCGCGCCAACTGCCAAGTTTCCGAGTTTATTTGACCTATATAAGTAGATGGGACTCGGAAATCGAACCCATATTCAGGTAGCTCCAACGTGTACGACAGCGGCACCCCAATCGCCTAAAATCAGAAAGAAATTATGCAAGTTACATCTGCGACTGATGTTTTTTAAAGGAAAATACAGGTTTTATAAACCCAGCCAATCTCGTCATGACTTTACTAATAGAAGCCATAGACGTATATATTATATTATAGACGAGACATGTCGAGGAAAAAACTGTCCCCACTTAAATGGCCCCATTTTTTTGGATTTTGGGGCCATTTTGACATTTAAGGTATGGTGAAATCAAGATAGCCCATCCTTAGTTTTGAAATTATTGATAGATGCCCAATTCCCGTAACTATTTGTAATTATAATTCTGTTTCGGTCAGCTTGAGACACCGCGCGCAGCTAAATAGAAATTTTACTTCAGTTTATAAACAAATACGCCCTTACTAACATTTAGGTTATAAGTTAAGTTTTTAGTCAATTGATTGTAAGTGTACGCATTAATGTGAGCAATAAAGCATTTATCTGTATCTATCTAACAATAATTTTACTTCAATATCAATATAATCCAATCTTTATCACACTATATTTATCGCTTGTCACAATCAGAATCGGTACCATCGAGAGCAGTGAAATTGCATTTTAACGTAAAGCGAAAAAGTTTGCGTAGGTAGATGTGAAAACTTCTAGTTCTTTTAGATACTTCTCGTAATTTTATAGTAGGTCAGGCTATTTGTGAAATATAGACAACTTGAGATTTTTATCGAACTTTGATAGCAAAGAGCAAATGTTTTTATGTAACAACATCGTTAGATAAGTAATATCGTCGTCTCTTGTCTGATAATATACGATAAGTTTTGTGATAAATCCAACATTTTTGATGTTGAACCGGGGAGGAGCCAAACAAATAGACCGGCTCGGTCTAAAATATATGCAATAAATATATAACGATCTCACAGAAAGCCGGCGTGAAATAACATTGCGATTGATGGTACTGTGGGCTCAAAGGGAAGTTGGGTCTTCGAACGGTTTGCGTGTGATCATGTGCGACGACAACTACATCTCTCAGCGATGAGTCCCCTTATTTGCCGGTCTAATTCCATAAAATATAAGATGTTCTAATGCTAAACCACCTGAGCGTAATCCTGAGCGCATCCAGAAGTTTCGTACATCAGTAATTTACTGTTTTCAACAATGTAGTAGGGAGCTTCTGGTAGCTTGTACGGGTCGATAGCTGCGCCCATAATAGCAGCTACATGGTGCTGCTGAGCCACATTGGGTGACAGCCTCGCGTCTCGGAATCCGTACGTGACATAGTTTCCGTAACTATGGATGTTCATGAAGATCTGAATTCTTTGAAGGTTGGCCTGCATGATGTCCCTGACGTATGCCGTCTCTACTTCGGAGAAGGCGCTCGGTCCAGGGTAAATGTCTACGTAGTTCAATAAAATCTGGTATTCTGGTCTTCTCTCCACGAGACGCTGGATGATGTATAGAGCTACTGGAGTACTATAACCAACGCAGTCAAGAAGTATACAGGCTTACTGGTGTCCACAAAGTTGGTTGTCGATACCTGAAATACAGAATATCGAATCAAAAATTAAAATACAGTAGATACACGAACAAAGTCATTGGCAAAAAAATTAACGTCAGTTTTAAGCTCTGAGCAAATTGACGACCAACTGTATTTAATAATATTAATAGTTACAGCGACTCGTGTGGCCAGTAGCGGCGACTCGTCAAAAATCTATGAAAATTGTGCCGCGGCAATGAACGACGACCACCGTTCGCGGTTGCCAGTTGCCCGTTTGCGCCGCGCCTAACCTAAGTAGAATATTTCAGTTAATATCTTGTATCCATATCATAGGAACTAGAATTTTGCGTATATTTTTTCGAAAGCCTTATCGTGGTAAATGCGGCCATAACGTAACTCGAAAGCTTCCGTTATCGTTCGATTTAGCGCCACACGGTCCCTAGCTGCCGATACTATACATACGAGTAAACACAACACGAAACAAGAGCGCTTGCTATCTTTATTCTATATGGATACAAAGTGAATAGCTTATCCGTTGTGTAAATATTTTTATCAGCTAGAGATTTAATATTAGTACCTACCTGGGTCTTTGACCTGGATAACCGAGCTTTGATCAGAGTTCAAGGAGATTTAAAATAATAAAAAGAATCACAAAAACATTTATCTGACCGGGATCCGAATTTACCATAATCCGGATTTCTGAACGACGCAAAAATTATAAATACGCATTATGCACACCAAACTGCCAATCGGACGAACTTAATTGAGTCGAAATTATTGATACATTGTTGCACGACGATTGAAAAAATATGTAGCCTAAAATGCGCAGTTTCCCAGAGATAAGACCTAACTAACTAAAAATTTAATGGTAACACTTGCAGCCGTTTCCGATTATATAAATAGTAGCTATATATAATAGTAGCTATATATAATAGTATAATAGTAGCTATATATAATAGTATATAGTAGCTATTATATAATAGTAGCTCGTTTAAAGTTTAAGTTTAAGTTTTTTTTTTTTTTATAATAGCTAGGAGGCAAACGAGCAAGACGGGTCACCTGATGGTAAGTGATACATCGCCGCCCACGGTCACCAGCGACGCCAGTGCGTTGCCTACCCTTCAGGTAAGAATATGCTCTTTTCTCGAATAACCCAATGTCGCAGTTGTTGGGGAAGACCGCTGATGGCAACGAGTTCCAGAGATTTACTGTGCGTGGCAGAAAACTGTTTTTAAAACGCATTGTAGTGGAACGCCAACCATCCAGATGGTGCGGATGATAGTTCCGGCGAGACGATCGGTTGCGGAAATCAGCGGCTTCTATTAAATTGAACAACTCCTCAGAACACTCCCCATTGTAAATTCTGTAAAGTATGCATAGGGGAGATAGATCCCTACGCAGTGCCAAAGGATCTAGCCGATCGGCAAGTTCAGTATCGTCGACAATCCGAGATGCCCTACGTTGGATTCGGTCAAATGGAGATAGCTGATAACCCGGAGCCCCGGCCCAAAGGTGGCAACAATACTCCATGTGAGGCCGCACCTGCGCCTTATACAGTTTAAGGCGGTGAGCCGGCTTGAAGTACTGTTTGGCCCTGTTGAGTACTCCGAGTTTTTTGGAGGCCATTTTAGCCTTGCTCTCCAAATGACCGCCAAACTGGACAACACTCGAAATGTCGACGCCCAGAATGCCAATGTTTGGCTTGGCACAAAGGTGAGTGTTTCCGAAGAGTGGTGATGTGACAAAGGGGGCTTTTTTAGCGGTGAACGCGCAAACTTGAGTCTTAGAAGGGTTAAACTGGACTAAATTTAGTCCCCCCCAATCGGAAATCTTCACAAGGGATGGTTCGATTTCAGACACAAGTTTGTTCCGACACTCATCGACGTGATCCCGAGAGATATTGCTGCGGCCGAAATACAGTGCATCCACGGTACTGTCATCCGCCTAGCAATGAATGCCACTGGTATGCAACAAATCATTGATATGCAGAGTGAACAATGTCGGGGATAACACGCAGCCTTGGGGAACACCAGCATTTACGGTCCGGGAGTCCGAGCATGAGCCGTCTACGACGACTTTAACTCTCCGTTCCGCAAGGAAACTGCCGAACCACCTACAAAGTCTCTCAGGAAGCCCATAGGAAGGAAGCTTCGATAGTAAGGCTTTATGCCAAACCCGATCGAAGGCTTTCGCTATGTCCAAACTAACGCCTAGTGCCTCACCCCTACTCTCAATCGCCTGCGCCCAACGGTGAGTTAGTAAAGCCAGAAGATCACCAGCTGATCGGCCTTTGCGGAAGCCATATTGGTAGTCGCTGATCAGCTGGTGCTCTTCCAGGTAGCCCATGAGCTGGCGGTTGATTATGGATTCCATAATTTTGGAGAGTAAGGAGGTGATGGCGATAGGCCTATAGTTGGACGGATCTGAGCGGCCGCCTTTTTTAGGGATCGGGTGTACTAGAGCCGTCTTCCATGAATGTGGGACAACGCCGAGGACATAAGAGTGTCTGAATAAGCGCGTTAAAACCGGTGCCAGCTCTGGAGCACACACCTTCAGCACAATAGGAGATACTCCATCGGGCCCACTCGACTTGTTGACATCCAGGGAGAATAGTGCTTTCCGCACAGCACACTGTGTGAAGCGGACGTCCGCCATTGTGGTTTCACACCTCGGGATGGTAGGAGGAGTGTTCCCCCTGTCGTCAAGAGTCAAGTTTTCCGCAAAGATAGAGCCAAGAAGATCGGCTTTCTCCCTTGCGGAATAGGTCAATGAACCATCCTCCCCGCGCAAAGGTGGAAGTGTCGACCGACAGAAATTACCCTGGACAGCCTTGGCGAGAGACCAGAACGTACGAGAGCCAGATGGCAGGCGTGCCAGTCTCTCGCCAATTCTCCCAACGTAATTCGATTTTGCCAATGCAATTTGCCTCCTAAAGAACCTGGAAGCAGAGTTGTACCTCTTCTTGAGTGAGTCAGAGTTTACATCCTTAGCGGCCTTTGCCCTAGCCCAAGCTTGGTAGCATTCCCGCTTGCGACGATGTGCGTCACGGCAGGACCCACCAAACCAGTGCCGAGACCTGCCACCGACGGGCACCGCTGAGCTAGGAACAAACAATTCCATGCCCTGCAGCACGACGCCGGCAACCGAGTCAGCGCAGGTGCTAGGATCCTCTGCCTTGAAGCATCTGCCCCCATGGGTAGGATGCAAAGAAAGAGCGCATCCCGTCCCAGTCTGCCGACCTGTAGTGCCAAACACGTCGTCTTCCAGATGGAAGTGGTTGCGACGAGATGGTGAGAGGCACCACGCTCCGAACTAGGCAATGGTCCGATGACCCAAGAGGAGCATCGACCCACACCCGAATGGGTTCGGGGCGAGAGGTCAGCAGAAGGTCCAATAAGGAAGGCGAATGGTCTTCCACATCCGGCACACGTGTGGGAGAAGGTACCATCTGCGTCATACCATTGGCGATGGCAAAATCGTGAGCAGACCTTCCCGAATGGTCGGTACGTGTTGACCCAAGCCAGTCAGAGTGGTGGGCATTAAAGCCGCCCTAAACCACAATTTCTGCGGTAGGAATCTGCTCAAGTATTCTGTCAGCGGACACCTGCAGGTGCTCGAAGAGCCGGTCAATTTCCGAATTTCCGCTATGAGACCTGTAAAGGCACGCGTAGACGCGAATGTGATCCTCACAATCGACGCGCACCCAAAGGATCGACAGGTCTCTGCCTTCAAGACTGCTGAGCCTACGGTAACAAATTCCCTCCCTGACGTACACACACACGCCGGCGCGTGGCACAAAAAAGTACTCCAGGCTATAGGCCGGGTACTTTAGGTATGAAGTGTCCGTCGGGGAGGAAATCTGCGTCTCCGTCAGAAAAAGCAAATCTGGCCTTTCCGTCTCGAGATGGTGGTGGACGGCATTTAAGTTCGAGTGAAGTCCCCTGATGTTAGAAAAATCCACTGTTAAAGTAGAGGGGGACTTCCTCGTGATTGGGCTCAGTTTGCACCCAGCAGCTGTGATAAACGACGCTTGATGTGCCCCCCCAGAATACAGGGCAGCCTGAGCCGGAGCGAGAGGATAGCATCACTCGCTCCCGCTCAGAGAGGGATTCTCCAGTCTCTAAGAGACTGGTACCCTCCTGGGGTATTTTATTTGTATCACTCGTCGCCATCACAAAATAAGCATAAGGGGTGGGGAAGGAAAGGGAAGGAGAAAGGTCACATAGGGTGAGGAATTGTAAGACAGGGAATAAAAAGACAGGAAGGGGCCAACTGATACTCATTCCCACACGCAACGCAACAGTCCCTAGAAAATCTGTTGCGATACGTGTAGTATAATGAAAGTGCCAGTTACTATTTGGGCCCCGAGGTAGAGGGATAAGGGCGCCGGGACTCTCACTCACCAGTCGAAACGCGGTGGCCACTAGGAGGCCCCCACTTCACGCTGATTTTCTGTGAGAGGGTAGTGTTTCACCGGTCGATCCTGCCCACCTACGTGCTACAGCGAACTGCAGACTTGGATCTACTACCATAATTTTAATCCAAATTTTAAGTAGTGTGTTACGGAGAAGATACCATCATATTTTATGTTAATATAATAATATCGCTTGCTATATAGTTTGTATGAACTATCACAGACGGCTGATATACTATAGATTTTCATATTACGAACCTTAATATGAAATAATAGCTTCTTCCCGCGGGTCCGTCCGCGTAAACATAGAATCCCATATCCCACGGGGAAACTATACTTTTTCGGGATAAAAAGTAGCCTATGTTTTAGTGCAGTGCCTAAGCTACTACCATACCAAATTTCATCGAAATCCGTTCAGTAGTTTTTGCGAGAAAGAGTAACAAACATCCATCCATCCATTCTCACAAACTTTCACATTTATAATATTACTAGGATGTCCAGGCATCTTAAGATAAAATATTTTAGTATCTTTACCGTCTGTGACACCCTTTACTTTTTATGCTCGTACGGATCGAACACAGTTGAAACACACTCCAATATCGACCAAATTTAATTAAAACTTGCGCTGCAAGTTGTAGTATTCTACAAATGAAACTCACGTACCTTCACATACTTGATGGCTCTACTCTCGAAAGATGGTCCCGCGTTTACCAGTGTCACTATATCCGGATATTCCTGAACTACTCTTTCTAGGTAGGCATCAACCTATAAAAAATTGTAGGTTAGAACTCGGTTAATAAATCGTTTGCATCGCACTGATAAGCAGATTTCATGGAACTATTTTTTTTAGAATTTATTACAATTTTATTAGAATTTCGACCATAATAATTAATTTTAAGTTTGAACTTTTTATGGGTAATTTTGCCTCTTAGATAGAAAATTTGTTGTTTTTGTGTTTTTCCCTTCTTAATGTTTAATATTGGTAGAATATTAACCATTAAATATTCGTGAACGTGCACAAGTGTGGGCAAGTGGTACCACTTCAAAAATCTTGCTGTACTGTATCCCCCAGAAACTTCCAGTAAAACTTCTACAACTTTACTTATTAGACTGACTTGAGTCATTGACTGCTTGACGATTTAGAAATACGGAGTTGAAAATTTAAACGAAAATTCTATTTCAAATGGTTTTAAGCGTTCAAGCTTTAAGAATCAAGTTCAATTTTATATAGCTATCTTAAACTGACACTTACGTAGTAACCGCACCATTCCTGATGGACGCTAAGATTAAAATATAACGCTCAGTATAATTCTATGTTAGAAATAGGAATTCTTCCAATTCAACAGAATTCAACTAGCTAAAGCGTTTTTTAAACCGTTTTATTGTAACTGTGCGGAGCATTTGAATAGAAAAACCACTTTGCAGTAAAAAGTTGTAGTGTAAATATTTAGCGTGCTGCTGTATGTTGTCTTTGTGTATTATTTATTTTATGTAATAGACCGGAGCACGAACAGACCTGTCACCTGATAGTAAGCGATTGCATGGACATGGTCTTTTGAACAACCAACACCATTTACAACCCCTCTGGACCTTCGGTACACTCACTCACTCGGCTAAACACAACGCAACCTTAATTTTTAAAAGGCCATGGTATTTATCCATATAGGTAGCTATATTATTCTACTAATATTATAAATGTGAAAGTTTGTGAGGATGGATGGATGGATGAATGGATGGACATTTGTTACTCTTTCGCGCAAAAACTACTAAACAGATTTCGATTAAATTTGGTATGGTCGTAGTTTAGGCTCTGCGTTAAAACATAGGCTACTTTTTATCCCAAAAAAGTTCAGTCTTCCTTTGGGATACTATATTTATGCGGGCGGAGCCGCGGACAATAGCAAGTTAATTTTATATTTTTAATTGTACATGCTATGACATAATATAACGCTTTAATTTTATCCATTTCTACATCATACAATTTAATTAAGTAACTTGAATTAATTATAGTCGTAATTATATTAATTAATATTTATTTTCAACGATAAAATTAAATGTGTAAATGCTGTAATTTTGTATTTTCGTTGGTTTAATTTGATAGTATTCACTCAGCCGAATGCAATGAGGTATTTAATGGCCATCACTATTTTCAATGTAACATTTTCGACGAGGAAATTTTAATTGCAAGAAAGCCATGCTCGAATGGGCTGAGTGAAGGCTGCACTAGTCGGATTTTTCTCCATACAAACGCTCTTAGTGGTTTACTGTAAAGTCATGGTAGACCCAAATTTTAGCGCAATATCGATTTTATTTTAATTATCTAGGTCGGTACGTGCTTATATTTCTAACATTTTCATTAGTTTAGAAGATAGCCTCCAAACATCTGATTTTTAACGCAACTTCGACCGTAAATAAAAAACCAACGAAGAATGAAAATAAAAAAAAACAGGCACGTACCGACACAGCTTAACTGTTCGGCAATTTAGATAACTTTACTTCAGACAATAATATTATATAGTTTTTTCACAAAACACGATTTGCGTAATTGGAGCACGCGTTTTCTAAAATACTTTACAAATCGGTATAAATTGTGCACTATAGCTTCTCTTATGTATATAGATTACTGTTTTATTGCCTTTTTCCCCGATGTTAGATGAAATGAAATAACAAGCATTTTCCCCGCGTGCTGCAATCAGTTCGAGCCTTGACTAGCGCACTCTTAACTCGGGAAATATGGCCTCACAAAAAACCAGGGTGCGTTTTGCTTCGCTCAGTGAGCAAAACCTAAGGCCTAAAGGCAGAATTGTGGTAACAAAGGCCAGCAACACAAATATAACTCCTCTTGTGTTGTGAGTGTCCAAGGGTGGCGCTAATAGCGTAGGCAGCGGTAAATCCTTCCGATCGTATCATGGGCTTTATTCTTTAAAAAGACACAAAGGGTGCTTATCCTTTGGATCTTCGTGATTACGAACAATTGATATATACGTATTCGTAACGATATCGAATGTCATCTGTATTTACACTGTCATAATTTTCATAAAATGCTCCTTTGATAACGTTACGTACGTAATGTACTGGTCGTACAAGACGTTCGTGCTAGCCACACAGTTCACTGATTTCCAATATTTATCATGCGTTTAATTTTTTTTACATGATCCAATGTATCTGCGGCAAAACAAGCAATACTGCCGCAATTTCACTTAATCCGAATTGATTTCAAATGAATTAGGAATGGGTGTTTAAATTCGATATCACCTCAACATATCTGGGATAATCTTCGAACGGTTGTACAGTACTCTTGTCGCGTTTCCACGCCGATATTTCTAAGTCATGCTCCTCGAATGCTCCGCAATAAAAATAAAGTGGCTACTAAAATGGTTTGCATAATAGTTTAGGCACAGATTACTAAATAGTTACTACGTAAATGGTTTAGGTTGAAGTGATAACTTCATATGGTAGGGTAAGCCGCTTCGTTACGTAACGCGTTACGGCGCCAAATAAGATACGAGT
The DNA here is from genome assembly GCA_037179445.1 of Phengaris alcon alcon. Taxonomy (NCBI): domain Eukaryota; kingdom Metazoa; phylum Arthropoda; class Insecta; order Lepidoptera; family Lycaenidae; genus Phengaris; species Phengaris alcon. Next base: position 1,737,903 of record JAYRCH010000085.1, on the reverse strand, counting down.
AATTTCGAATACTAATGCCAGATACGCGTAACGCAGTTACGAAGGCACTTGGATTTTTGATCAATTGGTCTCGCGTTCGAATCTCGGTCAGACGAAATATTTTTATTATATATATTTCTTTTTCTTTATTTTTTTTGTGGTACTACTAAAACTCCGAGCAGTGCTTGATCTCCCAGGTACTATAGTACAAAATTGTTGAAAGTGGAATACCTAAATACTGTTTTCAATTTTAAATTGGCTCACGCAGTAAGTAGCATGCAGCTTCTTGACTCGTAATTTCCACAGAATTAAGAAGATTTTATTAATAAATAAGATTTACTTACATTATCATATTAGTTCACATAAAATGTAAGTAATAACCTAAGCTTTTCTCAAGTTAAACAATTTAAATATTAAATTATTCAACTTAGATTAGTATAAACTCTAAGTTATCACTACTGTCTGGCGTCCCGAGACGCACACGTTTTTATTTTTGTTTACTTGCTTGCTTGCAGACTAATGGCCCGTTTCAATGACCTATCTACCAATAACTATTTGTTAGAAACGTCAAACTTGTATCGCAAAAAACCGTCAAATGATTGAATGGCAAAGTTTTTAACAAATAGTTATAGATATAGATAGGTTATTGGTCGTATGTCTCGATTCCGCCAAACTTCTGAAAACGCGCTTAACGATAAACCCGTATTATTTCTCCCTCTCTCATTAAATGTTAGAACGGGATAGACAGATCTTAAACCGAAGCTACTGAAGCGAAGCAGCATTAAAAGTCGATTCAATACTTTGGTGAAATTAGCAGTGGCGTGCACAGGATTATGACACTGCATACGGCGAAGTACTCGATCACAAAAACTTTTTCGTTTATAGATTTTTAGCATAGCTACACCCAAGCGACGGATCTCTTAGTCGAAACCATGCCAACAGAGCAAGTCTTAGATGTACTACTATTCATGTACATCTTCTACGGCAACGCAGACAAAACAGCGATCGAACGTCGCGGCGGAAGAAATTCTAATAAGTAAAATAATAAGCATATTTTAAAATATTATAACTACTCACCAGTCAGTCAGCTTCAATTTTCACATATTCAAGGTTCCGGTTACTTGAGATTACTATATCCCGATGTAAATTACTAAATAATATGCAAGGAAAACAATATAATTTAATCGTGTGTACACAACCACACAGCCAGTTATACGTTTCATAACTTTTAACATAAAATTTTCGAGTTACATTATTTTTTTGCTGGTTTAATTGTTGTAACTCGGGTACACACCTACCTTTAGACAAAATTTGAATCTTTTCACTAAATGACAATTGTGAGAACTTGTCATTTTTAATTTTTAATAAACACACATTTTCAAAACCTCACAGTCAAATAACATTTTTAAAAAATCGACTAACTCACTAGTAAAAGCAAATCATTATAATTATTATGAAAACTCAGTAATAAACTGTTAAATGTACACACTTTCAAATGTTAAAATGAAAAATCTTTTAAGAAAACTATAAATAAACTGGAGCGATTAAATTGTAAACAATGCTTATCACATGAAATATGTAATATGGCCCCCGCGAAACACAAAACGTTTCTTCTATTTAAACAAATAAAACCTTACTAAACAAAAATGTATAATGTGCATACGTGATTTATTAGATTTCCGACTATTCTTCTTACTCGGATTATAGGCAACGAATAATTTCCGACAAGCCAGTACGGCGGTTTTCGGAAGCGATCGGATAGCCGAACCGAAGCCGAGAGCCATCGCCTGCCGTTGGAGTTACCGCTATATAATCATGTCGATATTCATGGGTGTGTGCGTTTGCGAAGTATAAAAATTACACATACATGCGATGATTTGTCCTGCAGCACGCACCGGCATGAGATGAGTTGCTATTTATAAAATATTAGGCGTTTTTAAGTTATTATATTTTATTTTATTATTTTATTTTTATTTATTTACTATTAATTAAAGTCATCTAAAACGTATGAACGTTTTATTAAAATATCTGTGAATGACAAGTAAAGCACTGCATTTCTGCCTATATGGAGCGCACGCCCCTGGAAATTAGGGCTTAGTACAATGTAAATAACAGAAAACATTATGTCGTAGCGTTTTCGTAGCGGTCCTCTACGAAAACACTACGCTACGTATTATGATAGTTTATGTTTTGAAAAAGTTGAGAAAATAATTATATTTTATTATTATGGAACTGATTAGTCTATTAAAATTATTATTGATATTGTTATATTCACATTATTATCTTCATCATCATATTATATAAATACGTGAAGCACTCCGTTATACAAAAATTATACGAACGGAGGAGGAGATGAAATTTGGCACAAATAAAGTATATTTGGAGAGAGAGTGAGCTACACTAAAAATTTTAATAATAATGTTAAAAATGTACAATAAATATAATAAAATAACGTTACACACTACCTTAGGTCACTGTTAGGTTTAATTACTCACACTACCATGCGTATGATTTAAATTTTGTCTTAAGTTGACGTTGGTCAATATGTATTTCACTTTAAGTAGACAAAAAGCGACGATAAATCGTGCGCACGCACCAAGGTACTAATTTAAGGTCTGCAGTCGTTGCAGTCACTTCCTTTATGTTTAAATATTTTGAGGCGTCCTAGTACAAAGGTAAATGTTTAGAAACTGGTCGAGGTTATTTGTCGATATCCTACTACTATTATAAATGTGAAAGTTTGTGAGGATGGATGGATGGATGGATGGATGGATGGATGGATGTTTCTTACTCTTTCAGGCAAAAACTACGGAACAGATTTCGATTAAATTTGGTGTGGCAATATTTTAAGCTCTACATTAAAACATAGGCTACTTTATGTCCCGAAAAAGTACAGTGTTTCCGTGGGATACTGTATTTACACATACGGAGCCGCGGGCAAAAGCTAGCTACCTTTATTTTTCTACATCTTATGACTTTAATTAAACAAAATATATTCTAATAAAAATCGTCTGGAGAATAACTTAACGATCTTAATACTATCATAAATGTGAAGTTTTGTGAGGATGGATGGATATATTTATGGATTGATGGATGTTTGTTACTCTTTCACTCAAAAACTTCTGAACGGATTTTGATGAATTTTGGCACGGTAGTAGTTTAGACTCTGGATTAAAACATAGGCTACATTATATCCCGAAAAAGTACAGTGTTCCCGTTTAATACAGTATTTACGTGGGTGGAGCCGCGAGCAACAGCTAGTCTACCTATACGATTCATTGTATTTTCTTCCACATATAAAGTGAAATCATATTATAAATTATGTGCACTTAATATTCATAGTGTTCTCTCACGCTGTGCATTCATTTCGTTGCACTCTAAAGAGATTCGCCACGGAAGATAGAAGCTTTTTTATTCATTTAAAAGAGAGCTAATATCTCATACTTGATATGCTATGAATTGATAGAGAAATCGCATCAATTAATTCTTGCAAATGAATTTTATTTTGAAACTTGAATTTTAAATTTGAATAATACTAAAGCATAAGGTCGCCTAGTGGTCGATATCCAAAGATAATTCATTTAATTACTTAGAGTTTTTATGCCTCATAGATAGAAAAAAAAAGTAAGTGTTGAGGTAGTGTGTGTTGTTGTTATTTTTAATATTTTCATGTATATCCAGGCAATATTTTAGAAATACATTTTTCTGCACACCTTCCTCCACGCCAAACTTTCACTGTGCCAAATATCATACTCCTAATTTCGCACAATTCTCGTAAAATTGTGCTGAGAGCTTTCGCTTCAGTTATTGTGATGTGTATGTACTGTGTGTAAATGAAGAGTTTTCTATCTATCTATATACCTAATCGTAAGTATGTATGTTTGATGTGCTCCTGGCTGTGCTCCCGATGTTAATATACCTAGACGGTTATAACTATATCTACCTATTAACCTCACCATCATTTGGTCGGACAAGTAAGTAACTCTGTAATTTAAATGCTCACTTACTATGCAGCCACGATCAAGTTATACGTTTTGTCCAACTAGCGTGACTTGTGTGTTGAACTAAAGAAATACAGCACATTTATTATTTTGGATACAGTGTTTGATATTCAATTGTTATATCAAATTATGTGAAGGTTTTAAATGGTTACCATTAGAAAACTTTTTCACAGTACTACAGCTATATACGCTTACTTATCATGTGGCATGATTGTAGCTTTTTAGGGTTCCAACTTCCGAAATAAATAATAATTAATGAATATTTTTTTTATTGACATAATGCTTTTACACGCTCTTTAACATATCTGAAGTCAATGACCCCTGCATTCCTGCAGAGGCCAGTCTCCTCGCCCATATCCGTCCGACTTCCGTAGAACTCAAGGAACTCTTTTCAGTTTCGCTCTGTCCGTCCGTCTGACTAGCTATCTGTCTGTCTGACTATCTGTCGGTCTGTCTGTCTGTCTATCCGCCCTTCTAACTTCTGTAATTATGAATATAATTTGATGAAATTTGGTATAGTTCTATAGATCTCGGTTTTGGCATCATAAAATTATTATTATTTTAGAGGTAGCTCTCCATGCAAGTAAACTCTGTGAGATAGAAACTTGTTAGTTTCCAAGATCATACTAAAAACACTTTACGAAAATTATTTTGAGGGATTTTTTTTTTATTTTTTTTTAAGGAAACCACATCGTGCATTGATAGTTACGGAAGCCTCCTTAGACATGCTCTTGGTTATTTAATACTTACTCGGCAACGTCACGTAGATGTAGATAATGGCTTAGACCCATTGTGTCCAATTTCTCCAGTAACTTCACCATATTTTCTGGTGACACCATGACCAGTACGTCATGAAGCTGTGTGGTCCCATGATGCCACACGTCCAAATCCAGCTGGAGCTGGATTTGGACGTGTGGCAACTTGAGTTGGAACTCAAGGTTATGTGCTAACTCTCTGTACGTTGTGTTGCTTAATTTTATGCCGTATACGGAATATCAGAAAGAATATTGTTAACTGTAGTAATAATAAATAGCGCTCGTATTTATATTTTAAACACCTTACAGAGGTACAAACAAAATAACTATCCAAATATTTTTTTACTAAATACATAATTTAATAATAATTTGAATAACTCATAATGTTATCATAGAATTTGTTTTTAAAAAAGCAGTCTCTATCTTAATATAATGGTTTACTTTTCTAAAAGACTCTATAATTTGACTACTACAAAAAATATGTTCAAAATTGTAAAGATTCGTTTTTAAATATAACTTATTAATGTCAGTAAATCGTATTGCGTTATACGATAAAACAATAAATTATGTATTTAAATTCAAATCCAAATAGCAGGGATAAAGAAGATAATAAAATGTCCGCTAAACTTCGGTAATCCCGCTTATGATAAAATCGTTGACAAATCTTTTGATAGATTTTATCCCCTCCATAATCTAAGATGCAAAATATGGCATTAAATTTCATATAAATTTCGGTTATTGATTTAAACACACAATAAACTAATTTGTTAAATAATTTAATTAATGTTTCGTGTATAATAAATACCACAAAGATTAATTGTTTGTTATTTTTAATACTTTTGCATAAAATTTGCATAAAAAGTACTTGAATATAAAAACTGTAGCTACGTAGCTACTAGCAAATTAAATACTATCGGGGAATGTGGTTCATAAGCAGGTAGAGTGTTCTTACAATTTATTTTATTATAATGATAACATGTAGTCACAATACAATTGTCAATGACATGTCAGTTTGATAATTATTATAATAACTAGCGTTTTCCCGCGGCTCCGCCCGCGCCCATCGTATCGGGTATCCTACGGGAATACTGTACTTTTTCGGGATAAAAAGTAGCCCATGTCTCAATCCAGAGCCTAAACTACTACCATACCAAATTTCATCGAAATCCGTTCAGTTTTTGCGTGAAAGAGTAACAAACATCCATCCATACATACATCCATCCATCCATCCTCACAAACTTTCGCATTTATAATAGTAGTAGGATTTAACATAATAGGAACTAATTATGACAACGGCCAACCTGCTTAAAAATTATATTCACTGATGGTACATATTTACTATCAGGAGATCAGATAGAGATTCAGATTTCAGGATGATCTATATTCTGTCGTAGCTGATGAGCCACATGAGGCAAATAAAAAAATTGAAGAACGAAATACAGCATGTAAAGTATTTACGCAATAATCTAAACCAGTCCTCAAATGTTCGGTTTGTAGAAGCGACAACATTGGTTCTGTACATTTTTTGATGTTCTAGATATATTTTTCAAACAACTGAGACGGCTGCGCAAGGAAAAAACTTAAACTTCGACCTACTTTCGTCGGGGAAATTTGTTCAATTCTATGAGTGTGTTCTACCGCTGTGGCTTGTTTCGCTACTGCAGTATACATTTTACACTTTTGTATGATCACAAGAGTTTGATTTTTATTCGTTATCTACATCCTTTGCAATGAACATTTTAGTGTCTAGGTAAAATAACTCCTTATATTATTTGCAACAAAAGTGCAAGAATGTGATTTTTTTTAATGAAAAAAAGTTTTAATACTATTTATCTTTTTGTGCCTAATTTTTATACGAACTCCATATATTTTTATAAAATGAGTTTGAATTTTAAAAGTTGAACGAAGACGTATTTTTGGAACGCTGCAAAACATGAATTTGCGCTCGCTCAACATACTACGATGAAAATAATGTTTGGAGTGGTTTAGTCCTCCCATCTACTACTTCCCTCCCGCCCCCCTCCACCCAGAAACGTGTACTTAACGAGTTATTTTGAGTTTATAATATTTGATCATAAGAAACCTGTACTTTAATTAGGCCTTGGTTATCCGAATTAAATATTTATATAATCCATTCGGATAACCAAGGCCTTATATAAATATTTCATTCGGATAACCAAGCACCTGTATACTGGTTACTGAGCATCTACAGTTTACCTAAGTGAAAATAAAATTTTACAAACTGGCGCTTACTGAATAGGTACTTATTATGAATTTGACCTTTGCAAATATTAATTTTACAAACTTTTCCTTTGCAATTTGTGTTTATTATTACTTTTTAACCGACTTCTAAAAAAAAGGAGGCGGTTCGGCTGTATATTTTTTTTAATGTTCAACGATTACTCCGCCGTCTTAATGATTGATTTTCAAAATAATTTTTTGATGCATAGGGTATAATCCCAAATTGGTCCTTTTGACATCAAAGTGATGACCTGATGATGAGATCCATGAGGAATCGAGGGAACTCCTCGAAATTCATATGGGCACATATAAATACAGTGATTTTGACTTTTTCTGAAGAAGTCCAAGCATATGCTACCAAAAAGTAAGATTTTGCACCAAGGTAAAAAAGTGGATCCAAAAGCACTGAACAGAACTCCTCAGTCTTTAAAGATACACGTTTGGAAATTTCGACATTGTTTAAAGAACTGCAATCATATGCCATTACGTAACTTACAGTAATCATCATCATCGTATATACAATAACTATAATGGAACCTTGGCGCGTATTCAATTATACATTCGATCGTTTATTATAAACGTTCTTAAAATGTGTTAATAAAAACAATTAATATTTTGTTGTTAATAACAAATATGACTTAAAAGGAAAAAATATTATTTAAACCGACTTCCGAAAAAAAGGAGGCGGTTACGCATTCGGCTGTATATATTTATTTATTTTTATATTTTTTTACAATTAATTACACCGTCTTCCAAAGTAAAAATACACAACTTCATCCTTTTAAATTCGGCTAAAATTTTAACTATTTCTCTGGTATATTAAAGCAATAATTTCTCTACACAATCTTCATAATTTTGATGTCGGTACCAGCCAACTTGTACGTGAGCTCTATAAAATAATGATTTATCAGGATACTGTTTGGTCTGGTACCGACTTCAAAATAATGAAGATTGTGTAGAGAAATAGTTAAAATTTAAGCCCAATTTAAAAGGGGAATTAATTAGAAAAATAAGATTTCATATTTCATACTTTTTTGTGTACTTTTACTTTGGAAGTCGGTGTTTGTAGGTATATTTTGTAACTTTAAATAGTATTATAATGTATTATTTGATTTCAAATTCCAGTTTAGGGGATCCTACGTTCTTAAACCAGCAGAAACTCTTCGCTAAACGTTTAAAACATGTTTGAATACTATCAAATGAAATAAAAAATAACCTAACCAAGAGCATGTCAGGACATGGCTAAGGATGGTTCCGTAACCAACGCGCAATAGGTTTTCTTTTAACTTCTTCAAAAGTTGCTGTCTGATTTCGCTCGATATAAATAATTTTTCTAAAGAGTTTTTAGCATGATCTATCAGCATGGAAACTTACAAGTTTCTATATCCTATAGTATAGAAATGCCAGGGGGACTAACTTATAAACCACTTTGGAGGCCTCCAAAATGGATGACTTTGTAAAAAAGTAATGTATGAAACCTTCCCTTTATTTTAAAAGACCTATTCAACGATACCCCACACGATGGGGTAGAATGAAAAAAATATTTTTCATCCCCACTTCACATGTATCGAGAGCCACCCCTAAAATATAAAATTATTGTTACTTTATGATGCCAAAACCGAGATCTATACACATATTTTATATATACCAAATTTCATCCATTTATTTTCATTATTACAGAAGAAGGTACATACTAAGTACATATTACTAAGGGCGGACAGAGTGACAGACAGACAAAAAGACAGACAGATGGTAAAGCTCTGATAATCCTATTTATGCCCATGGCCCTACTGCTGAAATTACAAAATGGTTCTTAACTCAAGTAATTGACTTTTGCAGCACCCGTAAAATGAGCATAAATTAAAGAGTACCGCGCCCTTAATGTTATTATGCGTCGTAAACATATTCTCAAATTTACGAAAGCGTTTGTGTGTTTTAATATTTTATACAACGTTGTGTTTTGATATTAATCACGCCCTCTGTGGCTCAGTGGTTGGCGCTTCGGCCCTCAAGCCGGATGTCATGTTTTTTTTTTCGTCCCCCTAACATTGTCAGGGCTGTTTGTTTTCTGTTTTGTTTTTATTCTTTATCATTTTTATTTCTTTTTTCCTTTTCTTAAAATTACTTTACATTATTATACTTTACATTATTGTTTACACTTACGTTTTTTACAATTCAATAACTTTTTATCATAATTTAATAATTTTCTTATTTAGACACCGTTCAATTACATACATATCAATAAAATAATAATTCAATAATAATAATAATAATAATAATAATTCCAATAAAATATTCATTCTAGATAATAATTCAATTAAATTCAACAAATTCAACAATAAAATGACTCAATAAAATCAATAAAATACAATTAAAAATATCAACAATAAAAACGACGGCACAAAACAAAGAGACTATCCTAGTATCACAGCATATACATTAGAACCTAACTATCATCACATAAAATATCACAGTTTTTCTTATTAACTACTCCCACTATCTTCTTACAAAAAGCGAGGAAGATATCCCTCTTTTTCCCCCCAGGATGGAAGGCAGATTCTCACCCGCCATAGATGTGCCCAATTTCTGCGCAATATCATATCTATTGCTAGCAAAAATTAGACACTCCAGTAGCAGGTGAGTAACCGTCTCCTCAACTCCCGGCTGACACGAGCACGACGGATCCTCCTTCAGCTTGAATCTGTTCAAGTAGAAGGCGAATCCGCCGTGTCCGGTCAAGATCTGTGTGGTGTGGTGTGTTATGTCTATCTTTTAACTATCTTGTATGTCTATCTTGTATCTATTCATAGCAGGGGGTCCAACAAGAGGTCCCACAGGATTGGTCTACCTATGGATCCCTGCACGCACCCCTTGTTGGTCTCCCTGCTCACTTCCATACCCGCATACCTTACATTCACTCTTCTTTCACTCAGGTAGCTGCTGATCACCCGCCTCAGGTTCCCCGGATACCCAACCCCAGCTAACCTAACCTTTATGGCTGGCCACCAACCACTGTCGAAGGCCCCCTCTATGTCCAGCGAAACCACAACAGAAATTTTCTTCTCCTCCCTCCGTTTCCTGATGTGGTTAACCAACCTATAAAGGGCGTCTTCGGTGCTCCTTTGGGGTATGAAGCCATATTGGCTAGGGCTGATCTTGGGAAGCAGGTAGAACTTGAGTCGGGCGACCAGCTTCTCGAAGATTTTGCCGAGAACAGACAGGAGGCCGATCGGTCGATAGGCTTTTGGTGCCCGATACGATTCCTTGCCCGGCTTCCTTAGCACCACCACGGTCGCCTGCTTCCACTGTTTGGGAAAGCAGGCGACAGTGAGGCACCTATTCAGCAGAGCAAGGAACCATTCCGGGTTACATTCTACAGCGTGTTGGCAAATGTCAGACGTGAGTCTATCCGCCCGGGGGCCTTTTTGGGGTTGAAGGACCTTACGGCACTCTTCAACTCCTCCATGATAAAAAGGAGGGATCACTTTCCTGGTCCCCGGGGTAGAAGGTCTCCGCCAGCCATTCCGCAGAGCTTCGGGCGTCGAGGGTTTTACCGTCCCTCGTAAGAGACAGATCCTCCTCCCTCCCTGTGGCTCTGCTCAACACCCTGTAGATGCCCTCCCAGACCCTCTCCCTATCCTGCTTCCGGCAAAACTCCTTCCAACTCTCAACTTGCGCATCCTTTACTGCCTTTTCATACTTCTCCTTTTGCTCCAGGTACAACCCAACGACGCGGTCTCTGCGATCAGGTGCTGCGTTCCGGATCCTGCGTCTCCTCGTGGCAACCTGCTTCTTCATCTGCGCGAGCTCATCATTCCACCACGACAAGGTGAATTTTTGTGTGTGTCTTTTGGTCGGCATTGTGTCTCTGCATGTCTGTGTGATCGCTTCTGTGTATCTGTCTATTATATCCTCTATTTGTTGTGTGCTGCGTATTGTGTCCATGTCTTGTACAGTTAATTTTCTGTCCGACATCAGCTGGGTCAGTTTCTCACGAAACTGAGTCCAGTTTGCCTTCTGTGTGTTAAATATGCGTGTGGTTCGTATTATGTTTGTGCCTGTGGATTTCTGTTGTCTGATGCCGAAGGATATGCCGTTGTGGTCCGAGCTCGTGAGACTCTCCTCTACTCTCCAGTCGCCCACTCGGTTCAGCAGATCGTCGGAGCACGCTGTCACATCCACGTAACTGGAGTACCTTTTTCCCCCTCTGACTGTATCGAATGTCGGGATGTCCCCGGTGTTGAGTATGTGCATACCCATTGCTTCCAGTACGGCAGACACTTCCCTCCCTCGCGGGTCTTCCGCATCGCCACCCCACCACGGGCTTTTTGCGTTTGCATCACCTCCCAGGACCATCTTATCGGAACCTAACTCTCTTCCTATCCGTATAAGATGGTCCAGGTAGGGCCCCACAGGGTTATCGGGCTCGAAGTAGAAGGACACTACAATCATCTCCCAGGCTTTGGTTCGGAGGTTGCTGAGGCGTGTGTGTAGTTCGACATCCAACGTGTCGTCGAGTACTACAACACACGCCTTCACCACACCACCCCCTTCCCCATCACTCTGGTAGACCCTCACCCCATTGTATGTCCTCATACTCCGCGCCCCACCTATGTAGGGCTCTTGCAGCAACGCAACGCAAGCCTTACGCTTGGTGGCTTCGAGTAATAACTCCCTTGTGGCGATTTGGCTCCGCTGGAGGTTGGCCTGCAATATTCGGTACTGGAAGTACTCACCGGAGACAACCTCAGCAATACGACACAGCCGATCTAGCTAGAGCGTCCCACCTCTTCCTTTCTGTCGATGGATGTCGTGGGTTCGAATCCCACCGTGGGACAAAAAAAAATGTTCCAATGTGAGAGATGTGTAAATACTAGCTGTCCTGTGCCCACTTCGTTGGGCGTGTAACATATTTTTAACTTGTGATGAAATTATTTTTGTAGTTCGATTAGTTATACTGAGTGTTATTATTTAGTTCCTGACTGCCAAAAGAAGGGTTATATTTTTACCGCATACAGGGTTGTAGGTTAAGTAAATCTTGATCCTTTAAGGGGTTGAAGTTCTCATAATTTATATCTATACATATAATAAATTTGTAACTGGTCGCTGTCTGTACATGGAAGATAAATAAGAAAAAACCATTACAGCCTTATTACTAGGCTTTATGAACGGTATAGAACCCAAAATAATGATTTTCAGAATTTTTGTCTGTTTATCTTTTTGTCTGTTTGCCTGTTTGTCTGTACGTTTGTACGCGCTAATCTCAGAATCTTCTGAACGGATTTTGATGAAATTTCGTATGGTAGTAGTTTAGACTCTGGATTAACACATAGGCTTCTTTTTGTTGCGAAAAAATACCAGGAGGAATAAGTGAGAATTTCTATTATGGTCGTAGCGATAACTCATGTTAAGCAACACCGGTCATGGATACAACTAGGATGGGTAACCACAATTCCCAATATTTTTAAGATCAAAATCAATACGCCTAATACCTACTAACGTTTTTCGATTCAAGAGATTTTCGAAATCATGAAAACAAGACGACGAACATATCCTTACTTATTAACGCGAAAGTTTTATGTATGGATGTATGAATGTTCCTTATTCCTTCACGTAATTTAATGAAATTTGATATGGTATGGATATTAATGAAATTTGATATCTTAGTAGTTTTGTCTCTGGATTAACACATAGGCTACTTTTTATCACAGGAAAAAGTACAGTTCTCCCAGGATTTCTTTTTCGCGTACGAAGTCGCAGCTAACATCTGAACTATATAGAGGGCTAGATCTAAATTATAAAGAGGTAAAGCTAATATTATAAAGAGGTAAAGTTTGTTTCTTTGTGAGTTTGTGACTTACCGAGATTGTAAAGGATAATCTCTGAATCTACTTCAACCTATTTATAAAATTCATTTACCAATAGAAAGCTACATTATTTGTGAGTGTCATATGCTTATATTATTAACCCGAAAGTCTTTTCCGTGTAAGTCGATATTTGCAAAATAAATTTAAAAAAAACGAGCGAACAAAATCGTTTTTGAGAAACGATGAGAGATGAAAGATGAACTCAATAGAGTTCTAGAGAAAAGTTTTAGAGTTTGATAGTGCCGGCAAAAAATAGAAATAGCATTTGCCCGCGGCTTCACCCGCCTGAAATTGGGTTTTAAACGATATCTTTATAATAATTTAAAACTTTCATCCCTATTTTACTTTCTTAGGGGTTGAATATTGAAAAACGCTAATATATACGTAACCCATTATTTTTTGTACTCAATTCATACGAAATTTCATGAGTATATACAAGTAATAAAAAAATTCATACTAACTTTTATCGGGTATTTCACCACCCTGGTGGGTGGAATTTTGAAAAATCCTTCCTTAGTGGATATTTTCGTCAAATGAGAAATATGGCATACTTTGTTGAAATGTTAAAGCGATTAGGCTATATAATCCGGAATGCGGAAGGCCGCAGAAAATTCAGAACGCTAAAAATAGAACTCTGCGTTAATACAATAGAGCTGGAAATCGAACAATCGTGTCGAGTCAAATATCAATGTCATACTCGTATATTATGACAGTTTGACTCTCGACACTTTGATTTCAGCTTATTAGCGCAGAGTTGTTTTCAATGCTCTGAATTTTTCCCGGCCTATCGGATTCGGGATAATATACTCGCAGCCTAAGTTCGTGTTTACTAGCGTGGGCGGGTCAGTACGCATACAATCTCATAAACTACTGAAAAGATTTTCATGCAGTTTACATTTACCGACAGAGTAGTTCCTTAGGAAGGTTTAGGTCGATAATAATTAGTTAAGGTTTTGTGGAAATTTTTTGATTTATGATGATAATTTTTGGTGTTTAAAAAAAAATCAAGCCGTCTGGGAGCTTTTATCGAAAACGCTGCCTAACCTTACCCATTGGAGATAATTTATAGCAAAACAATGTATGGTGGGATTGTTTCTCTTTTTAAATTCGCGACGGCATATAATATTATGTTTATCTTTATCCAAATGATGTGCAGAAAAAGGAATAAATCTTATATTTTGAACACTTGAGATGACAAATTAACTGCCCTGTCTCTCTTGTCAACTATCCATGACTAAGATCAAAGTGGCCTACTTTAACACGTGATAATCTCGTGAACATCATCAAGACTTACGTTCACGCCTGTTCCTGGAGCTATCGGCCGAATGTAGAGTAAATATTGAAATTATTAGATCTTGGCGCTACCATAGTACTATAAAAATATATTGTGAGTGTTGAATGAATGTTATTTTATTTATTTTATTTTATTGTTTATTTATACCAAAATGTTCCTATCTGATTTCGTTTAAATTGATATTTGTAGAGTTTGACGTTGGTTTGACGTTTATGAGAGTATCATTTTTCAGTTTTAACATATCGGGACTATATTGGAACTGTATTATTGCAGGATTTAATTAGCAGAATTTATTTTTTGGTCACTTTTACTCAAGCCATGCCCTAATTTTTATTAGGGTATAAACATTTAAATGGTTTTGGTATAGATTAGCTAAATGTCGGTCGGCTGTGGGCCGCGGCCGTTCCGGACCTCGGCTTGGTGCGACACTAATTAGCTTATGATCACACAAATTTGCTCGGCATTAATCAATGTCAATGTTATATTAAAGGCCGTCAAGGGTGATGTAAATTGTGGCGTTAGAATAGCTGTTTTGTTTTCGTATAGTAGGAATATGTAATCACCATTTGGTTTTTACCTACATGTAAAAATTGTTTTAAGCTATTGCATAGCTTTTATCGCGGGCTTTGAGCGCGGCGACCTAATCAAGAAATTCCGTAACGAAAATAAACCTAACACCCCCCACTCCGACCGGCACAGCGGTGCGGCGTTGAAAGCCGTGCATCGTCTAACGTCGTTTCAGTTCGGCAGACCTCGGCACGGCGTGCGACTAGACGTATGCGTGTAGACTTACTATGCAATAGCTTTACCGCGGCAGTCCCCGAGTGCCACACGTATTTTTATTTTCTTTAAACAGTTAGATGTTTTTCAAAGTAACAATAAAGTTGGATTTATTTCAAAACATTAGTGTAAATAAAAACCTACATACTAAATTGGTTTACTTCCATCAAATACAAAAAAAAGATTTACTATGGTAAGGACACAAACGCGCAAACTTCGGAGATATCAGTAATTTTGTGCATATGGCCATACATTTCTTAGAAACTTACAGGTGTGTGACGTCACCTGTTCGTACGACTTTTGTATGGGGGGTTTTATATATAATCCGCAATTTCTTTGTTAATATTTATTTTTAGTAGGTACAGGTACTACGACTTTTGTAAACTTATATAACTCTTATATTTCAGAGCAGTATTCATTTAAATATTTTTAAAAAATCAGGAAAACACTAACTCTTCTTTTTCATCGTCCTACTTTTTACTTTAGCATTCTCTAAAATTCTCTAAAAAATTATAACTCTTCTTTTTCATCGTCCGAATTTTTACTTTAGCAGATTCTCTACCTTATTTTATAAAAAATAACTAGCATTGTTGGATTATAGCAACTTTCTTTTGCAGTATACATTTAAGTAGCCGTAGTTTGCACGTCGCTACCTATTTTGACACAAGCAGCAACATTAAAACAAACTCACTGTATAACTGATTTAATGATGAAGATAAATTAAAACTACTAGGAACGTTAAAGTCTGTGACACTTGTAGTCATTATCCATTTTATATAGCAGGTAAAAAGTATCGTGTGTAGTAAAAGTAGTCCCGCTGCGTCATCTCTTACACCGACATATACGTTTCAGGGCGCGCTTGATGCCCGCGTAGTAATGGATTACTTGCTCCTGAAAATTTCAAATCCGAATTAAATTACAGGGCCTTGCAAAAACCGCCATTGAAGGAAAATTTGTAAATGGAATGTGGGCTTATTTATTGGGTCTTCAACATCAATAATTACAGATATTTTTTTTAATAATTTTAAAGACAGAGAGACAGACGGACACTTTAAACTTATAACACCTAATAATGCCAAATGGTTTTATAAGTTTGACGTGTCCGTCTGTCTGTCTGTCTGCGTGTCTGTCCGTGGTATCGTAGCTCCCAAGTGAATAAACCGATTCTGATCTAGTTTTTTTGTTTGAAAGCAAAAACCGCTAAGAACACTCTCGATCATGTCATCGAGAGTGTTCTTAGCTGTAATTCATCATTATCAGCTCGATCACTGCTTGACAATTCGGGGGTAATTTAAATATTTAATTTTGTTTATGCTCACATGATCTACTACTTGTATCAAGACATTAAAGCTGATATGAAAAATAATTAGAAATTTCGAAAAAAAATATATACATATGGCGCGTTATCGAATGGACAATAGAGTATGAGACACACGTCAAAACACAACAAACTGTACAAGTTTGAATTTTACGACATTGGATTAAATTTTACAACATTGCCTAAAACTACCCACTAGCATTTTTTTCTAATTGAAACAGAGTTGTTTTGGTTAGGAAACCCACTGTACGACAGGTGGCTCATCAGATTTGGCGCAATTTGAACTCATTGCATTTTGTAACAATAATAACAACTGGGATAAAAACATAATATATGGGCTTTAGTATGACCCGCAATAGTTTTAATAGTCAAGTGTATACAATTGATTACATTATACTTGGTATTAACAAATATTACCGGAAAATAATCAATTCCGGCAATAATTGGTACCGGATTACGAATGTGAATGACAGTGAATGACAGGCGTTTCTTCAAACCAGCCACCCACGCTTCATTTGTTTGTAATCCTTTGCATTATTGCGGTCCAGTTGAAAAGGTTATCTTAATGTTCACAATTATTATGATGTTACTACAACAAGAATTTGCTAAATGGCTGCACATTGTAAAGCACGCATCATTATCATACGTAATATAAGTCTATACTTTATTTATATATTTTATGCGTTGCTCCTCAAATCATGAAATATAATGTTGCAAATTTTTACATGTATTTCGATTCAAAAAAGCAAATTCACGATCAACAAGGCATTTTTCTAGTCAATAATTAAAAATGCACAGATATAATTCAAGGATAAGAAAGCGAACGCTCACCTGCATCAGGTTAAAGCACATAGCCACTAGGGCCATCCCCAACATCAAATACAAGGAACAAACGATGAAAGATGTCTCTATTCGCGGCGTATACACTCGCTCGCCCGGCACGAAATCACCAAAACCAATACTGTAAAACATAAATAATTCAGATTAAAATAAGAAGCCACAACATATTATTCTTTCCTTTCTAATTATATGTACTTAAATAAAAGGTAATACAAGTAGTAAATATAGAAGTAAAAATAGAAGAACATGGTGATTAAATGCTTTTACTTTTAATATCTGCCAAATTGCACGGAATCCGAAGTGAAATCCGCATTGGATACTGCGCGGTCTAGACGAATCCACGTCGGATTTTATAATAAAATATAGGATTTTGTAATATACTAGATGTTGCCCGAGACTTCGTGCGCGCAAAAGGAAATCTTACTGAAAGCTATCGTTTTGCCGCGATAAAAAGTAACCTATGTTCTTCCCCGTGGTCTATTATATATCTGTGCTAAATGTCATCAAAATCAGTCCAGTAGTTTTGGAGCCTATTCAATGTCTATAATATTAGTATAGATTTATAAAAACTAACCTGCTCAGTGATATAAAGCAGAAGTACGCCCCATCCAGCTTATCCCATTTCTCCCACAAACCGAATATCATCGAGCCGAACATTATGTACCTAAAACAATTAACATAACTAAAGCCTAATCCTTTTAGAATATGATACAATTTTATATTTCCTTGTATGTATTCACCGTAATCCACATACTAGGAGGTTTTGCCAAGAATGCCTTATTACACGGAACATAAAATGGGGCAGAAAAGGTCGTAATGTGATGACACCACATTGAACGTTGAAATCCATTAAAATGTGGGAAATAGATGGAAGTGGTAACATAAAAGTAGGGTTGAATGTAATTAGATTTTTTTGAAGTATTTTTTGCATAAAACGAGTAGATGAATCATTTAATGGAAAGCGATAAACAGCCATGAACATGGCAATACCGGAAAAGTCCCAGTTACGTTGTTAATCTTTTAAAGAAAAAATAATAAATTTGATAATTATGATTATAACAATGAACTTAAGAATTGATAAGATACATGAAATCACTGAAAATGTCAATAAGGATAAAAAATCATATTTATAAATCACAGAAGCCGCATAAAATCCTATGCGGTTAATGTAGAAAAAAAATTGACACAGAGTTGTAGACAACAAATAGAAAATATTAGGAACCTAATATTTTCACAAAATATAACATACTATAAGTATAGTATAAGTAGTCCGTGGAGAAAAATTATAAAAAAAGCAATGATGTTATGTATTCTGAATATTAATTTAACTTACCCAACCATTATGGCGACGCAAGCGCTGATAGGGACCGTGACGGTCTGGATGTCGAACGTGACGTAATTGAACTCGCTTGAAACGTCACTCGGTGGGTACCAGTAATAGGGGATAACCACTGGAGTTCTGAAAAGAAACCTAAATAAGAAAAACTGTCTGAGAGTAAATTAGATGATTGCACGGTGCAAATTGGAATATTATAAATAAAAACAAAAAAATCTACGTCCTAAGGAAAAAATGGAGTATCATAATTTTGGAGCAGATACAGAACAAATAGAAATATTAGTATATAAGGGTCAAATCACACCGAATCGAGACGATCGCGGCGCTGCATTTCTAAGATAACTATTCAACATTAAACTTTGTTGAATAGTTATCACAAACACTACACAAGAAGTTAGACGTTTCATTTTAATGTTATAAACAAGTTCGGATGTCGGTGTGAGTTGACTGTGTAAGAATTCATGTGTTTATTAATGGACCATACAAGAACATGAATTCTTACATATAAGATAAGTAAAATCTTTAAAAATATTATGACAGCTTTTGTAATATAACAATTAATAGTATATTTTCTCTTGACATTAAATAAGATTCCTTAAACTTTTTATATTGAAATAAAATTTAATTTTCGTTCCTAAATGACAGCAATGAGAAATCTCCCATCTTGAGAGACCAATTAGACAGGCTAAATGAATATGAAAAGAAAGTTAAGATTCAAATCGACTTCGACGACTTCCATTTCCGATACAAAAGTCGATAACAAAAATAAACGATTTTAGCGAGAAATTATCCAGTCTTCACCGATTTCTCCTTAAGTTGTTTGATATTAATTTCTTGTGAAAAATAATCTTATCAAAATTGATGCTCTCTTTTAAATAGCTAGAAAATTACAAATATTTTGTTGAAAAAAATATTTTCTCCTCTATTAATTGGTGTAGCTCATGGAGCTCCCTTAGCAGTATCAAAACTATCGATTATCCGAAATAAAAAACTATCCGTTACCGAATCCGACATAGAAGTTTCAGTTAATTTCGAACATAGGTGGTTCTAATTTTTTGTATTTTTCTTTTCAAATTCTAAAAAAAAACTTTTATTCTTATTCAAAATTAATCGAAATTAGTCCTATTAGGCTAGGCCTAGTGGCCGTAGGGAGGAAAGGTATTTTTTATACCTGTAATAAAATGCTTGTGTCCTGTGTTCCGGAGTCATATCGGAGTCCTCATATCGTCTACACTCAATAGGACGGTCAGTACTCTCGGACTCACTAAACTCCCCCTGCAAAATTTTAATTCGTTTGAAACCGAGGTTACACCGGATCAGATTGTTGTGGTGAAGGCTCGCCTAAGTGAAGCTAAACTAGGAACTTTTTTTTAACTTTTTTCGAAGTTTATGCATAACAAAATTTCTAAAGAGACGTTCCTTGGTCATAAACATACTCATTCTACGCCGTTGTTATTTGATAAGCAAAAATTTGGACAGTAAAATCCCCGTATCCCCATAACCCTTTTCCGATAAAACGCTTCCCTATCGGGAATATAAGTATTTTAACATTTTTGGTCTAATACAAAGCATTTTTTAAAAAAAGCGTTAATTCCTTAGAACTAGATATGGGAACAAAAATGAGTTGGTAATAATATTATTATTTTACCTGTGGTCTAATATGGACTATTCTTCTTCTTGGGAAACCTGGGCACCCCCGGCAAAGACATATTAACGCATACAGGCATTTACACCAACTGGCTAATAACTCACCTGTAACGCATTTTTGTTAATACAAGAATTATTAATAATATTCTATCAGCATCTACTCAAGTATCTCGATTAATAAATTTCTAGTATAAAATACCACTTTATGCTTCTCGACTTGGTTCGGTACGCAAGTTCTTAAGAAATACTGCGAATTCTCAACAAAATTGTTCTACGATGTTGATACGTCGATTAATTCAAGGATTCTTTAAATAAGTAAGATTTACTATCGATAATGATAAAATATTACCAATTTTCTTTTTCAATCGTACCGATATTTTTTCAGTAAAAGGTCGGATGTTGGATTAAAAAAGGAATATGGAAGTTTTGTAAGGTCATCCCAAATATGAGTACCTATAACTTATTGAAAGACCCTGAATTTTTATAAATTATATTCGTTTTTAGACCTGGGATTCTACTTTTTTTAAAGCTCTAGAATTATTAAAATGTAAAAGCCTCTTCATTTCGCCTTTACTTATACGTACCGACATTGCTGAGGTATAACAAAAATAATGGCATCCCCAGAAGGGCATAAAATATTGTCGTAATTTTACCCCAACTGGTCCTGGGACTAAGGTGGCCATAACCTGTAATAAACAGAGAGAAACCATAATGTACCTATAATAAAAATAAATCTAAATATCTTTTGACTTGTCAAGAAGTTATTTTCAAACGGACTTTAATATAACGGAGATATTCATTTACATATTTGAAATTAAGACATTTATTACTGTTTTCCATGGTACAAAAAAGAAACATAAATATTGTCTGTATTATAATATCTAAGAGCTCCGTGGCCTAGTAGGTAGATCGTTTGATTCGCACTCGAGAGAGTGCAGGTTCGATTCCCAGGTTGTGGCGTGTAAAAATGAGGCTTTTCCAGATCTCAAGTACATTATACGGACGCTGTAACGGTGAAGGAAAACATAGTGAGGAAACTCGCACATGGTTGGCCCCAGACGTATTGACCAGTCATTCCTCTGGACTAGGCTGACTATGTTGTGAGAATGCCGTATGTGCTTGGGCAACCATACGACATTTAAAAAACCAACTGTCCCAGGCACTACAGTATTTCAAGAGTGGTTACTTCGCTCGGAGAATACTGTATAAATCATCCAATAATGTATGGTCTAAGTTTATAATATCTACTCGTACAAAAACGTACGACAGTGATTATTTAATTTATTGTGATTACAATTTACGTACAAACATTACCCTACTTGATTAAATAGTCAATTAGTCACTTTGTTTATTTTTTACGATTTCAGATTCCGCTCATTAAAAATACATTTCGCTTAAGCTTTCGCTTTGATAACTTCCTATGTATTACAATGTTCAAAAATCCTTTTACTATCATTAACAAATATCAATTTTGAATCGTGAACCAGTCGAAGCGATTTCTTTCCTAAAGATACAAGAATTTATTTGGGAATTTCCTGTGATTCGTAGATAAGTGCCAATCGTCTAATCTTATGAAATGACTCGGAAAGAAAGAATAATCATTTCGGGGGAAAATGTTTTGCTTTTAATAAATATATTTTGAGGATTTCGCTAGTCTTTTTCTGTCTCGTAAGTCGTGTCAATGAGTTCGGCTTGTTTGATAGTCGTCGCAATTTCATTGTGAGTACCTTCAAGAAGCCACCACAATATATAATCCAAGAACAAATGTTTTCATTGATATTGATAAAAATATTGCATTCCACCTATTTTACCTATAATCGCTAGCTTTATTTATTTTAAAAATAATCTTTACTTATGAATTCTTTGAAAACGTAATTCCAATTATTAATATCTGTTACATCTAATTTGAGATCATAAATCAACAGAAAATTAACCCGCTGTTAGTGTGGTGGGGAGGACCACAGACCTTATTCATTTGCGTGTATTTTTTGGAACCATTAAATACGTTGTTGCTTTGAGTAGCTGGAGTAAAAGAGCTGTGGGACGGTATAATGACGGGATCAGCAGCAGCAGCCTGCCTGAGTAAAATATGCCTTTGTAAACAGAAGGTCCATTCTGCTTTTTTAATCCAATAATAATGCAGCTTCGATACAGTCCGGATCCTATCAGACAGCAAAATGGTTACTACTACTAAACATCAAACAAACGTCAAACGATAAATTTCACCGCGATACAATTATTAATGTATCGAAGCTTGATTGTAGATTTAGCGAATCACTAATCCATAGAAAACGGTATTCTCTTATATTTATAAACTTGACTCCAATTTGCCTCGAACCAAACCGTCAACCGGATTTTTATTTAACCGGATTTACCTATAGTTGTGATAACAGTTAGGGAGTACAAGAACGAGGAAGAGAAGCTCCACTGTCGTGAGTTCCGGCCTCCGTCCCAGCCGCGACGCACTGCCTGCACTATCTTACGCTGGTACAGCTGCAGCTCGAAACTTATTCTAGAAAAAAATACCTATTATAATAAATTAAATATCTTCTATCTTCTATATATTTAAAAGGCAAAGCTGATTGACTGATGTATCAACGCACAGGCTTAAAATTAAAATTAATGAATTAGTCCTTAAGGCTACAAATTTGAAATTTTGCACACGTATTTCTCATATGACGTAGGTATCTACTAAGGAAGGATTTTTCAAAATTCAACCCCCAAGGAGGAAAAATAAATAAATAAATGTTTGTATAAAACTTTTTATTCCCTGGACATATTTGCATGATATTTCGTATGAATTGAGTACGAAAAAAAAATGATTTAAGTATTTTAGCGTTTTCTAAAATTCAGCACCTAGGAGAGTAAAATAGGGGATGAAAGTTTAAGATATCGTTTAAAAACCAATGTCGCG
Source organism: Phengaris alcon alcon (assembly GCA_037179445.1). Taxonomy (NCBI): domain Eukaryota; kingdom Metazoa; phylum Arthropoda; class Insecta; order Lepidoptera; family Lycaenidae; genus Phengaris; species Phengaris alcon. The sequence goes on along the minus strand of JAYRCH010000085.1, from coordinate 1,714,931 downwards.
CGGGCGAAGCCGCGGGCTAGTGCTAGTCTATAATTTAATAATAACATCATCTGGAAACTTTCCGGCAGGAAAAATAACAGCGCCGTAAATAGGACTTTGCGCTAATACAATAATTTTAATATAAAAGCCTTTAGACCGTAAACTTTTTACATCGTTTCTAAATTGTTGAAAAGTAACTCGTTATTGTTAACATAAATTGAAAACTAACACAACGCTCATCACTTAAAAGAGCACCGTCTTACCCTTCTAATTAGGAAAATTATTCTATAATTACTGGAAAAAGAAAAACTAACAACGGAAAAGCCAACCTTTCTTTGAGGGCGGTCTCATTAAACAAATTCAAAGTTAAAGTAACATTCTGCCACAAGTACTGCGCGGTTCTGTCCCTCTCCTTCGCCACATTGTTGACTCGTTCTATCTCACTCGCACCCTCTATCCCTTGAAACATGAAGGCACCTGAAAATATAAATTTGATAACTTTTAAATTTAAGTATAGCAAGCCTAACTAATGTAAGCTCGCGAGACAGGAGAAAGGTGGATTAGAATAATTATAGCTGCATCGACTGGGTCTTCTAATGAAATACTTATGACGGCTTCATACTTTATTGAGACACCCTCGTTATGTGGCGGTAGGCAGACGACTGGCTCTCGCAGGAGTGTCGTCTGTCCTCGTACATACATAATACATAGACATACATATTGTTGCAACCGAATGAGCTTTGATACTGCGAAATACACATAGGTGTATACGAAATATAAAACGGTGTGAACCTGTCCGTCTGTCATTAATAATACACACTACAGAATTATGATAGCTCGTAGCTTCCGTTCGTTTCGATAGGAACTCCACTACAGTCAGGAGCTATTATAGCCTGAGATCCGAGGCCCGCCTGACTATCCTCATATTCTTACTAATAAAATGTATATTATATTATTAGTGTGTACAATAAACCTATGCATACCAGATAGTTTGTACCGCGGGCAATTTTTTTTAAGTACAAGTCGCTGAAGCTGCGGAAAATTGTAAGTAAGTAAGAATATGAGAGGTTTATTTGACTGCAGGCAAAGCAATAGGCATTTTAAACAAATCGTGCAAACATTGATGTGGATATGCTGTGATATGCTCCTGGATATAACATTCGAGCTTGGGCTTAGTTGCTATTTGTACAGAACATAAATAAGTATTTCCCAAGATACAAACTCTTAATTACCTTTTATTTGACAACTACAAAAAAAGGACTGAAATATCATTATTTTAATACATTTTAGTCAAGACGCATTCGATAATATCGACGGCGAAGTTCGGAAACGAGCTTTGCCAGGGAATTCAATGTGTGACGTTGTTGGTTTTGTATTTCCTCCATAAATTTGTGTTATTTCGGTTCTTAATGTGTAATATTGATAGGATATTAACCATTAAATATTCGTTAACATGCACAAGTGTGGGCAAGTGATACAAATTTAAAAAACGTGCTATTTCTTGTTCCCTCCAAAACTCCCTAGCAACTTTCAGTAAAGCTTCTACCACTTTACTGAATCGACTGACTTGACTCATTGACTACACTGAATATTTATTTGGCCTTTGGCTAAACTTTGGACTTGACGATTTAGAAATACAGTGTTGAAAATTGAAACGGAAATTAAATTTTCCCGCCTTTTTAACTTGGCACTGGCGAATAGTTATAAGCCGACGCCATTTATTTAAATAAAAAATAAAAAAAAGTTCGAAAACAAATTGTATGTAGCGATGAGTTATGTCAAATCCCATAAATTTTTTTCGAACTTCGCCGTCGAAATAATCGAAAGCATCTAGACTAAAGGCCGTTGTTATTTTTGGCTAGCCGTCATATTATATTACTAAATGCCATGGCAATTAATAATATTGTACCTACCAATAATAGTATAAGCCACAACGAGCATTATGACCCCAACATTACTGAAGAGGAACGCGAGAAAGCTCCTCAGGAAGTTCCTCACGCGGGAGGCGAACCGGCGCCGGCGTCGCGCCATCCGTCATTCCGGCCACGCGTGTGACGCCATCAGGCCGCTAGCTCATACACGTCTGAGGACAAGAGACATTTGAGCCGTCGTAGGATAACTGGCACATGTAAAAAATCAAAATTTATTATTTACTAGCTGCTACCCGCGGCTCCGCCCGCGTAAATATAGTGTCGGTTACTCCACGGGAAAACTGTCGCGGTAAGAAGTAGCATATGTTTTAATCCAGCGCCTAAACTACCATACCAAATTTCTTCGAAATCCGTTCAGTGCCTAGTTTTTGCGTGAAAGAGTAACAAACATCCATCTATCCTCACAAAGGACAAAAAATAAAATTATAAGAACTTTTAATAGGTTCTTTATAAAGTTATCTTATTACAGTTAATCGATATGCACAAAATTTAAACGTGTTCAGTATGGATTTTCTGTCGGCGTGGTATGGTAATGAGGAATGGCCGCAAATCGCAATTTGTCTACAAAGTACATATCGCAGCGGAGTGCCAAAGTGTAATAAAAACAAAAATTCCACATCAATACTTTGACAAAACAAAACAGTAAAGTCTTAACACGATCAATATGTGCCGGGAGGAGGAGACTTGATACACTCAATTGTAGAGCCTGTATGTACAATAACTAGTTTTACAGTGGCTTTGTCAATATTTACGATACCAGATAACTTTTTAAAGTGTGTAGCACCGTCAAATCTGGCACTTTTTTTCAATGGTAGACGATAAATGATTTTATACGATATTTTTGAAATCAACTTTTATTTTGCAAAGTCGAATTTCGACCACTAGCCGACCTCTAGTCCTACTACTATTATAAATGTGAAAGTTTAAAAGAAAGTTAAAAAACTACTGAACGGATATCGATGAAATTTGGTATGGCAGTAGTTTAAACTCTGAATTAAAACATGGGCTACTTCTTATTCCGAAAAAGTACAGTGTTCCCGTTGGATACTATATTTACGCGAACGGAGCCGCTGGCAAAAGCCAGTAAGGAATAAATTAACGTTAGCTATATAATATCAACTAATGTGTAGTAGGTAATTGTGTAGGGGGCCTCGGGGATGTCCTGTCTGTCGGTGGTCTGCTTTAAAACAGTTCTTAAAACAATATTGCAGTATGATTCAAGTACAGCTCTTGGAAAATCCTTATCACTTCCAGCGGTTTTTAGTAATATAAAAAAATCAGTAGCTGTCACTTCTAGTCATTCGCGAGGGGGGGAGTGATTATACTTTAAACGAGACAATATTGTATATATAACCGGTTTCTCGAAAACTGGTGCAAGTATTACCATGAAATTTAGTTTACTGGGTGTTTTGAGGGAGAAAAATCGATTTAGCTAGGTCTATCCCTGGCCTATTGGCCTCCGGAGCTCCGTGGCCTAGTGGGTAGACCGTTTGATTCGCACTCGAGAGAGTGCAAGTTCGATTCCCAGGTTGTGGCGTATACAAATGAGACTTATTCAGATCTCAAGTACATTATACGGACACTCTTAACGGTGAAGGAAAACATAAGCTATATATTTATTTTTATTTTTTATTGAACAATACATGATAAAACTTTTGATACAGCTTTTTGTGTACCATAAACCTACGAAGGTTTGAGCGGTACAGCAAAAATTCACCGCGCGCAATATTTATTTTATTTATTTATTTATTTATTTTTTATTTATTTTTTTTTTTTTTCTTTCACAAAGGTTTACATGTTCACACTTTATTAAATTAGCACACACTTAGTCCAGGTCCATATTCAACCTTTGTGAGAGACTGGAGTCCGTACTAGATTAGAATTTGTGTTACAGATCACCAGGCCCTCACACATACATTAGTGATAATTTATCATAGACGACGTAAGACGTGTAGTACCATTCATATTATTTTAAAGGAAAGAAAAACATAAGTTATAACTACAGAACTAAAAAATAATTAAAGAGAAAAAAGAAAAATATATATAAACTCACTACATGTGCGCACACACATACACACGTGCATATATGCACGCACATACACATACATAAATATTAAACATATACCCAAAGATACATAAAATATATAATGTAGGATGTGGTGTGTGAATGCAACGTGGGTGCGTGTAAGTGTTTGTGTGCGTGTGCGTGTGTACTTTTATTTATGTTGTGTATTAGTTAGTAATTGTATGTATATACATACATTTTCTAGACAACATATATTTCAATCAGGCTTTCAGTATCCTCATAGGTTTGTCCCAACAGCCACACGGTAATTGTATTTCTACATTTGGTCTTATTTAAGGGGTATATATGCAGAATTTTATTAATTTTATTATATAAGTAAGGGCCCAAAAAGATGAAGAATCTATATTTATAGATTATAGAAACTGGTTTTAGGGAAAAGTGTCACATTACATACATTAAGATTTCTTCTTTTAGATAACAGCTCAGTTTGATACTTAAGGCAGGTGTGTTGTTTTAGTATGATAGATTGAAGGAAAAGTTGGCGAACCGTTAGCACCTCACAGTACTCATATAACTGCTTTGTCGGGTAGAGGTATGGTTTAAAAGTACAGATCTTTAAAATTGTTCGTTGCGCCACTTCTAACTTCTTAAGATTAGATTTATATGCACCACCCCAAACCGATATACAGTACATGATCAGCGATTGACACAGCGCGTAGTATATTCGTTTTAGTATGTCCGGATCAACTACGCTACGCAATGTTTTAAATATAGGGAATAATTTTCTCACTCTTAAAGTGGTTAAATCTATATGATCTTTAAAGTTTAGACCACTATCCAACAATACTCCCAAATATTTAATAACCTTTATTTTTCCAAGAGTATGGCAAGTACAACTAAAACGATCCACTTTCTCATCATCACATGTATGAATTTTAATTTTCAAGTTATTATCAATAGAAGGTTCTCGGATAGAAAATGCTTTATACTTAGTTTTTTCTGCATTTAAAGTTAAGCTATTTTCTTGTAGCCAGATTTGCACACTGTTTATACCTTGTTGAGCCATTGAATATACCTGTGGCCATGTTTTAGCAGCAAATACGAGAGCAGTGTCATCGGCATAAGATATTATCTTCCCGGCACCATGGTTCTTAGATAGGAGATCATTTAAGTAAACCAGGAACAGTGTTGGACCCATTATACTACTCTGGGGAACACCGTAGCATACGGGGAGTTCATTACTTCTATAATCACCCACCCTCACCGACTGAGTACGCCCCGTCAAATAATCCTTCAACAATTTAAGCTGAGTTCCTCTTATGCCATACGATTCCAGCCTATCTGTCAGCTTGGATATGGAAACAGTATCAAAAGCGCGGGATAAGTCTATAAATATTGCTAGGCATTTGTAATTTTTGTCTAAATTAGTGGCTATATAATCGTTGACACTGTGCACGGCATCATTTGTTGAGCGTCCGCGTCGAAAACCAAATTGTGAGTCGGATAACAGGTTGTTTTGTTCAAGATAATTAATTAATCTATTATTTATAATTCTTTCTAGTATTTTTGACATCGCTGGGAGGATAGAAATCGGCCTATAGTTTTGCACTTGATCTCGTTTGCCTGACTTATATATTGGGCATATCTCTGACCTCTTTAAATCACTAGGGAATACTCCGTAGTCGATGCATAGGTTGTAAATATGTGTAAGTGGTGGTGTAAGAATTTCTACATTGTCTTTTAGAAGTTTGTTTGATATTGAATCAATACCTACGGCACAGTTTGTTTTAAGAGCTTTAATAAGTCTTTTAACTTCCTGTGTGTCAGTGCTCACTAGCACAAAGGAGTTTGTGTTAACGTTATGATCAATAGTCTTTGAAATATTTTTTAATCCAGACCTTTGAAAACTTTCAGCTAAATTCTTTCCCACGTTAATAAAATACTCGTTGATACTGTCAACCGATTGCTTAGGGTCATTTGAAATCGTTAAAAGCTCCTTGGGAATATTTTTTTCTTTAGTCATGTTTGTTATGTTTTTTATAGTCTCCCAGAGCTTCTTGTTATTATTTCTTGCATTATCAATAAGCATTTTTTCATGATTATTTTTAAGTTTTTTTTAAATATTGCAACAGTAGTTTCGATAGCGATTGTAAATAATTTTTAATGTTTCATTATTCGGGTCTTTTTTTGTTTTAAGGTGTAGGTTATCTCTGTTTTTAATGCATCGTAGGAAACCTGGTGTAATCCAGGGTTTTAAAATTCTTTTTCTTGTTGGCAATTCTATATTTTTACTATTTTTGCTAATAATATGTTTGATTTCTTCAATCAAATATGTTAAGGCAGTGTTAGGATTTTGACTTTGAAAAATTGGTTCAAAATTAATACCCTTAATGTCACTCTTTACCCTATGTCAACTTTATTTATTTTTTCGACAACAATATTCTGCCTGGGGGGCTTGTTAATAGACAAGAGGACTGTACTGTGATCAGTAATTGTTGTATGCATAATATAGGTAGTCGAAGGTATTTTAGATTTTAAAAGAACATGATCAAGACACGTTTCACTATCAATTCTGGTGATCAAGTGATGGGTCGAGAGTAATCCATGATACGCCATCATATTCAGATGTATATCTGCGAACGGCGACAAACAACCGGGACTAATATCAATGTTTATGTCTCCAATCAGTACAATATTTTTAAAGGAAGATAGCGAGGTGAGTATTTTGTTCAAAGAGTGTATAAAAGGATCAATATTAGTATACGATGGTGATCGGTATATAACAATAATCGCCGTCTCATTTGATGCCATTTTAATTACCAAACAATTGCAATCATGAGCTAATGGCTCTTCAATTTCAAAGGTTAGTGTATCCTTGATGTATACTACTACTCCATCATTTTGCTTACTATTATCTTGTGTATAGTAGTGTTTATATCCTATAACGGGAGGAACGCTAGCTGATTGTAGCCAGCATTCCGTGAGTGTCAAGATGTCACAGTCAAAGTCCAGTCTGTTCAATAAAACCTCAAAATTACCGAAATTACTGTTTATACTGCGTATATTCTGGCTGAGAACGGTTAGACAATTAGTGCCCGAAGATATTGCACTTTTACAATCTTCAACAAGAATATACTTCGACTTTGCTATGCAATATGTATCTACGTCGGTCATAAGATCATGTAACTCAAACACCGTTAATAATATTAAATATCATTGCGCATAAAAACTGGACACATTTATTTGGCAGATACTTGTCAAAATAATAGTAAAATATATTCTTACCAATATGTAAAGCATCTCCGAGCAGGCGTCTCATCGGACAACCGGAAATATTTTTCACACACAAATTAAAGCTGCTGTTGGGTATATATTCTGATTCCTGATTTCTATATTTTCGTGATAAATAAAAATAATATATTATATATGTGTCATACTTGTGATAGTTAAATAGGTGTATTTTGATTGTGTATAAGTGTAGTTGCATTAGTACATAACATAGGTTTATAAACATTATATTGTTAGTTACATTTGTATTCAGTAAGTTATAATAAAAATTAAATGTGGGTATATTGGCCAAACCGTAGGGTATTTGTATTACAAACAAGTTAAGGCCAGTATTATACTGAGTTATAACATATGTTAATATAAAAGTTAATATTGCGATTTTAAGTGAATAATTATTATGATGAGTTCTATAGATGAGTCACATCTTCTTTAATGCCATTAGATCTTCGTCTTTTTTTATCTCGATGCGCGAAGCTCCATCAGATTTTCTTAAAAAGATGCGCCCTTTGTTATACCAGCAGTAATTATATCCCAGATCCTTGCTTGCCTCGCGGGCCATTGCAAATAGTTTTCGGTCTTTATTGGTCAAACTTTCTGATATAAATATAGGCTTTATATCACCTGGCAATCCAATCGACGAAGTAGAAAGTTTATTTTTTGTATTTAATTTGTTGTAATCTTTCACGGCGTTTAGTATTTTATTTTTAGTTAGGACTGATGTAAATTCGGTTATAAGAGTAGAAGAGCCCTTTTTATTTATGATCCTATATATATCTTTGATTTCTATAGGTTGTACATTTACCTTTATAGGATCACATATTCTTCGAAAAATGTTTAACAGGTCTTGTTGTGTCTCCTGCCTTATGTCCTGCAAAACAGGTAAGTTACGAACCTCGATGACTGTGAACTTAGTCCTTTTTTGTATATCATCTATCTTGTTTTCTAATTCTGCTATATATCTAATGTTGTCTTTACGTTCTTGTTCTAGGTCTCTGAGTTTATCATTTAATAGTTCATATTGTTTAGAGATGAATCGCATACTTTTTTCCATTTCGATGTTCATTGTCTGTATATTAGAGTTTTCTTGCTTGAGTTCAGCAATTTCTGAGCATAGTTTTTTTAGTGTTACATCTTGTTCTGTCTTCCATTCATGCAACATGGAAAACAGTTCTTCCTTAAGGGTACTTTCTGCTTTTTGTTGAGGTTCAATTCGTGGCTTTCTCTGTCTCTTCGCTATATAAGTAGTGCAATTTTCAGGATCAATTTTGGTAATATCATTTTCGGATAAAACCTGATGTATTTTAATTCCTGGAGGTGTCCTTGATGTAGACATATTAGTTATTTGGAGTTTAAGTCTTGAGTCCGTAGTTTATGTATCCAAAAGTAACCAGCGTAAGGTTGGCTTTATTCACGCGTTCACAAAGTGTTATCGGGGATCAAGTTAGGCCGGACACTCGAACAATAGACCGTCAGAAACGATGAAAAAGGATACTTTGAAATGTATACTTGTCGCTATCTATTTGTCTCGTTTTCGCACAGTTTAACACAATATTATTTTAACGTGAGCACAGCGGGCACGTCTGTACGCGTCCGTGGTCTGGGAGCGAGAGATATACAATTATACAATTTACTATACTTAAATTATTGTCTTATAAGTTATCATTAAACAGTGTTTTATATACATAGAATAAAATCGTAACTGGTCGCTGTCTGTACATGGAAGATATATAAGAGAAACTATTACAAGGGGGGCTTTATGAATGACGTAGAACCCAAAACAATGATTTTTAGAATTTTAGTCTGTATGTCCGTTTGTCTGTACGTTTGTACGCCCTAATCTCAGAATCCACTGAACGGATTATGATGAAATTTGGTATGGTAGTAGTTTCGACTCTGGTTTAACACATAGGTTACTTTTTATTTTTGAAGTAATCATCAACACCACCACCTTCATTACACTATACACCATCACATTATGATGATAATAGGTACTTCTCATAGTCTTTTACAGCGACACGGATATCTTTGAACATTACTCTGCCGTTTGTTGAAGCATTTTCAAAATTATTTTGTTGTTGTAAAGAATATAATTCGAAATTGGTCCCTTAGTCACCAAGGTGGAGACCTGATGATGGCATCCATGAAGAGTAGAGAGAACTCCACAAAATTATAAGGACATTTATAGTGATTTCGACTTTTATAGTAAGTAAAATTTTGTGCCAATGTGTACCCTAGATCCAAAAGCACTGAACAGAACTCCTCAGTCTTTAAAGATACACGTTTAGGAATTTCGGCATTGTTTAAAGAACTGCAAGCATAATCCATGCTATATACCCCTAATTGACCAAAAGTGGAAGGTTCCTTAGATCTTAGATACGAATTACGACGACTATAGATATACATATTTTTACGCGCACTTATAAAGTTTGCATACATTTTTTTATGTAATAAACGTAAAATATTATACATCTAGATACTCATATACATCCTATTCATTGGAGCCTTTTCAATAAGCCCAAAACACGATACGTCTGCTGTACGTCAGTGAAGAGTTGGGATTTCTGCAGATTCCAAGTAATGCTGCATCATCAGGTGCAAATGATCACTATTTATCTATGTCCACTATTGATCTATTCATTGAGATCACTAAATGTTCCTTATTACATTTATTCTACTATTCGTATTGTAATAATTAGGTTTATGATAACATTTTAATAGTTATTGTTGATGTAACAGTTAGAATATAATGTTTTAAAACTATTTTGTTCAAAAGTTTTGAAGGTTTGAAGGCTTAAGTTTTTAATAACTTTTTGCTAATTAACTTGGTTTAATGTCATTAATATACTTTTACGTCATTTTTTCATTGTTTTAAAATAACTTAAACATTATAATGATTATATTGAAACAATTTGATTTGTTAAGTTCTAGTAAATTTTAATTTTATTTAAGTCTAAGACAGTATTTTAATTATTTTATTAAATTACACGGCAACTTTTACCGTGTTCCTTAAAAAACATGATTAATACAATTATTATATTATTCACTTAAGATGGTTTTATTCCACATTTAGTACATTTGAAGCATATTTTTTATATTCAAAAGCAGCTTATTTGCTTATACCTGCTCTGGTATTAAGTTTATTATGTTACTACCTACAACATTTAATGGTCCTTAAAAATACGCTTCCAATATTTATAATATTGGATTATGTATATATTATGTATAATATGTATATATTATTAAATTAAATTCAAAATTTAATTAATTTAATTTAATTTAATTTAATTTAATTTAATTTAATTTAATTTAATTTAATTTAATTTAATTTAATTTAATTCGCTTCTAAATTCAAAATTTAATGTTTGGTATTTGGATGATGGGACCCTTGGAAGCGATGCACCCACTGTACTATCAGACTTCCGCACTCTGATCCGCGAGTTCCAAAAAATAGGTCTGCAGCTGAACCTAGGTAAGTGCGAACTTTTTGTGCCAGACAGTTGTGGGGATAGAAACGCGATTATATCCAGCTTTAAAGAAATAGCTCCACAACTGTCTGTCATTGACAAGGATTCGCTCTTCCTTTTGGGCTCACCTATTTTAGACGAATCTCTCCCGGACTTCTTAGATAACAAATTACAAAATTTTAATGAAACTTTAGACCGCCTCCTCCAAATTAACTGTCACATGGCCTTTACCCTAATCCGTTTTTGCATTTTCGTACCTAAATTGACATATGTCTTACGGTGTTGTCAACTGTGGAAGTTCCCTCAACTTCTCAAACAGTTGGATGATACCATAAGACAAACGCTCTCCACTATTTTGAATACAAATTTCGATGACCGCGCATGGACTCAGGCAACGCTTCCAGTTAGGTTCGGTGGCCTGGGTGTTCGAAAGCCCTCTGACATATCGCTTCCGGCCTTCTTGTCCTCAGTCCACGCGAACCATAGTCTTATCTCCAAAATACTACATCACCCATCCTACTCCAATACAGTTACCTTTCTGGACGAGGCCAAGGACGCCTGGAGCGTAACTAGTGCTTGTAGCGAATTGCCTGACAATACTTTTTCCCAAAGGCTCTGGGACGAGCCACTCTGCAGACTGGTACGGAATAATCTTCTTAATACGTCCTCCAGTCCTGTGGAGCACGCTCGCCTCTTAGCTGCGGAGAAGTGGGAGTCGGGCCTTTGGCTACAAGCTTTACCGTCACCCAATACGGGCACATTGCTGGATCGAACAGCTTTCCGGTTAGCCACTTCCCTGCGTCTTGGCACCCCCCACGTCGTCCCCTATCGCTGTGTTTGTGGTGCAAATGTGGACAGCCTCGGACACCACGGGCTGTCCTGTCAACGAAGCGCCGGCCGCATCTCCCGACATCACTGAACTGAACGAACGAGCCTGAACGATCTCATCCGCCGGGCTCTTGTCACCGCCGGAGTGCCAGCTGTGCTGGAACCCTCTGGTTTGGCGCGCGACGATGGCAAGAGACCAGACGGTATGACCCTGGTCCCTTGGAGAGTGGGACGGGCTCTTGTATGGGACGCTACTTGCGTCGATACACTTGCTCCATCCCATGTCCAAGGCACCTCGAGTTCTGCAGGTGCGGCCGCCAATCAGGCGGAAAACCTCAAGCGGCGCAAATATGAGAACCTTAGTGGGGATCTCATATTTGAACCGTTTGGGGTTGAAACCTTAGGTACATGGGGTCTGGGTGCGCACAAACTTTTCGGAGAAATCTCCAAAAAACTCATTGAGGCCACCCGAGACCCCAGAGCCGGCACCTACCTGGCCCAGAGAATAAGTATCGCAATCCAGCGAGGAAACTCTTTGAGCCTTCTAGGTACTCTGCCTGGTGGGGACGACCTGGGAGATTTCTTTGTTTTGTAGCATTTTAAGTTTTGTAGTAGTTATTTTTTTTTAGTACTTACCTACTTTTATGGTACAATTGATTTTGTTATCATAACTAGTTTTCAATTCTTCTTTTTTAATATGTATATATTAGATATAGAACAATAAAGTTTTGGGCAAAAAGGTATTCTTTTTCTTTGATTAGCTCTCCTGTAAAAAAGGGTACAGTAATCATCATCATTATCATCACCACCATCTTCTTACGATACACCAACATATTATTATGGTGACATAGGTACTCCTCATAGTACACCGATATCAATGTATTTGAAATTTTGCTATAGCCAAAATTATATTCATGATCATCATCATCACTATAATATTATATTTAATGCTGACTGCTACATTTTTTCCGCCTACTACTACAATAGATAACAATAATTATATACCTATATAATAACTAACATAGAGTATAATAATTATCATCACTGGTGATTGTATATTTAGTCCACAGATCGGTACCTAATGCTTATTTGGGAAATTACCGCTGCCTCTCAGAAAACCGGCATAAAAAAACGCTTGAGTTTGTTTTGCCGAGAGACTGAGGATACCGGAGGCTTTGTTGTGTCTTAATAATATGTGTTAATAATAATAAATATATAACTAAAAAAGAAAAAAATATTATTTGAAACAAAAAATTTAAACCGACTTCAAAAGTAAAAATGCACAAAAAAGTATGAAATCAAACTTCTTCCAAATAATTCCTCTTTTAAAATCGGCTAAAATTTTAACTATTTCTCTACTCATTCTTCATGTATTTGAAGTCGGTATCTATCATTTAAGGAACTTAGAATGGGTATAGTAGCCTTACTAGACCTATACATTTTCAGTTTAAAAAAATGATCACAAATAATGTGGTATTTTCAGAAGCTATTTAGATGGATTCAATATTTACCTAATCCTTATCTAGGAGATATATTTCAATTAATATGTACGTGTGATCATTTATTATAAGTATATATTTATATTTTGTGCTATTACTATATTGCATTAGGTATTATTACAAGTAGTATATTGCACAAGGTAAAGATTTTTTTTGCCACGAACACTGTTCCACGCGGGCGAAGCTATATGTATATTACTTTAGTCTTGCAACAATATATTATAAATAATTTCGACTCTATTATGTCAGTCTACTTGGCAGTTTGGTATGCGTATGTTTAATTTTTGAAAATTTTCGAATATTCGAAATGTGGTGGGTTCGACTCCCGGTTTTTATGATTCATCAATTTTTGTGATTCATTTAATTTTTTTTTTCATTTATCAGAACTCCGAGCAAAGCTCACATCGACTATGTCAAAAAAATAAGAACCTCGATATTTTCTTTAGATATTATTTAAAATTTCAATTAATTTACAAAAAACCAATTGAAATTAGTATTAGGTTATTAGTCATGTTTGGGTTCTCTTTTGAGGAACATTTCTCTGCATATTAAATAGATTTTTGGACTGTATCGACAATTTAATTTTTGTAAGCATAAATGCAAATACCATTTTACATAACAATAATAATTAACAGATAAACAAAATTAAAAAATTTAAGTAGCCCCCGAATTATCAAGTAGTGAGCGAGCTGACGATGCTGAGTTATAGCTAAGAACACTCTCGATCCTATCAGCTTTCAAACAAAAAAAACTAGGTCAAAATCGGAAAAACCCATTTGGGAGACGCACACGCACAGATAGACAGATACGTCAAACTTATAACACCCCTCTGTTTTCGTCAGGGGTTGAAAAGATAAAGATAGATATAGCTAAATACACAATAAGCCACGCCAAGTACACAATAAGCCAAGTAGCTAAATAGGTACAGTAAATGAATAAATTTCAAAAGTAGGTTCAACTACTTAATATTAAAGCATCATAGTTACAAAATGAACGCTTAAAAAATTAAATCCACACTTAAGTTCTTAATTTAAATTAGTTTTTGTTTTATGCAAAATTACTTCCAAGTTACCGGGCGTTTCTGCTAAGAGCAAGTAATGAGAGTCGCAAGTGGTTAAAGTTTTTTCCGACCTTAATTTTTCAGTCATGTTCATTCTGGCTTAATTGCTCTTATCATAAAACAAGGCCAAGGTATACAGGGTCAGCATGTGGAGGCCGAGAGTCAAGGACTCGGCTAGAGAAAATTGAAAAGCAACTGTTAGAAATATGTTTCTAAAAAAATCTAAAGTACTATCAGTACTACTAATCTAATTCATAAGCAGGTCATAATATTTTCGTATTATAATAAGTACCTGGGTAACCGAGCTCTGCTCGTAGCTCTAGTAGATTAAAAAAAATTAATGACAAAAATATTTTACCGGGGCTTGAACCCCACCACATTTCCAATTTACGAACAACGCCAAAATTAACCAAACTGCCAATCGGACTAACATTATAGAGTCGAAATTATTGATATATTGTTGCACGACGACAGAAAAAACATATTATATAACTTTTTAAAAAATCCAGGGATAAAACCTAGCTAGACCGATTTTTCTCCCCCAAAACTCCCTGCATACTAAATGTCATGTAAAAACTTGCACCCGTTGCCGAGATTACGATTATATAAGATTGTCTCGTTTAAGGTATAAGATTATTATGATATCAAACTGACATGTTATTGACAATTGTATTGTGACTCCATACCTACAAATAAATTACATGAACACTACCTGCTTATGAATTACATTCCTTGATAATACATTTGAATAGAGACTTTTATTTTCAAAATTTTAATCTTGAACTATCGCCTTAGCTTATAGATATTTATGTTTAACTCGGAATTGGAGTACATAATAATTATGGAACCAGTTTACTATAAATTGCAAGCTGAAATCTTGTCCTATATTTCTCCTATTGTACCCCAACAGGAGACTGCCGGGCTGGCTGGTCAGAAGCGGGACTAAGTCAATATACAAATTTTTGAAAAGTAAATTTTTGATCAAAAATGTGTAAAAAATTTGTTATAGTGTTAGAGTTTAATGTTTAGTTGGGGCTTTATCCTTGCCATTCCAATGTAAAAATAAATTGGAAAACAGTTAAAAAATGTGTTTGAGGCACCTTGAAATTTTAAAAGGGTATTTTTTATTATAAAAAATAATATTGTAAAAATACAGATCATTTTAGTGGGACTTGCCACCTGCCAGGTGACCTAGATAATTTAGTCATATCTATGCAATAATATGTTGACTATCAATTCATGATTTTCTGACATCTATCGGTCATTTTAAGAACTGCGATCTTCATATGACGTATATGCGACATCTATGTAGGCAACGAAGGACTACGCGGTTTTGATAATAATCTTAATAAAGTTGACATGAAGTTTGACCGTTCTTATAAAGATTTGCCAATAAAAATAGAAGACTTCCATCTGTTGTATAATTATACAATAATAAGTGCAATAAAGTCTAATTTACTATTTACTAGTGGGAATTACCATTTATTATTATATTATATATAATATAATAATATATTATTATATTATTATTTACCAGGAGATCTAAAAAGCATGATTTAAGCGAGTTAGTAGCGCTTTAAAGTTTAAACACGCTCTACTAGAAGGACGAAGTCACATGACTCACAAAATAAAATAGCCAATGCGCCTTCGCGTTTAAATTTCTGAGTAGATAATGAAAAAAATGTGAATTTGTGCTGAAAACGATTCAAATAAAAATGATTTTTAACGATTCAAATAAAACTACATCACCAAATTCTTAATGCCAATGGACTATTGCAAGTGTTTCATTTTTCCTTTGCGATGGAAATGCTTCAGCTACAACTTTACCTTTAGACTAATAGGACTGCATATTGTTATGTAAAAACAAATTGGTATATAATAAACGCGAATTATAAACAGGGAAATAACATAAATTAATTATAAAATCAATGGATCGTAAAACTAATATAAAGCTTATTACTGGTTTACGAAACAGTAAATCAATTCCCATTAGAACTGATGAAATTCAAATAACTAATAAACATTAATGTTATAAATCACTATAATCAAATTGGAATATTTGATGTTATAAATGAGAAGTAAACAAAACTAAAGTTATTATGACTGTGGCAAGAAAAAACTGCAGATTTTATGCAAAACGCGTATTCTGGATTTGGTATGTTCCTAAGGTATCTACTTCTACTACCTACTACCTCTGGAGTTGGTATGTTGCTACTTGTTTCAATTTTTGTTAGGGTTATAAAATATATCCTTGTACCTGTGATAACTATAAAATTATATAGCTGTGATGACTTTAAAATTACAATGAAACTTTTTACGATAAACAGTAACTGATTCTAAAGCTCTGCATACATTGAGTGAATTTAAAAATAGTCTGAAATACCTAGCATACTAAATAGTCGAGGTACAAGGCAAGTATTCCAATTTAGTGGATAATTCTAATTAGAAAAGACATAAAAACAATACCTACGAGTACACTTCGAGTTACATGTCACTTTGAATCGTTTTAGTAGAGATTCGCATGCTCTTAGTTGGAGCGAAAATCTAAAAAATCTAGCCAAGAGCATGAGACATGTTTAAAGTGGGTTCCGTAGCTATTAACGCGTATAGGTATTCTTTAATTTACTTTAAAAAGTTATTGTCCAATTTTGCTCAAAATAGTTTTCCTTGTGCTATCAGCATAGAAACATACAATTTTCTATCTCCTATAGTTTAGTAATACCAACTTATAAACCACTTTGGAGGCTGATTACTCCAAAATGCAAAATGCTGATTATGCCAAAAAATCTTGTCTAGTCAAGAAACCTTATCTTTATTTAAGACCAAAGTATTCTTCAATATCCCAAACGATGGGGTAGAACGAAAAATATTTTTTATCTCAACTTCACATATTGTATGGAGATACACCCCTAAAATATAAAATTATTATTATTTTATGATGCATACACTGATATCTATAATTATACCCAACTTATTATTTTTATTTATAGTCATAATTACAAAAGTTAGAATGGCGGACAGACAGACAGACAGATAGAAGGAAGTACAGAGCGAAACTATAAGGGTTCCTTATAGTACTACGAATTCCTAATAACCGAGCTTTTAGCAAATGCTTAATGAACACTTTTACCAAAAATTGCATTAAGCAGAACATGTTACCGGCTTTTGAAGTTAACGAAAAAAAATATCACGGATGAAGGATTCTTTATCTACAGGGATTTTTAATCTACGGAGTTTTTGAAATTACTCGCTTTGTGTTGAGCTCTCGAATGCATTTTAAGGATTTTTTTAAATGTTTATATAATATTTTGATAGAGAAAAAATAAACAATCAAAAACATTATATTTTTCATGTATAATGAAGCCAAGACGAGACTTCACGAGACCAAATGACTCGCACTGTCAAAAAGTTACCAGATCACATGTAGAGTCAAGCTTTTGACTCTACACGCCCTAACTCTACAAGGCCTAACATCACAAACTCTACGCCTTTAATACACTATAATATTTATTTAGGTACATATTTACACTTTTTTTAATAGTTAGAAATTCGTTATAAAGAGAATGTTCTCAAAAAAAATTTCGCAATGTATATCTTACTAGTTGTTTCCCGCGTCTCCGCAAGCGTTAGTTTATCCCTCGAGATAAACTAACGTCTCTAATCCCTAGATTTCCGGTGCGACCGGTCGCTCGCGGCTTGTGTCCACCGACTCCCTGCGACTTTTCTCAGGTCGTCTGTCTACCTGGTGGGGAGGCCGTCCTACGCTTCTACGTCCAATTCGTGGTCTCCACTCGAGAACCTTTCGGCCCCAACGGGCATCGGTTCTACGGGCTTACGTCCAGCCCACCACTGCCACTGTAACTTGCTAATGCGCTGGGCTATGTCGGTAACTTTAGTTCTAAATTCAAGCCTAGGATCAAAAATATTGCATAATAGGAAACTTGAAAATGTTGTGAGCTCGCCGTCTTGGTTCTAACACGTACTTCTTATAGAGTGGTGATACCAATGATGCATATATATTTATTAAATCTCCTTTATTTATGTCTTACATTATACATAATATGAGAGAGATGCTTAACACAGATACGTCTTCACTATACATATAGCCTTTTAGCTAACTAAATTATTCTATCTCGATAGGCTTTGCATGTGACATCTGTCAATGAGACATTGACAGTATATACTTCTTTAAATACTTTATTATTCAACAGAAACAAAAGTCTGTATTTCTCTGTACCGTGTTTTGTCTAAATAACAAATCCTATAGTAAAATACAGTGTTTTGCCTTCACACTAGTGTGAAGTATCGAAATCACCTCGCGTAAACTCCTATTATACAGTTGACTTGATAGTAACCACGCTGCACCTTATTTCTGGCATCGTTTAGCTTAGGAATAATTTAGTGGGACATAAGATGAGATCACACAAGCTATCTAGTCTAATTTATCTCCTACTGGGTTAAATCAATAAGTATTGTCAGATATAGCAAGACGGCTTACGGGCTTAAAAATAATTTGTGCCGACTGCCATACAATAATAAGGTATGTTTCTTTTGACCCGGATCGAAAAATAAAATAGCCCTTCTTGCCCCAAGTGTACAAGAAAAATTATCTGAATTTCAAATAACATTTGAATTTCCACTTGATGATAAAACACTCATGAAGACTTACCAGATCTATATTTTTTAAATCACTGTAATTTTAGCGCACTTTTTCAATGCTTTGATGAATAATTAAATTAATTAATATCTATCAATTACCTACAGTAAAATATTAAAGTGCTCAAAGACATCTCAGTTGTTTTAGTCTTATTTTAAATTATACATATTGCCATCCACAACAAATTGAAGTCATTAATGAAAATGTCCTTCTTTTTATAATTTATCACCAAAATAATATCGACATAATTATCACAGTCACAAAATTATAAGCAACTAGTTGGGTTCGCGCCACCTAACAACTGGCCCATGTCAATGACATAGATTATATTTTGGGATATTCAAACAGAGAGTCTACACCAATCTAAGGTGAAGAAGATACTTTAGAGTTCACAAATTATATTATATTTTAAGTGCAGGACTCACAAGTACCAACGTAAGTAGATAGCAAACTTTAATAAGGACACCAAACTTTTATAGAAATATACCTTCTTGATAATAAGATAACATGCATCAACAGCCTATGCACATGAAGCGACACATATTTTGTTTGAAAAAAATACCTAAGTAAGTTATGTCCCATATTATCATAATGGACTGAGATCCCAGACCCGTCAGACTACTCTTATATTCTTACTGCTAAAATGAATTTCATACTGCTTTAGTGTGTACAATGAACGTACAACGAACATACCCACTAGTATGTGCCGTGGGCCAATTTTTAGGTACAAGGCGCTAAAATTGCGGAAAAATGTACTCACTTTACTTACATTCTGATAAAGTGTCGATCTTATTTTTAGTTTTAGAATAACGTAAGGAACAAAAATAATGAAGTAATTTTTCTCTAAGCTTGGTATGAACAGAGATATGAAGGTTAGAAGTCTAATGATTTTTATTTTAAGTCGATAATTCTCCATTTTTTATTTTTATGCAAATTACAACATAAAAATAAGTAATCAGTGTAAATTTCATTTTATTATATTTAACTGTCATTATTCTACTATATATACTTACCATATGTAAGAATCATTTCAAAGGCTGTAAGAAAAGTTAGTACGATTTTTTTGTACCTTTGGCGCCCTATGCCTGAGAATTGTCCCACCGCACAAACTAGCGGGTCCATTCATTTCATCAATGCATACGTTCATTTACACAAATATAAGAATATGGTATACATTTTATCAGTAAGAATATATTATACATATAGGGGTGATCTAGCGGGTCTGAGATCTCAGTCCATAACATTTTGTCGTTTTCCTTATGTAATTACTAGCCTGGTGCCCGCAACTTCGTTTGCATAGAGCTAACAGAAAAGGAAACCTATTTTTTAATCGGAAACCTAAGATAAAGTTGCCTATGTTACACCTTATAACATCAGCTATCTGCCAGTGAAAGTCCCGTGAAAATCGGTCCAGCCGTTTTAGAGATTAACCGGAACAAACAGACAGAGAGACACAGACAGATGGACAGACAACATTTAAAAAATTGTTTTGTTATTGTAAGTACCGTATATACTTTCATATGTAGGTATTAAGTAAAAATCTTTTATTTTAAAATTACAAACAGACACTTCAATTTTATTTATTAGATTTTATTAGATTTTGCCCGCCGATCCACCCGCGTAAATACAGTATCAAACGGAAACACTTTACTTTTTCGGGATAAAATGCAGCCTATGTTTTAATCCAGAGCCTAAACTACTGCCATACCAAATTTCACCAACATCCGTTTAGTAGTTTTTGCGCGAAAGAATAACAAACATCCAACTATCCATCCATAACTACATACATCCATTCATCCATCACAAACTTTCACATTTACAGTGGCAGTAGGAATAAAAAAATCACACAATTTATGAGTGCTCGTGGTCGTGATTGTGCTTTACGGTTAACGTCTGATAAAAAGAATACCTTTTGGTGGATAGATATTTATATATACAATACTAGGCTTCTGTTGACGAAAGGCTGTAGGCTCCTGGATAGAAATTATATATATTAAAAGTGTAGAAAGGGGAAGTTTACTATTCACCACGACACCCGAGGACCGGCGTAAATAAAATGTATTTGATATAAATGTTCGCAGTTCCCACGTATTAGTATTACAGGGACAAAAGATTTGTTTGATTGTTTGTTTGCATTGAATAGACTCCGAAACTACTGGACCAATTTTGATTAAATTTGGCACATATATATGTAGAACCACGGGAAAAGGCCAAGGCTACTTTTTATCGCGGCAAAATGTACGACTTCCACAGGAGCACGTACAAAGTCGCAGGAAACATCTTATAATTTATATTTTATCGAATAAGGCGGGGAAAACGAGCAAATAAATGTTTGATAACCACTAAAGAAGTTACAAGTGCCTTCTTAGTGCTTAAAGCCCTCAACCGTCCGGTATAATATTATGTATCCTCGCCTTACTCGGCAGAATGCAACGCAAGCATTATTTCACGTTGGTTTTCTGTGATGCCGTGGTATTTCTACGGTCAAGGCTGCCGCGCTAAAGCATGCGCTGGCACTCATCAAGTAATATTTTACAAGTAATAGGCAATGCATATTAAAAAAACCATCTAACAAGAATACAGTTGTATGAAAACATTTTATTCTGATACATGTATGAAGTAACGTTTCCGTGTCATGGGCACTTAAATAACTTTTCTCATATCACTATTACTTTTCCTGCTCTCTAAGCTTCTTGTGAACAGGCGTTAAGTACTTAGTTGTTCACTTTATCTAGTTCGATCGACATTTATCAAATACTAGCTTTTATAATTTTAATAAAGTGTCCTACGGGAACACAAACTTTCGGGACAAAAAGAAGCCTATGTTTTAATCCAGAGTCTAAACTAGTGCCATACCAAATTTCATCAAAATCTGTTCAGTAGTATTTACGTGAAACAGTAACTAACATCCATACATCCATCCTCACAAACTTTCACATTTATAATTGTTGTAGGATATATAATTTATTTATTTAATTTGTTATCTATTTCCAAATTATTTTACAGTGTTTGTTTAATTATTTTTTTATTAAATAAAACGAGCGGGCCTTACAGTAATATGATGTGTAACATTGTATGAAAATATTTCGAAAAAACACAATGCTACAACGATTTTCTAATATGATAAAAAAATACGCTAACTTTTCCAATAAGCAGTGAGACAAATCTACGTAAAATTTTAAAAAGCTAAATACTGAAATATTTTATTCGAACCTGACGGCCAACTACCACCACGCGCTCATTCGTTGTCCGCTACTTCCTGTTACACATTTCCGTCCCATTTCACGAAATCACTCCCACAAATTTCAAGAAAGCGAGAGGATAGATGTTACACATCAAAAAACTAACGAAACGAGATTAAGTAATAAGTTGGCACATACCCAAGTATAAAACTGTAATATTATGTAAGACTAACAAATAGGCCTAAAATTAAGAAGAATAAGAAAATACGATACCTCGGTCATTCTACTCTTTGTCTACTCATTGTGCGTCTATTCTAATATTAGAAGCGCATGTAACGGCGATCGCGTATCAGTTTTTAGTTTTTATTGTGCGCCGCACCGTCCGGTGTATTTCTGGACTTTAACCAAGCCAGTGGACCTGACATACTTCATGAAAACCCCATTCAAAAACGTTCCAAATTTCAACCTGACAAATTCATAAACGCACTAAAATATTTCATTCACATTATTTACTGTAGAGTGTAGACTGAATAATACTCAATAAAGTCCAAATCGGCTGACTATATATCTACAGGTTTATCTATAGGTACCCACCACTACCATCAACTACCAGTATTAAAATCTATTTCTGCCTTTGCTCTAACAAGACATCAAAATGATCTAAATACCGTACAAAAGTCAAACACAGCTTGATTGCCAAAGTTGTTCTGAGAAGAAAACGCGTTATTAAAGAAAACGCGTTATTAAACTTAAACTTCTTCCTCTTCGCATTTATTAAGAACAGAGAAGTTAAATCAAGACGCAACATAATATTTTTTTTAAGAGAACTGAAAAAAATTCCACCCTCTGTAGTACTTAACATCGTTACATCGTGCATCGTCAGAAATGTCTAAAATCTCACTCGCTTGGAACATTGTTCCAAAACAAAAAACAATGTCTGGTAAAGCGAAAATAATGTAAAAGGAACAATCTTGTTACACAATTACGTTGTTTGTGTGATGTTTTTCACTGTGCAATGAAAAATCGTCCGGAACTCAATGAGGCATTTTCTAATTGCCAGTCGAAAAACGAAGGATTTGAAAAACAACCGGGACGAGCCGGCAATTGAAAAATGCCTCAAAAGTTCTGGGTATGCCATTGAATTCGCATTATTGTGCTGCTCTCGCCTGACTTCTTTCCAGAGATTACTGCTGTTTTGTAACTACGCGGATGGACGAGTTTCTTTTATAGGTACTTTATTTTCATCTTATCAAGAACAATTCAAATTTTCTATACCATAGCCCATGCGAGGCAATCATTGATATCGAAAGTTAACGGAGCTAACGTACCGTAAAAATGTAGCTGTTTATCTGTTCCTCTTTCTTTAATCTGTGTCGATGCTAGGGATGTTAGGGATATGATATTTCGGATACGGATACGGATATAGAAATAAAATGTAATCGGTTTCGGTTACGGTTGCGGACCTTAAATTATTTCGGATTATCCGATGGTTTCGGGTACTGACATTGGATTTTTAAGGAAATGAAAAGTAAAATATAAATGGGAATATAAATGACTCTACTTCATTTGTACTTTGTAGCTTTTACGATCAGTCATACAAATAATTATTTTCTGACAGCTACTCATTTTGAAGTATTTTAAGTAACTACTTAATAATAATTTCTGATAATATTTATCTATAAAGCTTACCATAGGTGATGCGATGGTATGCTTGAAGTAGTGCAATCAAATCGAAAACTATTATATAGCTGTTTATCTGTTCCTCTTTCTTTAATTTGTGCCGATACTCCGTTTCGATCCAATAATGTAAACAAATAAACTACAAGCGGAAAATATTTAATGTCACTTATTTACCGTGCAGTAAATAAATACAATGATGCGATATGCTTGTTGTTGCTAAATGCCCAATTAGCAACAAGAGATGGAGTAAAGTGAGTTGAGTTTTGTTTTTTTTTTAATTCTTGCCCCCACCAAGACGATCTAAGTGAAGAGCTTCGTCGCTCGAAGCGTTTCGTCGATTTTGTTGATCTCGCATAACTTGGGTTTGGATTATACCTACTAGATATTAAACAAAAATTTCGAGATAATTTGTTTCGACTAGTTAAAAATCGTTAAAAGATGATGGAGACATCGAAAGGAAGAGAGAGCGATGGCGGCCCGCTGTAACATATTGGCACGCAGATTGGCGTGGTGTAGTACAGATGTTAAAATTATACTGTTTAAGGCTCTGTATAACGCCAGTGACCTTGAGCATCAAGTCCCATACTAATTTTGTAGGCGACAAGGACGTATCGCGCCGACCGGAGAGTATTGAAATCGGATAAAAAAACGCTATAAATATTTGACACAAAATTTGCAAAAACTAAAACGTCCTTCCCCTGAGTCTTTTCTTACTTAAAATACTGAAATAATTGAATGAATGAATGATTTATTTTTTCCAATAAATAGGTAATACATGGATGTTATCGTAAAATATGGGTCACAATTTCTGCCTCTAGGGCGTGGAAATATTACAATGATTTTAATTATTTTAAATATTACAATTAATCAATATATTAGACATTTGCTTAATTTAAAAAACATAATTGAATGCAATACAATAATAATTTATATAGCATTAATTTAAAAAAAAATCATTAAATAAGAAAAGTACATCTAAAAAAATCATTAAACTAAAGAGGTTATATTTTGAGCATCGTGGCCCTTACCGCATGCGTAGCATATTTTTCGTTAACCATGTGCAGACTGCAGAATATATTGTTACCCCTTTAGGGAATGAGTTTCGCAAAATACCTTCTTAGTGGACCTATACGTCACAAAAGCACAAAAGGAAGCCGCGGTCCAAATGTTACGTTTCCAGATTCGGTAGTTTTTGATGAATCAGTCAGTCAGGACATGTTACTTTATATTTAATAGAAGAATAACTGGGGTAACCGAGCTTTGCTCGGAGGTCTAGTAGATACATACCTACATACGTTGCCGAGATTACGATTTTAATATACAGGGTTACAGGTAAAGTCGATGTAGATCCGTTAAGGGCGTGTAGTTAGCATCGTTTCTAACTGATTTGGCTATGAAACACCCTATCCTAAACCTCCTAAAAAAAATTTAAAGTCGAATATCTCGAAAACGGCTAACCGTTTTCGAGATATTCGATTTTAATTTTTTTTCATAAATTTGCCGAATTTTTAGATATTTGATTGTATACTTTAAAATTTAGTAGTTAAAATCGCATTATTTTTTGCTTTTTACAACTAGGACAAGATGCCTTATGACTTCAATAACCAAAATTGTAAGTAAATTAACTTAACAGGTCGTACTAAGACATTGAAAGTTAAAAAAAGTAATATTTATTTATTAAGTTTATTTTTCTTTAAAGGATATCCAAAAAAAATATTATGGAAGATGTTCTGCAGATCTACTTTGAAATATCTACGTTTCATCAGCTATCCTACAGGGTATAACAATCAAAGATTTTATTGGAATTGGTGCAAAAAACATAGCTTCAACGGCAACTAAGGAGGTAAAAAATTACATTAGTTGATTACGTTTAATTTAACCCTTGACCCTAGAAAACAAAATAAAACATAAAATAAGTACACAATAACATTTATTACTTAAATAAATTAAATTAAATTTCTGTTCAATATGACCACCCCTGTTTTGCACACATTTTCGCAGTATTTTTCTCAGTCCACTTTTTACTACGCCAGTTGTTAAATTGCCTCTTATTTCATTCGACGCGTTAATTATTCTAGTTCTCAATTCTTGTACAGATGATATCGGGTTGGGCTCACTGTACACCAGACTCTTCATGTGTCCCCATACATAAAAATCCATGGGGGTTAGGTCCGGACTTATCGGTGGCCAGGGTATTGGCCCACCTCGCCCAATCCATTTGTTCTGGTAATTTCTATCCAACCATTCTCTGACACCTCTCCTGTAATGCGCAGGGCAGCCATCATGTTGGAACCACATGTCTCGGCGCAGAGTGAGTGGCAAATCTTCTAGTAAATCATTGAGGTCTCCTCTCAGGAAATTTTCATAAAATTCCCCATTTAAATTATTTGGAAGAAAATATGGGCCAATCAAATGATTGGAAATGATACCCATCCACACGTTCAAGCTGAATCGGCGTTGTGATCCCTTAACCGTCTTCTTGTTTGGATTTCCCTGTTCTTTCGGGGCCCAATAATGGACGTTATGGTAGTTTGTGATTGCGTCTTTGTCAAACTTTGACTCATCCGTCCACAAGATTTTTTTTTTTAAAGTGGCCTTCTACATCTGCATTCAACATGAATCGGCAGAAACCCAATCGTCTTACGAGATCATCTTGTTCAATATCCTGTACAGGCGTGTAGTGGTATGGGTATAGGCCCGCAGTGTGAACGTTATACCACACTTTCCATTGCGAGACTCCCAGTTGAGCGGCAACAATATTTGTAGAGGTGGTTGGATTCAATCGGAATCGTTGTACTATTTCGTTTTCCTGTTCTTCGTCATCATCAATAACACGTGGCCTTCCTAAATCTGTCCGTCGTCTCGATGTCGACGATGAAGTCGAGGGCAAAAGCTAGTATAAGAATAAAATAATTATCATTTAACGTTGTAGTTTAATTTTGTAACCTTTTCCTTATATTACGTATCTTGCAAAAGCTAGGCAATCTCAAAAATTGCGCAATTTTCGCTCCAAAACCGCAAATTCGTATTACGTATGTGCAAAAACCTTGCAGAAGCAACCTAGCGACAGTACTGCCTCTACCAAAAAATCGAGGAACTATAAATTCCATTCAATCGCTCGATCTCTTCACTGCTGTCAAATTTTTTGTATTACGTAAGACTTTTGACAGCAAAGCGAGAGCAATCAGCGAGCGATTTGAACTATCAGTTAGCATTAACAAAAAAAGTGATTTTTTCTCGATTGCTTGTCTATCGCGGAGTGCTTAGTGGTATTTAAAGTGTATTTCTATAAGTTTATAGTGTATTTTAAAAACAATGGCGCGCGCAGTAACCGTTTTGGAAGCTTTACGTGAAGAAGAAAGAAGAGATGCAGCCAGAAATAGAGCGACAAAATTTTTTAGAATTTCGTAGATTCATTTCCATTGTGCTCGATAGTAGTGTGAGGCATGAAACCTGTGAATTTTTTTGCTACTTTTATTTCAATTTACACTTGAGTCCTGTGACTGGACCCTTATTAATTAATGTTTTTGACGGACACTATTTTATGGTTTAGTAAAATTAATTACGGGCATATTTTGGGGATAGCATCTACTGCTTATGTAAAAACATTTAAGCAGAAAAAAAAACTAGCTTTGGAGGAAACACAAAATAACACGTTTTTTGAAGCTGTACCACTTGCCCACACTTGTTAATATTCTACACTTCACAACACTTTAAGAACCGAAATAACACAAATTCATGAAAGACATAGGTACTAAAACTACAACGTCACT
This sequence comes from Phengaris alcon alcon, assembly GCA_037179445.1. NCBI lineage: Eukaryota > Metazoa > Arthropoda > Insecta > Lepidoptera > Lycaenidae > Phengaris > Phengaris alcon. Next base: position 1,687,564 of record JAYRCH010000085.1, on the reverse strand, counting down.
CATTGAATTCTCCTTCAAAACTCCAGATAGATTTTCTTATTTGATATTATTCTAACACGCTTTTTGTAGTTGTACTACTTGCCCACACTTATGCACATCAACGAATATCTTATGGTTAATATTCTACCAATATTACACATTATGAACCGAATTAACACAAATTTTGGAAGCCATACAAAAACAACAACGTGCACATTGACATTGTCGTTAAAACTCCAATTGTCAAATGTCAATTTGACACAATGAGGTATAAAATGTCATTGTTTTGACACTATTCTTTTGTTTTTTGATGTCAAAACTGGCGGTAGGCATCTCCGTTTACTTCAGAAATCGATTTATGTTATTCGATTGATTGTCGCGACACAAGACAGATCTCAGTACCTATTATAATTAATGATAATACATAATCCCCCTTAATAATAAAAAGATTTACACACCGGATGACTTAAACCACGTTACTGTCTTTGTCTGATGCGTTTGAAAACTCACTTGACAGACAAGGACAGCGACGTTGTTTTACGTTATCCATTGTGTAAATCATTTTAATAATAAGGGGGTATATGTATTCTTAAAGATTTAAATAATAATAAAAGATAAAATCTATCACCAGCCACTGCTTATTTTGATAAATAAACATTTTACTTATGATTAGAAGTACAATTTATAGGCATGTATACATTTTTTTCGTCTATTCGATGTTAGACAACATGTATAAAAACAGTCTAGAACCCATTTTCATATATTATCTTAAAAAATTACTAAGATACATACAACTTAAATTTACAATAATATCGCGGGCTTCAAGACAGAGGGGCGTATAAGCAATACCCCTACTTTTCAGGAGACAAAAAAAACTTAATAAGTTTTTTTTTTCATTGTATCTCTTTAGCTGAAAATTTGCATGTGTCTATAAAAGTACTTTCTTAATAACGTGAAATGCTCATTTTTTTTGTAAGTATTTAAAAACTCGCAATATTGCACTTATTTCTATTTGGCTCGACAGTTTTAGGCAAACCGTATGTATTTTTTTCCCAGAAAATGCTTTTATCGGATGGACGTTAAAACAAAACTTTTATGTGCAATGAAATATTTAAAAAAATTTCTGAACCTAGTTCAAGTATGATAAATTGTCATTAATAAATATTCTTTATATAGTTAAATGCAGTATTTCTACCATTTTTGAAGATTACACGTCCATATGGCTTGTCAAAAATATAAGATTCGTTTTATTCGAAGACAGACGTAAAGACTATTTAGGGTTAATTTCCATGGTAGTGAAATAAAACAAAAGACAAAAAAGTTAAAAAATATTATTAATATAAAAGAAACATATGTAACAAATAAACTTTTAAATGCAATCAAAAGCTTAGCATACTTACTTATAGAATATCAATATAAAAGGCACTTGCTTAACAAATAATTTTTAAAAGCAATCAAAAACTTGACATAATTAACACTAGTAGGTACTACAACGATAATAATTTTTTTTTTTTTGGTTCCGCTGCAGGACTAGGGTATTATAGCTTAGCTGCACTTAGTGAGTACTTTCCCTTTAGGTGCATGCAATGCCATTAAACAGGCAAATTAGAACAGGCAAACGGCCGATCCAACCCTGAGCAAGCAAAGGTAAGAAGTTCAAATATCTAAGTAGATACTTATCAAATATACTTATTAATTCTTTTTCCCTGACCGACGTCTTAAATAGGAGGCTCGTGTTGCAGATAATTCCAATTCATCATCATCTTGATGAGGCCTAGTCTGAGACAAGGATCCTGATACAGACTGAACAGGTAGTTTTTCGTAGTAGTAGTGATGATTCTTGGGTATCGTCCCATCCTGACACATTGCCATCAGATCTGTATGTTCAACTTGTTTTAACAAAATTTGTTCACTGTACAGTTTTTCAAGATGCGAAATACGTTCCGATCTTGTCACTCTCTCCTTTAATTTTACCTCTTTGGATTCTTCCCAGTAATAAAATTTAAAGAAAAACGAATGGGGAATGTCTTTATTAAATTGTACCCATCTTACGTTAGCCCATTGCAAAACAGTTCCATCAGTGGCTTTCATTGTATTTGGAATAATAGTACTTCGCAGTGATTTAAAATCCAAAAAATCTGTGTGTTCCATAATTTGAACATTATATGTATTGTCTTTACGGGCTAGTCGTATGACATTTTGCCAGTCGAGTGCATGTTGTCGCACTCCATGTAGGTGTCGGTCACGGTTCAAGGAATTTATAGTCAATGACTCTAATTTCACTGTCAGGTGATGTGATGATATAATTGAGCATAGCAACAAGCACAGAATTTCTATTCTGCCCTGGACAGCAGTCAGAAAATAATATTAGGTGATCGACGTTGGAGAGATTTGAAATATAATTATAAAGGCATGTTGATACATCGTTTGATCCGCGTTTGCCTTCATATTTCGGTCAAATATGCTACCTAATAATGAAATTCATATAACTTCCGTTTATAAAATACAGGCTTTCCTAAAACCAAAGGACAATATAGCACTGCTTCAAAGTCAAAGGTAAAACATGCAAGCGACTATCATCTATTTCTTTCATTTTATCCGATTTTTTTACTTCTTGTGCACAGTATTTTCTGTTAACATGCTCTTCGTACTCTTCTTGTTTCTCCTTTTGTTCTTCTTCAGTTAATTGTTCATATTTGTTACACCAACACTGGTCCTTTCTTGATTTGTGGAAACCTATATTCTTCTTTAATATAAGTTCTTTATAAGAAGTTTTTCCAATGGGTCTCTTATGATTCTCCAAACATTGCTGCTTATATAAATCGTAATTTTTTTCTTTGTTTAGAATTGTCTCCAAGTAAATCTTTTTGGTGTCTTTACGGCACCAATGAGAAGGCACCTTTGGAAACGAATCGATGTGATCATTAGCGAACTTGATGTTGTCTTCGTCCATTTTGTTGGAGGGTGTGTGATGACCCCTTTTATCAGGCGAAGGAATATTACCGACTCCTCGGCGCGCTTTCTTCAAAGCAGTACGGACCATCTTGTGACAAGGGCGCTTCTTCAATTTCTTGTGAATTAATAATGCTGACTGGTGGTTCAATTTGAACTATAGATGAGTCATCGATGTCATTAATGAAAGTTGGCAGATTCTCATTTATCGGGTTTCTATAATGCTAGGGCTCCCTATTGATTGTATGGATGCTATTGGTGTAAAAAGCGATGTAAGTTGTTTTTCAATTGATGGAACCGATGATTCTAGTAGTTCGTAATCTTTTTTAGTTCTAAATACAGACAATGGTTATTTATTGAAATATATTGGAATATTATAGTCATCGCCGATATAGCCTGATTCCCATTTCGGCTATTGTCGCTTGTTGTTCTGTTGTAAGTGGCGATTCTCTGTGTATCTCCGTATGTGAAACAGTCATTGGTGATTCCATACGTAACGAAGGCTCCGAATGCAAAATCTCCATCCGCTCTTCAACCAGGATTGGTGAATTTTCATGATTTGATCGAGTCTCTAGAAAATAATAAATTTAGTAAAGTATTAAGTCCGCCTTACAAGCAAAGTGTAATAATTATTTACATGTCGTTTATTTACACAATTTTAGTCGTTAGTCGTTTGCAAATGACCACACATGAGGCGTGACAATTAGTTACCTACAGGTTATCCGTATCCTAGGAAAACCGTTAATGTTAATTCCGCGATAAAAGCGGTTTCAAGGTCAATTGATATGTGTCAGATCAGGGCACCTAGTCTGCTATTTTAATAGTGCCAGAATAGTCGATCAATGACACCATTACGGTTGATTTACACACTTTTGTATACAACTCGCGTCAAAGCCATTTGACCATTCTGACGCTATTAAAGTAGCAGACTTGGCCCCTGTATAAATTAGAATCCCATCTCCCCTCAAATCATCATCTCAAATCAATATCCCCTGTATAAAGAACATAACAACTACGCGGGTGAAACCGCGGGCAAGTCAATAGTACCTATAGTGACTGTCCAGCGGTTTCAACCGCGTATCTTTCGTTCCCATAGGAATAGCGGGATAAAAAGCCTATGTGTTAATCCAGGGTGACAGCCTCCATATCAGATTTCATCAAAATTGGTCCAGCCGTTTGAATGTGAAACAGTAACAAACATCCATACATCTATCCAAACTTTCACATTTTTAATATTAGTGAGTTTGGTGGGATAGTAAAATAATTTCACGCCCAAACGGCTCAACGGATTTGCCTAATAAAGGTGCTCCCTCACCTGGAGCATTCGCGTGTAATGTAACGTTATAGATTCTACTTTGAGCATTACATTACAATACTACCCCCCTGACTGACGAGCATTTGCTTGTAATGTAACGTTATAGATTCGACTTTGGGCGCCGAGCGGACGGGATCATTAAAAGGTGCGCATTGTAATGCTCGATTATCCTCCTACACTGATGAAATGTTCGGATATGTAACGTTACATTACACGCGAATGCTCCAGGCGAGGGAGCACCTTAAGTACCTTACCTAAAACACAACAATTAACAACCACAATAACATACCAACTTACTTTTTATGATGATTATTAATAAAATAATACTTACCATGTAGCACTAAACGAATATTTTTTTTGGACCGATTCATTGTCGTGTCCGTTTCTATATACGCCCGTCCACTCTATACGGCCGACTATTGAACAATGCGAGTGCGCGGGGGATAAAGCGCGGCGCGAATCAAGGCCGTATGCGCATACGTATTTTTAGCATGATTTTTTATTGGTAATAAAATCAAATTCGAAAGACGTATGAAATATAGACTTACTATATGGCACGACATTATATTGGTATGTCATATGAAAATCGATAAGCGTATGAAATCAATATTTTTTATTTGCTTATAATTTTTAATCGCGTCAATCTAAATACCTATTTCTTTTACATTTATGTATTTTTATTCAATAAGTTAAAATTTTAATTTATAAAATGTGATATTTCACACTAGGTAACATCTCTATTATTCATAAATCTTAACTTTAGGACCCCTTAAACAAGCAACGCTAGTGCTTGACACTATCGATATTTAAATATCGATGAGTTCGGCGAATAATAATAGGGTACTTTCCATGATGAACAAAATAGTACGAAATGTGATTAATATAAAATTTATACAGAAATAAACATAAATATATTCATTTTAAGTGATTTTTTTCGTAATTGTTTAAATAAATTTATTGATTTTATATAATTAAAATTGATTGAAAAGATGCAATATGTTATTTATTATGGCTTTTATAGTCATATTGAAATTATTGATAAATAGTGTGTTGATTTATAGCATGTAGATGAACCATGAAATAGAGATTTACTTACATCGAAGTGATTTTCACAAATATACAATCAACTTTTAGCTGTAAATGATTTATGATATGATTTGCGAGTTTCGACATCCAACCAAACTTTCCTCATTTCGATATCTTCCGACACGATAATGAACAAATTTTCTGGAGTTTTATTGCCATTATTTTTACAATTTTATACCACATACGATCAAAACTCATTCTTACCACAATGTAGGTACTAATTACTATTTCGAAAAATGTATGAGTTAAGAGCGTAAAACCGACTTCCAAAGTAAAATTGCACAAAAATGTACGAAATTAAACTTATTTTATGAATAACTAGCTTATTTCCTACGGTTTTGCCCGCGTAATTATAGTATCGGGTATCCCACGGGAATACTGTACTTTTTCGGGATAAAAAGTAGCCTATATTTTAATTTCATTGAAGTTCGTTCAGTAGTTTTTGCGTGAAAGAGTAACAAACATCCATCCATCCATCGTCACAAACTTTCACATTTATAATAGTAGTAGGATTCCCCTTTTAAATTCGGCTGAAATTTTAACCATTTCCTAGTAGCTGTCCATCTACTTAAAAACTGTGTTTTATTATTAAGAGTGCGTGCCAAACCTTTTAAACTATTATAATATTATTTCTAAGGGGAATTACAGACGGCGAGGATACTATAATATTTTATGTTAAGATGAAATATCGCTTGCTATACAGTTTGTTTGAACTATCACAGACGGCTAAGATATGACACTGCATTTTCATATTACGATAATGAAACTTCTAATAAAACTTCTAATATGATATAAATATCCAGGCAGCTTAAGATAAAAAATTATATTATCTTTGACGTCTGTGACATCCTTTGTTTACTATGCAGAAAAATTAAAATAAGTTAAACTGAAAAACTTCTTAAAATCCTAATTTAAAATGTATTTGTATGTATTTAAAAATATGTACAAAAATAATTATTTTAGAAACACGAGTTTTCTTTTGAGAAAAATAATTTAAACTGATTTTTGCTTTACTACAATATTTAATTTACAATTTCGCTCAGTATGCTATAGTAAATACGTATTAAAATATCTCCTCTTCTTATTCGCTTCTACTATACAACATGAAGCTTCAAAATGCTGTGAGCAAATTGTTCTCGTAAGTTCAGTCCACGAAACATGATTTGCACAACCTCGAATCCAGACATCCCGAATCATTGTATCCTTAGAAATACTGAAAAATTAATAATCAGAATAGCATACTGATAAAGTCGATATCAATATTTTTTGTGCTATCACAGCCCTCATTTCTTCTGCAGTGTAGCTGGTTTAAAAATTTGAAATGCGTAATTTCAGGATAAGTTTATCCGCACATACACACACCGGCATATTTAGCGGAACATAAAATAAAGGTTTGATATCAGTATCATATAAGGTTGCTGGCTGGTTTATACGTAATTTAATTTAAAAAGAAATATGTTCAAATTAAGAAAACAACTGAACATCACATTTTATGCAATTGTTTTAATTTTATTCAAATATACCTTATCTGGAGCGAACTTCGAGTATTTCTTCCTTCTGAGTTTGATTTAAAATTTCATTGAAATACTGTTTTTGTTAGTTTTTTTTAATCGCGTATCTTTTTGGAGTTGAGGACTGAATTATGCCTGACTTAGCCCCAACGGAGATTGCCAGGGCACTCGAAATGCGAAGAAATGGTCAAACCTACAGATTGATATCCAGAGATCTTCGTCGACCAGTTTCAACGATCCATCGCAGTATCCAACGGTTCAGGGAGACCGGTACTCATGTGAAAAGAGCAGGACAAGGCAGAAAAAGACGCACTTCGAGTAGGGATGATCGTTTCATTCGGCCGTCCAAGCCCGACATGAGTTAGAAGCAGTACGGGGTGTAACCGTAAGTGAGCGTACGGTACGAAGAAGGTTTGAAGAAGCTGGTTTGGGTTCATTTGGGCCCGCCAAGGCTACAAGGGTCATCGTAGAAACAGGTTAACTTTTGCTCAGGAACATCGACTTTGGAACGCGGGCCAATGGAGTAAGGCATTGTTTAGTGATGAGTGCAGAATTCTCTTAAATCAAATTGATGGCAGGCAAAGAATATATAGACGCAAAGGAGAACGATACATTCAGACAAATTTTGAAACTACAGTTGCATACGGTGGTGGATCAATAATGGTTTGGGCGGGCATTTGTTTGGGAGCTCGCACAGACTTTGTAGTGATTGACAGAGGGAGTCTGACTGCAGACTGCTATATCAGAGAAGTTTTAGAAGAAAATGTCGTACCGTTTGCCCCATATATCGGTGACGAATTTGTTTTTATGCAGGATAATGCTCGGCCGCATACCGCTCGGGTAACTCAAACTTATCTTAATGATATGAATATCACTTTTATGGAGTGATATTCTTATGGAGTGATATGAATATCACTATTATGGAGTGATATTCATATTTTATATTATTATTTTATATATTCGAGATCACCGGATATGAACCCAATAGAGCACGTTTGGAACTTACTGAAAAGAAAAGTTAAGTCCAGAATTCCAGCTCCTGCCAACGTGGGTGAACTGCGAATCGCCGTAGTTGAGGAATGGCGGAGACTATCCCAGGAGACCATCGATAACATCATTCTCAGTATGCCTAGACGGGTAGAAACTTTAATAAGAGCACGTGGAGGAAATACGCGATATTAATCACCATTTTTCTAATTTAATTAATTGTTATTTTAATATTAATTTTCACTTTTCCCGGTTACATGAAAAGTTCAAAAATGTACCATTTTTCACAAATAGCCTTTACTCGCAAAATCTGTTCTTAATGTGATTTCATTTTAAGTAAAACAAATGAAACTTTAAATAACAAAAGAAGTGTAGTAAGTAGATTTTAAAATAAAACCATATTTTTTAAATTATGGACCTTTTTTTTGTGTTCCGCTAAATATGCCGGTGTGTTTATTTTATTGTCATAAAGAATAACGACTTTAAACAAAAGTTTGATAATATAATTGAATATTAATAAATTGCATGTGTTTAGTGACATAATATTGTGAAGAAAAAAAAATTGCAAATAGTATACTAGGTAATTAATTATATAAGTTTCTTCATTTTGAAACAGTAATAACAAGAACAAATATTATGAAATAGAAGTTTGTATAAATAACTTGTATGATTAAGTGGCAACACTTGTTGACCGGGACTTTGTTTTGGATTTTTGCTTATTTATTGCATTATTTGTTAATATCTAACCAAAATAATACTTACAGATGGAAATTAACGTTGTCCTTTTATTTATCACAAGTTTCCGATCTCTTTTTCAGTAAAAAAATATCGGTTGTCTGTAAAGTCGGTTTACTGACGGTAGTTGAACGTGACAACGTCATAAGAAAATACTGATGGATCGCTTACTCAAGTAGGAGAGAGACAGATTCCGCGCTCTCGCTTGCACTTCAAGCCTTAATGTAACGCCTCAGAGCGAGGTAACGCCGCATGAGTCATGTTTTTTCGTGCGTGCTGCCGGCTCCATCGAATTATAAGACGTTATCACGTCAAAAACGCAGCAATTCGGCATTCTTAGCTCTGATTCGTCCCGTCTCACTGTGATTTGCCGAATACGTCAATAACGCGCAGCAACTATACTCGGCGCGGCGAACCTTGATCCCTATGACACTGAAAGCTAATCTCACGACATAACATTTTAGTAGCGTCACCATTAGATTAGGATCATATTGGAGGCGTCTAGAAATGCCATTTATAAATTTTATGTAGCTTTATGCCATTACAATGATTTTTCTTTTTTTTTGCTTTTCGTGTAACTTTCTGCCGCGCACTGTAAAACTCTGGAACGAACTGTCACCAGCAGTATTTCCGGACCTATACGACCTGCAAACCTTCAAGAAGAGAGCGTATTCCCTCTTAAAAGGCCGGCAACGCACCTGCAGCTCTTCTGATGTTGCGAGTGTCCATGGGCGACGGTAGTTGCTTACCATCAGGTAACCCGTTTGCTCGCTTGCCCCCTTATTTAAAAAAAAAAAAAAAAAATTGATTCCAAAAAATCAAGATGACAATAATCGATTTTCCCCTATACAAACGATTTTTGATAGGCATGCCCAGCCGAATATTGTGAGTTGTCAGTTGTGTCATATTATCTGTCAACTGTCAAAAGATACTTTTCGTAAGTAAACTTCAACTTTCAACTCTTTTGCTTTGAATTTTGGTTCGAGCAATTCTCTTTTATCGGCTCTACACGTTTCGTGTCTTTACGACTTAAAAGTAAGTTTCTAAACCTAAAATATGGATTTAATGTGTACTGAATTTTTATTGGGAATATTTAGATGTATTTGGTTCAAGTGCAAAGTTATTTATTTGACCGATGAAGTTGGATAACGTTATGCGGGTGACACACACAGTTGGCGGGATGGTAACTTTATCGTGAAAACAAAGCAGTTTTGTTCTGGTGGTATTTAGTCTTAATGTTGTAATGTTTTCATTGCAGAATGCGTTACGTGGCCGCTTACTTGTTAGCCGTGCTCGGTGGAAAAGCTTCCCCAGCCGCCGCCGATATCGAGAAGATCCTTAGCTCTGTTGGTATTGAAGCTGACTCTGAAAAGCTCAAGAAAGTAATTGCTGAGCTCAATGGCAAATCTGTCGAAGACTTGATCGCTGAAGGTAAGTGGTGTTGTATTTAAATAAAAAGTGAGGTTAGAAATTGGTACATGTAACATGACGTATTTTATCATCATTGTAAGGTGCACACTGCACATGGTATTTTGTATGGAGTAAATTGACATAAATTGTTAATACAAAAGTTAGGTTAACTATCTTCATAAATCTTGATTTTTTTGACTTACCATATTGCTTTATTTTTCAGTACCTAACAATATTGCTTTATTTTTCAGTACCTAACAATATTGTAGTTTTACCTGCATTAGTAAATCCAAAAACAAATTTTACCCGGTAGGTAGGTATTTATGTTTATTCACATGCTTACTAAAGTCATGTCACCGACCTCATGGTCTTAATTAGCTTAGATTTGTTACAAGTACCCAGCGCTTCTATTTACAGTATCAAAGGATTGATTCTATTATGACATCCTATTGCTAACTTTATTGGGTATTTTCCTACATGAGAATATCTAATATAAGATATCTAAGATATTACAACTTGATAAAAGTAAAAAGAATGAGGCTTTTTACAACATAAGTGTAAAAAACATAAATAATTAGTTTAATTATGTAGGTACTTACATCAAATACAAAAAGATTTACTATGGTACCTACTTATATATGAACATAAACATGCAAACTTTAGATATTATAACTTTTGTGCATTTAATATGGCTATGGCCATACATTTCATAGCAATATATACTTATATATAACTCCCCACACCGATTTCGGTGATGGTAGTCGGTTTCATTGAAACCAGGCCAGGCCAGCCAGCACTCTCTCTTCCATTACTCTCATATCCCAGTGGGATGGATAAGCGACACAACTGGTGAGAGATCAGGTGCAGGTCCGACTCTTTACATGCCCATCCGATGCATGGATCATCTTGTCCAGACAATCAGGTGATCAGCCTGCATTGTCCTAACTGAACTTTGAAACAAAGTTTTTTGTTGTTCCAATGCGGGAATCTATCCCATCTCCCGAGTCGAGAGCCAAGCTCTAACCAGTAGACCATGGAGACTAGCAATATTAGTAGCATGTTACATCACCTACTTGGAGGACTTATATGGGGCGTTTTATGAGACTCACAAAAGTGTTTCAAACAATCCACAATATCTTTGAAAAACTATTCATTTATGTAATAAAAAAATAGAGGAAAATACCGTATTGCAGATGAAGTTCTGCTTTTACGTGATGATTAAACTTTACACCATCTTTCGACTGAAATACATTGCTGTTACTTAACAGTGCTGATGTTTTATTCTTGTATATTTCATACAAACAGTTTAGAGCCATACTGATTTTGAGGTTAAAAATTTCAGGCCGTGAGAAGCTGTCTTCAATGCCAGCTGGTGGTGCTGCTGTCGCCGCTGCCCCTGGTGCTGCAGCCCCAGCTGCTGCTGCTGAGGAAAAGAAAGGTATGTATTAATAATTTCTTCAATTTAGCAGGCAAATAAGCAAATTGATTTTTATGGAAAGTGATTACTGTAGCTTTAACACCAAGTGTGTTATTCGTATTTTGTTTAAGTGAAATAGCCTTCCTATTTCACTTAAACAAAATACGAGTATGTTACTTTGCTTTGGGTCTACTTTTTTTCATCATCCATTTCTGGGATGTTACTTCTTTTAATTTTAAATACTAAATTATAACTTTTGAAGATTATTCATGATCACTATAAATACAAATTCTAAATGATGATTTCAATCAACACCATCTTTCGACTGAAAACTGTGCTGTGAATACAATTTACTGACCATTTTTTTTGCCAAGAACAAAATGTGTTCTTATGAATTTAGCCACTAACATTTAAATCTTTGGTTTACAGAAGAGAAAGAGGCCAAGAAGGAGGAATCTGAGTCTGAGGATGAGGACATGGGCTTTGGACTTTTCGACTAAACATTTTTATGTAAGTATACAAATAAATAGATATAAAAAATGTGTGTGTTGTTTTGTACTGTACATAAAATTAAATTTTTGAGGTTTTTTTAATAATAAGCACAATTACTTGTGCCATTACTGGTCACTAACATTTCTGAATTGAGTTTTCTCATCTTTTTTAATTAATTTATTATTCAGTTTATTAATTTTATGATAAGAACATATTTAGGTATAATTTATTTATTAATTCAATTAAGATAATTCAACAAGTTCAATATTTAATCCAAAATCAATAATTTAAAAAACAGTATGGTTGAAAATATTACAAGGAAAGTAAAAAACTTAATTGACTAAAAAAGGAACATAATCCAATACTTATGGTTAGTAGTATTATTAACTTTTTATTTTTTAGAATTCACATTCAGTTCCTTTACAATAATTTGTCAATTTTTGGTCAATTTAGTTGCAGTAAAATATAATGATTTAAATTCGTTGATTTAAAAAAAAATCACTTGATTATCTAGTCACTGAGTTAAACCATATCAACCCTGATTAGAAGGATTAGCTTATCTATACTATAAAGAGAAGTTGTTTCTTTGTGTGACTGTAAGGGATAATCTCTGGATCTATGGAAATAATTTTATTAAAGTTCTTTTACCAATAAAATATCTTCATTATTTGTGAGTGTCATCGGCTATATATTAACCAGAAAAATGAAGACTTCCGTGGTAGTTAAAGGACCATGCAAAAAACTGTATGGGCAGTGTCCCCACCCACCAACATATCTTCAAACCTATCTCAGTTGATAGCTCTTACCACCAAATGGCGACATTCACCTCAGGAGTGGGGTTATTGTTTTATATTAGCGACCCACTCCAGCTTTGCACGGGTGCAATCTATTATACATACAAAGCTTTCTCTTGAATCACTATCCATTGCTGAAAACTGCATTAAAATCCGCTGCTTAGTTTAAAAGATCTAATCGAACAGGAAACTGAGCGAGTTCCTTTTTATGGTGGTGGTGGTCCTTGCACGATCTTGCTGACATTGTTGCTTGTGTGGTGGTGGTCACAATCTTGTTTTCGAGTGCATAAGCAGTGTGAGAAGAGGGAGGTGCTTTATGCATGCTTATGTGCACTCACACATTTACTTGTAGGTTATAGGTATTTTTTCGTGGGATATTGCTAGGTATAATAATAATTAAATTGTTTTAAGTTTTATAATACCAGTTTACATAGACACACTGTTTCCTCCTACCACAAACAAGATTAATATAAATACCATGTATATTCTAATAGGTATTTTTTCGTGGGATATTGCTAGGTATAATAATAATTAAATTGTTTTAAGTTTTATAATACCAGTTTACATAGACACACTGTTTCCTCCTACCACAAACAAGATTAATATAAATACCATGTATATTCTAATACTAGTTTTTTTCTTTATTCTAGGTGCAGGGCACGCAGATTTTATTCCAACTTTGTTGTAAGACTAACACTATGACAAGGATATTTCTGTGAAATATAACTTGTAATATAAACATTTGTTTTTTTTTAGTTATCCTTGTTTATTCATTACATAATTGTAATTTGTACAATGTTGCTGTATTTGTCTGTCAAGTGGCTTTTCCAATGTATCAGACATAGATAGTAATTTTTATATAAAAGGAGATGTCCACACTCACATACACGCTTGCACAGCCATAACCGTAAATAGAAACGTGAAATATGGACAGTAGTTTCAATTTACAATGTAGACGCGCACTAAGAAGGGATTTTTAAAGATTCCATCCTTAAAGGGTGAAATAGAGGTTGAAAGATTGTATTAAAAATCTATAAATCTTCACCGATTTCGATGAAAATTGAGATTCATACTTTTCAAAACATTTAACCCTTTAACCGCTTGACTTCATATCGGATGTGCGCCCAGCGTCGGGCAAATTGAATCTAAGATAAATAGGGTAACGGCAGCAGTAGTCAGCCCCGCGCCTTTCCTAGTCAAATAAATAACGGTCTTCTACATATTTACCTATAACATGAAGTTAATTCGGTTCCTCGATCTACTATTGGCCAACAACACTTGCATGTGTGTGTGTTAAACTTAAATTAACAACAATTCGCGTCTAGTACAAAATACTCGACAAAAAAGTGTGAAAAAGTATTTTTTTCTTAACTTACAGTTGTCATATCGAAATCTTTAATATCTAGTCAATTACTTTCTGATTTAGTATAGCTAAAATTATTAGCTTTATACTAAATTTAAGGGAAATTTGAAATAGCTGGCTACTGGAGTTGCTTTTTTCATCAATTTGCCAGTGCTCAGCCAGCCTGGCCGAGTAGGTACTGGATATTATCCATATTTTTATTTTTATCAGTAGTCAGCCGCCTCAAATGATGTGAAATTGCAAGTGGCCGACTGCTGGGTTTTTGTGCTGCAGTAGACGGCCATGTGACAATTTTTAATAGTTGATCTAGTTTTGATGTTTACAGTCCAGTTGATTAAGTTCTAAGTAAATATTAAATTTAAGTAATTATATTTATTTCAGAATGATTATATTGCAATTAATTAGGAGGCTGAGTACTGGGCCCACACACGGCTGAGTTATAGATTTTTGAGGCCGAGCACTGGGAAAAGGTATTATATTTTTGTAATAGCTTTTATTTTCTTTTTGAAAGGGGAAAAATAATGTTGATTTTATAAGAAACTAATACATGATTGATTTACTAAATACATTATATTACCTACTTAATATTCTTATTATCGAAAAAATACAAGCGATTATATTTTTGATAACCACTAAATGGCTGACTACTACTACTAAGGTGCTGTTACCTACCTACAACAAAGAGGTGTGCACTATTACTAGGTCGATATTTCATTATAATAAATACAATTATAACATAAATACTCTTTGCATTTTACAGACTACGTTTATTAAACAACGGAAAAATCAATTAAAACAAATCTTAGGAGTCCTTAAAGGATTCCAGCATTTACCAATGATGATAATGATTAGATACTATACAATGCCCAAAGAATACGATCGACTTGCCCTCAGCCCCTAGCTAACAAAAACGTGTCCAATTTATCATCTGATTGTGAACATAAAATGGCTGCCGTACTAGAGTTTGGAAAATGTGTATAGAACAGTATCGACATTTTTAATCTTTGTAAGTTTTACAATAACTTACATGTATATGTAAATAAAAACTTATTTAACTATGTAATGACGTTGTACATACAACTACTTTTGCCAATCGCAAATATCTTTTAACCGACACCCAAAAAAGTTTTGGATGCTTAGGATAGTTTTACTATTTTTTACAACTTTACTGTTTGTTCATCGTGTACTTACGTGTGGACTGAGGGACCTACCTGAATTTCCCCAAAATATGTATAGCAAATTCTAGTATAAATCTAAAAAAAGTTGTAGAACAAATCTGGGAATTTGTACAAAGATAGTTTAAGAACTACAGCCCTCAAAGTGTGGTCACTCAGTTCACACCGCTATTTTCCAAATCTCGAAAAGTACGTGGAAAATTATCGTTTTTTCACTACAAAATTTTAATAGAACCTTTGTAAAAGTTTTTAAAAATTTATAGAATACAATAGAATACATGTAGCATCAGAAATAAAAAAATTATAACCAACCGATGTGTGGTCCCTGAGTTCACACAAAAGTGACGTATTCATTAAGCGATATATAAATTTGTTAATTAATTAACAAATTAATTAATAATAATATTAATCAATTTGTTAATTATTTTTCTACGTAGAATTTTTGTAGCAAATTTGTAGTTTGTAGACGAAATTTCGGAAAAATCTATCGGCGCAATTTGAAGATATCAACCATTATGTTGGGTCCCTTAGTTCACACACTGGTGTATAAGAAATACTCAATTATCTATTAAACGAGAAAAATATCAGAAAGTCCACTACCTATACCTACTTAAATTTTTGTAGAAGTTTTTGTCTCTTGGATTAGCACATAAAATATTTAATTACTTGCTTCCTAGCTGAGATAATGTAATTTTTTGATTCTATGAAAATATGAAGAAATATAGGTAAATGAGGAACCACCACACAATAGGAAAATGAGGGCAGCACCAAAGATTATTTAATAATAAGACAGTAAGTATCTAATAATAATAATATTTTTAATTGGAAATATTTATTATATTACTAATTATGAATTACACACATTTATATTAATAATTATTATTCTTTACATGAAGTCGAGTTACTAAAAAAAAGGTAGGTATGTAACTCAAAACGATTAGACAGATTTTGAAGACTACTTGGTTGGATTGGGTGTCCCGGTCTTAATTAAAACAATTTTGTAAATTAAATAGCTAATTTATAATTGATTCGACCATTGAGACATTGACTCAATGGCCAAAGGATACCAGTTACACTTTGTTGAAACCCATCTTAATATTGCCCTTTGGGGTTGTCTCCACAGAAGGTACCTATAATCTATACATATAATAAAATCGTAACTGGTCGCTGTCTGTACATGGAAGATATAGGTATTTATATATTTTATAGATTTATATATTATATAGATTATAGGTACCTAGTTAGGGCGCTTTTAGTGTCACGCGGATTTGCTCACGCACGCGGGATTGGACCGCATGCGTAAAATTTCACGCTGCGGATCATACGCAGCATGAGTTTCAGTTTTCTACGGGCTGCGTAACGGTATAGACGTGTTCAAAAATGATCAATGTCAGAAGAATATCTGTCGCTTACATACTTTACAAACGACGAAACAAGAAGACAAGAGTACATGTTGATCCCTTTCTTGAAAATAGGCTTCTTGCTGGGGCGTTTGTTACACACTTTGGAAAACTACAAAATAATGAACGTAAATTTAAAAATTACTTTCGAATGTCCATTCGTTCTTTTGATGAACTGTTGTGTAAAATTGAGAATAAGCTACAAAAAAGCAGTTTACGAAGGATTACAATACAACCGATTGAGAGGCTCGCTATTACATTAAGGTAAGTTTAAAATTTTAAATATTTAATTTCCTGCTATGATTTAGTGGAAAGGGATTTGAACAGGTAGGATAAACGTACCAATCCCAAACCAGTAAAGGACTTTTTTGACTTCAAATTACTGTCATGTGTAAATTTACATGTGCAAAAAAAAAATTTTGTCATGTACTCTGGTCAACTGCAAAAATGTTAAACAAAAATCAAATCAATGATTTTTTCGGTAGTTGACCATCGTGGTCAACTATTGAGACATCATACAACACATGTTCTAGTAATTATCCAGTCTAAATAAACGGTATAATAATGATTTTTTGTTTGAAATATCGTAAAGTAACGCGTCATTGGTTATTAATTGTTGAAATTTCATAAAATAAGATTATTTCACTCATAAAATGTCACCATTAAAGTGGAATCATTCCTACCTTTCATCACACGCTACTTATTATAATATAGATAAAAGTTATAGGTTTGCACATGACAGTAATTTAAAGTCAAAAAAAGTCCTTAATTGGTTTGGGATTGGTACGTTCAACCTACATACACAATCCTTTTTTTTATCTGATAAAGTACACATGGCCACAGATCAAGTTACCCAAAACCAGCATAAATGGAACTCGCGCCTTGCGTATTATCATACTTAGGTAACCCGTCGGAGTCCCGCTTATACTGGATTTGAGTAACTTGATCTGTGCCGTGTGTACAACCGCACTCATATGACTAAACAAACAATTAGAGAGAAACTGGAGAAAAAAAGTTAATCGTACTCATTTTAATAAAAAGAGTTTTATTCATAAATTAAAAAATCAAATTTTACATCATTCATTTCTTTGTAAATTTGTATCCTGAGCGTTGACATTTCTTTCGCCTGTAGATGATGTTGTTGCTGGGGTATAAATTACGTCATAAGACGTGATATTAAACAAGCCGCTTTCAGTCGAAATAAGAGTTTCATTGTCATTCACTGCAGCAGAACTAATAGCATTGTCGTTAAGACTCGAAGTATCCTGGATTATACTATTGGTTTGGTAATCTTGATTTATCGGTGACAAACTGTCAAGCTCAGTAAAAGCACTAGAACTTGTTGTAGGTATGGGACTGTAGTATGCAGGTTGTGTTTGACTTTCCATTTCCATAACTATATTTAACACTTTTGTTCTGAACATTAGTTTTTGATATCTAGTGAATCTTTTTAATGAAGGCTGCAGAGACTGAAAGAAAGCCAAATCCTCACTTTCTAGCTCCAGTTGATTAGACTTTAAGCATTCTAATAACTGTGCCTCAAATTCAGATGGTGCTTGCTTTTTAGATTTTACTTGTTTTTGTTTTGATGTTGGGTGAGAACTTTCTTGACGTGAAGTATCTGGTTGCGTGGACTCATTACGTGTTTCTAAATTACGTTGTGATGTTAGTTGAGAACTTTCTTGACGTGAAGTACCTGGTTGCGTGGACTCATTAGGTGTTTCTAAATTACTTTGTTCAGACATTTCTTCACAGAGTGACTCTTCTCCAGCAGTTTCCGTTGTACTGTCTAAGAAAGTCAAAATGTCATAGTAAGAATATTTCTTCTTCTTCTTACTCCCAGAGCCGGATGGCTGATTTTTTTCAGATATCTTGTCTTTCTGGTAAGTGTCCCTTGCTGTTCGCCAGCGTTGTTGTATTTTCTTGTCTGAAATGACAAAATATAATAAGTAAGTGGCAAAAGTACACACAGTTTCAGATCAAGTTACCCAAAACCAGTACCAATAAACGGAACTTGCTAGGGCCTCGCCGGGCGGCGAGTCGTCTACGATAATAAACAACGCATGAGTCCTGTTTATACTGGTTTTGGGAAGCTTGATCTGTGGCCGTGTGTACAAATCTGATATTAGTTGGAAATTTAACTGCATTCGATTAAAGGCCCTCATTAATTCACACATGTTGTCAACTTTACACTGTCTCATGAAGCATTAGATAAATCAAGCAATATATATATACCTATACAGAGTGGAAAAATAAGGCCGCAGTTGAAGGAAAAGTACCCATAATATTGATGATGGCAAATTTTACTGAATGGAAATAATTCATTTTTTACAAAAATAATTAGAACTTCATTTAAGGATTTTTGGAAAAACACCGGATTGAATCGGGAAATTTGTTTATTTGTTACAGTAAAATTTGCCATCATCAAAATTAAGGTGAAAACTTCCGGAAGTCACTAGCGCTGTAAGTTTTTAATTGTTTTAACAAAAATTTTCTTTATTTGCATCTGTCAACCTTCATGAAGGAGGACTTCTGGCCGCAGGGTGTCGTGTTTCGGAAGTTCCGAGGGCGGCTGCCCGCTGACACCGTGCACACGTCGGCGACATTACGTGTGAAATAATTAAAATAGTTTTTGTATATAAAATAATATGTATGTTAGTCTGTAAGGTATATATCTATGGGCCTCTGTTTACATTACCATCTTGTAATGTAAATATTGCCTGAAATAAACGATATTTTATTATATTATATTATATATATTTATTAGATTCCTTTCATTTGCCGGAAATTTTACCATAGGGGTTAATTTATACAAAGAAGATTTCTTATAAAATATTTACAGCATAGTTGTGTCTCAAATCTGCTAAAAGTGGCCACTTTTAGCAGATATGAGATACATAACTATACTTCGAACTTTTCATATGAAATCATAACTGCATAAATACCCCCCTATGATAACATTTTCGGCAAATCATAGAAATCTAACGTAGCTATAGTACTGTAGTTAAAACGAATTAAAAACTTCTAGCGCTAGCTACTTCCGTGCCCTTTCACCTTAAGGGTATTTATTTTTCTTCTGAAGTAAAATTCGAGCGGTGCATGCTGTCTTATGTCTGATGTCAGCATTATTAATATATTATGTTATCATATTATTAATATATTGTTTTTGTTTTCAGATATTTGGCAACTGGTAATACATTCACTGATCTACACTATTCCTATGTGATTGGAATTGCAACAATTAGCGAAATAGTAAGACAAGTTTGTTACATAATATGGATTGAACTAAAGTCTGAATGTATTCCACAGCTTAATGGGATCAAATGGAAAGAAATCGCAAAGGGATTTCTCACATATACAAATTTTCCTAATTGCTTGGGTGCTATTGATGGAAAACATATAAGAGTGATTCGGCCGCCGCACAGTGGATCACTATATTTTAATTATAAGAAATATTATTCTGTAGTGCTCCTCGCAATGTGTGATGCTGATTATAATTTTACATATATTAATGTCGGTACCAGTGGAAGCAACGCCGATTCAACCATCTTTAGAAGGAGTCAATTGTATACGAAACTGGAAAGTAACACGTTGGGTATCCCTGACCCGCAAGAGTTGCCTATTATTTGCCCCGAAGTAGCTTATCCATCTAGTGTAAGAGCAAAGTTGCCGTTCGTGATAGTGGGAGATGAGGCATTTGGTTTATCATCACATGTGATGCGGCCTTATTCTCGTGATAATTTACCTTACAAAAAGAAAATATTTAATTACCGTCTGTCCAGAGCTAGAAGGTACATAGAATGCACTTTTGGAATTATGTCAAATAAATTTAGAATATTTCACAGATCCATGACTGTCAAGTTAGATCTAGCACAATTAATAGTCAAGGCGGCATGTGTACTTCACAATTTCATAAGGAAACGGGATGGCTACATGGTCAGCCATACATTTGTCACAAATGGTTTTACGGGACCACTACCCAGGCAGCAGACTGAAAGTAGTAATACGTCGGCAAGTAATATCAGAGATATATTTGCAGATTACTTTATCAATGAAGGAAAAGTCTCCTGGCAACACCGATATATAATTAATTAACTAAACTCAAAAGGTTTTAGAAGGTTTTTGATGTTATTTGTGAATTAAATAATTATGCTTATATTAATAAAGTAATGATGCTTGTATAAATAAAATAATGAACCAAACACATACCCGCCACTTTTCTTTCCTCTTCGCTCAAATTTTCGTAGTTAGGTGCCAATTCCTTCAAAATATCTCTCCATGCAGCCTCCCTCGCGTCCCTGTTTTTGTATAATTCATTGCGTTTATCCCACAAAACGGGCCGCAGATGAACTTCAATGATTACTCGTTCTGTATCGATTTTCATTTCGGTAGTACAATACGGCGCGTGCGCCCCGCTCGACTCTAAAATGGGCACTGAAGTTGTAGGCAGCGCTTACGCATGCGGATACCCCGCACCGGGGTGACGCCCCGCACAGCGCCCCGCGTCCCGCGTGCGTTTATCACGCTTTACAATAGATACCTATATGAAATTGTTCTTTGCGGATGCTACGCATGCGGGCCAATCCCGCGTGCGTGAGCAAATCCGCGTGACACTAAAAGCGCCCTTACTGTGGAGAAAACCCCAAAGGGCAATATTAAGATGGGTTTCAACAAAGTGTAACTGGTATCCTTTGGCCATTGAGTCAATGTCTCAATGGTCGAATCAATTATAAATTAGCTATTTAATTTACAAAATTGTTTTAATTAAGACCGGGACACCCAATCCAACCAAGTAGTCTTCAAAATCTGTCTAATCGTTTTGAGTTACATACCTACCTTTTTTTAGTAACTCGACTTCATGTAAAGAATAATAATTATTAATATAAATGTGTGTAATTCGTAATTAGTAATATAATAAATATTTCTAATTAAAAATATAATTATTATTAGATACTTACTGTCTTATTATTAAATAATCTTTGGTGCTGCCCTCATTTGCCTATTGTGTGGTACCTATATTTCTTCATATTTTCATAGAATTAAAAAAATTTCATTATCTCAGCTAGGAAGCAAGAAATTAAATATTTTATGTGCTAATCCAAGAGACAATAACTTCTACATAAATTTAAGTAGGTATAGGTAGTGGACTTTCTGATATTTTTCTCGTTTAATAGATAATTGAGTATTATACACCAGTGTGTGAACTAAGGGACCCAACATAATGGTTGATATCTTCAAATTGCGCCGATAGATTATTCTGAAATTTCGTCTACAAATTTGCTACAAAAATTCTACGTAGAAAAATAATTAACAAATTAATTAATATTATTATTAATTAATTTGTTAATTAATTAACAAATTAATTAACAAATTTATATATCGCTTAATGAATACGTCACTTTTGTGTGAACTCAGGGACCACACATCGGTTGGTTATAATTTTATTATTTCTAATGCTACGTGTACTTATTCTATAAATTTGTAAAAACTTTTACAAAGGTTCTATTAAAATTTTGTAAAACTATTTTGTAAAATTTTGTATTAAACGGGTTAATAGATAATTGAGTATTTCTTATACACCAGTGTATGAACTGAGGGGCCCAACATAATGGTTGATATCTTCAAATTGCGCCGATAGATTTTTCTGAAATTTTCTCTACAAACTACAAATTTGAAATGAAATGAAATGAAATGAAAATGAAATGAAAATATACTTTATTGTGCACAATCAACACTTACACACACACATATACAATATAAACTATACACAGAATAAGACGAAAGTACACAAAGGCGGCCTTATCACTAAACAGCAATTTCTTCCAGACAACCTTTGAAAGAAAGGATTAAATTGCTGGAGAAGGGTACTGTGCTAAAAGTATATCTAAAAAATTATAAATATAGAGTATACATTAAAATAAAATACGTAAATAAAAATAAAAATATAAAAAATAAAATACATACCTACATACATAATATTATAAGAACTAAATAATATTTAAAAAATATTATATAGGTATACAATGTTAAACAATAAATATAAACAATAATTACATATCATGGATAAATAGGTAACACACGTAACTACTTTCGACACATACTAAGGTAGTACCTAGTCTTTAAGGGCAGATTTAAAAGTATTTAATGTTTTACATTGTCTAATTCGAGTAGGGAGAGAGTTCCATAGCAGGACAGATTGTACGGAGTAGGAGGAGAGGAAATACTTGGTGTGGTGGATAGGAATATCGAGAAGGAGATTTGTGGATGATCGTAGCTCTTGCCTGTCGGAGAGACGGAAACTAAAAGTTTCTTTTAGGTATTGAGGGCTGTTGGGATCGAATAAAATGGAATAAAGGAGCGAAAGCACACGAGCATTGCGGCGAAAGCGAATTGGTAACCACTTGAGCTTGTGACGGTACTCGGATATGTGTTCAAATTTGCGCAAGCCAAAGATGAACCTGATAGACAGATTTTGAAGGCGCTCAAGTTTGTTAAGTTGGTCTTCGGTCAAGTTAATGAAGCAAACATCCGCGTAGTCTAGAAGGGAGAGAAATATTGATTCGGCTAAGGCCACCTTAGTAGGCACTGGAAGAACATACCGAAGTCGTTTCAAGGAGTGCCACGTTGAATACACCTTCCTGCTAATCTCTTTCAGCTGCTGTGTCCAAGATATATGCTCATCAAAATAAATGCCAAGATTCTTAACCACTTTAACTACTATATGGTATCGGCGTACCGTTGATGAGTACCGGAGGCAACATATCCCAGTCAATTCTGGAGACCAGCCCCGGACTGCCAAGTATTATCAACTGAGACTTAACGGGGTTAATGAGAAGTCCATGCTCCTTACTCCAGTTACATACAACACTTACCGCCGCAGGCAATGAATCCAGAGTTGACTGAGTGTAAATTTGTAGATCGTCTGCATATAAATGAAAATGAGACGAAATGTATGAAGTGATGAAGTTAATGAATAGGGCAAAGAGTAATGGAGATAAAACGCCACCTTGAGGAACGCCGGCAGTAGTATTGGCCCAGTCGGAAAAAGACTCAGAAATTTTAACTCTCTGCCGTCGACCCACAAGGTAGCTTCGAATAAAACAAATCACTGAAGGTGAGAGGTTAAAAGACCTTAACAGGCTGATAAGAATGTCGCGGTCAATAGAATTGAAAGCGTTACTAAAATCAAGTAAAGTTAGGATTGTGAGCTTCTTATTATCCATGCCGGACCGAATATCATCTGCTACTTTGACCAAGGCTGTGGTAGTACTATGACCCGTCCGGAAGCCTGATTGATATGTACTGAGGAGATTGTTATGCATGATAAATCTTGTAAGTTGGTGATGTATAAGTCGCTCAAGAACTTTAGACAAGAAAGGAAGAATAGATATTGGACGGAAATCAGAAATGACTTTAGGGCGGTAGGATTTTGGTAATGGGATTATGTGGGCGGATTTCCAGGTATCAGGAAAGGTACAAGTTGATAAGCAAAAATTAAAAATGTGTAAAAGAATGGGAGCAATTATTTCTAGGATTGGAATAATCATTTTGCGACTGATGCCATCATCACCAACGGAATTCGATGCTATTGTCATGACATGTCTTTTAACCTCTCCTTCAGTAAATGGAACGAAAGTGAACGATTCGGAGTTTGAAGTTTGCAGAAGAGATATTTTATTTAAAGTTTGGGATTTTATAGCCGGGTCTAAGTTAGTAGAAGAAATAAAATGTTTATTCAACACATTAATGTCGATTTTGCAGTGGTCATTTTGATTTAAATTTTTACCAATACCAAGCGATTTTAGGAATTTCCAGGTTTTCGCTGGATCACCATTCTCGACCGATGCATGGATATATCGCCGTTGAGCATCTCGACACATAGTATTGCACCGGTTACATAATTTAATGTATTTGTCGCGATGTTCATTGGTGTTACTTCTTTTGTATTTAGCTTTGGCTGTATGTTTGGCATTAATAATTGATTTAATATCATCTGACAGTCATGGAGCAGGCAGATGCTTAATTCTAATGGGCTTAATCGGGGCATGCTTGTCGTACAAAGAATTAAGTAGAGCATTAAAAATATCAACCTTGGCATCGACCGTTTCCGCTGCGTATAGTGCTGTCCAGTCAGTGCTGAGCGCGTCTTCCCTCAAGGTGTTCACATCCATGGAAGAAAAGTTACGTTGCGGAAGTGTTTTGCGGTTTGGTTTAGATGTGCGAACATTATAAGCAACATAAATCAGGTCGTGGTAGGAAAAAAATTCCGCGGGACTCTGACCATGAGTAGTTACAGAGCTTGGCAAAGATACAATGATGAGATCAAGCCAGGAAGGACAGCAACCTGGAGAGCAGTGTGTAGCATTAAGTGGCAATAAGCTCATATCACAGGAATCTAAATAATAAACATAAGGTTTTTAGATCTTCTATCGTCCTTCAGCATACATGTATTAAATTCACCCATTATAATTGAATTAATGTAATCAGGTTTGTACGACTCCAGTATAGTCTCAAAAGAAGGAAAGTAATTATGATGCATCGATGGACAATAGAATACACCAAGAAGTATTTTACTGCAGTAAGACACTTCGATCGCAATGAGTAAATACTCCAGTGAGTCTGATGGCGTGGGCTGTGTTGACGAACTAATGACAGTAAAAGGAATATCAGAACGTAAATAGATTGCAACACCACCACCACTTTTCCCAATTCGGTCATTACGAATTAGTTTAAAGCCCGGTAGGCTGTAACAAGTTGACGGAAGGCAAGGCTTAAGCCACGTCTCCGACACAAATATCGCATCAACATTAACTTGATCGAAGGAAGTCAGCATATCAGGATAATGAGCCGGAATGCTCTGCGCGTTTATATGAACTGCCTTAAAACATTTTTTAACTGTGGAAAAGTTATTCATAATAATATCTCTTAGCGGAGAGTATGAAGCACTCATAAAACTCTCATCGCTACATACTGAAGAAGCAGAGAAAAAGTCACCAGAATAAGTATCGAAACTGTTATTCATGATGTATTGTATATATAAAAATACAAATATATAATATACTCAAATAAGATACCTATATAAAATATATTTTATAACTTATAAATAGTTCAATAAATAATTAAAATAGTTAGCTTCTCAAAAACACCTTATACCTACAGTGTCATGAGTTCAGTTCAAATATATTTAAACATGCACTATTTATGTATTAAGCACTATTACAAAAAATCAGAAAATAACAAACAAAAACGAAAATGATCAAATCATCACCCAAAAAGAGAAAAGAAAATAAAGACAAAAAAAAACAATAAAATAACCAATAAGTACATTAAAAAAAAAAAAAAATTAACTGACATCTAGCATCTGTCATTGTTGTCATTATCGACTCCGACAGTTGACATTGTCAAAGTCATAATTTTAAATCAAAAGGTTTTATTAAAAAATTGTTATTTAAACATCTGAAATAATTGAATAAGCGGGTATAATTACCTACATTTACACTACATAGCATAATATAAGCAAGCAGTTGAAAGACAGGCATAAGAAAATAAAAACAACAAAACAGCATGTACCTAGATACAAAGTATGATTGGTTGAAAGTTGCAACATGGACTACATGAATGATGACGGCAAGAACATAATATTGTGATGATATTTAAAGCATGATTAAAGAAGAAGGAAAACCAACACACATATAACTAAAGGTAATAAGAGAAAATAAAAAGAGAGAAAAAGCTAATAGAAGTGTGTTACTTTTTGGCTGATTTCTTTGTCTTTATTGCAGCTGCGTTTCTACCTCTGGTTACTGGGATGGATATTTCAGTCGTCACGGTTGGCGTGTCAGGAGGAGAAGGCCCAGGAATGGCATCAAGTTCAGCCATGCTGTGGGCACGGACTTTGGAGCCATCGGGAGCAATTACAATTACTGAGCCATTGTGTGTCCAACATTTTGAAACTCCGAAACGCTGTCTGGCCGCCATAAACACGTCATGCCTCTTCTTTATAAGAAACTCTGATAGGGTGTTGCCGGAGTTTTTCAGATTGGTTTTAGCCGTCCAAACCTTGTTACGGAGAGCAAGATCATGGAATTTGATTAAGATTGGTCGGGGCTTTGACTCATTTATACGTCCCAATCGATGACAATATTTAATAGATGATATGTCAACACTAGGAACTCTTAATTGTGTTGAAAGTAATGATGATACAAATTCAGGCTCAGCCTTTTTGGCTTCAGGAACTCCGTGAAGCAGCACTATCTTCTTCCTTCGTCTCATCTCCATTTGGTCATGTACATCCATCAGTGTTTCTATTTGAGACTGCAGTAACTTAAGTGCCTCCAAGACAAAGGATTTGAATAAGCTGAATTCCGATGCCAGTGCTGAAGTGGTACTTGATGTTTGGCAAGAATTCAACTCCTGCTGGAACTCAGTCATTTTGTTGTTGAACAATTCGTTCATTTGGTTGATGGATTGCTTCAAGGACTCCATTGTAATTTGTATAAATGACCAAGAAAAGAGATGTGCTTTTTACAGATGTTGATGGTGAAAGTGAAATATGTTTAAATACTTGTTGTTTAATATTGCCAACAAAGGAAATAGTGACACTGATAGGCACAGGTAAAAATTCTTACATGGTATTATTTATAACACTATTAAATAATTAATTATACTATGTATTTACTTTTTGCACGCCTACCCCCAAAAAAAGTTGCTACAAAAAGTCTATAAGTATATATAATAAACGCTTAATGAATACGTCACTTTTGTGTGAACTGAGGGACCACACTTCGGTGGTTATAAATTTTTTATTTCTAATGCTATGTTTTCTATAAATTTGTAAAAACTTTTACAAAGGTTCTATTAAAATTTTGTAGTGAAAAAACGATAATTTTCCACATACTTTACGAGATTTATATGTAATTATATATAATAATATATAATTAGATGCAGCATTTTTTAATAATTATATAGGTATAATCATATACAATTACATATAATTATATATAATTACATATAAATATATAGTGTCATTTATTAATAAATATGATTATATATAATAATAAATGACACTAAAGTTGACATACATTAGAATTTTTTTAGAATTTTATAACTAGCAACTAAATTAAGTAGGTATTTAAAAAAAAAAAGAAAAAAAAATTAGTAAAAAAATTCCACGTGAAAATTTATAAATATTATATTAAGTGAAAATTTTATTTTTTTATGGTAATTAATTTTTGAAAATTGACCGCTGACGGCTAACTTCAGTGTTATTATGAATAAACAACATGTCAAAATTGTCTAAATAATGTTTTCTTTATTTGTTTTTTCCGTTTATAAAAAAAATATTTGTATTATTTCAAACTTACTTGTTTATTGGGTTTTTTTTGTACAATTTGTATTTTATTTTCCTAACAGTTGGAGGCCCATCATCAGAAGACTTATCTGATGACATATTATTTATAATTTATATATATTTTTACAAGATAAAACTTAAATGATTTCACATGAAGTTGAAAAAATATCGTGATTTGTAATTAACCATTATTTAAAACAATTAGTGTAAACAAATGCATACATTCATGCATTACATATGCACATACATGTATACAATTATACAGGGTGTTTGGTAGGGAGCTGTACATACGCCTAGGGTAGAAACTAGGGATGGTCTGCTACCTACCCCCGCCCATTATATTGACCTTGACCGCCAGGTTTTATTTTAATGACTTTTTTTATTTTTAAGGAAAACTTGATATTTTTGACTAAAACTACCTGTAGCTCAAAATCTATCAAAATCAAAATCAAAAATTTTTTTATTCAAAATTGGCATTTTTAAATACTCTTTTTGAACGTCGATACTACGTGATGCCTACCACCGGTTCTGGAACTAACCCAGCGAGAAGAGCCGGCAAGAAACTCGTCTGGGGCCATCTTTTACCAAAAAGATGGAAATTATTCTTTTAAAATCAAAATTATTACAATGTTTACTTATGTCTATGTAACAAATAATAAGATAAGATAAGGAGCCACCTTATTCCCAAGGTGTGCCATCTTGAATAAAGTCATTAATTTTATAATACGCTTTGGCACACAAACGTTCTTTAACTACTTTTTTAAACTTATTAATGGGAAGGTTTTGAACCTTTTCTGGGATTATATTGTATAAGCGTATACATTGGCATTTAAAGGATTTACTAACTTTGCTTAGTCTGAACACTGGCATATCTAACTTGTTCTTATTTCTAGTGTTTACACAATGATTATCACATTTCTTTTTGAAGTTGTTTAGATTCTTTCTTACATATAACACATTTTCCAAAATGTATTAAGATGCGACGGTCAGAACTTTTATTTCTTTAAACTTTTCCCTTAGAGATTCAAAAGTCGACATCTTATAAATAGAACGTATAGCACGTTTCTGCAGCACAAATATTGTATTAATGTCCGCAGCGTTTCCCCACAAGAGGATGCCTACGACATTATGCTATGAAAATAGCTAAAGTAAACTAATCGCGCGGTCTCTATGTCGGTAATTTCTCTAATTTTTTTAACATCGTATGCTGCAGAACTCAGCTTATCTGCCAATTTAGCAATATGTGGTCCCCACTGTAACTTACTATCTAATGTTATACCTAGAAATACAGTGGTGTCTACTAATTTCATTTTCTCCTTATTTAATAGTATATTGGTTTGTGCCTGCGTAACATTTGGCAAGCTGAACTTTAAACATTTTGTTTTATTAGAATTCAACAGTAAATTATTAGCATTAAACCAATGTACTATTTTTGAGAGAGCACTATTTACCTCGTCATTGTTAGATTGTCGTCGCTTCACATTAAAAATTAGTGAAGTGTCATCAGCAAAAAGTACTATCTCATGCTTATCATTAACTAGATAAGGTAGATCATTTATATAGATGAGAAATAGAAAAGGGCCCAAAATAGACCCCTAGTTTAATTTTAGTACCATTAACTAGACCTTTTGGAATTAACTTCTACAGTCTGTGTTCTATTTATTAGATAAGAGCTTAGAAGCTTTAGTGCCGTGCCCCTTACACCATAATGGTATAATTTCCTGAACAGCGTATCATGCTCCACACAGTCAAATGCTTTGGATAAATCACAGAATATACCAAGTGCATCCTGTGACCTCTCCCAAGCTTCAAAGCTGCACAGAAGACTGATGCCTGCATCTGTTGTGGAACGACCTTTAGTAAAACCAAACTGATTACTATGTAACAATTTATTCGACTTGATATCCATAGGACAGGTCTGCTAATGGTGTTATTTTAATTAGACTGTTAGACACAGATGTAGGGAGGTTGAGTGTTAGAATTCACGATAATCTCAAGTTTTTAAGGTCGGCCAAGCTAAAAAGTGTATACAAAGGGAGAAGGAAAGCAAAAGGGTAGAAAAAAATAATTAAAATGAGATTTAGAAGTTTGGAATAATTCAACAGACAAAAAGAACCAAGGCGAAGTGTAGTACACTTAATAAGAAAAAGAGGTTTGAGAGACATGGGAAGGTTTTGGAGGACAAAGAGAGAAAGGTAAAACAAACGTCGGATCAAAGGGTATAGAAAATGAGGAAGAAAGATAAAGAGCGTAGTCGTGGAAATTTTATGGAAGGTGAATGTATTGATATAAATCGAAAGCAGATTAATTATTGTTTTTTAATTATTAAATAAATGCTAAGAATTGCGGATTAAATAATGATAACCAACGTTGCAACATTAATACTCGTATAGGGCATTATTGCTAATAATTTTATTATGACTGAATGCAAGTAGAATATATACATACACAAAATAAATTAAAATAAAGAAGGGATGTAGTGTATGTGGGTATTTGTATTATCTCTTCTTCTTCTTCTTTTATGTATGGCGGCCTCAGTGAGTTGCCAATATCCGAGTGCTAAATATGTTTAAACCCTGCTCTATTGTAGGTCTAGTGAGGAAATATTTGTATTATCTCGTGCATTGCCGTCACAGATGACAGCGACATTAGACGTCAGTTAGTCATCATGTAGCCGTTGGACTGGCGGGACTGACGGAATGTTGTCGAGCCATTACAGGGGTATTTCGTACAATTATTCAAATCGTACAGTGATGATTTTCCATTTTATTTTGATTCAGGAGCAGAATATTCTTTGATTAAAGAGTTAGTCTCTAGCAAATTTAACGGCAAAAGGTTTAACAATATTGTTAATATGACTGGCATAGGGCAGACATCGGTGAAGTCCATGTTACAGATTTTAACTTTTATAAAGATTGATAACATTAGGTTAGTAATTCTATTCCATGTTTTACTCGACTTTTGCTTACAATATGACATAATGCTTTGTCGTGAAATATTATCTCAAGGTAATATTTCACGACCAAGTTAAGTTGACTCGTAACGGTTTGTGTGTAGAGAAAAGTTGTGTTATCGAATCCTGTAATAATGCAGCAAATAATAGAGTTGATTTTGAGTATATTAATACTGATGTACCTATAGAGAATAGAGGAGAATAGATGGGCATTTTAAAGTTTTTCGAAAAATCATTTATTACCGGTGTACCTATGACTCGCGCTAATACTGATCCTATGGCCATCAGGCTTATTGACCTCCATAAAACGGTAAATCGA
Organism: Phengaris alcon alcon; assembly: GCA_037179445.1. NCBI lineage: Eukaryota > Metazoa > Arthropoda > Insecta > Lepidoptera > Lycaenidae > Phengaris > Phengaris alcon. The sequence goes on along the minus strand of JAYRCH010000085.1, from coordinate 1,656,326 downwards.
CGCCCGTACCGCTTTAGCCCCCAGGAGCGACATATTGTTAGGGAAAATGTAAATGAATTGCTTGCAGCAAATATTAATCGTCCTAGTTCCTCTCCTTTCAGCAGTCCTATTCTTCTTGTAAAAAAGAAGGATGGAACTGACTGAATGTGTGTGGATAGTCCACTTGATAGGGAACTAAATGATAATATGGTACCAGATAGATTTCCTTTACCGCTGATCTCCGATCAAATAGCAAGACTGCGTAAGGGTAACTTCTTCACTATCTGCGATATGGCTTCAGGGTTCCATCAAATACTCATTGATCATGACTCAACTGAGCGCACGGCATTTGTTACTACCGAAGGCCAGTATATGTACCTCACAATGCCGTTTGGACTAAAAAATGGAAATAAAAAGAAAAACTACCGGAGTTTTTTAACGCGCAATTATTAAGGCATTTGGCGATCTTGTTAATACTTACGTAGTTGTTTATATGGATGACATTCTCATTGTGGCGAGTACGATACAGGAGCTTTTGCGCGTTTAAAGGTAGTACTCAAAGTACTCACAGATCAAGGCTTTTCGTTGAATATTAAAAAGTGTGCCTTCTCAAATCAAAAGGTTGAGAACCTTGGGTACGATGTATGCCAGGGACAGATTCGTTCGAACCCACGTAAAATCGATGCACATACATCCCTGTCACCACCACACACAGTAACGCAGTACGTCAATTTATTGGATTGGCCTCTTACTTTCGCCAATTTGTTGCTGGATTCTCACAAAAATGGCTCTAATTGTAAGTTAGATTGGAAATCATAACATGAAGCAGTAAGACAACAATTAATTTCCACCCTCACTCAGGAGCCAGAGCCTTTAGTCTTGACTAAAGGCCTTGACTAAAATAAAATGTAAGGAATTTAACATAAGGCATCGCAAGCGACATGTCACTTAGCGATGACTTATTTCAAATCCCATACATTTCGAACTTCACCGTCGAAATTATCGAATGCATCTTGACTAAAGACCCTCTAGATCTAGATACTCTAGCGGTTGTAAACGCTGTAAAGCATTTCCGCCATTATCTACATGGCCGTAAGTTTGTCGCAGTTACCTATTGTAACTCCCTTCCGTCTACTCGGAAGAAGCTGGATTTGACGCCTCGAGTCCACAGATGGTGGGCGTTCCTCCAGGGTTTTGACTTTGACGTGGTAGCGTATGGCGTGGAAGCGTATGGCACATCTAGACTTCTTTTCACGGAACCCTTTGCCGGTTGAAGCGACGCAAACACATAAAGTACAAGTACAGTCTAAGCAAATTAACATTACTGAGCTAACTACTAATTGACTGTTAGCTGAACAACAGAGTGACGACGACAAGTTGTCAGATGATATTGCAAAGACTTACGAACTCAGATCAGGTGTTTTGCATCGTAAAATACAGCGTCGTGGTAAGTCCCGTTTCTTACCCATCATACCTAGATCTTTTATATGGTGCGTTATGAATAGTGTCCATGAGGGATTGATGCATCTGGGATGGGAGAAACCCTTAGAGAAAGCGTACGAGCTTTATTGGTTCCATAAAATGACCAAGTACGTGAGAAAATTTCTCGAAAATTGCATCACATGTAAAATTTCAAAGAAACACTGGCAAAATTCAAGCCGAATTACACCCCATTCCAAAGGTAGCGATCCCTTGGCACACTATACGCATGGACGCCACCGGGAAGCTTAGTTTAGTAGTAAAAATGAAAGCAAGGAGTATGTGTTTGTAGTTGTCGATGTTTTTACTAAGTTTGTCCTGCTTCATCATACCTTACACATCGATGCGGCTAGCAGAATCAAAGCGATTAAAGCTAGTGTCTCATTGTTTGGCGCGCCTACAAGAATTATTGCGGATCAGGGTCGTTGCTTTGCCAGCAAGGATTTTAAGGATTAAAGCGATTCTGTTAACATCAAGCTACACCTTATCGCAACAGGTAGCTCTCGGGAAAATGGGCAGGTCGAACGTATAAGACAACAGACAGATAGTGGCATGTGTCAAATATCATGCGAGAGTTTTTATCTGATGAACTCGCTACGTTCCCGGTAAGTAATTATATCAAATACTGTCATTCAAGAATCTTAAGTCATGTGCGAAAACGAATCTCCCGCTATATATATATATATATATATATATATATATATATATATATATATTAGGTCCTTACATATGAAATTGGCGTCTTGCCGTACTGGCCACTTTGATCTCAAATATATCTTCTTTGGTTAGGAATTCCAATTTTAAATTTATACCGCAATTTACTCATGCATTTGTGTTTCGAAAAACGTAATTCATTTGTTTTTTCCTCGTTTTTTCTTTGCGTCACTCTGTTTACTAAATGGAAAACTTGATTTTTATCGAAAGTACGAGTTCCACCGTGGCACCAGTGCTGCAGAAACGGCTCGAAGGATTAATGATGTGTATTGAGGCGGTGTCGCAAAAGAAAACACAGTGTGTTTTTGGTTCCAACGTTTTCGTTCTGGAAATTTCGACCTGCAGAACAAGCCCCAAACCAAAGTTGATAATGAAGAATTGAAGGCTATTGTGGAAGCGGATCCATCGCAAACCACGTCCGAGTTAGCTGCAGGCTGCGGTGTTAGTGATAAAACTGTTTTAATCCACTTGAAGCAAATTGGGAAGGTAAAAAAGCTTGAAAGGTGGGTCGCCGGTCGCAGGTGCACAGAAAGCAAACGCGCGTCGACTGCTGCGTTACATTACTCCATCGGCACAATAATGAAGGGATTTTAAATCGAATCATTACCTGTGATGAAAAGTGGATCCTGTACGATAATCGGAAAGGCTCATCACAATGGCTGAACCCTGGTGAACCAGCCAAAGTCTGCCCCAAGCGAAAATTGACTCAAAAAAAGTTACTTGTGAGCGTTTGGTGGACTAGCGCCGGTGTCGTTCACTACAGCTTTCTTAAATCTGGCCAGACGATTACGGCCAACACCTGCAAATCATGATGGAAAAGGTAGCTGCTAAACAACCGAGGTTGGTCATTCGCTCTAGGCCACTGCTGCTTCAGGACAACACACACTGCACAACAGACGGCTACCAAATTAGAGGGGCTTCAATTGGAATGTCTAAGTCTCTAAGACATCCACCGTACTCCCCGGACCTTGCTCCAACAGATTACCATTTGTTTTAGAAATTTAGATAACTTCTTGCAAGGGCAATAATGCAACTCTGATGGGGCAGTCCAAAGCGCCTTCAAATATTTTATTGATTCCTGTGCGAATGGTTTTTTTAGTAAAGGAATCAATGAACTACCTATGAGATGGCAAAAGTGCATAGGTAGCAATGGTATATACTTTCATTAAATAAATATACATATTATGTTTAAAAAAAAATCTACTTTATTTTCCTACTTTACAAAACGCCAATTTCATATGTAATAACCAAATTTAGTGTTAGACCTGGTGATGGGATCCATGAGGAATCGAGAAAAATCCTCAAAATGTCTAGGGATATTATAGTGATTTTGACTTTTTTTGAAGTAACTCGAGTATATGCTACAAAAAAGTGAGTTGTTGTGCTAAGGTATACCCTGGATCCAAAAGCACTGAACGGCACTCTCCTCAGTCTTTAAACATACACGTTTGAAAATTTCAGCATTGTTTAAAGAACTGTAAGCATATGTTACTATTAAATAATCATCATCGCCACTATCATCTTCACACCATACATAATCATATTATGATTAAATAGGTACTTCTATTAGTCTTTAACACCAATATATATGATACCTTTGAACAGTCGCTAGTCACATCATCATTATATTATTATATTGTGTGTCAACTTTTATATTATTTCCACCGACAACTTAATATTTAGGTAACCCAAGTATAATAATATGTTACCAAAAAGTGACATTATGTCAAGGTATCAAAAGGTATCATAAGGTTTCAAAAGCACTATAAGGAACTCGTCACTCTTTAAGGATACACTGTTTTTTTTTTGTAATTGTTTAATGATCTGTTGTGAAGATGTATGCGAAAGGTCTGCAACGTCAGATGTCTTCTTCCAAAGTCTTCTTGGATAATATTTAAAGTCTAAACGTCCAATGGAGATACCTTTTTCAAAAAGTTTGTGCAAAGAAAAACAAGAAAGCCAATCATTGTTATTCATCACCCGTGGTTCAGTGGAAGTGGAAAGCCCTTTGTCTTGAAATTACTCGTGGAACATATCAAACGGTTTTATGCACCTACAGTTGACATATTGTTCAATGCTAGATTTTTTGAGGTAAAATATTTAGTAGGAGTAGCTGCATGTCAAATATCTGGCAAATACAAAAAAAATAGACAAAATGCATGTGTTTTCTTGAAAATTTAAGAATTATACACCTGTGTGTCCAAGAATATAAAAAAAACAACTATGATGATAGGATCCATAAGGAATCGAGGAAACTCTTATTAGAAAATTTAATAATGCTCGTTAAGTTTTCTTACATATTTTTAATTTCCGCGCAACTTTTCCTGTCAACACCATTTGACCAATGAAAAATTGGTCCAGCAGTTCATGTAATGAATGACTAAGGGAAAAGGGGATTAATTTTTACCCGATTTCTAAAAAACGGAAGGAGGCAGATGGCAGAACGGCGGTTATATGTTCGGCTATATATATATAAGGTTTGGTAAAATCAATTATTTTTCTGCCTAAATGTCTCTAATTATGCAGTAGATCATGTGCCCAAAATTCATACCTAATACCCCACCAAACCATCACTGAAGTCGGATAGTGTCCACATTGCACTCTGTCGACTAATTGGGAAGCATCCTTAGAGCTTTGAGCATAAATACGGTCATTTTGTTTGTTAAAATGTTGCTCAATTGTAAAAAAAATCTCATCCGTAAAGAAAAATTTTCTGTGACTTTGCGTACCGCTTCAGTAGTAGTTGTTTCAATTTACCACCTTATTCTTTTTTAAATTATCAGTCATCTTTTAAAATACGCGACATGGTTCTAGGTGCTATCTTCATCTCCCGAGATAAAATCTTTTGCTTTCGGACAGGATTTCTTCGAATTCTTTCCCTAACTGCTTTTTCGAACGAACACTACCTGGACGGCCAGATCTTTTTCTGTCACAAACAGAGGAGGTCTCATTGTACCTATTAATAGCGCGGTACACAAACATTTTACTGATACCAAGTCTATGGAAAGTTTTAAAAATTGCATTTGGCTCCATACCTATTTTGTGTAATGCAATCACAGCGATTCGGTTATCTTTATCACCCCACTCTATTTTAATATCGTACGAAACATTGTACATATTATTGGCGCCAAAATGAGAAAATTCAATGAACAATCATATAAAAATGACAGATTCCAAATTCAAATGTAATATTTTGTTTATTTTTAATTAAAACAGTATTTGTGGCCTGACTAAGTATTTATACAACTTCTCCGAAAATCAATTACGGATACTTCCGGCACGTGATTCACTGCTTGTGTAAAGACGTTAAGGCAAAAAAATATGAATTGTCTTACTCAAAGTAAAAAATCATCTCATGTATGGGTGACTCTCTGCTAACTGCAAACTCGCCCATATAAAGAAAAAATATTTTTTTCGAGTAGGACAATTTTTCTTATTTTTCTGCCTAAACGTCTTCACATATGCAGTACCTAAATCATGTGGCCTAAATATCCGTGATTGATTTTTCAAGACTATATATAGCCGAACGTATAACCACTTCCGTGTTTTGGAAGTCGTTTTATAAAAAACATACACACGAATTGATATTCTCCTCCTGTGTTTTGGAAGTCGTTTGAAAATAATAAGCCTGCTTTGTTCGTTTTAATACAGTATGTATGTATGTATGAAGTAGTGCAAGATCCGGTATAAGAAATATATACCCTCATCTGTTATTTATTAGTGATAATATGGAGGAATAGTTTTATTGGTCCATGGTGATAAGAAATAAATTATGATAGATAATATCTATAATACTTGCGGCTGCAGCGAGACCATTAGGTACCGCTAAATTTCTGATCGAAATTCTGATGAAATTGTGCTTGATTCTTATTTCTGAAAATAAAACAAAAGAACACACTAATTACGTTGCATTATAAAATTGTTTATAGTAACCTAAGCCACATTCAATAATAATATTCAAATACTGTAATATAATAGTTTATAAATAATAAAATGCTGTATATTTCAATCTTAGAATTCGCTTTGTTTGGCATGGGAACTATGATTTTATATGCAGAAATGTTTTAATATGTTTCGATTGTTTCCCAACTTACATGGCCTGTTATTTTTCCTCATTTTCCTTTCATAGTGTCTGTAACAATGGAACCTGTTTCACGATCTACTTCGATAGCTTATTTGCAATATTTTGTCCCTGTCGCTCGATATACCATATGCAGCGAAAAAACTTCCTAATGGGCTATCCGACACATAATATTAGAAGATTGTGAAAATGAATTTACGAATGACGGATGCTCTAAAGTAGGAGTAATTTAATATTATGAATATTTTAATTTTTATTTGTCTGTATAATTAAGTGCTGCATACTAAGTGATACGAATTTAATAATATAGTTAGGTACACGACACATCGGTTAGGTTGGGTTCTTGTGTAATCGGTAGTTACCTACTATCTACATAATTACATCCATTTGTGTATGTATCCTATTATAATATTTTATTTTGCACTAAAATAAGGCATGTATTTAAACTTGCGACAAAACAATCGAATTTTAGATATGAAAAAACCGAATATAGATAACTAAATTACCAAGTTGGCGAAAGATTGTAAGGAACAAAAAATTCCAAATCTGGCGACTAAATAATACCAGTTTTGTTCACTGAATATTCCAAACTGGCAGACAGGATATTATTTTGTAAAACAAATAACCATCTTGGTGACAATTTGAGAGTACACATTTAATTTAAGAATAGGCACATATATTTCCCCCTGATGATGAGATGTAGGCAATTCAAATAAACACAATAAGCAGCAAAACAAGCGCACATAAAAAAATGTGAAAGGGTGTACAAAATTCTCATTTTAAATTTTTCTCGGTTTCAGGGGGTGTAGATTATAAAAATCATTAATTTTGAAATTTCAAAATGGCGGGTATTTATTTTTCGTAAAATTGATATGGGTGTGTCGTTTACCAGGTTTTTGGGGATGCTGGATACGAAACTGGCATTCATTTTGAAATTCCAAAATGCAGACGTATTTCATTTTATAAAAATTAATATGGGTGTCCTTTTGTAGATTTCTGGGGGGTGCTGATTACAAAAATGAATTCATTTTGAAATTTCAAAATGGCGAATATTTATATTTCTGTAAAATTGATGTGGGTCTCGTCTTCAAGGTTTTTAGAGGTGATGAATAAAAAACTGATATCCATTTATAATTTCAAAGATAAATTTTTGATAAAATGAATCTAGGTGTCCTTTTCTAGGTTTAAGGGGATGATAATTACAAAAAAAAACACTTATTAAAAACATTTATTTTGAAATTTCAAAATCAATTCACTTATTCCGTATTAAGAATGTAGTCGAATATATCCAATACATCAAAACATAACGATTTTAACACAATTTCAAAATGGTGGATGTATTTTAATTTCTGTAAGATTCTTCTCGGAAATGGTGCGAAAAAAATGTTAATTTGCTTATTGTCCCCGCAACCGCATATTTTATTCAATATAAGAGAAAAAGAAATTTGAAAATCCTGAATTTTGCAACATTTCTATAGCTTTATACACCGCTCATATCTCAAAGTAGAGCATTGCCACACTTTTTTCTATAATCGCTTCTATATCGGAAACGGTGGATCCTACTGAAAAAAAATTGAAAATTTCCTCCCCCGCAGTGACCGCGGTCACGCGGTACGCGACGTATTTGCTTTATGATAAGAGATTTTTTTTTAATCCTGAATTTTTTAAAATTTCTATAGCTTTAACATAGCTGGTATCTCGAACTATATAACATACTGTGATAATAATCATCAATCCTAATCAGCATCCCCACGAACTTTTAAATTAGTACTCATGTCATTTTTACGAAGAATCAAAATTCTCCATTTTGTAAATTGAAATTGGAAAACGATTTTGTAATCTAGCACCCCCAAAAACCTGGAAATGGATACCCATACTAATTTTAATAAAAAAAATTTGGCCATTTTGGAATTTCAAAATGGATTTAATTTTATAATTTTAATTCACATAATTCAGCACCCCAAAAAAAAATTTAAAACGACACCCATACCAAACGAAAACAAACTCCAACAGTGCTTTCACCAGTTTAGTAATTTAGTGGCCAACATTCGCTGCCAAATTCAGTAATACAGTATGCTCTCATGTGCAGTCGCCAACTTATTTTTTGTTCGCAATTCAGCACCCCCAAAAACATTGACCCCCAAAAACATTGAAAACGACACCCATACCAAAGGAAAACACGCTCTAACAGTATACAAAAATGCGATTTTCCGTAGCCTGTAAATTGAATTTTTAGGAGCCGTTAATTTATCAACCCAATCTGGTTTGATAGCTGCTTACTTCGTATAATGGTCACCAACTCGGAAATGAAGTCACCAACTTATAAATTTCGGTGCCCGTTTGGATTAAATTTCGCCACCTTTTATCAGCCGATTTTTCTATTTTTTTCACCTGAGTGCTTTCGCCAGTTTATTAATTTAGTCGCCTACATATTAATTCGCTGCCAAATTCAGTAATACAGTATGCTCTCATGTGCAGTCGTCAACTTATTTTTTGTTCGCAAGATTACTTATATCCCCTAAAATAAGAATGTATATTTGCTTCATTAGGAAGGTAATATTGCTATTTGCACTTTGCACTTATTATCTTGAAGCTTCATCTTATCAGATTTAAAAACTATAAAACGCAGTTTTAAAGTCACATCATGCGGAAATATAATATTTTAATATAATCAAATTGAAGGTGATCTTTTGGTATTTATTTTCGAGTTCCGCATCTAGAAAACAAGCTTGTTTAAGATAGCTTGTACCTTAAAATTTTGGTACATAAGATTAATTCATTTATATATATATATATAAGGCACGGTCCCATAATGATGTGAGACCTAAACCACTATTGATAAATAATGTAATGATGTCTTGGCTCCAGCTACTGAAATTTTCATAAACATTGCGTTAGTTTTCAAAGAATTACAAGGATTTCCATGTGACTGGGGTTTGTCATACCCCACCTGGTATACGGAGGGTTAAACAAAACAAAAACTATATTTAACGTCTTTCTTGTAATAAAAAACGGAACCGCCTTCAAAAAACCAACCCCACTGAAAAGCTAAAAAATAATTCAATTTTAAAAATACGATACAGTTTTACCATATTTATCACAAAAAATAAAGGAAAAACAGAATAAGCAAAAAATATATATACCGTCATTCTTTTTAATAAAACAAAGACGTTAAATATATTTGCATTCACCTTTAGGAACCGACTTTAAAAACTGAATTAAATTTAGTAAGAATTAAAGTGAATAAAAATATTATTAACGCCTTCTTTTATTAAAAAGACGTTAAATATATTTTTTGCTTTGTTTGTTTTTCTTTTTTTTTTGTTATAGGTATCTAGGTACTTCATTTATTTCAGATTTTAAAGATTAGGACTCACAAATTATAAAGTTAAGGCCGATCATAGCAGCAGTCGCGCATCACTTTGGTGTTAGTTGTTAAAGAGTTCCTTATTTTATCTCCGAAGATCTTCATCACATCTTGAAACGTTGTATGGCAATAACCTTTCCTGATGTGCAATCAATGGTGAAAACCCCGCCCAATTGGCATCTCTATTTTTTGAGATAATACTTTTATTGCAAACATACAGGTCAAACTGAGAATTTCCTTTTTTTAAGTCGGTTCAAAATGAAACTCTTCGTAGATTAAATACTTGGGGTACCTTACTAGTACAAAATTTAGAAACCTCGTCAGATACCTGCTTTTCAACCAACGTTTTATAAAGGGTTGCCTGATGCCTCCTCGCTGTTCATATTTCTAATAAATTATCATTAAGGTTGTCGCGCTTGAGTAACCTTCGCGGCGACATATATAATAATATAAAAATTAAATATTTAAAGACTAATTTAAATTACGTAATGTTCGAAAATTGGAACTGGGTTTTAAAACATATATTTTGACATATTTGTGCAAGCACGCTACAATATATAAACATATTTATTATGTGCCTGCCAAGACCTTTCTTTTGATACCAAACACGTGATGATTATCTCGGTTAATTTTTTTAGATGTTAGAATTTGAGGTTCAATTTTCGAAATACAAAATTAAAAAAAATAATAATTGTATAGCCTACGTTACCCGCGGCATCATTAGGAATTTATTGACACCTGATTTATTAAAACTGGGCCTAGCAGCTTAGACGCTACGAGGGAACAAACAAACATACATACATACACAGCCAAAATCATTACCTGGCTACATGGCTTCGCCATAGTCGGGTAAAAAAGGTCTTAAAAGGCTGAAACAAGCAAATAATTCGGATAGAAATCCAGTGTATTTACAAAGACGGAGCCGCGGGCAAAAGCTAGTTTTATTATAAGCCAATTTTAGGCTCTACATTGGCCGTAACGCCTTTTCGTGACCGATATAACGTGATAGTTTCGTGATAGTAATAACCCCCCGCCTATATAGAAGAACTTTCACTTCAATAATTTATTTCATCTGCATTTTGTAATTAAAATCAGATGAAATTTAATCTAGTTTTTTTGTTTGAAAGCTGACATGATAGATCATGATCATGTTCTTAGCTATAATTCATCATCATCAGCTCGTTCACTGCTTGACAATACAGGGGTTATTTCAATTTTTTATTTTGTTATATTGTATTGTTTATAATAAATGATATTTATAAATAAAATATATTTTATGAAGCTACAATAATAGGTATATAAATTATACATTTATAGCCTTATATTCCGAAATGCTCGAAAATTGGACTACTGGGTTAGAACGAATTGTACGACCGCATTTTAGATGTGTATTTTGACTTAAAAAATAAGATATAAATAAATATCTATGGACGCTTCACACCACGTCATTCTGGCCCCGTGCTAAGTATCCGAAGAACTTGTGTTACAGGTACCAGAAAACGGGAAGTATATTTAATACTTTTATACTATACATATATTTAAGATTTTTATTATATTATACACATATTTAATACACATCCATGACACAGAAAAACTTTTTGTTTCTTCGGCGGGATTGGATCCCGCGACCCCCGGTTTGAGGACTAACAGGCTGAACCACTGAGCCCCAGAGGTCGTTAAAATATAATATATATTTACATATTTGTGATGTGCTTGCCAAGGCCTTTCTTTTGATACCAAACACGTCATGATTATCTTGCTTAAATTTTTTAGATGTTAGAATATGAGGATCAATTTTCGAAATACAAAATTTTGAAATAAATATACAGCCTATGTTACCCGCGGCATCATTACGAATCTATTGACACCTCATTTATTAAAATCGGACCAGTAGTTTAGACGCTACGAGGGAACAAACATACATACATACATATATAGACTGCCAAAATCAATTATCTTTTCGATTCGGGTAAAGTCGGGTCGGGTATAGTCGGGTAAAAAAAAACATTTAAGTAAACCTAGTAAAAAGCAAACATCAAGTTATTTATAAAAGTTATCAAAGTCCTTCACTTAGGTACCATGGTTCTATTAAGAGTTATAACGCAAAAATAATGGTGTCAATTATACCTGTCTTACCTAGTGTACTAATTTGAAAATAATCATAATTTTAGTAAGTAATTGCCGAAAGTTATTATTGTGTAAAAAAATACGATAGTTTTACTTGATAACTGCCCAAGCTGGTGCGCTATAGCATATGCTGCCAAGGTACGTAGCTGTATAAATTATTTTTAATGTTTTAAATGAAAGGCCACATGTGGACGTTGATATTTTTGTAAAACAATAAGAAATTTTGCTTTCTGGCCAGTATCTATTATATGCTCCAGGAATGTAAATTTATTTCCCAAAATAAGCCCGAGATAACAAAGCGACTGTTTAAGTTTCACATTAAAGTTGTTCAGTTTAATGCAAGGGGTTGATATTAATGGTCCTTTCAAAAGTACTTGAAAGGTTTTATGTGCCGCAAAGTCTAATCGATTTCTGTGCCCCCAACTCGACATTGCGTTGAGGCACTTGTTACCTTTGTTTTAAATTTCAGATCGCGAATTGGCTTGAATAAGAAGAGATTCATCGTCAGCATAACCTACCAGAAAGCACATAGGAGGCAAAGGAATACATAATCGTCAAAGCTTATATTCCACAGGTGCGGCGATAGTACTGATCATTGCGAGCAGCCGCGCATTAAGTTTTTGGAATGTGTATAATGACCGAGGCACCAGGCATTATCGAAGGCACCCGCGATATCCAGAGATATACCTACTACATATTTACACTCCGATAGATTTACTGTTTTCCTGACCTCGATAGCCGCGTCCACTGTTGACTTTCCGGCGGTTAATCCAAATTGCTGATTATTAAATTTCGGCCCCCCTGGTAGTAGGCGGGGAACAATAAGGCGGTCTTATAATTTGCCTAAGTAAGTAGGATTTCGGATCGTTAGGTGGTTTATAACCGGATTTGGGTATTAGTTTTATTGTGCCGATTCGCCAAATTATTGGAAAACTGCCTTCTGCAATACATTTACCAAAAACATATAAAATCGATGAGCGTACCGCTAGACACGCCTGAAAAACTTCTCTGGACAATTTAGTCAGATACAATTAGAGCCTAAAACAAAGACGATCAGGTTAAGGGTTTGCCCTGTAGCTAACCTTTATGAAAAAAAGATATATCTTATACTTTAAATGAGACATTATTGTTTATATATAGGTAATCGAAATCTCGGCAACGGCTGAAAGTATTACCATGAAATTAATTATGCAGAGAGTTTTAGAGATCCTTATCCTGATCTTATCCTTTAGAAACTGCGCTTTAGTAAGCAATATGTGTTTTTTTCTTTCGTCGTGCAACTATATATCAACAATTTCGATTCTCTTACGTTAGTCTGATTGGCAGCTTGGTATGGGTACCTATGTATAATTTTTGCGTTGTTTGGAAATTTTGAATGTGGTGGGTCCGAATCCCGGTCAGATAAATATTTTTGTGATTCTTATTATTTCTTTTTCTTTTATATTTATTTTTAATTATTTTAACTCATCACTCACGTGGCACCAGTGCTGCAGAAACGGCTCGAAGGATTATTGATGTGTATGGCGGCAGTATCGCAAAAGAAAACACAGTGCGGTTTTGGTTCCAACGTTTTCGTTCTGGAAATTTCGATCTGCAGAACAAGCCTTGTGGACGGCCGGAGACTAAAGTTGATAATGAAGAATTGAGGGCTATTGTGGAAGCGGATCCATCGCAAACCACGTCCGAGATAGCTGCAGGCTGCGGTGTTAGTGATAAAACTGTTTTAATCCACTTGAAGCAAATTGGAAATATGAAAAAGCTTGAAAGGTGGGTACCTCATGAATTGAATACAGCAAACCGGCAAACGCGCGTTCGACTGCTGCATTACATTACTCAACCGGCACAATAATGAAGGGATTTTAAATCGAGTCATTACCTGTGATGAAAAGTGGATCCTGTACGATAATCGGAAACGCTCATCGCAATGGCTGAACCCTGGCGAAACACTCCAAGCGAAAATTGACTCAAAAAAGTTACTTGTAAGCGTTTGGTGGACTAGTGCCGGTGTCGTTCATTACAGCTTTCTAAAATCTGGCCAGACGATTACGGCAGATGTCTATTGCCAGCAACTGCAAATCTTAATGGAAAAGCTAGCTGCTAAGCAACTGAGGTTGGTCATTCGCTCTAGGCCACTGCTGCTTCAGGACAACGTTAGACCACACACTGCACAACATACGGCTACCAAATTAGAGGAGCTTCAATAGGAATGTCTAAGACATCCTCCGTACTCCCCGGACCTTGCTCCAATAGATTACCATTTTTTTCGAAATTTGGATAACTTCTTGAAAGGGAAAAAATTCTACTCCGATGGGGCAGTCCAAAGCGCCTTCAATGATTTTATTGATTCCTGTCTGAATGTTTTTTTAGTAAAGGAATCAATGAACTACCTATGAGATGGCAAAAGTGCATAAATAGCAATGGTATATATTTTGATTAAATAAATATATTATGTTTAAAAAAAAACGACTTTATTTTACTCCTTTACAAAACGCCAATTTCATATGTAATGACCTATTACAAAGTAACATGTCCTGACTGACTGATTCATCAACGCCGAGGCAGAACTACTGAAGCTAGAAACGTAATAATTGGCTTGGCGTGGCTTTCTTTTATGACGTAGGTATAGGAGTAAAAAGTCATTATAATTACATGTGAAGTCACATAAAAAACCTCTAAAAAAACATAAGAATCCATTTGAGAGGTCTGCTGAACAGTTTTATGAATTGTTGCTTAAAATAGGAAACGGCGATTACCCTACAATTGATGTAAAATTACTATTACGCAAAATTTGGCAACAGTGGTGATATCTCTTACAGAACTCACTTAAAGGAGGTTTACCTTGATGTCACCAATCTCATGACAAAGCCCATAGCAAGGTTATATTGTGAGCGTGCTATTTTGTCAGTGGATTCAGTAATACAAACTGATGATGCACCCAACAGGTCTTCCAACCACATAATCTCCGTTTGAATATTGGAGGACCAGCTATGTTATTAAGAAATAGTAAGCCTCCAAAATTGTGCACTGGCACCAGACTCCAGTTAAAAGTTATCCATTGTCAAGGCCAATGTACTCACTAGACGTGCTCAAGAGGAAACTATTAATCCCTAAAATACCATTGATCCCAGCAGACTATCCATTTTGTATTTGAAATACTGCAGTTTCCCCTAAAAGTATGCTTCGCCATCAATAAAGCTCTGGGGCAGCAATTGAAAGTGGCTGGGATAGACCTAAGAGAGAACCGTATCTCACACGGACAGTTCTATGTTGCGTGTTCCAGAGTAAGTTCGGCTAGCAGTCTGGTGATCCTTGCTGCGCACGGCAATACAGTTAATGTTGTATATAAAGAGGTCCTACAATAGCATAATACACTGTAATAATAAAATAATCATAAACCAATTAAAGTCTCTTTCTAAAAATAATAGTAAATTAGTCACCTCAACATCTACGCGTACGTAGTCGCGGGCAGAAGCTAGTGTAATAATAAAATAATTATCATTCAACGTTGTAGTTTAATTTTGTAACCTGTTCCTTATCCCGACTTTCTCGGGATAAGGAACAGGAACACATAACTAATTCACAAAATGACTAACTCTCGTTATACCTACCTAAATCAAATCGCGAAGTAGGTAACGAGAGTTAGCCTTATTAACTAAGTAGCATGGCTTTTCTACATTTATGAGAAAATAGAATTTCGTAAAAGTGTCATGTGTCGGTGTGACAGTTAAATATGGTCAAAGGTTACATCATTCTAATATATGTACAAAATTTCAGGCATAGCGCAAGTTATGCCATATAAGATTTAGTTAGGTATACAACGAACTAGTTCTTAATCGAATTAGGCCAACGCATGATGGTCAAACAGCTCGTAAGCCCTATTATTATATCGATATCATTTCGTTTTGTAGATACGTTAGGTCTATTTTGGTTAATCACTACATATTGCGAAACAAAATGCTTCGTCGTTTTTTCTGTTTGCGATAAATTTAAAAATTACTTCACGAATTTCCATGCGGTTTTCACCAATAGGTAGAGTAATTCTTGAGGAAAGTTTAGGTGTATAATTTATTAAGTTTTTATATTTTTTTTCTCGCGGGTGAAGCCGTGAGCAAAAACTAGTTTTATTCAGCATATTATAGTAGTCACATGACTATTATAGTTGTAAGTCTATAATGCACTTGTTTTTATATCTCGTCCTTATGGACTTTATTTTATTTAAATAAAACGATTACCGGCCGCTCGTGGCATCCGCAACACTAGAGGAGCTACAAGTGCGCTCCCGGTGTTTAACACCACCTGCTCCTTGGGCCACCGATACTCTCCTCATGCGGTGAAACACAACGCATGGAGGGTTTGGGGTTTGAAAAACCGTGAACGCAATTATGATGAGCGGTGGTAATAATTTAATATTATTATGGAATATATTTAGAAACGAACAAACCGATCGCCTGAAGGTAAGACATTGTAGTAATTTCTTACCATTAGTTGCTGGTGGTTTTAAAGATCGGGAACGAACTTATAACTCCTGTCGTGTTTCAGATGTCTAAGTCTGCAAACAGATCGCCTTATGCTTACCATAAGGCGATCCGTTTGCTCGTTTCTAGATCTATTCCATAATTGAAGCAATTACCGCCGCTCATGGACATCTGCAACACCATAGGAGTTACAAGTGCGTTCGCAATCTTTAAAACCACCAATCTCTGATGATAAGAAGATATAATTTCTAAACATCAGGCGATCGTTTTGCTCGTTTCTACGTAATACGTACGTATGTAATAATAAATAAATAGAAATATAACAAATTTAATATAATAAAAATAAGTATTAAAACTTCATACAGAACATTATATTATATAGGTATTTAGTTTCCACACCACAACAAACTTGCTAAAAGTATGTGTATGAGAAAGGTGTGAAAAACAGTCTATTGTTTGTAAACGACTAGGTTTCATATTATTTATATTATTTTTTTTAAAATATAATTAAATATAAAAACTGACAATTGTACAGAATATTTGAATTTATGAAAATCAATTTAGGGTCACCTACCTCAGACCTCTTTTGCTAAATGTTTCACATCACAAGTATTATATTGGCAACATGATAATTTTTGTTTACATTTTATTGACCACTGACAAAATATGTTGAAACGAGCAGAGCCATATATATATATATATATATATATATCTCTTTAGAGTTCAAATACCATGCTAGCTTAATTATCAAGTAGCATTTTAAAGGAACACAACTAAATCTGAAAATTTTATCAAGGTATTCTATATTAAAATCATTCTATATGAATTAGGGATCGACCTATATTAAACCAGAGGAAAATTTTCACTACAAAAGTTTACACAGGTGATATGAGGTGTTACCGAACACGAGTGGGAACGAGATGCACTTGTTTTTTAGACGTGTTGTTGAATGCGAGTGGGAACGAGATGTAAATATTTTGCCATAACAAGATTAACCTAAAAATACATTTGGTGCATTTTACACGCGTGATATGGGAGACATATTGACGTGTTGCTGAATGCGATTGAGAACGAGATACAATGGTGCACTTTATCCAATCTGGATGCGCACAATAATATTTTTTTGCTATAACAATAATAAAATATAACCTAGTGATAGACAATTTACATTATCCATAGGTGATGTTTTTCATTGACATGTTGCTTATTACGATTAGTGTACCTACTATGTGATGCACCAGTATATTTTATGCAATCATGGAAAATATACCTACGAGGTATGCAAGGTACTTGGTACCTTATAAAAGGTACTTGTGTCTGTACAAGAGGCGTTACTCCTTCTAGATGAGGTGGAGTCATTCACAAAAAGAAGGGGGGTGCAATACAAGAGTAGTTCATGTCATATATATTATTAGTATACTATATATACATAGAAGGAACATATTAGTATACATATTAAGTACATATTAGTATACATAGTAGGTACATATTAATATATACTTAGTAAATACATATTAGTATACATAGTAGGTACATATTAATATATACTTAGTAAATACATATTAGTATACATAGTAGGTACATATTAGTATACATAGTAGGTACATATTAGTATACATAGTAGGTACATATTAGTATACATAGTAGGTACATATTAGTATACACAGTAGGTACATATTAGTATACACAGTAGGTACATATTAGTATACATAGTAGGTACATATTAGTATACATAGTAGGTACATATTAGTATACATAGTAGGTACACAGTAGTATACATAGTAGGTACATATTAGTATACATAGTAGGTACATATTAGTATACATAGTAGGTACATATTAGTATACATAGTAGGTACATATTAGTATACACAGTAGGTACATATTAGTATACATAGTAGGTACATACATAGTAGGTACACATAGTAAGTAGATATAAGTATACATAGAAGGTACAAATTAGAATACATAGTAGTATATTACATAGTTCATAGTACATAGTACATAGTAGGTACATATTAGTATACATAGTAAACAATATACAGGGTGTCCCAGAAAGAATGGATAATCCTGGAGTGCCTAATAGTACGGCTATCAGGCGCTCAAATAAAAATACACATAAAAAAAATTCGAAGTGGTGTCAAAATCATGAAGTTTTACAAAAAAACACGTTTTTATTGACCTTACTGTACTTTCTTGTACACTACTGCCGCAAATTAAGGAAATTCGTTGCATTTTTTGGTGTTATCTTATTCCTCACAGACCATACTATTAGAAATACAGTAAAAATAATAAGTATCTATTGTACTTTTTTGGAAAAACAAATATCAATTTAAATTTTTAGTATGAAGACCTAAGTGGCCAACTATTTCAAAAATATGCGCAGTTAATACAGCTTACAAAATGGTCATAAAATTACGTACCTATTACATAATTTTTTTTAACATTAAGATGCAAAAATGATAAATTCGACTGAAGAAATAAAATAATAATATTGTCTTAAATTGTCAAAATAAAAGCGTTAAGTTGTACATAAATCAATCTTTATTTTATAACAAGTGTTCGAATTGTCTGCCGCCGACTCTGATACAAGCTCGACATCTTCTAATAAATGTTCTTCTAAGAACTTCTCTCGTTCAGTTATTTTTGAAGTGGCCTGCTGCACACGACTGCGTAATTCCTCCAAACTTGAAATAGGCTTAAAAAACACCTGTTCTTTTAGACAGCCCCAGTAAAAAAAATCTAGTAGATTTAAGTCCGGGGATCGCGGAGGCCATAAAATGGGACCCAAACGACCAATCCATTTATTTAGATACGTGGCATTTAAATACGCACGGATAATTGCAGCATAATGTGCAGGACAACCATCATTTTGTAGCCAGTGGGATTGTCTCAACTACTCAGGCACCTCCTCTATTAAATTTGGCAGATCATTTTGTAAAAAATTCAAGTAACTTTGTCCAGATAAATTTCCGGGCAGTTTAAATGGACCAATGATTTTTCCGTTTAATATACCTGTCCAAAAATTTATTTTGAACTGGTATTGTGATCACTCTTCTCGCATTAGATGCGGATTCGAGAGTTGCCAGCTGTGCAGATTATGAATGTTGAAGTATCCATCTTTTTTAAGGGTGGATTCATCGCGCCACAGAATTTTGTCGAAGAATTGTGGATCTTGTTCTATTTTTACAAGCATTTGTCGACAAAAAAACAATCTTGCGTTGTAGTCTCTCGGTTGTAGAGCTTGGACGCGTCGAATGTTGTAGGGATGAAATTTTTTTTTTTCAGTACACGGTGCACGGTCGTCTTTGAGATTCCAGTACGTCGTGCTATTACTCTAGTAGAGGTGGACGGGTCTAGCTCAATTTCGTCAATTACAATATCTTTTGTATTGATATTAGCCAGTCTACCAGTGCTCGTACCACCAATGCCGCTGCCAGATATTCTACCTCCCGAATAACACCTGTGGACTCTGATGAATATGCGGTAATCTGGATGACGCGCGGTAGGGTATCTTTCCCTATAAAGAGCTGCAGCAGCACTTGCGTTGCCTCTACATTAACGATAAATGAAGTGCATGTTTACTTATTCTTGAGCCGTATATTGAATACGTGGCATCTTAATACACAATACTAGTTCAGATACAAGCCAAGTCGTCGTAAAATCACCAAACAAAATCCAAATCACTGAGCAAAAATAAGAGTCCAATGATATAGCCAGGAGTCGTCGTTATAATAGTGATTTTAAAATTACAGAGAAGTCTAAAAGGAATGTACACATGCAATACCGAACAAGTCGAGATACGCACTAAATTGTAAATACTTGCCTTTGTTATGTGCCCTGTCGCGAGAGGAAAGGTACAATGTATTAACATTATACTCTTCTCTCGCTCGCTCACACTCTACCTGTCTCGTAATAAACAAAAGATGGGTAGCATGGGCCAGGTAGTAAATACCAGGCTCAGGAAGTAAATACCAATAGTACATGATCTTTACTGCAGTAAAAAGGGCTCTTTTAGAACGCCTGTCACCGTTTAAGACAAGATAAGATTTTTTTTAATTTTCTGTCTTTAGATAAAATTATGTATTATACTCGTATATACCATTTTGTAAACTGTATTAATTGCGCATATTTTTGAAACAGTTGGCCACTTAGGTTTTCATACTATTTTTTTCACCAAAGGCTCCGAAACTTTGTCAAAATTATATATTTATCAAATTTCATGCGAAATGAAATGAATAAATGCTCTTTGTGTATATGTCGGTATAATTTCATGTTCAATTTATGCTGTAAATTAAGTAAACTAACGTATTTTTGTAATTTACGTATTTTATCGTTTTTATATTTTAGTTTATGATATATTATGTGTAACTTATACTGAAAATGAAGCGAACAAAGGTATTTTTGTGATTTACATACTTTATCATTTTTACATATTTTTAGCTTTTGATTTATTAAGCGTGAGTGTATATCAATGCTGTTACGTCTAATGTGTATATACATATAGTGTTGAGTTTACATAAGGCAATAGAAGATATTGAAATTATTATCTTATCATGCACATTGTTAATAATAATATAAAACTTGACTAAATATTCTAATGTTAAAAAATAATAAACATGAAAATGAAGGATACATACAGTCATGCAGGTCGAAGTTTTGATAGATCATCTTCCGATTATATATGTATCGGAGTAGAACCTTCTGCGCAGGTAAACTTTCCCATTTGATATCCAGCAAAAACGATAAACGTTGTTTCTCGCAAATTTTCTAGCTTCTATGAAAATTTTACTGTCCTTATAAGTTAACTTTTGAGAAACGTATACTGGCAAAATAGCTCCTTCAATATGCATATGAGTGGTGTTCAGCTTGTCTTTATTTTTCCGATTAAATGTATGTATAGCCTTCAAAAAGTCCTCTTTTTTAATGGTGGTGGTAAATTGTTAGTTGATTGTAGATTTTTTTAGTTCTGTAAATATCACAAATATTTGAATGCTCGATATTAATATTAACTGAATCGCCCAATTTTTTTGTTAGAGATAAAAGTTCTTCCTTCGTTTCGGGTTACATTTTTTCTTTCCCATATTTGTAATTTTTTTTCTAGGGATTTAATCTGTTTCAGGTTTTGAATTTTTACAGTTTCTATATAGTATTTATTATGTTGATTAAATCATCGTATTCACTAGACAAGAAGTCTATGGTTTGACTAATTTCTTTATTTTGTTCCTTATTATCGTTTATTATACCCAATATCATAGATATTTTTTTTTCTTGTTCTGTCTTTAGTTTTGAAAACATAGCCATTATTTCTTCTTTAAATTCTTTTATATCTTTGTCCTGACGCTTACGTTTTCGAACTGTATTATTTTCAGAGAGTTCTGTCGTATTGTTGAAGCTAGATCCGTTCGGCTCTCCATCGGAAACAATCATCGCTGGCTGTAATAGCGCACATGGTGGCGAGTGACTTAAAGGCGTCGTGTTATGTTTATTCACATCGACTAATTCACTGCGTCGAGTTACCGCTTCAGTGGTCGAACGGGAAAACACTCGAGCTTCACGTCACTAAACTATCACTAACACGTCACGTCACTAACTAACACTATTTGATTTGTTCGGTGGCTTTGAACCCTTTCAAAGCCACCGAACAAATCAAATAAATTTATTTTAATTTACTAAAATTATTTAGCGAGCACCAGACACACGTCCACTCTCGAGTACGGCCGAGGGGTGAGGGGGTAACGTAACGACTTATTAAAAATATACAACATTTGAAAAAAAACAACTGTCCCAGGCACTACAGTATTTCAAGAGTGGTTACTTCGCTCGGAGAATAATGTATAAATCATCCAAAAACGGATGAAATAGGCCTAAGTTTTTTTTTTAATGAAGATTAATCCTATTAACACCTCATTTTTTAAAATCAGAGCAGTAGCTTAGGTGCCGTGGTGAAACAAACATACAACATTGTTCCCTGGCGGGATTCGAACCCGCGGTCTCCGGCTTGATGCGCTAACAACTGAGCCACAGAGGTCGTCCGAGATAAAAAAACCTCTCTTAACCCAGTCAAACAAAATTATATCTGACAGATAAGTACCTACTATAAAGTATTTTGTAAAAATCTTATTAAACGCTCCAAAAGGCCTTTTAAATTTACAAGTGAACATACGTGAGATAGTTCGCCTTGAAGTCGCTTTTATAATAATAATTTGTAATTAAACATAAAACACTTAGGTCCTTTTTAGTTTTAAAAGGGTAGTATTTTCATTGGCTAAATAACAGCCTCTGTATCTATTAATGTATTAATTGAACGAAACAATATTATACCGAATCACCTTACAAGTTAGTCTTGTACGATAAAATAACAAACTAAGGATGAAAATAAAATCATTTTCCATAATTAATTCAATTTAATTAAATAATTACAATATGTATAAGTAATAAGCAACTAGTTATATATTTTCGTAACACACACGTAAAAAGTAAAGTCATTTATAGTTTTTTTTGACTTGTCCTGAGCACATTTTTCACTATGTACCTTTTTTTTTTGTTATCGCAGGGGAAATCTTTAAAAAGATCCTTAGGTAGGGTATGTGGGATTTTTACCCACGTACAACCCCTGCGATTGGCAGTCTTCAGCGCGCTTAGGAGAGCCGCGGGAACTCTGTCGAACAACTTCCGCTGCTCTCCCGGCGCTATGCTCTGTCAGAGCTCTTCACATGAACTATTATTCTGAAGATTTATCCCGGGACATTACTTATATCCCCACTTTGTGTACTTTGTGTAACCCTGATTGCAGGGGAAAGACTGGGTTGACTTACGGCATTGCCGCGATGTCTACGAGCGCACCGAACGGGATCAGATCTCTCTCGATCTCGCTCAGCGGCCTCCTTTTGGACCATGACCGATTCACAAAATGAGGCTATGGCCGACCACGGAGACTCCGTTCAGCATCGCATTTACGACGCCTGCTAGGGAGAGATCTGCCCCGATTTTGTTCACAAGATTACGCCGCTCTGTATCCCAAGCCGGGCACGCCTCTAAAGTATGTTGAGCAGAATCTACAGCGACCCAACAGTGATGACACTCTGAAGAAGATTCTCTTCCGATCTTATACAAGTAATCTCCGAAACAACCATGACGTGGAAATACCTGTGTAAGCCGGTATGTCATCTTTTGGTCACTCGCCATCCAGTCGCTGAATAATGGCAAATCTGCTTCCACAACACGTTTGTGAACAATAGGCTCGCCGCTTAGACGTTCTCGCCATTCCTCTAGGACCCTAACGCGTTCTTGTCTTTTTATCGCATTAGGGATCACGATATAATTAACTTCTCGAAGAGAACGCAAGCGATTGTAAACTCTAGCATCCATTTCAGCCAAAATTTCTAGGAGTGGAAAACGCGCTAACGCGTTGCCGCTTCAAACGATATCGTTCAGTACCCTCTTACTATTCTGATATCTATTCTACGCTGAAGGCTGTAAACCCTATTTCTGCTGCGACGAACACTTGATAGTTTCTGATGCCAAATTGGTGCACCATAGAGAACCATGGTACGTACGACGCCTGCGTGTAGACGACGAACTTCTTCCCTGGGACCACCGATATTAGGTAGTAATCTGTGTAAAGCACCCACTACCTTTTCAATTTTGGGAACTAGAAGTTTAAAATGCTCTACAAAACGCCAGTGAGTATCAAGCGTGAGTCTATCTGGATAATAGAGTCTCCAACGCGAATATGCATTTCTGGTGGATCTGGATACCACTGCACTTAAATCACTACATTTAAGCACATATCATGTTTTTTGATGATTGTCTGATTTTCAAAGAAGTGAATGTTCACGCAATACCGCTGATTGGGTACAGTAAACCGGCTGACTTGAGACTTGACGACGCGAACATGAGAGTCACGGACTCTGCTGATGCATCCACGAGCGCGTCGAAGCCAAGAGAGCGAAACGCCATCAGACGCTACTTGACGTTTCTTGGTTTGATGTTTTTCTTTCTTCTACCCGCAAGGAAAATCTATAGGGATTGGAAAGGGACATTGTGCGTTCGGAAAATTTGATTGACAAAAATATAATTTAACTTATTTTTGACCGAACATACCGCCCCCCAAAGAGCTGGTAAGCTCTTTAACTTTATACGAATAAAAAGAAAGTATGACCAAATGACTTGGTGCTAAGAGTAATGCTGTTTAAGTTGAGGTTCCTAGATGAGTTACCTTGGATGATTTTCAAAAAGATAAACTAAATTACGAGTTAATTTTCCAGATAAGATGATTTTCCGAGAACGTAAACTATTGTACTAATTCGAAGCTAAAATTAAGCTACCGCTAAGATATATAAATCGTTAGATGTCACACTCTGGGAGTGGACAAAGTTTAGTTACCGCTCTGAGGCATGAACCTACGCTAGTTTTTAACTCTACAACACGTACTATGCCGTCAGCTCCGGGATGTAATACGTAAAATCTACCAAGCTTCCAACGGAGTGGTGGAAGATTGTCTTTCATGATAAGCACAAGATCTCCCACTCTGATGTTTGGAACATTCTTACACCATTTCGACCGCTGTTGAAGATTTTGCAGATATTTACGATGCCATCTTTGTCAAAAATGCTGTGATATCTGCTGTACCAGTTTCCAGTGCTTCAAAGGCGAGATTGGTGTATGGTCAAAATCATATTCCGGTAAGCTGATTAAAGGTTGACCAATGAGAAAATGACCGGAAGTGAGCACATCCAAGTCATCGACATCACTGGACAATGGACACAGTGGCCTAGAGTTGAGTACTGCCTCTACCCGCGTAAAAACAGTTGTAAGCTCTTCGAATGTAAGGACCTGTTCGCCAATAGTACGATAAAGAATAAGTTTGGCTGATTTAACCATCGACTCCCAAAGGTCCCCCATGTGGGGTGCATAAGGAGGATTCATATGCCAGTTTATGCTATATTTCGAAACGCTACTTTTCAAGTCCTGTTGATTTTCCATGAGAAAAGACTCTACTTCCTTTAAATGTCGCTTGGCTCCTTGAAAGTTTTTACCGCAATCGCTATAAATGTCTGTAACCGCACCACTGCGAGAAACAAAGCGATGAAGACAAGCCATGAACGCGTGTGAAGTCAGATCCGACACGACCTCGAGATGGACAGCCTTGACCACCAAACACACAAATACACAAAGATAGGCATCGGTCCTCTGCGCCTTGCGCGTCGTGGAAGACCTTATAAAAAAAGGACATGCGAAATCTACGCCAACTCGCTGAAAGGGACGCGCTTGACGCACTCTACTAGCAGGCAAGTCACCCATAAAGGGCTCTAAGGCTTTCGCTCTTAAACGATAACACTTAAGACATTTAAAGATGCGATGTCGTATCAAACGACGAGCTGAAGGTATCCAAAATCGTTGAAGAACAATATTCATTAAGGTAGAAGGTCCAGCATGAAGATACTATTGATGATAAATGAGTAATATGATGTGCCTTAGGTAATAAGATAGGATGCCTAGCATCGGTTAGTAGGCCAGAATGCCTCAATCTGCCGCCAACGCGAAGTAGACCGTGAGAATCGATAAATACATCGATTCGCACCGCATGCATATGACCATGGACATCCCGGATACCAACTACAGCCGTACCTAAAAGTATAGTAGATCCCTTGTGGATACTATTGCTAAGTGGTGATGAAATGGTAGAACTATGAGTTACTGGACCCACTTCATTCACGCTAGGCTGGATAGCCGATGAATCCTGAGCACGGTTATCTACAAAATTAATATGTAATTTGCTATGATGGCGCTTGTGGCAAATGCGACAGTCAGTCTGTGACTGGCATTTGCTTACCGAATGAAAGCGTAAACAATTAAAACATAATTTGTTTTTTATCACAAATTCCTTACGTTGTTCCGGTGTCATCGAATTAAATTTATCACATATATAGATGTTGTGTTCCCCCTCACAACATGAACATGAATAAGAAGTGTTAACAATAAAAGATTTGCTAGGCCGAATATGTGAAAGACTAGTAATGCTAGACACTATACCCTTAGTGCCAGAGACAGTTTCCAATACCCTAGCTGAGTTTCCAAAAAGCTAAGAAAATTGTTAAATGTTGGAATATCAGCAAGTGCTGATGATGATGATGTTTTGCAAAATTCCAACTCAAACTTTCCTCGCAAGTCAATGGGCAACTTCCGTATGATAATGTGTAGCAAAATGAAACTCCAAGAGTCAGTTTCAAACCCTAACGCTGACAAGGCTTGTATATTTTCCTTTAAGCAGTTAACTAACCTTCGCAATCCTGAATTGATTTGATTAGGATTTAGAGAACCTACGGCTAGAATTGACTCCAAACTGCTATGAGTCTCTTATTCTCATAACGCTCCTTTAAGAGGGTGTAAGCTACTTGATACTCGTAGTTAATTTCAGAAAGTTCTAAATGTGTGATTAAGTTTAGCGGTTCCGTTTGTAATATTGATAACAAGTAATGCATTTTATGCACGCCACGCCATTGTTATGAATTAGACTATCAAACATTGCAATGAAATTAGGCCAATCTGTATAAGGGGCTGTCCATTAATCACGTGAGGTACGAAAGGGGCAGAGGGGTTCGGCAAAAATCACGTAATATCACAAGGGGGAGGGGGAGGGGGGGGGGTATAGTAGTAGATATCACGTGTATTTATTTTTTCGTCAAACGCGTGATTTCTAAACCGAAAAGCGGCGTGTAGTGTAACGTTGACTCGCCGTTGCCAGGCAACGAACGAAGTCCTCGCGCGTCGAGACGACTGCCGGGCTCAGCTTGCCGGTCGTCAGCTGTTATTCTGTTATTTTGGCGTCGAATACATGCGTAAACCGTTACCTCGTATGTTTCGCATTAACAATGTCTAAACTAGGTGATCTGTATTAAAGACCTATTTGCCGAGTATAAGAAAGGAAAAAAACCTAGTGTGGCTCAGAAAGAATTTAATGAGTTGTGGGCTAATGCGAAACAAAACATGAGAAATACTATAACACTACAAAACACAACACTACAAAAGAAGAATTTATGAAGTGGGCAAATGATATTTTACAAGATTACCGCCGAAAGCACCAAGCAAAGAAGTCTTCCAATATTCTCTATTATTGTTCTAATTCTAAAAAGGTAAGTTAAAACTAATAGTAACCTATCTAAGGACATTGTTCTAATAAATAAGACTTTACCTATAGTTTATTTGCGGCGTAAATGTTATTGTTAAATTTTATGATTTATTAAGAAAATGAATATAGATGAAATATGCATAGCATATAATATACCTACTTTAATTAAGTATTACTTAAATCCAAAAAATATTTTTCTATTTTTACGAAATAAAAAATTAATTCAATTAATATCTTAGATTTTTAATAGTTTTTATAGCTAGTCGTTGGCGGACAGGAATATTATACCTACTTCTCACCGCTCGCTGGAATTTACAAAAGTAGGTATATTGAGCTGAACCTTGTCTACGAGGCATGGGCTCATTAAACGTAAAAATCAAAGTAAAACGTAAGTCGTGGTGGTTGTAAGGTGAAAATTATATTACTATTGTAACACATTTGCCGCCTTTTTATATATTAATATCTTACCACCTTGTGAAAACCTACAATATTTTTATTCCTATTCATAGTTCATACTATTGGACTGAAAGATTCACTAATGAACGATGGCAATATTATCTTGCATACGAGTACATACCCATTATTCTGGTGAAAATGAGAGGATTGTGCATGGTTTATGTGCCGTTTCGAATTCTTATTGTAATATCATAAAAAAATAAATCTACTGGGGATGGTTAATTTACTTGCACAATATTATCTTTACTTGCACGATAATAATTAAATTATTAAATTTTCAGAATGCCAGCGAAAACAGTCCTATTTTGTCAATCACATCCAATGACCCAAGTTCACCTGTAAAACTTCCTACGTCTACGATATGCGTCTCACCGATCTGTGCGGGAATTACTGTCGAAGGCAATGACACTATTGAAAGCACTTCAACAGGTAGTAAACATCCCAAATGTATTGTGAATTCATGATTTAAGAGAGAAATTTAATTGTAGCAATAATATATATATATAATAATACATATATATATATATATATATATATATATATATATATATATATATATATATATATATATATATATATATATATATATATATATATATATATATATTATTATATATGCATATATATAGGTATTTTACATAAGAATTGAAAACTAGTTATGATAACAAAATCAATTGTACCATAAAAGTAGGTAAGTACTAAAAAAAAAATAACTACTCCAAAACTTAAAATGCTACAAAACAAAGAAATCTCCCAGGTCGTCCCCACCAGGCAGAGTACCTAGAAGGCTCAAAGAGTTTCCTCGCTGGATTGCGATACTTATTCTCTGGGCCAGGTAGGTGCCGGCTCTGGGGTCTCGGGTGGCCTCAATGAGTTTTTTGGAGATTTCTCCGAAAAGTTTGTGCGCACCCAGACCCCATGTACCTAAGGTTTCAACCCCAAACGGTTCAAATATGAGATCCCCACTAAGGTTCTCATATTTGCGCCGCTTGAGGTTTTCCGCCTGATTGGCGGCCGCACCTGCAGAACTCGAGGTGCCCTGGACATGGGACGGAGCAAGTGTATCGACGCAAGTAGCGTCCCATACAAGAGCCCGTCCCACTCTCCAAGGGACCAGGGTCATACCGTCTGGTCTCTTTCCATCGTCGCGCGCCAAACCAGAGGGTTCCAGCACAGCTGGCACTCCGGCGGTGACAAGAGCCCGACGGATGAGATCGTTCAGGCAGTGATGTCGGGAGATGCGGCCGGCGCTTCGTTGACAGGACAGCCCGTGGTGTCCGAGGCTATCCACATTTGCACCACAAACACAGCGATGGGGGGGGGGGACGTGGGGGGTGCCAAGAAGCAGGGAAGTGGCTAACCGGAAAGCTGTTCGATCCAGCAGTGTGCCCGTATTGGGTGACGGTAATGCTTGTAGCCAAAGGCCCGACTCCCACTTCTCCGCAGCTAAGAGGCGAGCTTGCTCCACAGGACTGAAGGACGTATTAAGAAGATTATTCCGTACCAGTCTGCAGAGTGGCTCGCCCCAGAGCCTTTGGGAAAAAGTATTGTCAGGCAATTCGCTACAAGCACTAGTTACGCTCCAGGCGTCCTTGGCCTCGTCCAGAAAGGTAACTGTATTGGAGTAGGATGGGTGATGTAGTATTTTGGAGATAAGACTATGGTTCGCGTGGACTGAGGACAAGAAGGCCGGAAGCGATATGTCAGAGGGCTTTCGAACACCCAGGCCACCGAACCTAACTGGAAGCGTTGCCTGAGTCCATGCGCGGTCATCGTAATTTGTATTCAAAATAGTGGAGAGCGTTTGTCTTATGGTATCATCCAACTGTTTGAGAAGTTGAGGGAACTTCCACAGTTGACAACACCGTAAGATATATGTCAATTTAGGTACGAAAATGCAAAAACGGATTATGGTAAAGGCCATGTGACAGTTAATTTGGAGGAGGCGGTCTAAAGTTTCATTAAAATTTTGTAATTTGTTATCTAAGAAGTCCGGGAGAGATTCGTCTAAAATAGGTGAGCCCAAAAGGAAGAGCGAATCCTTGTCAATGACAGACAGTTGTGGAGCTATTTCTTTAAAGCTGGATATAATCGCGTTTCTATCCCCACAACTGTCCGGCACAAACAGTTCGCACTTACCTAGGTTCAGCCGCAGACCTATTTTTTGGAACTCGCGGATCAGAGTGCGGAAGTCTGATAGTACAGTGGATGCATCGCTTCCAAGGGTCCCATCATCCAAATACCAAACATTAAATTTTGAATTTAGAAGCTCGATGACCGGGTGTATAGCAAGGCTGAAGATTGCTGGACCTAGAGGGTCGCCCTGTTGGCAGCCCCCTTCGGATGAGATGAGGTGGTCTTTGTAAATGAGTTTGGTGGGGTCGTTGTAACACTGGAGCATAAATGGTAAAATGGCAGGTACTTTAGATTTAATTTGGGCCAACAAGGCGCCTCGGTCAACTGAGTTGAAAGCGTTTTTGATATCGACCTTCAGAAACACA
The DNA here is from genome assembly GCA_037179445.1 of Phengaris alcon alcon. NCBI lineage: Eukaryota > Metazoa > Arthropoda > Insecta > Lepidoptera > Lycaenidae > Phengaris > Phengaris alcon. The sequence continues at coordinate 1,626,014 of JAYRCH010000085.1, read as the reverse complement.
TCATCGCCTTGATTGTGGATAGCTGTCCTGAAAGAGTGAACGGCGGCCTCACAACCTCCTTTGCAGGCAAATCCGAGCTGTTTTGGCTGGAAGTATGACGCGAGGGAAGTTACCGATTTGCAAGCTAGTTTGGCTGTATGTGGAGCCGACAGCAATCGGACGATTGCCACCATCTCTCTTCCTCAAGGCGCAGAGGTTAGCTCCATACAGAATGTCTACGATATCTGATGCGACCCCTCCACGTAGCATCAGGTTGCACAGATTCGTAAGTTCATGCAGGAGCTTCTCGCCGGCCTCCCCGCAGCAACCGCTGGTGAGGTCCTTCAGATGCTGAGGGGTGAGACCGTCGAGGCCGCCAGCTGAACCCGGAAGAAAGGACATGATGGCTCCGCGTACTTTGTCTGTCGACGTTTGTAGTGGTGGTAATGCGTCATTGGAAACTGCGAAAGGATTTGATTGTAATGGATGTTTGTTTTGCAGGGCGATGAGGGTTTCTGGGCAGTCGGGGGCGACCGTGTCATTGGAAAACAGGAGCCGCGCTGCATCCTTAATGTCTCCCTCACTTATTTTATTTTCCACAGTTTTCACGATGTTATGTTTGACCGTGGAATGTGAAGAAAAATTTGGGTTGAGGTTAATGTCCGAAACACAATTCTTTTTGATTCTTGAAGTGAGGGAGGCATTGTTGAGCGGATCTCTAGTGATATGCAGAAAACGGTAGGGAAAGGTGAGTAGATTTTCCCAGGCTTGACTCGAGTTCTCCAGCACTGTGTGGCGTATCGTCTCGGCAAGCTTCTGGGCTACAGTCACTCTGGCACCCCTAGGGATCCGTCTTAGAACTGGTATAAAACGTTTAAATTTGGATATTTCTTGCCAGAAATTTTTTTGATAATTTGGGTTCGGAAGTGAATTGGTTATTGGGGGAATGAGTGTTAGAAGCTGTTTGTGGCATTTGCCTACGTGGATGTTCAAACCCCGCTGGCTTTTAAAATATCGGGAACAGTGGGAGCATTGCAACAGATTTCCAAACGACACGGTCGAAATATTAGAGGTCCCTGCATCCTGGCTGCTTGTCATTGGTTGATAAAGATAAACTATAAACGATAACTTATACAGGGTGGCCAAAAAGTCGTGGATCAAACGAAACAGGGAGATAAAGGAGGTAATTTCCAACAAAAAATCTTTCTCCTGCATGGCTATAACTTCATTGCACGAAAAGATATGAACTATTTTTGTTTTTTCAATGAAAGTACCGAGTTTTTTTACAATTTAATCAGTAAAAAGTTAAAATGATTAAAAATAATTAAAAAAAGCTGTTGTATTATGACTCGATTTTGTATCAATACTACAAAAAATGTATTGCAGCTCTTGGTATCAAACTTAACGAGCAATTAATGTTTTTCCGTAAATTTTGATGCGTTTCAAAAAATTACTTCTCACTTTAAGAGCACCATTTGAAAAAAAAACGTATTACGGAAAGGTGACCCTGTATTATAAAAATTTGCCGGTTTAATGCTGATTAAAATGAGGTACAACACTTTACATTTGATCTTTAGTTTTGGTTTTATAATCTTTTTTCATATCAAGGTGCAAATTTCATAAAATGATAAATTCAAAGGAAAAATTAGATTTTTTCTCATACATATTACATAGTAATTTCAGAAGCCATTATGAAATAAAAACAACGATTGTGCCTTAGTACTTTTATTAAATACAAATTTTTACATTAAATGTTCAAAGTTCCTACCTCTGACCATAACGCACAATCTGCACCGCCTAATTAAATTTGCTCGTAATCGGCGGAATGCACCTCTGTTATTTTGAATTTGTAACTTAGCAAACTCGAGCTTTTGTCGTAGTTCTTGTTCGGTGTTATTCTCTCCATGATACACTATTTCTTTAAAATAGCCCCAAACAAAAAAGTCCATGGGATTAAGGTCGGGCGACCGGGGTGGCCATGCAATAGGTCCACCTCGACCAATCCACCGGTTAGGGAAACGCTCGTTCAAATGTTCTCGAACTGCTCTAGTGTAATGAGGCGGGGCGCCGTCTTGTTGCAGCCACATTTCTGACACTCTATCTTCAGGAATCTCAGCTTCGTTCAGTATTTGGTTCAAATTATTTTGTAAAAAATTCAAATACATAGCACCATTCAGCCTTGGAGGCATTTCATGTAGCACAAGCTGCTGGTCAATTATTCCACCCCACATGTTTATCCCAAACAGATGCTGGAATCGATCATTTCTGATGATATGTGGGTTCACTCTGGAGTAATAATGTAAATTGTGGATGTTAACAACTCCCATTCTTCTAAAATTTGACTCATCAGTCCATAACACTTTGTTGAAGAACTGCGGATCCTCTCTGTGTCTTCTAAGCATCTCTCTACAAAACCTCACTCTAGGTTCATAGTCAGCTGGCAGTAAAGCTTGCACCCTTTGCACGTGGTAAGCGTGAAATTAATTTCTTTTAATGATAAGCTGCACCGTCGATCGTGGGATCCCGAGATTTCGTGATATTTGGCGTTGGTTAATACCAGGGTCCAATCTTAACTGTCTCAGTATTTGCTCTTTATTATCAAATCGTACTACTGGTCTTCCTGTTCTCGCAGCATGCTCCCCGGGTAAGGTTCCCTCCATGTACGCATTATGCACGCGCATAAAGACCCTGTAGTCCGGGAAACGGTCTCGGTTAGGGTAGCGTTGTCGATATTCTCTGGCAGCAGCGCGAGCATTACCGTCGCAAAAACCATAGAGGTAATGCATTTCTGCATACTCCCGTTGGGTGTATGCTCTCCTAGCAGCAGCCATTTTAGCTTATCTAGCCAATCCGAAGTGATCACAAAATCCGATTCACACAGCGCTGGTCACAGGTAGGCAATCAATCACAAGTCCAGAAACGAAGCGCGGGTCACAACTAATCACAAAAAATACCGTGCAAAATAATAAGTGTGCGTAGTCACATCCAGAAAGTGAGTGAGACACTAAACAAATAAAGATACTCACGCGCTTCCACCCCTCCCGCTCTGCTTCGCCCGGCATTCTACTACCTGAACTAAGACGGGTATTCTGACCTTTTTCGACAGAGGATTAAATGGTTAGTGTGAAAGAGAGGCACAATTCCTTTGTATCGAGTGTTTTTACAGAGTTGTTTGTATTGTATGACCCTTTCGTTTCCTAGAAAAGATAAATCGTTAAATTTAAAAATAAGGCTCATTTAATGAAATTTGCACCTTGGTATGAAAAAATGATCATAAAACCAAAACTAAAGATCAAAAAGTAAAGTGTTGTACCTCATTTTAATCAGCATTAAACCGGCAAGATTTTATAATACAGGGTCACCTTTCCGTAATACGTTTTTTTTTCAAATGGTGCTCTTAAAGTGAGAAATAATTTTTTGAAACACATCAAAATTTACGGAAAAACATTAATTGCTCGTTAAGTTTGATACCAAGAGCTGCAATACATTTTTTGTAGTATTGATACAAAATCGAGTCATAATACAACAGCTTTTTTTTAATTATTTTTAATCATTTTAACTTTTTACTGATTAAATTGTAAAAAAACTCGGTACTTTCATTGAAAAAACAAAAATAGTTCATATCTTTTCGTGCAATGAAGTTATAGCCATGCTGGAGAAAGATTTTTTGTTGGAAATTACCTCCTTTATCTCCCTGTTTCGTTTGATCCACGACTTTTTGGCCACCCTGTATAATAGAATAAACTATAGACAAAAATTAAAAAATTGCTTAACTAATATAAAAAAACCTTGAACCTCTTGGGGTGCAAACTGCTAAAATATAATATCCTCCTTCTAATGGTGCTTGTTTGGTCATTCACCTTGATAGCTCCGATCGCAAGTTATGGTGTCCAACAAGGTGTAACTAGGAACCGTTGTTGGTTACTGAGCTAGGGCTGTCCTAATCCATTCACTACTCCAACCGCGTACATCGATGTTATGGTGTCCAACAAAACATCCAGTGTATATTTGGGGTGTAAGTAGGAAACACCGTTTACTCAACTTGGGCCGTTCCAAGCCATTCACTGCTCCATAGTAATCCGGTCGGTAAAATAAGTCGGGTCCAGGCATTGGCAAATCTTGAAAATTACTCGTAGAATTTTCTGAGGTGTTCCAAACGTAATTGGTATTGTTTTATACAAGTATAACGCAATAAATATTAAGAAATAATTTAAAAATTTCGAGACATATTGTTGTTGCTCTGACGTTCAGTTGACGTTTTCGACGTTTTTTTGACGTTTTTTTAGATATATATATATATATATATATATATATATATATATATATATATATATATATATATATATATATATATATATATATATATATATATATATATATATATATATATATATATATATATATATATATATATATATATATATATTATAAATATATAATTTGTGATTCACAAGAATAATTATTAAGTTTCTATGTTGTTTAAATGTCGGTCATTCCAGGTGCTCAGAAACCTAAACGTCAAGATTTAGAGTGTAACGACGAGAATTCACCGGATACACCAAGTGCAAGCAGCACTATACCGCACCCTGTACGTGCTACTCCTTTCTTTCTTTCTTCTACCCGCAAAGAAAAGATATTGGTATTGGAAAGGGACATTGTGCGTTCGGAAACTTTGATTGACAAAAATATATATAAACTTATTTTTGACCGAACACTACGTCTTGGCAGCTTATGAAACCACAATGCCTCAGTTTTATGAGGCGCTATACGTAGTCCGAGGCTGTTGATCTTATCTACTACCTTAGCCACTCCAATTTCGGCTAGCTCTTTTCTTCTATCAAAATAGTTTCCAACCGCCAAAACAAAGGTGTCATCAGCAAAATAAATAACATAGACCCCGAAGGGAAGTTCCACTCGAAGAACTGGGTCGTAAGCTATATTCCACAAAAAGAGGACACATTCCCCTGAGGGACTCCGCAAAACTCGAGATGTTAGGACCTACTCGGATAAGGTGGTTATTAAGGCGATCAGCAAGAATCCACTCAAAAAGCTTGCTGATATCGTCTAACAGGCAGATTGGTCTAAAGGCAGAAGGAGACTCCTCAACTCTGTTGTTCTTCCTAATTAAGACCAGATTTGCCTCCTTCCAAGCCATAGGAAATCTTCCTGTACGCAGGCAGATATAAAATAGACCACGGGGAAGGATAGGTTACTTTTTACTGCGGATAATGTACGGTTCTCCGAGATTTCCTCTTGCGCGCACAATGTCGCGGGCAACATCTAGTTAAGTCATCATCAATCATCTAGTTATCATCAAATTTACGGTTTATTTAATGGCGTTACGACTTAAAACCATTAGTCAGTGTCAAGTTAAAAAGGCGGGAAATAGAATTCTCTTTTAAGATTAACTTAACACCGTATTTCTAAATCGTCAAGTCTAAAGTCTAGTCAAAGTCCAAATAAATAGTCAGTGCAGTCAATGATTCAAGTCAGTCGATTCAGTAAAGTGGTAGAAGCTTTGCTGAAAGTTCCTATGTAGTTTATGAGTTACGGTACCACGGACAGACACACAGACAGACAGACACGTCAAACTTGTAACACCCCTCTTTTTGCGTCGGGGCTTAAAAAATCGGTCGAGCCGTTTCTAAGGATAGATACGGACCTCTTTTTATCATGCCCAACTCGCTCATAGCCTAAATTTAATTATAAGGAATTGAAAATGCAAATGCATTACGACTGAACCTCATTCAGTCGTCAGTCCTGACAGAACAGCTACTTGGAGCACTCGTGTGTGATAATTAACACATAATGTGAGTACAATAAAAAATACATTTAACAAAGGACCGTGCACATAAATATTCATAATAGTGCTCTGCACACGTAAAGTTCAGACCGCGGGTCGGACTGGGTTCCGAACCGTGGATGGACCTGTGCGGTGTCATGAATTTTGTCCACCTTACTGCGGGGATGGGGCGCTGATCTGCCGTACGCTCCGATCACACGCAGTCATAGGGTTATAGGATATAGTCATAGTGTGACAATTATTTGTAACTAGCTTTTGCCCGCTGCTTCGCCCGCGTGGGAGAGTGTTCGTGGCAAAAAACTCCTTTAGAAAATATACCTGCAATATAGTAGTAGCACAGAGTAAAAATATATACTTTATAATAAATTTTTACACGTATTTTTAAATTTTAAGTTATCTCCTAGATATAATCTCCTAGATAAGGATAATTAAATTGTATCCGTCTAAATAGCTTCTGAAAATACCACATTATTTCTAATCATTTTTTTAAACTTAGAATGGGTATAGTCACCTCTTCTTCTTAACTGTAATTTAAAAAAGAATAGGGTGGTAAAATCGAAACAACTACTGAAGCGGTACGCAAAGGGAGGTCACAGAAAAATTTTGTTTACGGATGAGATTTTTTTTTACAATTGAGCAACATTTTAACAAACAAAATGACCGTATTTATGATCAAAGCTCTAAGGAAGCTTCTCAATTAGTCGACAGAGTGCAACGTGGGCACTATCCGACTTTAGTGATGGTTTAATGGGGTATTAGCTGTGAAGGAGTGACTGAGCGATACTTTTGTCAAAAAGGTATCAAAACATCGGCACAAGTGTATCAAGATACCATTCTTGAGAAGGTAGTGAAGCCCCTTAACAACACCATGTTCAATAGCCAAGAATGGTCCTTCCAGCCGGACTCGGCGACGGGTCATAAAGCTCGGTCTACGCAGTCTTGGTTGGAAACGAACGTTTCGGACTTCATCAGAGCTGAAGACTGGCCGTCATCCAGTCCCGATCTTAATCCGCTGGATTATGATTTACGGTCAGTTTTAGAAAGTACGGCTTGCTCTAAACGCCATGATAATTTGGAGTCCCTAAAACAATCCGTACGATTGGCAGTGAAGAATTTTCCCATGGAAAAAGGGGCCAGTTATCAATAGAAGCGTGCTTCTATTGATAACTGGCCCCAACGTTTAAAGGACTGTATTGCAGCCAATGGAGACCACTTCGAATAAGCTTTTTATATTTCAAATTGTTTTATATTTATGTATTAAACTAATACCGTAAAAGTAATAAATGTTATTTGCAATAGAATTTTTTTTTCTTTGTTTCAGTATTTATGGCAAGACTAGGTATATAAGGAACTAGGTATATAAGAAGTCAGGAGTTCTGTTCAGTACTTTTGGATCCAGGGTATACCTTGGTGCGAAATCTTACTTTTTGTAGCGTATGCTTGGGTTTCTTCAGAAAAAGTCAAAATCACTACATGTGTCCATATAATTTTTGAGAAGTTCCCTCGATTCCTCATGAATCCCATTATTATCCCATAAGTCACCACTTTTGTAAAAACGGGATCAATTTCGAAGTATACCCTTTACATCAAAAAAAGAATTTTGAAAATGCGAATGCGAAATAAGTATTTCCAAAAAAGTAAAATATTTGTGTTATCATGTTATTTAATTTTCATATCTTGCTATATGTAACTAATACCATTTAGTTCGACTGGAAATTTAAGTTTTATGATAATATACCTATGTATTTCTTCCTATCCCAATTAAAATCACACTTGCACAATCATTATTACTTCCAATTTTAGTTTATGCTGACGTAAGCTACTGTGACCTTAGTGAACAACTTCTATCCTCTATAGAACGTCTGCAGAACTTATGAATCCGGTTCTTATTTGGATATCGTTTTTTTTATTTTCAGTTTTACATAATTTATTTGTTAGGTTGTCTGGCAGAAAATGCTATAAGCATTAAGACCGCCTTTTTGTACAGTTCCTTTTTTTAATTATTGTTATATGTGTGTTTTTTGTGCAAATAAAGAGTTTTCTATTCTATTCTATGTAAATACTATTTAAATTCAAACGCCCCTTCGTAGTTTTGTTTTTTTGTTTATAGTGTTTGTTTGAACATTATCATATTTTTAGTAAAAATATGTTTATTTCTAAAAAAGAAAGACATGTTGCTTTTGTCGCATACTTACCTCTTTATGAAGCTATAAAGACAGTAAGTTGTTTTAAGCTTATTTCAAGACCAATGCAATACGCCATCCGCCATTACTATTAGAGTTCTTTAAAAAAAACATTTTTAATTTGTCAATATTTACACAATATCACTTATCTTTAAATTTATTTCAGGCATAAGCTGATTGTAGTATAAGCGCAGTGCAGAATACAAAACATTTTTATATTTAAGTTGTATATCATTTTTAGAATTAAATTATATCAAACTTTCTATAAAAATTATATTTAAGTCGCAAATGAACAACCAAGTTAGATACTTGAGTGAGTGAGATACAGATACTTGAGTGTCTCAAATTGTCTGCTGTAAAACAAGATGGTTCGTTCGAAAGTTCGTTTTACAAACGTTATTATGAAAACGTGTATACAACTGCTTCATTATATAAATGTCATATATGGGTTTTTCAATCACCCAATTTGGTCAGTTGAAATCGTTTAATTAGACTGCGAAACGTTTGTACGACAACGCAGTATGACTATTGCGTTGTCGTACAAACGTTTAAGCTAAAACTATAATATAACGTCGTGTAGTTTAGTCTTGCCGACGTTGCTATGAACTGTTTATGACATATTGGTCGCACGACTACAAAGTTAAATGAAAGACCTTTAAATGACCTATGAGTCACCTCATTACTATTATTAAACTGCAATACAATACATCCCGTATTTAATGGAATATAATATTTAAAAACATGAATCTAAGTTTTTAACGAAATCCATGCAAATTCAAAGATAGTTAATTCAAATTTTCAACCCCTATTTTAACCCTTTAGGAATGGATTTTTTTTTCCTTCCAATCACTTTTTCTTAGTGTGTGTTACCGTTATAACTTAAAACAACAGCTGTCCTAATTTCACGTTTCTACCATTCAATCAGTCGGGACATCTCCTGTTATAATATTACACTAGATGTTGCCCCCGACTTCTTGCGCGTATAAGTTAATCTTAAGAAAACCAATTTCGGTGACGGTGGCCGGTTTCATTGAAACCAGGCCAGCTACGCAGGAGTAACTTTATAGTGCCCAAGTGCGCGCGCAGTACAAAAGAGCACTTTCTCTTCCTTTATACTCTCGTAACCCAGTGGGACGGATATCCGACACGACTGGCGAGAGATCAGGCGCAGGTGCGCCTTTTTACATGCCCATCCGACGCATGGATCATCTTTCTTGTCAGAAAATCAGGTGATCAGCCTGCATTGTCCTAACCAAACTTGGAAACAACATTTTTTGTTATTCCAATGCGGCAATCGAACCCACGACCTCCGAGTCGAGAGCCAAGCTCTAAACCACTGGACCACGGAGGCTGTTGACGCGATAAATAAGTGGCCTATGTCCTATGTACGGGGAAGGTCCCCGTGGTATATTCTATATATCTGCCAAATTTCATCAAAATCGGTCCATTAGTTTCGGAGCCTATTCAATGCGAACAATGACATAAACATACAAATACTTTACCTCTGTATAATATTAGTATAGACAACATAGATTAATAACTATCCTGAATGTTGAGACAGGCTATTTTAACCTTAGACGAAAACAGAGGGGTGTTATAAGTTTGACGTGTCTCTCTGTGCGTTTGTACGTGGCAACGTAGCTCCCAAACGGATTGACCGATTAGAACCTAGTTTTTTTTTGTTTGAAAGATGACATGACGTCATGGTGTTTTTAATTCGTCATTGGCATCATCAGCTCGCTCACAGCTTGACAATTCGGCGGATACTTAAATTTTTAAATTTATCATATCTATGGATGCTTCACACCACGTTAATCTGGTCCTGTGCTGAGTATCCGAAGAACTTGTGTTACAGGTACCAGACAACGGGTATATTTAATTACACTTTTATTCAATACATATTTTATTTAAGATTTTAACTATATTATATGTAATAAGACTCAGGAATACACAAAACTTTTTGTTCCCTTGGCGGCATTCGAACCCACTGCCTCCAGCTTGTGAGCCAACCCGCTAACCACTGAGCCACAGAGGTCGTCTACTATTTACTAAGTAGGCTGTCTTCCTGTTTATGTCATCCAAATCTGGTATATATGTACTCTGTAGTGTAGAAAAGCAAAAAAAAATATTACATCGGTATTTTAGTAGGGAATAGGAACACGTACAGAAGTTTGATTTTATTTTATTATATCTTGTTAAATTCTAGATATTTATACCGACTGTGTGCTTATTTTGTAAATTTGTTTGTTAAATTTTGTTAAGAATGATTTTCCTTCTTTAAAATGACATTATAAAAACCTAATTCCCATCGCATTTAAATACGTTTACCGATGTTTATAAACGAATTTTGGCAAACGAAAAATTTAAAATTCAACACTAGGTACCTACCTATATTAAAATGGATATTTCACCCCATAAGTATTCTATGTTCTGGTATCGAAACAAAAAAAATGCTACCAATTTTATCTACATATTAAAACTAATGCTACGTTCATAGTTAGGTACTTACTGTTATTTTGTAAAGCGATTTAGGTAATGTAATTATTTTCATCATATTAATTCAAAAGTAATTTATTAATTAATGAAAATTTTTTTTTCAGGAATATGACCGAGTGTAAAGGCTTCCCGCTCGAGCTGGAGTATAAGAAGAACACCGGCATAACGCCAGAAGACGTCGCAAAGTTACGACAATGGCTCAAAACACAGCCACATCTGCCGGAAAAATATATTACAGGTGATTTTAGTTTAGATCAATTTTACTCGTTTATTGGAAAAATAGGTTAATGTAAAGAAAACTGTGCAGATGGAAAAAGCTAGAATAGGACCGCAGTGTGTAGATGTTTCTTTGAATACGAATAGAGAATTAAAAAAATTGCAAAAAATATTTAGGTTATCTTTAAATGTGACATTCTTATATGTATATATATAAGCGGTTTCTCGACATCGGCTGCAAGTATCACCATGAAATTTAGTACGTAGGGAGTTTTGGGGAAGAAAAATCGATCTAGCTAGGTCTTATCTCTGGGAAACAGCGCATTAAAAAAAGAGAAAATATTTATAGCTTACTTATAAATATTTTCGTCCTGCAACAATTACGTCAGTCCGATTGGCAGTTTGGTGTGCGTATGTTTTTAATTTTCGCTTCGCTCGATAATTCGGAATGTGGTGGATTCGAATCCCGGTCACATAAATATTTTGTAATTCTTTCTGTTTTTTTTTTTTAATTCATCAGAACTCCAAGCAAAATTCGGTTACACAGGTAAGTACCTGTGTAAATTAAAAAGTTAGTAAGTACTAACTTTTTAATTTAGGTTCATAAAATATTTAAAACTTGTACCTACATATTAAGTACGTGTATTAGCTATTAGTACGTAGCAAAAAAAAATGTTGTCACACCGCGGTCCCTCGACTCGGCGACGCACATATTAACGAAAACTAAAGATCCTATAATATATAAATATTGGGAAGGCTAGAATAGAAATTTATTAATTTACTTGTTAGTTTTTTGTGTCGGAGATTAACTAAAAATTTTAATTTTGTTTCTGATACTGCATTCTGTCTATGTAAAATGTATCTTTTAGTTGAAAAATAAATAAAAAAATAAAAAGAAAAACAAGAATTTCCTACCTACCTGAGTACAAAAACGCCTCGAGTTTTGCCTGAAGTGAAGTGAAGGTTCTTAAATCTCCAGTAGATCGTAGGAAGATAATAATATTATTGATTATATTTTTTACAAACCAGCTGTCCCGATACACGTTGTTCTGTCTTAACTATGAAGTACCGTCAAGTGACAAATTGAACATAGTGAAAGTATTTATAGGAAAATTCAATCGTCGTTTTCAGTATTTTCCCCGCAGTGGTTCCAATATCTCTCACCGTTTAAACCTTCCCTGACCTACCACAAAGTTTCAAGTCCAAATTTAGCCAAGTCGGTCCAGTCGTACGCGAGTTGTAGCGAGATATTGGAATATCAATATTTTTTATAAATAAGAAAGAATATTATTGTCCTCTTTTAGTCCAATAAACATGTTATCTGTATTTTCCAGACCTGGATCTGATCATGGCGTTCCACAGCTGCAACAGGAGCGCAGAGGTGACGAAGCAGGTGGTGGACATGCACTACACCTTAAACACTATATTCACGAACTTTTTCAGCAACCGGACCTTCGATAGCCAAATACAGGAAATGTTGAACAATATGTAAGTTAATCCCTTGATTGATTGGTCAATGATTGGTCTCGGCACTCGACAAGATACCGCTGGCGTATTTAAAAAATGCGGCAACAAACACCACGCACAAGTCAGCGTGCCCTAGCCCGTGACATTGAAATCTTCGTGTCAGATGTACGTACGAATTCATTACACTAAAAATTGTCTTACACACAATGATATTATAAACCCACTATTTTAACTCACAATACTTAATATTTTCTTCTTTTTTTTTTAGATAAAGTCGTGTATTTAACATAATAACTGTACATATTGTTAATGCATTAGGCGTCTCTTCCATTTAAAAGTTTGATGTTACAAAATGAAAGCTTTTGAATTTAAAACCAGACTGGCAAAAAGAATATCTTATACCTACTTACTTCAAACGAGACAATCTTGTAGGTACCTATATGTTTTAATTATATACAATCGGTTTCTCGAAAACGCTTCACATAATATATCCATGAAATTTAATAATAATATTAATAATTATAAATAGGTACTAGCAAATAGCAATGTCTGCTGTTTAAAAAAAATACTTATATTACAAAAGCTCGTCATATTTATATAAGTATCTAGTATCGCTTGTAATGAAATATTTAAAATTACAATAAAAAATAAATTATGTACTTAACACGAGCGGCCTTTTGCAAATCGTAGCGCGCTAATATTATTATAGCGATCGATGCTGGCGCGCTTCACCTTGCGTGAGCCCCTCACATCTCGCTGCATCGAGAGGCGCTGCACGTGCACGCGGGGTCGCGGTACATACTCGTACCACCGCGCGCGAGCCGGGCCGCCCCGGCGCGGCAGTCGGTTTTTAGAACTCGGTTGTGACCTGTCGATATATTTTATTGTAAAGACCGATTGTATAATATGTGACTAATGTAACTTCTGTAATAAACTGAATATATATTTATAAAAGTAAAAATATTATCATTATAATTATTATTTTTATTAAGTATATTTTATTTTAACTTTTTTATTTTTTCATTATATTTTATAAATAATAAGTCATATAATCACCTAATTTTATACCTAAAAGGGCTTAAAGTCGTCTGTTTATTTCAATTGAAGTATGCGAAACATTCAACATTGATGGCAACAATTTTACGAGTATATAGTTATTATAATATAATAACTACACTTTTTATAAAAAATGTAACCCGACTACGTAAATTATATAGCGTAGGTATGTTACCCGGGCTATTATAACGAGTCTATTGACTCCTCATTCATTAAAATCGGATCAGTAGTTTAGGCGCTACGGTGGAACAAACATACATGCAATATGCACACATACATAGACTGCCAAAATCATTACCCTTTCTTTAGGATTCGCCGTAGTCGGGTAAAAAGTAGCTACATATCTAATTACGTTTTTTCATAATATCAAATTAGTTTATTTGCCCCGCTGCCCACTCGCACCTCCAACGGCGACGCCATACTGTACATGAGGATCTTGAATACCGACGTCAAAGTATTCAACGTCGAGACTTGGATCAAGTGAGTTAATCTCATAGCTGCCATAAACTTTGAGATTGATGGATGGATGGATGGATGCTAAAATTACTGAGCAGATTTTAATGAAACTTGACAAGGGTTAATTACAAGCCTAAACCTACCTATAAAGATAAATTTCTGTGTAAAGCCACATTTGGTAATCGATAAAGATTAAAGGTAGTAATTTACATAGAAGGTACTTTAGTTGTCATAAGACAGCGTAACACCCCCCAAACCGATTTCGGTGATGGTGGCCGGTTTCATTGAAACCAGGCCAGTTACGCAGCAGTAATTTTATTGTGCCCAAGTGTGTGTGCAGTACACAGGAGCACTCTCTCCTCCTTTACTCTCATAACCCAGTGGGACGGATAACCGACACGACTGGTGAGAGATCAGGCGCAGGTCCGACTTTTTACATGCCCATCCGACGCATGGATCATCTTTTTTTGTCAGACAATCAGTGATCAGCCTGCATAGTCCTAACCGAATTTGGAACCAACATTTTTGTTGTTCCAATGCGGGAATCGAACCCACGACCTCCGAGTCGAGAGCCAAGCTCTAACCACAAGACCACTGTGTGCTGTTGTTTTATTTTTACATGTTTTAATTGAATGGTATTTGTATTTTATTGAAATTATTATTTATTGATTTTATTGTTTTATTGACATTTTGAATTTTAATTTTAATTTGAAAAATTGAATTGTATTTTATTTATTGTATTAATTTGGATTTTATTTTATTGGATTTTATTGTAAATTTATGATCTTTAAAACAATAATTGCTTTATATATTTTTGTGACTATTACAATAATTGTAATATAAAAAAGAATGTTTATGGTAAATAAGGACGACGCAATAACCATTGTATAAAACAATCATAAAAAGAAAAGAAAAACTGTAAAATAGATGTAAGATAATTAAAAAAGAAAAAGAGAAAGATTAAAATCAGACAAAAGATTAAAAAAGGAAATGAACAAGCCCTGATCATGTTAGGGAGATGAAAAAAAAAAAAAAAAAAAAAAAAAAAAAGACCACGGAGGCTGTTACACCTTATATACCTACCTTAACTACTTTTCACAGCCTCCATGGTCCATTGGTTTAGTGCTTGGCACTCGACTCGGAGGTCGTGGGTTCGATTCACGCGTTAGGTTGGTTGCTTAGGAGAATGCAGGCGGATCACCTGATTTTCTGACAAGAATGACGATGCATGCGTCATATCGACATGAAAAAAGTCCGCCCTGTGTCAGAGAGACAATTCTGCTTAATAAAACCTGCAATAATACAATTACAATCAAGTCCTGATACGCTAAAACAGCCAACCGGTATTCTCGTAAACGTTAAACCAGCGTCTAACGCGTTCTGATTGGTCCAAACTTCACAAAATCAGTTTATGATAACAAGTCGCTTCACTTATAATACAATCAAAGTAAAATGAAAGTCTACTTTAAGTACGAGAATTGAGGTTCTGATCTCTCGCCAGTCGTGTCAGTTATCCGTCCCACTAGGTTTCAAGAGTAAACGAAGAGAGAGTACTCTTGTGTATTGCGCACACACTTGGGCACTATGAAATAACTCCTGCGTCAATGGCCTGGTTTCAATGAAACCGGCTACCGTCACCGACATCGGTGTAAATAGTATAACCTACTTTTCAGATGAACTAAACAGGTAATTCATTATTGGAATTTTACAAGCTTATTTAACTAAACATTACACATTATTACATAGTAATATTAAAATTTAATATTTTCAGAGGATTCTTTATGATGGTAGACCTATTTCAGTTCGAAGAAGGCACCTGGCCTGGCTACCAAATAATCATAGACTTTCAAGGAATGGGCTTGGGCCATATCACGAAAATTGACGTCACGAACATGCGCAACGTTCTTTATTACTTGCAGGTAAGTCCTTTTTACAAACATATTATTAAGTAAGTACTATCAGGTAATTTAATTCATAAGCAGATTGTTGTAATGATTTGTTCGTAATTATGTTATTACTATAATATCAAACTGACATGTCATTGGCAATTGTATTGTGACCGCATGCCGTCATTATAATACAAAAAAAACTGTATGAGAACACTCTGCCTGCTTGTGAATAATATTCTTTCATAGTACCTTGAACGTAGAAATAAATTAAGCCATACTAAACAGAAGTATAGACTACAAAACACATAATATTTTTATGTCTGGTCTGCACTACTAACCTACATTTTGTTTTCCATGGCTCTACACAATTTGGAAAATGTAACCAAAATTGTACCTTATTTGTAGTCTACTCTGACCGTTGAGCAATACACACTCATTACAAGATTGCCTGTGAGAGACACACAGACAAATGACAACCGTGTTCAAACATATCCCCACTAACTTTCCACAGGAAGCTCTATTCGCGAAGCTATTAGGCCTCCACTATATCAACGCTCCGGGCTGTATCGACGTGCTGTTAGCCATGATCAAACCCATCATGAAGAAGGAGCTGATGAAGGTCTTCCACGTCCACACAGCACCAGTCACAGAACTTGGAGACTTCTTCCCAGTAGAGGCCTTGCCGAAGGAGGCTGGAGGGAAATATAAAACTTTCGAAGAGTGCAAACGTATGTCTTCATTTAACAATTAACTACGACAATATTTTTGAAGTGATACTACTTTAGCGGCGTTCAGTACGAAGTTTCAAGGCCACGTCACGATTTTGGATATAACGCCGCTAAAGAAGTATAACTTCAAAAATAGTTTTATTTAGGTACCTACGTCTGCGTTTTTGTTTCTTTCGGAAGCTGCTTATACTTCTCACAACTTGACTTTCTAAATAACGGCTGAATACTCAGATGGCTAGGTGTACAAATTTCAATTTTTCTGCTTTAGTATCTGCTTTCTTCGACCAGCCGGCCTTTACAGGCTATACTATGGCATGAATTTTAAGAAGCTGGGGGGACGAGGGACTTTTACTAATGGACCTGGCATACACCTTTGCATCTTTCAGTAATTAGTTGCGTTGAAATTGAAATAATCAATTAATTGCGTGCACTGTAAAAGCTAATAAATTGGGGCTACCCGCTACACCGACGTTTATTTTGTTTCAAAGATTCAAAGAAATTAGCAACCAAGTATTGTACGTCGTATATTATACTTTAAACGAGATAATCTTGTATATATATGTAACCGGGATCTCGGCAACGGCTGCAAGTATTACCATGAAATTTAGTATACAGTTTTGGGAGAGAAAAATCGATCTAGCTTGGTCTTATCCCTTGAAACTACGCATTTTTAAGCTACATATGTTTTTTTCTTTTGTCGTGCTTGTTGAATATATCAATAATTTTGACTCTATGTGTCTGTCTGATTGGCAGCTTGGTATGCGTGTGTTAAATAATTTTTGCGTTGTTCGGATTTTGAATGTGGTTGGACAATTTGGAATGTGGTGGATTCGAATCCCGGTCAGATAAATATTTTTGTGATTCTTTTCATTTTTTTAATTTACTAAAACTCCGAGCACAGTTCGGTTACCCAGGAACTTATGATTATACAACTTAGTGCCTTATGCAGGCGTTTTGTTTAAATTAAAACTTGAAATTTAAATTACATTTTAGATAATAAAATTTTACATTTTAGACTCTAGGTACCTACCTACGTCTGCGTTTTTGCTTAGAGAGTAGAGACTCTTAGCAGGCATAAAGCTCTTTATGCTTTAGATTAAGATTAGCCTTGAACTCCTTGAAGTGACAGTGGCGTCCCATAATTTCCTGTGCTGCTAGTAAATTGATAAGATCTAAAAATATATGTTGAGCTATTATCAGTACAGTCGATTTATTTGTCTCACTACCAAAAACACATACTTTATAGTAGTTATATGCAATAAACTTTGTTTTTTTTCCAGAGGACATGATAGCTAAAATAAAGAACAGCGATGCTTTCTTCGAACAAGAACGCCTGAAAAGAGTCACTGAAAGTCTACGGCCAGGGAAACAGAAGACAATATCTGACATCTTCGAAGGTGTCGAAGGATCATTCAAGAAGTTAGACATAGATTAGCTTATTAACTTAAGTCACTACGAATAATATTAACATTATTACAAATTTTAGGGTTCCGAAGTTCACGTCTCGGAATTGTTATGGTTTCGTCATGTCCGTCCGTCGGTCCAAACGATTAGTGCAAGAAAGAAGAAACTTTGCATGGATATGTGTATTTACCACGTCGACAAAGTGCTGGAATAAAATCACGAAAAAATTCATAATGGTAGTCCATGTGATAAACTTGAAAAGAAAACTATAACGGCTTATTTATCTTTGTTAGTTTAGGAACTATAAATGCCTATGTTGTAAAATGTACTTACTTGGAAAACTCTGTATAAAAATAAATATGTAAACATGTAAAATGTTGGTATACTGGTACGGAACCCTACGTGCACGAGACCGACTCGTACTTTGACGGATTTTTATTATATACTTGGATGTTTGATATTAATTTTAAACCAGTTATCATAATAACAAAACTTGTATATCTATATTTAGAGAATAATTTATTTGCAGCTCTACTATAAAATAATTAAATTTATATTTATATTCGTCACCATAAAATTGTAAAAACGTTACATAATAATATAACTAGCGAATATGTCGAAAGATTATTTGCGATATAATATAATCTAACGAAAAATAATGCGTTAAGAATGATAAGGTTCGCAATCATTCGACACTTTACAATCTGGCTAATTATATTACAATCTAACGGTTTTTTAATTTTACTGTGACATAATATATTATATAGAACAATAAAATACACAAAAAAATGAGAATGACTAAATCTAAAGCAGCGCATATTTAAGCTTTTTTAAAATCAGCAACATAGGAAGGACTGATTATAAGTCCTAGATTAATTTGAGGCTAGTTTCTATAGATACTAGCTACTATTTTAATTTTATTACTAGCTACTACTATTTTTTAAGTAAAAACTTGGTAAAACAGATGACTGATTGGAAAAGCGTCCTAAAACTTTGTATCCAAAGCTCAACGGCTAATTATATTATATAAAAAAAAATTATGAATGGTTGATAATAATATAATATAGACAGGGTGTTTTTTCAGACAGTGGCCAAACTTTCAGGAGTGAATATACTTTTATAGCCCTTTTGTAGGAAACAGCAGATTTGTAAATTAACCATACGTGTACTGTACTGTTAGAGATACGGAAGAGTTTGGTAGCTGCAAGCAAAAGTTTGTAATAAATAAGTTTTTGTTTAATTTACTGAATAAAATAAAACAAGTCAAAAAGGACTATGTGACTTTTACTGATTTAATTTGGTTGCGAAAGCGTAGGGAAAAAACGTGTTGATATCGCCACTCTTTTAGATACTTGGCTGCAAGCAGAGGAGGATAAAGATGATGAGATCCTTAAGATTAAAGCCGATTTACAAAACGAAATTTTGTCTCGCGGATATCAGAAAGACTTACGAGATTCGTTCCAATATTCTCCATCGCTAATGTCCACGAGTCGATCATGCATCTTGGATGTGAAAAAACACTCGAGAAGGTTTATGATCACTACTCGTTTCCTGGTATGGCAAAGTATGTTGAAAAGTTTGTGGACAGTTGCATTACCTGTAAAGTTTCAAAACCTAATACTGGTGTCCAAGCTGAGCTCCATCCCTAAAATTGCTATCCTCTGATACACAGTCCATATTGATGCTTCTGGTAAATTAAGTGGTAAAAATGACACCAAAGAATACGTTTTAGTAATGATCGATGCTTTTACTAAGTTCGTTCTTTTGGTTCATTCTAAGAACATCGACAGCGTCAGCAGCATAAGAGCTCTCAATACTGGTATGGTATGGTACTGTTTGGTTCACCTCAGAGTCATAACGGACCAAGGTCGTTGTTTTTCTATCAAAAACTTTTCAAACTTTTGTGATAGTCATAACATCCAGCTGCATCTCATCGCGACTGCTGCTAGTCTGCAGTATGTTGACTGCGGTAGAGTCTACTGACGAACGTTCTTGGCAGGATGCCCTTGGTGATATTCAGTTGGCCATGAATTCCACCATGAACCGTGTCACTAAAGCGAGTCCGCTCGAGTTACTGGTAGGAAAAGTTGTTCGACCGCTTCATTTAATGACTGTAGATGATAATAATGAGACTATTAACCTAGATGCATTGAGAGAACAAGCTTCCCGAAATATCGCGCAAAATGCTAGTTACGACAAAACAAAAATTTGACAGTACTCACTCAAATCCAGAAATGTGTAGGTAGTAATTTTGTTCTGATTGAAAATGAGGAAAGGAATCAACTATAATTAGATGCTAAGTTTAAAGGACCTTTTAAAGTTATTGATGTATTGGATGGTGATAGATACTTGCTAAAATCCCTAACCTCTAAGAACACTTACAAGTATCCTCATAATAGAGTCAGAAAGATACCCGATCAACAAGTTCCTTCTGAATTATACATTTTATGTGATGATGATGACTGTGATGAGAATGATAGTAAGTTTTTTTTTTTTTTTTGGTTTCACATTTCACGCTGAATGAATGCCCGAAGGACTGGGTGTTGTGTGTTGGTGACAGTACCAGTTGCGCTGGAACATGTAATAGGTGCTTATTCCTCTCCACTATCCTTAAAAGAAGAGCACTTACGCAGCTGAGATGGATGACTTCTGCGTACGAGTCACACTGCCGATGGACTGGCAAAACATTATAGCCAAAAGACTGGCTACTGCCGATGGACTTGCAAAACATTACAGCCGATGGACTGGCCAGTGGCTACTGCCGATGGACTGGCAAATCATAACGGCTGATGGACTGGCCACTGCCGACGAACTGGCAATTTGTGTTTAAAGTGATCCCTTTGATTGTTGATGTTCATGATATTTAAAAGAATACTAAGTTCTTTTGTTCTAATAACTTTGTTGATCGTGGCGTCTTGATTATTCATCACAATATCTTAAAACATTGAAATTAAATGTTATATTTGAGATTTTATGATGTTTTTCATGTGAAACAAATGTAAACTCCTTATTGATAAGATCTTATGGCAGAATAGCCGAACAGATTACTTTCAATTTTTTTTTGTCTTGTTTACAGATCAGTCACACGCGGACGTGTGAGGGTCATGATGGCCGTGTCGAATCGAGATGTGTGGTGCCATCTGTTGTCGGTGATTCACACCATATTACCATTATTCCGTAAACCTCTATTTTAATTTATTCACGATCCCGCCAAGAGATGGCGCCGTATGTCATTATAAAGCGACAAAGAGAATAGAGTAAACTTTATTTTATTAGTTTTGTTCGCAAGCTTGTTTACTGTAGCGAATTAGATTTGAAAGATTTGTTATGTTATGTTTGTAGACAGTGTTAAGTCTTTTGTGCTTGGCGGAACGCAAGCAGACAAGCTTCTGCTTATTATTTTTGATACTCGTATGTTTATATTTGATATGTATGTTTATTATTAGTTTTGATATGTTGGCAAACCTGTTCACTTTAGCAAATCAGATTTGAAAGATTTTGTTAAAGTTATGTTGGTACACAGTTTTAAGTCTGTTACGTTTGGTGGAACGCAGGAAAAAGCTTAAACATGGTTCTTGGAATTGACGGGTTTTTCGGGCTACATTTTTAGGAAGATAAGAAATTCGAGATCATTCTGTTCGGGGAGTTCGGAAAAGATAGCCACCGCCAAGAAACTTGCCTGTTCCCGCCGTTATTACAAGTGTTCTTAGTAATTAATGACACAAAAAAAGGTCCATAATTAAAAAAATATGGTTTTATTTTATAATCTACTTACTACACTTCTTTTGTTATTTAAAGTTTCATTTGTTTTACTTAAAATGAGATCACATTAAGAACATATTTTTCGAGTAAAGGCTATTTGTGAAAAATGGTACATTTTTGAACTTTTCATGTAACCGGGAAAAGTGAAAATTAATATTACAATAACAATTAATTAAATTAGAAAAATGGTGATTAATATCGGGTATTTCCTCCACGTGCTCTTATTAAAGTTTCTACCCGTCTGGGCATACTGAGAATGATGTTATCGATGGTCTCCTGGGATAGTCTACGCCATTCCTCAACTACGGCGATTCGCAGTTCACCCACATTGGCAGGAGCTGGAATTCTGGACTTAACGCTCATGTCGCTCATGGAAACTCGCAACACCCTACTCTGGTGTTGTAACCTGCGTTCCCAGTCATAAAAATCCCCAACCCCTCTTGGACCTACGGTAAATCCGCACTCACACAGCGATACACAACGCAAGCGTTATTTCATATCGGTCTTCTGTGTGGCCGTGGTATTTACCCGATCGTGCCGGCCCATTCATGCTGAAGCGTAATCCATGACCAGGAGCACAGAAAAACTTTATGTTCCTTCGGCGGGGTTCGAACCCGCGACCCCCGGCTTGGGCACCAAGACATTCAATCAACTGAGCCACAGAGGTCCCAAAGCAGTGCAAAGCAGTGGACCCATTATTCCTTAGGGGTCTCTTCTATGGTATTTTCGTATTCTTTCACCGCGTCTTCAGGGCTCGTAAAGCGAATACCTCGAATTTTATCTTTAGTTCTTGGGAATAAATGAGTCACAGGGTGCCAGGTCAGGGCTGTATGGTGGATGACTCATTATCTCGACACCTGCCATAGTCAAATATTCAACAGTCCGTTTTGCGGACTGCGCTGAAGCATTGTCGTGGTGAGGAAGGATCCTGCTTCGAGGGCACAGCTGTCTAATTTTTTCCAAGACAACAGGTAAACAGCGATTGACATACCAGTCTGCAGTAACTGTAAATAGTGGCACGAGATGAGGCTTCATTAAGAAATGCTAATCGCGGTCTATCATAGCTTTGTTGTTGAGTAAGCCCACAACGAAAGTCATAATAAATCACTGACCGAAAACTTTTTCGCGTTAGGTTCATTTTCACGTATAACAAGAGTTTTAGATTTGCCGCCAATTCATAAAAACAAATGACAAATGAATGCAATATACTAAATACATTAGGTTACCAAAGAGTTCTAAAATTGAAATAAAAAAAAAAATTCATTAGCAATGTTTCTAACTGGCCAGTTCTAAACATTTTCAGTGTCACCCACGTATTAGGAAGCACTACACTGGTTTTTAAAAAGTGGATCTATAAGGAATAAAGGTGAACTTTTTTTCAAAGTGTATCTACGAGGAATAATTCTTTAGCAGAACCTCATAAAATCTCCAGTTTTAGAAGAAAATTAAATAGAAAATTTATATATTTTAAAGCAAACCTCATGTATATTTGACGACCTCTGTAGCTCAGTGGCCAATAGTTGCAAAGTGGAGGCGGTGCGAGTTTTCTATGTTCTTAGGTCGTGGATATGTATTCAATACTAGTGTTAATTCCCCGAGACTTCACCCGTGTGAAATTAGGTTTTAAACTTTCATCACCTATTTTACTCACCTAGGGACTGAATTTTAGAAAACGCTGAAATACGTAACTATTTTTTTTTTTTTCGTTCTCAATTCATATGAAGTATTATGTAAATATGTCCAAGGAATAAGAAGATTTATACAGGGATAAAAATTTTACCCCCTTGAGTGTTTAATTTAGAAAAATCCATCCTTAGTGGTTGCATACGCTATACCAGAAATACGTGTGCAAAATTTCAAATTTCTAGTCTTAAAGGTTTGGCCTGTGCATTGATACATCAGTCAATGAACTTTTCTTTATTAAACTTTTCGATGTGCAGGTCCTTACTGGCCCTACAGATACAAATGTATTATTATCGATAGGATGTTGTTGCCGAAATAATTTCCAGTGATAGGAATGGAATTGGTGTCCCCATTAATCTAATGATAATAGTCGTGTTGAAATACAATTAACATTCTCTAAGTTTTGTTGTTATAAATAGTATTCTCCACTAACCACGGTATATTCATTTTGTACTCTCAAGATTTCAACAGTTTATTCACGGTCACCGAGCGAAGCCGGTGATGTACTAATATTAATACTAAAGTACCAAATAATTTAGATAGAAATAAATGTTAAAGGATATCGTCGTGGGAGTAGAAATCGAAAGGGACCAAGAGATTCCGAATCAGAGAGCTGCATATTTTCTCATACTGAACAACTGTATATTTGAATATAAGCCTTTAAACAATATTGTAAATAAGACATCATGAATAGCGATACAGTCATCGTTGACCTTCAAGGATTTAAGGATATCAAAAATAAATTTATCGTAAAAGAATTTTCAATTGCAACCAAAGACTACACAGAGACGTTTGTAATTAAACCACCATATCCTTATAATAATCTTACAAGTGAAGAAAAGAAGCAAGTTCGATGGTTAGAAAAAAATCGTGGACTACGTTGGAGTGAAGGATTCGCGGTTTAGACTTTAGAATATAAACCTGATGCGTCTTTAATTTATTCTTTTAAGAATTCATCGAAACTATTCGTTCGTCGTTGTGTTTTGATGATTTCGAAAATCTCTTGAATAGGAAAACGTTAGTACAAAAGTACATACAAACAGACAAACATATAAAGAGACAGACTGACAGACAAAAAATCTAAAAATCATTGTTTTGGTTTCTATTCCGCTCATAAAGCCGTGGAATAGTTTTTTTGTTTACCTTCCATGTACAGACAGCGACCAGTTACAAATTTATTATATGTATAGATTTCAATATTATTATCAGTTTTTAAAAATATTATTTAAAATTCTCAGATAAAATTACTAAATCAAAATAGTGTAAAATTAGTGTTATGTTGTAAAACGAATTTCCATCAAGTTAGAAAAAAAAGTAAACTAAATATTAAAGATTAAAGAGGAACAGGTAAACAGCTACATAGTAAGGTATATGATTGCTCTACAAGCATACGCGATACGGTGAGTCCACGATTGTGTGGAAAAATTGTGGGACGTCAAAATTTTTAAATTTGGATCGATTGAGATCCTTCTCTGTAAATATATTATTTTTTCTACTAAAAAATCACCCAGTATAGTTGATAAAAAATTATCATGTTGTACGTAAATTATTTGAACCCTGTCAATTGGGCACCCGCGCACTGCGCAGTCTGGCTGGGCCAGAAAACATAATAATGAACATTTGTGGCTGCTTAGGATGGTACTATATGCTCCGGAATTCGGAACGCCGGTGAAGATTCAGAGCACTGAAAAAGACAAACCCATTGCTAAACGCAGAACACAAAATTCAAGTGAAATTAATTATAGTACCTTCTATAGAAAAGGAATTATTGGCAATAGTGTGGGCAACGGAATATTTCAGACCGTATTTATTTGGCCGTAAATTTATAATCATCACCGATCACAAACCTTTGCAATGGATAATGAATTTAAAGGAGCCCAACTCTTGCTTAAAGAGATGGCGCTTGTCGCGATGTCGCGGTCGTCATTAGAATTATTACATTTTATATTGTAATAAATAATTAATAAATTTATAAT
Source organism: Phengaris alcon alcon (assembly GCA_037179445.1). Taxonomy (NCBI): domain Eukaryota; kingdom Metazoa; phylum Arthropoda; class Insecta; order Lepidoptera; family Lycaenidae; genus Phengaris; species Phengaris alcon. Next base: position 1,600,916 of record JAYRCH010000085.1, on the reverse strand, counting down.
AAAATTTCGACTATTTTTGGAAGTCCGATTGCTGCACAACATTTTTCAAATACTTACATATTGTTATGATACAATATATTATGCTATATCGTGTTACGTGGTCAGTTGACGTACAGACTTTTGTCTGACATTAAAAATTTAAATAATTTTTTCCTCATACCTTTGTCTTGGAATATTAATAATAACCTGTAGTATGTATACCATAATATGGTACTGTATGCCATTTCCTAAACCCGCATTATAACTATTTTATTTAATCATCGTGTTATGCTCATAAAATAATGATATATTATTATAACTATGCACCTAACATATTTTTTATAAAACATAACATACAACATAATAGGTATGAAATTATATATTATATAATTATATATATAATATTATATTATTATATACCTATGAAATTGCCGTTCTGCAGTACAGGCCATTTTAAATCAAAATAATTTTTGTTTGGCTAAGAATTCTAATTTCAAATTAATTTTATTTTAAAAACATGGAATTCTTTTTCCAAAAGTAGTCATTTGTTTATTGATTAGTGTTACATTTTCATCGCATTTCAATCTTTTTCGTCATCATGGATACGTTAAAAATTCGAGTAATTATGGAATATGAGTACCGTCGTGGCAGCAACGCGGCACAAGCGGCACGCAACATCAACGACGTTTACGGAGCTAGCATTACAAACCAACGCATCACTCGCACGAGTGCGAGCGAGCAAACCAACGCATTGGTTTGCTCGCTTCCGTTCAGGAAATTTCGAGTGAAAAATTAATCTCGCGGTCATCCGAAGACTTTGGTCAACAATGATGAATTAAAGGCGATTGTGGAAGCTGATGATACACAATCTACGGCTGAATTAGCAACAGCTTTCGACGTTAGCGTCAAAACAATATTGGTCCATTTGCGTCAAATTGGCAAGGTTAAAAAGCTTGACAAATGGGTGCCCCACGAACTCAATGATCGCCAGCGCGAAGTACGCGTCGAGACGTGCCTTGCACTGCTCAACAGACACACAAATGAAGGAATTTTGAACCGTATTGTTACCTGCGATGAAAAATGGATTCTGTTTGATAGCCGCAAGCGCTTAGCAAGTTGGTTTGATCCTGGTTCAGCACCTAAACAATGCCCTAAACGAAAACTTACCCCTAGAAAAGTGATGGTCACTGTTTGGTGGTCTAACGCCGGTGTGATTCATCACAGCTTCTTACCAAACGGGGTGAGCATTACTACAGATGTGTACTGTGAAGAACTGAACACAATGATGGAGAAGCTGGCAAATCTCCAACCAGCATTGGTCAATCGCTCGTCTCCGCTGCTCCTGCACGACAACGCGCGACCTCATACTGCACAGCAGAGTCTCCAAGTTGCAAGAATTGGGGTTGGAAGCTCTCTACAAGTCACACACCAGACCTTGCGCCTACAGACTACTACTTTTTCCAGAATTTGGATAACTTCTTGGCGGGAAAAAAATTCAATACCCGAGAGGCAGTACAATTTTGTACTGCCTCTCGGGTATTGAATTTTTTTGAATTTAAATTTAATTTTTTTTATTTGCCTTTGAAGAATTTGTTGCCTCCCGTCCAGCTGATTTCTTTAAGAAGGGCATCGATAAACTGCCACTGCGTTGGCAAATATGCATTGATTGCATGGGTGATTACTTCGATTAATACAAATAAAAATATATGAAAAAAAATAGTTTAAATTTTTTTCATACAAAACGGCAATTTCATAGGTAAAGACCTAATATAAAATTTTTATTACAAAACCGGTCTCTGTGAATTTTCTCACATCATATTATTATTATTTTATTATATTACATACATCTTTCGCTATCCGTTAATAATTATAGTAACTATGCATATTGTAAATTTTTGCCCTGGTTTAATGATACTAAGCTCAAGATGGGTTTTTACCCATCTTGAGTTTTACTTTTTGAGATTATTTACTCATGTTCTATTACACATAATAGTAGCTTTATTATTATTGTTATTTGTTACTATCAACTGAGTTATTACATAAGTTACATTTTTATTAAATTACACTTAATGCGTTTCTTAAATTATACTATAATTATTTGGACTCTAAACTAATAACTAAAAATCTTCTATGAAAACGCGAGGCGGCTACGTACTAAAACAGACATTTTAAGAGAAATGTTCGCATACGCATCGTATAACATACGATATAATTGTGATTGCAGAGACCTGGTTATTAGAAGGTATTCTGGATGAGGAGTTAATCGACAATAGGTATATTGTGTGGCGACGTGACAGAAATTACTCCAATCACTTCGATCGATCGATTGGCCGAGATTTTGCGGCTTGTAGGTCCTCCGAGTGGCATACTGCCGCAGAGGATCTCCGGGTGATTATTTCGCCTACGAGTGGCTCTTTAGACAAAATACACCTTTGCATACTATATATTTTGTGTAAGCAGAATGAGGGTAATAGTTCTGTATTGCAGTTTGAAATTTTTTCTAATGATTTATTCAATGTCACTAATTCCATTCGAAATGATAATCATTATCATTATCATATAGTCGGTATAATCATTATCATTACATAGTATATTACAAAATCTCTTTTTTTTTTGTCTATCCCTATGTATGCTTAAATCTTTACAACTACGCAACGGATTATGATGTGGGTTTTTTTTTAAATAGTCTTTAATATGTATTAAGATATCGTAAAATTTAATTCAATTCAAAAATTTATATTCAAGCGTGATAAATGTATATCAAACGATCGCGCATGTCGTGTCGATGTGATAGGGTCCCATTTTAAACCATCTGCATTGGGTAAACTTAAAAACATTTTCAATATTGTATCAGAAGTATATTGCTGTAAGTAGAGAGTTATTCGCCGAAGTAGATTTTCTCCAACAATACTATTTCACGCGGGCGAAGCCGCGGGCAAAAGCTAGTATAATATAATATAAAAAAATTTTGAACAAATAAAAAAAACTAAATAGTATTGACATCGACTTTCCGTTTTTTAAAAAACGTATGCACTTTAAATATTATTTCCTTAAATTGCCTTTTTATCGGCGGACTCATCTTGCTATTGCAATCTCTTGTGCGTTTTGTCTAAACTAGTCAGAACTGTCAACGCGTGTTGACGCCGCGAAGTCCGGCGCCAAACTGAGTAATAACATCAAGCGCCCCACCTCTCCGTCCCACCGCTCACATACCTAAGGCTCAGCCAGCTGAGGTAACTGTACATGCGTCATATTTAGCGAGGTAACGCTGGTAACGGTAACGGTAACGGCATGAGTCATGTGTTTCGTGCGTGCAGCCGGCTCCATCGAATTATAAGACGTTATCACGTCAAAAAAAAAATCAAAAACCCAATTGGCCAGTTTACGCAAAAATCACAGTCGAGATGTAATGCCTCTTAAACAGTTGCAAGCCTTTTCAAGTTGTTTAAAAACTTAAATGTACTGCCACTTCCTTGTTTATACATTTATGAAACGGCAATTTTTGTTTACAAGCATGCATATCTGTTTCCTAAAAATAAGGATTATAAATATAGAGGTAGAAAAGGTGTCCAATTATATATTCGTGAACAAAAGCTTACAATGTTTTCATAAAATGCATGCTTTATGGCTATTCGCATACATAATAAACTGCCAAATATCCTAAAAAGTTTGATATTTAATCAGTTTAAAAATAGAATATTTAAATTATCAATAAACAAAATGTATTTTACTGTTGATAAATTTATTAATGATAAAAACTAAATAAGACATTTGAATTTTGACATTTATTAATCTTCAATATTAACATATCAAATTTTTGACGGATATTGACCTTTTATTTATTAATTTTATATAACTATTTTTTATTTTATTTACTTAATTAATTAATCATTCATAACATTTGATCATTATGATTTAATCTTAACTTTACAATAATTTGCCTTTAATTTGTCCTTAATCTGAATTAATCATTGCTATTAGCTATATTAAATTTAGTTTCACAGAACATTTGCACGTCGAGGTAAATCCGACAAAATATGAGTGTCATTTAACATTGTACCAATCATATTGAGCCATATTTTTGCAAATAAAATATTCTTATTCTTAAATCATAAAGCAATATGCATAACAGCTAGAAATAAGACCCAGCCGATATTAAACTTTGTACAATATTAACTTTCCACATTTATTCCCAATTTTAAGTACATAATTATTCTTTAAATTATAAAACAGAAGTAATAACCATAAAATATCATCATGGAATATAAAAACAAAAAAAAAATACAGAATATTTCAGCTTTCCGTGTGAGAGGCTAACCGGGTGTGGTTCGCCTTTTTATAGACTAACCACCACTACAGTCTTGGGGTTGCCACGGTTGCCATAGACTATAATTACTATAGGTTTTAACGACAAATACGTTTATACAATTATTCGTCTTCACAATTACACAATTCTTTTGTAAGAATATGAATCATTACATCAACGACTCATAACCAACTAAGGTTTAAAATTTAACATACTAGTTATTATATCGAAACAGCATTAATATTGGTGTTGCTAAATATTTAATGGAACTAACGAAACCGTTTGATATGTTTTATTTAAATTAATATCCGACTTGTGTATTTTATTAAGTATGTTTCCTTCTTAAGTACGAATATTTTATCGATATATACACCTATATAATATATAACCATATATACCTAATACGCGCGACTCCGTCTCCGTGTGGTATGAATTTAGAAAAATGGTTTTAACTGATGTATACGTCATAATAACTATCAGCGTGCCAAAATTCAAATTAATAGGTAGGCACAACCAGCTATTGATATTTCACTATACAAACTATTGACTCCCTTTCACCCCTTAGAGAACGAATTTCAAAAACCTATAAAATACGGTCTCAGTAACTTTGATATTTATGGCGTTAGTTGAAGTTGCGTACTCGTAGATGATGATAGCATTTATGGCGTTAGTTGAAGTTGTGTACTCGTAGATGATGATAGCATTTATGGCGTTAGTTGAAGTTGCGTACTCGTAGATGATGATAGCATTTAAAGAAATACTGTAGTAAATAATTTCCATTAAAATTTACTACATTCCAAGAAAGCATTTGAATATTTTCGCTAAATACCACACCCCAAACACTTGCGGGACAGAAAAGTTTTATATGACAACATTAAATTATCCGCATTAAAATTCCAAAGTAAAAGCAATAACATTCTTAAAATCACTAAAAAGTATGAAATAATTCTTATTGTCGAAATAGTTCACCTTTTAAATTCTGATAAAATCTTACTATTTTTCTACTCAATCTTCTTATTTTTGAAGTCGGTACCAGCCCAAACAATTGTATAAATCCTTTGATAAAAAAAACATTAATTTTAACACAACTACGTCCTTATACATACAAATAATATTTCAAAGAACTCACGTTCAAATTGGCTGGTACCGACTTTAAAAATAAGAAGATTGAGGAGAAAAATAGTAACATTTTAGCAGAATTTAAAAAGTGAACTATTTCGACAATAAGAATTATTTCATACTTTTTAGTGATTTTAAGAATATTATTGCTTTTACTTTGGAAGTTGGTTTATATATTTAAAAAAAAAAAAAAAATTTTCCCTTTTTACAATATGTAAGCTGAAAAATAATGATTAAAATATATCTAATTAACTAACAGTAATAGCCAAAATACTAGATCTTCAAAGTTTATTGGATTTAAGGGTATTAATATTAATACCCTTCAAATCAACTTTGCCAACATCCCTTAAAAAAAGTTGATCCACCCATGTATAGACGTACAAACTTCTGCAGTAGGTACCTACTACAGAAACCTGTGTAAAATGTGATTTATGTGTTGCATAATTGCAGTTGGTGATGTAACTCTAACTATAAAAAAAAATAAAGTTTTTTGAAGCATTAAAAAGGCTGATCATCACAATATCACAATTCACATTCATAGTCATAGCATTCAAACGCTGCATATTCAAAGCGACACTCTAAGCCATTAATATATAGTGAGCCAAGTTGATTCCACGTGAAAACGGTTATTTTACGCATCAAGTATCAACACACGTCGAAAAACAGGTATCGTACTTATATTTTCATAATTTTCCTGTTGAATTTTTATGGCATCTTACTACTTTTATAAATGTGAAAGTTTGTGAGAATGGATGGATGAATGGATGGATGTTTGTGACTCTTTCACGCAAAAATTACTGAACGTATTTCAATAAAATTGGGTATGGTAGTAGTTCAGGCTCTGGATAAATGAAAACATATGCTACATTTTATCCCAAAAAAGTACAGTGTTCCCGTGGGATTCTGTATTTACGTGGGCGAATCCGCGGGAAAAAGCTAGTCTTTTATACACGTATTTCGAAAAAAATTATTTATTAAATATGCATTATATTAGTATGTGAAGCAAACATTTCAAGTACGGTTTTACGAGAATTGTGCATACGGATCAGTGTGAAATTTATGTTGCTCCAATGCTCTTAAAAGTAATTTCTAGGTATAAAACACTTAAAGAACTTTAAATTCTTTAAATTTAAAATCTTTAAATAGTGTAGATACATGTTTTGAATCGAATATTTAAAGTTATAGGTACAATAAAACTTAATATGTTTAAAAGATATCAATCTATATCCTGTTATATTTTATACTATAATATAGATAATATTTACCTTAAAAATAAATAATAAAAATAACTTAAAAATAAATGTAGATACGTACATTCCTTTTAAGATCACGTAGGTTTTAGGCAGGAAGTCCTAACTATATTATATTATACTAAACATTAAGTATTCTAATCGTTCATAGTATAGAACCTATGCAAATATTGGCTTTACTAACTTATACTACATATAAAGAAAATCAATAAAATTAAGCAACCCCCGAATTGTCAAGCAGTGAGCGAGTTGATGATGATAAATTATAACTAAGAACAAAATAGGTCACGTCAGCTTTTTAACAAAAAAACCGCATTTAAAACGGACCTTTTGTTTAGGATTCGTTTCGTTTCGTTTAAGTTGCCATGTACAGACACACATGCACAGACACAGACACACACACAGAGAGACAGGCACCTCAAACTGACAACACCTCTCTTTTTGCGTAAAAAAAAAAGAAAGACACGTAAAAAAAAGACCATATTTTAATCACAGTCTATTATTAAGAAGGCTCTGTAAACCACATATTATGTAAATGGAATGCATGTTATTAACATCAAAATTAAAAAAAAACATCCGTATGTAGATACTATTTATTTCAAGGGCTAATTAAGCTAAGGCTAATTTATTTCAAGGGCAACTTATTTCAAGGATATAATCTTTAATTATATACTATATCTACTTTATAAATAGTTACAAACTGGTTTAAAGAACTTTGTTATTCATACCTCTACATGTATTTAGCATACATTTACAAATCTTGTCTATTAACAACCTGCCTACACAGTTCACATATATTTTTTAACTAGCCTTTGCCCGCGGCGTTGCCCGCGAGGAATAGTGTTCTTGGAGAAAATACTTCTTCAGCAAATAACTCTACTCACTGCAATATGCTTCTGTATACAATATTGAAAATATTTTTTAGGTTTCCTACCTATGGGTAAAAACGGAACCCTATCACCTCGATTCGACGTGCGAGACTGCTTGATATATATTTTTCGCGCTTGAATATAAAATTTACGATATCTTCTAAATATAAGATATTCATTTAAACAGTATGGTTTAAAGGTCTAATGTGTATAAAATGCTTAAACGTATTTAATTTGATAAGGATCAACTATGTACGCCATTTGCCCCCCGGGCCGGTCCAACCGCTATGTCCCTTCATTTTTAAATCTGTAATATCTTAGAAAATATTCATTTAAATTAAATAAAATGGGCTGTAAACTTTATTTTTATTTTGTTAGGAAAACTTACAGCATCGAGTACAATTATAACAAATTAACATTAAAATAAAGTGCCAATTACAAGTTCTCACAAGTACAAAACCAATTACCAAGCCTCAAGTTAAGCCCCGGAATTTGACAAGAAATTAAAAATGAAAACAACTTTATACATATATAGCTAAAAATGGTAGCAGTAATAATCGTAACATTATAGAGCATGCAAAACCACAAAAAAAACCGAATGAATGATAATATTAAAATTCAAAACTACACTCATACACATAATCATTTTATACTTTTATATTTGTTTAATAATGAAGATAAATGTTTAAAATGGATTATTAGTAACAATTGAAGAATGTATCAGTGAGGAAGACTCCTCACTGATACATTCTTTCATTTACCTAAAATTAGGAGATTTTAGGTGGATTCAATGAAAATACATCCTCAAGTGGATTAACATTAAGAAGTTTATTCATTTGAGCGCATGATCTAAGGATGAAAGAGTTTCGATGATAAAAGGTGTTGAATGTTAAGACATAAAAAGGCGTAAAACTACGAATACTTCTAGTGGGAACGTTAAAGTTGTATTTATTTAATAAGTCAGGAACATCTATGTTATTGTTTATAATTTTACATAAGTAAACTAGATAGGAGATGTGGTATTAGGTGTCTACGATAAAACAGGGGAAGAAATTAGAATCTTTTGCATCTAGTATCATATCATAGTAAGGTTAAGGTGTTTTCAAATTGTGATTTATTTTATGAAATTCTGAGTAAAAATCATTAGAAGTGGTACTGGAATTTAGAAAGTTTGCCTGAAAATATGTCGCAAATAAGTCACAAATTGTGTCACCTGCAGCTGCTTGTTCACCTTCATAGTACATGCAAGAGGGGAACGAGGAGGAAGCTTTGCCTTTTACCTTTAACAAAATTCCAAAAAGCTTTTGGATTATTAATAAGAGAAATCACAGTGTTATCAATATAGGTCTCATAACACTTATGCTCTAAATATTGCTCTGCTTCTGCTGCCCTGCTCCTAAGCAACGCGAAAGTAAGGTAATCACTATGGTTTCCGTATAGTTTAAAATTACAATAATATGTATGCTTCTCTCTCAAAACTTTTTTAAGCGCGGAATCGCACGATGGTGGATAGCAGTTAGGAGAAATAATTTTAAGGGGCACGTGTGTGTTTCGAAGCTCACAAATAACGTTGTAGAAAAATCTTGCAGCATCATCTAGATATTTGTTACTTAAGCATTCCTGCCAATCAATTGAATTTAGTGAAGAGCGAATTAAATCGAAATTACGGCGGTTATAGAAATACTTTGCTCTCTGTTTTGATTGTAAAGTGTTTTCAAAGCCCAATAAAAGTTCGATACACAACGATCGGCGATGAGGAACATCATCAGGGACCAAGGGGTCATTACAAGCATTTACAACCAATTCGCAATTAGAAAATACTAGGTCCAAGAGCCAATAATTAAGATTGCGAACCTGACTGCGCTGTTTTAGGTTACACTGGACAATGGTATCAATAAAATTAATATGGCTCCTCGTAAGTGGCACGCCACCTGATGCGAAGTACATTCCCCGCGGATGCCAGTCGATAAGCGGGAGGTTAAAATCACCCAAGAATATAAATTTATCATTTCGAATGGAATTAGTGACATTGAATAAATCATTAGAAACAATTTCAAACTGCAATACAGAACTATTACCCTCATTCTGCTTACACAAAATATATAGTATGCAAAGGTGTATTTTGTCTAAAGAGCCACTCGTAGGCGAAATAATCACCCGGAGATCCTCTGCGGCAGTATGCCACTCGGAGGACCTACAAGCCGCAAAATCTCGGCCAATCGATCGATCGAAGTGATTGGAGTAATTTCTGTCACGTCGCCACACAATATACCTATTGTCGAATAACTCCTCATCCAGAATACCTTCTAATAACCAGGTCTCTGCAATCACAATTATATCGTATGTTATACGATGCGTATGCGAACATTTCTCTTAAAATGTCTGTTTTAGTACGTAGCCGCCTCGCGTTTTCATAGAAGATTTTTAGTTATTAGTTTAGAGTCCAAATAATTATAGTATAATTTAAGAAACGCATTAAGTGTAATTTAATAAAAATGTAACTTATGTAATAACTCAGTTGATAGTAACAAATAACAATAATAATAAAGCTACTATTATGTGTAATAGAACATGAGTAAATAATCTCAAAAAGTAAAACTCAAGATGGGTAAAAACCCATATTGAGCTTAGTATCATTAAACCAGGGCAAAAATGTACAATATGCATAGTTACTATAATTATTAACGGATAGCGAAAGATGTATGTAATATAATAAAATAATAATATTATGATGTGAGAAAATTCACAGAGACCGGTTTTGTAATAAAAATTTTATATTAGGTCTTTACCTATGAAATTGCCGTTTTGTATGAAAAAATTTAAACGATTTTTTTTCATATATTTTTATTTGTATTAATCGAAGTAATCACCCATGCAATCAATGCATATTTGCCAACACAGTGGCAGTTTATCGATGCCCTTCTTAAAGAAATCAGCTGGACGGGAGGCAACAAATTCTTCAAAGGCATTTTGTACTGCCTCTCGGGTATTGAATTTTTTTCCCGCCAAGAAGTTATCCAAATTCTGGAAAAAGTAGTAGTCTGTAGGCGCAAGGTCTGGTGTGTGACTTGTAGAGAGCTTCCAACCCCAGTTCTTGCAACTTGGAGACTCTGCTGTGCAGTATGAGGTCGCGCGTTGTCGTGCAGGAGCAGCGGAGACGAGCGATTGACGAATGCTGGTTGGAGGTTTGCCAGCTTCTCCATCATTGTGTTCAGTTCTTCACAGTACACATCTGTAGTAATGCTCACCCCGTTTGGTAAGAAGCTGTGATGAATCATACCGGCGTTAGATCACCAAACAGTGACCATCACTTTTCTAGGGGTAAGTTTTCGTTTAGGGCATTGTTTAGGTGCTGAACCAGGATCCAACCAACTTGCTAAGCGCTTGCGGCTATCAAACAGAATCCATTTTTCATCGCAGGTAACAATACGGTTCAAAATTCCTTCATTTGTGTGTCTGTTGAGCAGTGCAAGGCACGTCTCGACGCGTACTTCGCGCTGGCGATCATTGAGTTCGTGGGGCACCCATTTGTCAAGCTTTTTAACCTTGCCAATTTGACGCAAATGGACCAATATTGTTTTGACGCTAACGTCGAAAGCTGCTGCTAATTCAGCCGTAGATTGTGTATCATCAGCTTCCACAATCGCCTTTAATTCGTCATTGTTGACCAAAGTCTTCGGACGACCGCGAGGTTAATTTTTCACTCGAAATTTCCTGAACGGAAGCGAGCAAACCAATGCGTTGGTTTGCTCGCTCGCACTCGTGCGAGTGGTGCGTTGGTTTGTAATGCTAGCTCCGTAAACGTCGTTGATGTTGCGTGCCGCTTGTGCCGCGTTGCTGCCACGACGGTACTCATATTCCATAATTACTCGAATTTTTAACGTATCCATGATGACGAAAAAGATTGAAATGCGATGAAAATGTAACACTAATCAATAAACAAATGACCACTTTTGGAAAAAGAATTCCATGTTTTTAAAATAAAATTAATTTGAAATTAGAATTCTTAGCCAAACAAAAATTATTTTGATTTAAAATGGCCAGTACTGCAGAACGGCAATTTCATAGGTATATAATAATATAATATTATATATATAATTATATAATATATAATTTCATACCTATTATGTTGTATGTTATGTTTTATAAAAAAATATGTTAGGTGCATAGTTATAATAATATATCATTATTTTATGAGCATAACACGATGATTAAATAAAATAGTTATAATGCGGGCTTAGGAAATGGCATACAGTACCATATTATGGTATACATACTACAGGTTATTATTAATATTCCAAGACAAAGGTATGAGGAAAAAATTATTTAAATTTTTAATGTCAGACAAAAGTCTGTACGTCAACTGACCACGTAACACGATATAGCATAATATATTGTATCATAACAATATGTAAGTATTTGAAAAATGTTGTGCAGCAATCGGACTTCCAAAAATAGTCGAAATTTTATTATAAATTTATTAATTATTTATTACAATATAAAATGTAATAATTCTAATTACGACCGCGACATCGCGACAAGCGCCATCTCTTTAAGCAAGAGTTGGGCTCCTTTAAATTCATTATCCATTGCAAAGGTTTGTGATCGGTGATGATTATAAATTTACGGCCAAATAAATACGGTCTGAAATATTTCGTTGCCCACACTATTGCCAATAATTCCTTTTCTATAGAAGGTACTGTAATTAATTTCACTTGAATTTTGTGTTCTGGGTTTAGCAATGGGTTTGTCTTTTTCAGTGCTCTGAATCTTCACCGGCGTTCCGAATTCCGGAGCATATAGTACCAGCCTAAGCAGCCACAAATGTTCATTATTATGTTTTCTGGCCCAGCCAGACTGCGCAGTGCGCGGGTGCCCAATTGGCAGGGTTCAAATAATTTACGTACAACATGATAATTTTTTATCAACTATACTGGGTGATTTTTTAGTAGAAAAAATAATATATTTACAGAGAAGGATCTCAATCGATCCAAATTTAAAAATTTTGACGTCCCACAATTTTTCCACACAATCGTGGACTCACCGTATCGCGTATGCTTGTAGAGCAATCATATACCTTACTATGTAGCTGTTTACCTGTTCCTCTTTAATCTTTAATATTTAGTTTACTTTTTTTTCTAACTTGATGGAAATTCGTTTTACAACATAACACTAATTTTACACTATTTTGATTTAGTAATTTTATCTGAGAATTTTAAATAATATTTTTAAAAACTGATAATAATATTGAAATCTATACATATAATAAATTTGTAACTGGTCGCTGTCTGTACATGGAAGGTAAATAAAAAAACTATTCCACGGCTTTATGAACGGAATAGAAACCAAAACAATGATTTTTAAATTTTTTGTCTGTCTGTCTGTCTCTTTATATGTTTGTCTGTTTGTATGTACTTTTGTACTAACGTTTTCCTATTCAAGAGATTTTCGAAATCATCAAAACACAACGACGAACATATCGTTACTTAATGGAAACGCGAAAGCTTATGTATGGATGTATGAATGTTCGTTACTCTTTCACGTCATAACAGCTGAACGGATTTAAATGAAATTTGATATGGTAGTAGTTTAGTCTCTGGATGAACACATAGGCTACTTCTATCGCAGGAAAAAGTACGATTCTTCCAAGATTTCTTATACGCGTACGTAATGGCGGCTAACATCTTAACTATACTAACATTATAACGAGGTAGGTAAAGGTATAATATTAATTATAAAGAGGTAAAATTTGTTTCTTTGTGAATTTGTGACTTATCAAGATTGTAAGGGGTAATCTATGGATATATTAGGTCATTACATATGACATTGGCGTTTTGTAAAGAAGGAACATACTTAAAGTCGTTTTTTTAACATAATATATTTATTTAATGAAAGTATTAAATAAATATATACCATTGCTATCTATGCACTTTTGCCATGTCATAGGTAGTTCATTGAATCCTTTACTAAAAAAACCATTCGGACAGGAATCAATAAAATCTTTGAAGGCGCTTTGGACTGCCCCATCGGAGTTGAATTTTTTCCCTCGCAAGAAGTTATCCAAATTTCGAAAAAAATGGTAATCTGTTAGAGTACGGTGGATGTCTTAGACATTCCAATTGAAGCTCCTCTAATTTGGTAGCCGTCTGTTGTTCAGTGTGTGGTCTAGCGTTGTCCTGAAGCAGCAGTGGCCTAGAGCGAATGACCAACCTCGGTTGTTTAGCAGCTAGCTTTTCCTTCATGATTTGCAGTAGCTGGCAATAGACATCTACAACAACCACTGAGGAAGAATATAATTGTTTGACTACCCCTTAAATTCTTCATTAATTAATATTTATAAATGTGAAGATTACATCTCTAGTTAATAAAAAAGTATATATATTTCGCGCGCTGACATTAAATATAAATTGTTAAATGTAGAATACAATTCGGTATAATTTTTTACACCATTAATCCATACTTTGTAAAATAAAACAACTAATTTGAAAATCACGTATTTTTATTAAAGTAATTTTTTTAGGTTATCATGCCGCCGTATTTCAAATTCCAGAGGAAGAGTAGCTCTCAAATCGGGCATTGTCTAAAGGAAGGCTGTATACTACCTTTTCAATATCTGCGGACAAACATAATACATATTATGATTATATTATTTATTCTGTAGGTACCTACTTACTATTATAATAATATTTCAAACTTATAATTAGTGCACAAAAGCCAGCTTAAGTATTTATATAAAGAATAAATTTTACATATTAAATATTTAACATACATATAAAAAAATAATTAATAACGTTTCAAGCACAATTAAACCGACTTTCAAATTAAAAATGCACAAAAAAGTATGAAATAAAAATTATTTTCTAAATAATTCCCCTTTTAAATTTGGCTGAAATTTTAACTATTTCTCTACTCAATCTTCATAATTTTGTAATCGGTACCGCTATAGCATCCATTAGTGTAAGTACTAAACGTATTTACCTAATTGTTATTTATTAAAATTACTTATTTGTAGTTTATTTGTTGTTACTTTAACATTTTCACTATTGGTTAACGCAATTGTAGATTATAAAATAAATTTATTGATCAATTTTAAAAAACTCCAATGTTTGTAAAAGCACCTAAAATTGTGTAATATGTGAATAACTTTTATTGGCCTAATTTACAATAATTGTAATACGTAATTTTAATTACATTAAGAATAATGGCTGTTGTTATTCAAAATAAAATAAATAAATAAATAAATAAGAACCGGATAACTCCTCTGGTGCTGCGGGTGTCCATGGGCGGCGGTAATCGCTTACCATCAGGCGATCCGTTAGCGGACTAATCCTCCTCATATTAACTATGGTACTGTCCGGAATCTCCCAGGCCGGAGTAAAATCAGAGCTCTGAAAATAAAACTCTGGACTAAAACACGCTACAATAGAGTTGAAAATCGAAAACACGAACGTCGAGTTGAGGACGACCTCTGTGGCTCAGTGGTTCAGCTCGTTGGTGCTCAAGCTAGGGGTCGCGGGTTCGAATCCCGCCGAAGGAACAAAAAGCTTTTATGTGTTCCTGGGTCATGGATGTGTATTAAATACGTGTATCATATAATAAAAATCTTAAATATATTATGTATAGTATAAAAGTATTAAATATACTTCCCGTTTTCTGGTACCTGTAACACAAGTTCTTCGGATACTTAGCACGGGGCCAGATTGACGTGGTGTGAAGCGTCCATAGATATTTATTTATTTTAAACGCTTGTCGTGTGTTGCCGTGTGTTCTTCGATTTATATATGTATATGTATGTTCCACAATTACTCCGCCGTCTGTGGACCGATATTCAAAATATTTTTTTTGATGTATAGGGTATAATCCCAAATTGGTATTTTTGACATCAAAGTGGTGTCTTGATGATTGATGATGGGATCTATAAGGAATCGAGGGAACTCCTCGAACAGGGTATACCTTGATGCAATAAAGAGTTTGCATCAAGGTATATACACCTTGGATCCAAAAGAACTGAACAAAACTCTAATAGTTTTTTACACCGACACGGATATCTTTGAACATTACTTTTTCGTTTGTGAACCTATTTGCAAAATACTTTTGTTGCTGTAAACGCTATAATTCGAAATTTGTACCTTGCAGGTCACCAAAGTGGTGACCTGATGATGGGATCCATGATAAACCGTGGGAACTATTCGAAATTTATATGGACACATCTATATGTTTGTGTCTGATTTCGACTTTGTCTGAAGTAGTCCAAGCATATGCTACCAAAAAGTAAGATTTTGCACCAAGGATCAATATACCCTGGATCCAAAAGTACTGGACAGATCTCCTGAGTCCTTATAGATACATGTTTGGGGATTCTATCGTTGTTTAAAGAACTGCAAGCATATACCATCATACCACTTACAGTAATCATCATTATTACCACCACCATCTTCACACGAAACACCAACATAATATTATGATGATTGATGACATAGGTTCTCACTACTCACAGATAGAGTAGTTACATACTGACAGTTTTGTGCACCGATATCAATGTCTTTGAAATTTTGCTATCGCCAAAATTATTTTCGTGATCATCATCATCACCATAGTATATTAATTAATGCTTACTGCTCCATTTTTGCCGCTGACTATAACAATAGATAATAATAATTATTATTTAATAATATCGTATCTAATCACATCACTGGTGATTGTTTAGTAGGTCCGTAGATCGGTAATCCTTATTTAGGGAAATACCATGGTCTCTCAGAAAACTGGCATGAAATAACGCTTGAGTTTGTTTTGCCAAGAGAATAGCGAAAGCTTTTTTGTATTTATAACTATCTTAAAATTTGTTCTTAATAATATACCTAGATAAAAAATTAACTAAAAAGAGAAAAAATATTATTTTTAAACAAAAAATAAAAACCGACTTTTAAAGTAATGTGATAATTAATAATGTGATAATTAATTCTTGTGCATTAGCACAAAAAGTATGAAATTAAATCTTATTTTCTAAATGAATCCCCTTTTAAATTCGGCTAAAATTTTAACTATTTCTCTACTTAATCTGCTTAATTTTGAAGTCTTTTTTGAAATTTTAGCCGAATTTAAAAGGGGAATTATTTAGAAAATAAGTTTTATTTCTTACTTTTTTGTGCATTTTTTAACTATATTGTATTAGCCCAGAGTTCTATTTTCAGCCCCCTGAAAAGGACCGGCCTGAGAGATTCTGGATAAAAATAATATTATAGTCCCAGCCTAAAAGGAGACTAATTATTGTTCTGCTAATTAATTCTTACATTTATACAGTTTCGATACAGTCTTGATATTATGATGTTAAAACAACAAAATGGTATTCTCGTAAAAGATACACGTTTCATATTACATCAGTCCATACACTGCAGATGCGCTGCGCAGCACGCTGCAACGTGACATTCGAAGTCTTACAATGAAACGTGTAATGGGGCTTCCTGATTTGGTTATGTTGATAAACGCTTGCTTATTATAAAGTATGACAAAACCCTTACAATCATGTATACAAAATGAACAATTACATACATAATAACACCTGCTATTTAATGGTGAATGCATGCGGCGACTCAATTATTATTTGTACGTAATTATAGAGTGTGTAAAACGTGAAACGTAATTGTACAATCCGTAATCATAATATCATAATTGTTGATGTAATTGTACGGCAAACAAAAAAATACAGCACATGTACTTACTCTCGTTTTTTTTTTCTACAATCTCCTGTCGCCGTCATAAATGATTGCCGATGCCACATTAAGAAAGTAGTTGTACTATCTTACACCTCAAAAGGGTACAGGCCCCAGCAGGAACATATTTTGGCAGCGGCGTAAACGTTATCGAATGACATTTGTATGGGCGCCGCGCTGTCATGATTTTGACACATTTTCCTAACGTTACATTTACGCCGATGTCAAATGTTCCTGCTAGGCCCACTGTATTCTTTGTAATGTCTGTTAAATTATTAGGTATATTTACTCTCTCTACCAAATAAGGCATGTTCTTTATCTATTGTTTTTGTTCACAAAACTCACTTACCTAATAAGTAACATGCTAAGACATTTGGAAATGAAGATTGGGTTAGAACTAGCCACTAGCCACTAGAACTTTCGCCCGCAGCTTCGCCCGCGTGAGAGAATGTTCGTGGCAAAAAACTTCTATAGCAAATATACCTGCAATATAGTAATAGCACAGAGTGGCTTTGACAGGTGGTAATTTTATGTTTGACTGTTGCGGTAAATTTCCAATTCTGGCATTCATAATATGTTGAACACGGTATTTCGCTTTTTAAGATTTCTTTTAGACTCCAACATTTATTCCTGATTTTCTGTACCCTTCTCTCTACTTCTTAATCATTATTATTTTTGTTAAAACTGATGATTTTTCCCAAATATATGTATTTATTTGTATATTCTAAATAGTTTCAATTTACTTTTATTGGTATTTTATAGCTTTTCGTTATTGTCATTGTTTTAGTAAGGTTAATTTCTAATCCTTCCTTTGAACTATTGGCTTGCAACGATTCAATCATTTCCTACAATTGTGAGCTTGTCTCAGATAAGCCCACTATATCGTCTGCGAATCTAAGATGACTTGAAAATGTTTCTTGTATATATATTCCTTTTTTACTCCCGTTAAGTTTCTTGATTAGGCCTTCTAATACTGCTATAAATATTTTTGGTGATATCGGGTCACCTTGCCTCACCCCTTTTTTATTGGGAAGCTTGGACCAAGTCTTTCTAGCTTTATTCTACCCAGATTGTTTTATATATATTTTGGATGACATCTTTATATATTTAGTTGACTCCTTATTCTTTTAGGTATTTCCATATAGGTACTGTGTGTGTGTCTAACTGTATCGAAGGCTTTTTTGTAGTCGATAAATGCAAGGTAAAGAGGTCGTTGTTGTTCTCTATATTTCTCTATTACGAGCCCCAGGGTGTGGATGTGATCCACAGTTGAGAATCCCTTCCTGAACCCTGCTTGTTAGACAGGTTGACTGGCCTCGATTTCAGGGCTGATTCGTGCGTTTATAATTTTCGTGCGTGTGCGTCTATTGCAGAGAATAGTTTATATATGCTTGGCAGCAGACTAATGTTTAATTGTTCAATCTGCTGATAAGATTTCGGAGCAAGTGACACAAAAAATACACACCATAATTAAAGAAAACTTTAATATATAAAGGGAAAAATAAAACAAATTAAGAGAAAAGAAAAAAAAACTAGTCACGACAAAGGAACATAGTAATTTTCGGTTTATCGGAAACGGAAAATTACTATGTATTCAAACTTGGAAAAATATGTATTAGACTTTATAAATGAATACTTTTCCGTGAACCTAAGCCTAAAATACATACAGGAAATTAAGAAAATAGGGAAGAAACATAAAAAACCCCGTCCCATTATCGTAACGCTTACCACGTTAAGCACTAAAATAAACATCTATAAAAGAAGATATATCCTTTAAGAAACCCCTTATTACATAAAGGAACATTTACCACATTATATATTAGAGAGAAGGAAGGAATTGCAAGAGCAATTAAAACTTGAAATTGAAAAGGGAACGCTGGTACTATCAGATATGACAAACTTATAATATATGGTAAGAAAGCTGAACAAATAAACAACAAAAGAAGAACACTAACACTTTCACCGGACAACAACTGAACCCAACCGCAAACAGTACAAAAAACACAAGTATACAGAAAAAAAATTAACCCGCATTAAGGAGGACGTCCGGCGTACCAGAAGGATCTCTCAAGCCTGGAATACTTAACTATTTATTTCGAAACGAACGATCTAATCAATGCAGCGAATCGCAATCACAGCACCCCTATTCCACCCCACAACTTCCAAGCCGGCTGGTCACCGCAGAAGAGTACGACCATAACCCTCCAAATAAAAATCAAGTACATATTACAACATATAATGTCAGGACCTTGTCGTCTCACTGCCGCTTATTAGAACTAAACGATGCCTTAAAAGACGGCTAGGCACCCGAATTGAAGAGTATGAAAACTTCATATTATGCTACATAGGTAACACACCAGGCAAATACGGAGTAGGCTTTATAATTAATAATTCACACAAACAAAACATAGAAAGCTTTACTGGTTTGACTGAACGAGTCGCATCACTAAACATAAACATACAACACATTTACAATTCAAGGCCACAAATTTACAATTCTACAAGTGTATGCGCCAACAGAAACGGCTAGCGAGCAGGACATAGACGTATTCTACGAAACAGTCGAAAAGGCATTAGAAACTTCATACAAACCTACTAAATTAATGGGAGATTTTAACGCGAAAATTGGAGAGCCCAAAAAGGAGGAATATATAGTATTGAAGTAATTCGGATATGGCAAAAGAAATGATAGAGGAAAGAGACTCATGAACTTCGCCTTAAGCTAACAATATTCAACACTTGTTTCAAAAAGAAACCTAAGAAAGATGGACTTGGAGATCTCCAAACGGAAAAACCAAAAATGAAATAGACTATATACTTTCCAACTAACCATCAATATTCTAGGATAAAAATACCGTGAATATAAACTACCTGTCAGATGATTAGAGGAACTATAAAGTTAGACAACCAAAAGAAAATAGAGAAAATTTTGCAAATAATCAAATAAGAATGCCCAGAACAAAGAAGAAATATTAAAATTCAAGACAAATTTATCAGAAAAGCTAAGTACAATGATGTGCCAATAAAATATCTCAATTCAACCTTTTATGACAACATTTTGAACGCAATCTCTTGTAGCTTAACATCAGTACGAGAAACAAGTAACGAGAGCAAACGCCACAGGATACTCTCAACAGAACAACTAACCTGATACAAAGAAGAAGGGAACTTCAGAAAATGAAAAACAAATCGAGAAACATGTAAAACGAACTAGCTGCACTCTATAACTTTGTAAATAAGGAAATTAACTTAAACATCAATCATCATGACATTACAATAGTACGAAACACCCACACAATGGTCCGAATATAATATAATATTATTATATAAAAAAGGTGACCAAAAATATGTAGGCCATTATAAGCCTATTAGTCAGTAAAATACATATCCCCTAGATATTATCTCCTAGGTAAGGATTAATATTGTATCCGTCTAAAGAGCTTTTGAAAATACCACATTACATTTTGTGTTTTTTTTTTAACTTAGAATGGATATAGTAACCTATACTTAAAAGATAGACATAATATTATATGCTAACACAAATTTTTTTGTAGACCTATAGATGAGAAACAATCCCACTATACATTGTTTTGTTAGATATAAATTATCTCCAACGGGTAGGTAAGGCATCGTTTTCGATAAAAGCTCCCAGACGGCTTGATTTTTTTTATTACACAAATCAATCAAACAATAAATCAAATCAAACAATATCCACAAATCTTTATTAAGTAATTATTATCAACCTAAACCTTCCTAAGGAACCACTCTGTCGGTAAATGTAAACTGCATGAAAATCCTTTCAGTAGTTTTTGAGATTATCGCGAACATACAGATTGATAAATTCAGCGGGTGACGAAATGTGGAAAGTGTGCGTATTAACCCGCCCACGCCAGTTAAAACGACCTTAAGCCGGGAAAAATTCAGAGCACTGAAAACAGTACTCTGCGCTAATAAACTTAAAATCAAAGTGTCGGGTGTCAAAATGTCATAATATATGACATTTGACTCCAGACTTGTGTGTTTGATTTCCAGTTCTATTGTAACTAACTTTCGGATTCCGGATCATATAGTCCCATTCTTATCTCTTTAACCTTTCAAAAAAGTGTGCCATATTTCTCATTTGACGAAAGCATCCACTAAAGAAGGTTTTTCAAAATTCAACTAAGGTGGTGAAATAAAATAGTGAAATAAAAGTTTGTACGAGGGCTGATTGATAAGTTTCCGAAACGACAAAGAAAAACTTCAAAAATCTATTTAAAATAAATTTATTTCTCAACGTAGCTTCCTTCTACCTCGATGCATTTAGTCCAGCGCTTCTCCAATGCCGTTACACCAGTTTGACAAAATGTTTTCTCCAACCCCTCAAAATACTCGTCCACGACAACAATGACTTCTTCATTTGATGAAAATCTCTGGCCACCTAACCATTTCTTCAGGTTTGGGAATAAGTGGCAGTCGCACGGGGCCAGATCCGGGGAATAGGGTGGATGCGGTAGCAATTCGAACCGCAATTCATGGAGTTTGGCGACTGCAACCATTGACGTGTGTGCAGGTGCGTTGTCATGGTGGAACAAAATTTTTTTTTGGCCAAATGTGGTCGTTTCTTCTGGATTTCTTCACTTAATTTTTGCAGCAAGCTTGCGTAATACTCTCCATTTATTGTTTTTCCTTTTTGCAGATAATCCACTAAAATAATCCCTCGAGCATCCCAAAAAACAGTCGCCATCACTTTGCCGGCCGACAAAACCCTTTATGCTTTCTTCGGCGCAGGTTTTCCGCTCTCAGTCCACTGCTTAGATTGTTCTTTTGTCTCGGGAGTATAATGATGTATCCAGGTTTCATCGACTGTTACATAACGCCGCAAAACCTCATTAGGATCTCGGTTAAACAGCGCCAAACACTCCGATGAATCGTCCACTCGACGATGCTTTTGGTCTACAGTGAGCAAACGCGGCACCCATCACGCGCAAAGCTTTTTCATTCCCAAATGTTGGTGCAAAATATTAAAAACGCGTTCAGATGAAATGCTCACCATCTCTGCTATCTCTCGCAACTTTAAGCGCCGATCATTCAATACAATTTTGTGAATTTTTTTGATCATGTCCGGATTCGTGACTTCATTTGGACGGCCAGACCTGTGGGCGTCTTCGCAGCTCTGTCTTCCACGTTTAAAATCAGGTGTGAATTGTACTCAATGCAGGAGCATAAATACCTTAAGCACTGTCTAGCTTGGTTTTAATCTGGGTTGCTGTTTTCTCTTTTAAAACGTAAAACTTTATCACCGCACGAATTTCGTTTCTTTCCATTGTTAAGAAAATTTACGACAGAGAAAGTTCTACGTCCTCTCAAACAAATTCCATTAAATTAAATTCAGTTCGATTAAATTCAAATTTGGTGTTCTATTTTCAAAAAGATGCCAGAATATAATGTAATATTCCTTTTTTGCGTATCATTTTTTTAAGTTCGTCGTTTCGGCCAGTTATCAATCAGCCCAGGTATACATGTTTTATTCCTTGGACGTATTCGCATGAAATTTCGTATCAATTGTGTACGGAAAAATAATAAGTTACGTATTTTAGCGTTTTTCAATATTTAACCCCTAAGAAAGTAAAATAGGGATGAAAATTTTAAAATATTATAAAGATATCGCTTAAAACCGAGGCATGTCAATCGTCTATAATAATCTGTCCCCACTTAAATGGCCCCATTTTGAGGTCATAGGGGGCGCTTTTAACATATTTTGAGGTACGGTAAAATCAAAATGGCTGACATAGCCCATCCTTAGTTTTGAATTCATTGGCATCATAATAGTTTCATCGTTATCTCACGCGGTGCAGGTGGCGGTCTGGCTGGTCAGTGGTCATGCGAATTGTTTGCCATTTTAGCACGCATTTGGTGTAGTAAAAATAAATAAGAAGGTAATCATCATTTTCATTTAGATACAAAAATATTATGTATTATAGTAATATTATATATTAATATTATTTTATTATTATTTAATTTATCTTAATGTGTTCTCATCAATTCAGGCAAAAACTTGCACCTTAGATTTTAGACTTTAGAGTAGATATTTCATTACAATAGTAATAGTTACATGTTATATTGACTATAATTTATATAAACTTAACCAAGATCGTGTCAGGAGCTGTCTAAATAGGGTTCCGTAACTATATACGTGCAATAGGTTATTTTAAAATTAATTCAAAAGTTATGGTTCGATTCCGTTCAAAATATTATTTTTCAAAGAGATTTCATTATCATCTATCAACATTGTAAGTCACAAGATTCCACCTCTTATAGTTTAGAAATGCCATAGGGGGCCCAGATTGGGTTTCGTTTTGTAAAACAGTGATTTAAAAAGATATACCTATTCGACGGTACCCCACACGATGGGGGAGAATGGAAAACAAATCATCAACACTTCACAGTTCACATGTATCGAGAGCCACCCCTAAAATGCGTGATGACAAAAATCAAATATATACACAATTTATAACCAGGTATTCAAAATTTCACCAATTTGTGTTAATAATTACTGTTAGTTAGAAGAGCGAACTATCAGATAGACAGACAGACGAACGAAGAGAGCGATATTATAATAGTTCCTTGTATATATTACTACGGAACCCTAAAAAGTTAATCATTCAAAAAAGAAGCGTGCGTTAAAAACAACTGTCTTATATTATTTTATAACTACATTTAGCTATGTTAGTCATAATCATTATTATGTAGGTATATTATAATATTATACTCGTAATCTCGGCAATAGCTGCAAGTATTTACATGAAATTTAGTACGCATGGAGGTTTGGGGGAGAAAAATCGGACTAGCTAGGTTTTAACCCTGGGAAATTACGCATTTTTAATATGTTTTTTATATATGTTTTTTTCTTTCGTCATGAAACACTCCAGTGATTTTTTGTATACACCTTTATTACGGCGCGGCGTTGTAATGAAGATGTGAAAAATCGACATTGATATCGTGCCGGATAAAAACGTTACAAAGTTGAAAAGGTCACGAAAACAATTGCTTTTTTATTCATGTCTGTATGTGTCTTAAATCTTCTGTTCATGCAAACATGAATAAAAAAGCAATAATTTACGCCTTGGTGTATGATATACATAATACACACACCGGCATATTAAGTGGAACATAAAATAAAGGTTTGATATCAGTATCATATAACGTTGCTGGCTGGTTTATACGTCATTTAATTTAAAAAGAAATATTTTCAAATTAAGAAAACAACTGAATATCACATTTTATGTAATTGTTTTAATTTTATTGAAATACACCTTATCTGGAGCGAACTTCGAGTATTTCTTCCTTCTGAGTTTGATTTAAAATTTCATTGAAATACTGTTTTTTGTTAGTTTTTTTTAATCGCGTATCTTTTGGAGTTGAGGACTGAATTATGCCTGACTTAGCCCCAACGGAGATTGCCAGGGCACTCGAAATCCGAAGAAATGGTCAAACCTACAGAGTGATATCCAGAGATCTTCGTCGACCAGTTTCAACGATCCATCGCAGTATCCAACGGTTCAGGAAGACCGGTACTTATGTGGGAAGAGCAGGACAAGGCAGAAAAAGACGCACTTCGAGTATGGATGATCGTTTCATTCGGCTTCGTGTACGTAGGAACCCCCGTTTGATGGCCGTCCAAGCCCGACATGAGTTAGAAGCAGTGCGGGTTGTAACCGTAAGTGAGCGTACGGTACGAAGAAGGTTCGAAGAAGCTGGTTTGGGTTCATTTGTGACCGCCAAGGCTCCAAGGCTCGAGGTAAATCATCGTAGAAACAGGTTAAATTTTGCTCAGGAACATCAACCTTTGAACGCGGACCAATGGAGTAAGGTATTGTTTAGTGATGAGTGCAGAATTATCTTAAATCAAATTGACGGCAGGCAAAGAATATACAGACGCAAAGGAGAACGATACATTCAGACAAATTTTGAAACTTCAGTTGCAAACGGTGGTGGATCAATAATGGTTTGGGCGGGCATTTGTTTGGGAGCTCGCACAGACTTGGGAGTGATTGACAGAGGGAGTCTGACTGCAGACCGCTATATCAGAGAAGTTTTAGAAGAAAATGTCGTACCGTTTGCCCCATACATTGGTGACGATTTTGTTTTTATGCAGGATAATGCTCGGCCGCATACCGCTCGGGTAACTCAAGCTTATCTTACTGATATGAATATCACTGTTATGGAGTGGCCGGCGAGATCACCGGATATGAACCCAATAGAGCACGTTTGGGACATGCTGAAAAGAAAAGTTAAGTCCAGAATTCCAGCTCCTGCCAACGTGGGTGAACTGCGAATCGCCGTAGTTGAGGAATGGCGGAGACTATCCCAGGAGACCATCGATAACATCATTCTCAGTATGCCTAGACGGGTAGAAACTTTAATAAGAGCACGTGGAGGAAATACGCGATATTAATTATCATTTTTCTAATTTAATTTATTATTATTTTAATACTAATTTTCACTCTTCCCGGTTACATGAAAAGTTCAAAAATGTACCATTTTTCACAAATAGCCTTTACTCGCAAAATCTGTTCTTAATGTGATCTCATTTTAAGTAAAACAAATGAAACTTTTAAAATAACAAAAGAAGTGTAGTAAGTAAATTTTAAAATAAAACCATATTTTTTTAATTATGGACCTTTTTTTTGTGTTCCGCTAAATATGCCGGTGTGTTTATAATACAATACCGTATTTGAGTGCATACTAGTCGCTTTCTTAGCGCTCTACTCCGAAAACGGTTAATTTTACGGAAAAACGCAAAAGATATTTTTTGTTGATAATTTTACGACAAACAATTTTTATAATGACTTCTATTGACCTTCGATCATCAGGTCGTGAGATATTTGCATGATTGAGATGATTTTCGTGACTATTTGACCTTTATAACTTTTTTAACCGGCACGATATCAATGTCGATTTTTCACATATTTATTACGATCCCGTGATAAAGGTATATACAAAAATTCAGCTTACTAGGAATTTTTCCGCAGATTAGGGCTTAAAATGCCTAAAATTACTGGGCTACAACAATATATCAATAATGTCGACTCTCTAATGTCAGTCCGACTGGCAGTTTGGTTAATTTTTGCGTTGTTCGGAAATTCGGAATATGGTGGGTTCGAACCCCGGTAAAATATGTTTGTGATTCCTTTTATTTTTCTTTAATCTACTAGAGCTCCGAGCAAAGCTCGGTTTCCCAGGTACTAAATACTTATCTATAATATTATGTACTACCCAAAATAACATTTTAGAAGCCTTCCATTTTAACTAGTGCGAACATCTAAGTAGGTAAATTTTAATTTGTTTAAAGTTAATCTATAGCAAACTATTTATAATATAAACAAACTATAATAGTAGTAGAAAGAAATTTGTCCAGTAAATAAATAATTTAATAAAATTAAGATATAACACAATAACTATAACCAATCTATAATTATTAGGTATCGATCGGGGTTTAAAATTAAAATTCATACAGTTGATCTCTGATTATAAAGTCTAACCTAAGCCTCCACTGGTTGCGAGAAAAAAAATCTGCAAAAACGTTTGTTATTGTCCGTGCTGCAAGTTTTTTAATTCAAAAACAGGATCGAGTAAAAATACTTTACTGTAGTCATATAGTTATAATAGTAAAACAGGATCGAGTAAAAATACTTTACTGTAGTCATATAGTTATAATAGTAAAACAGGATCGAGTAAAAATACTTTACTGTAGTCATATAGTTATAATAGTAAAACAGGATCGAGTAAAAATACTTTACTGTAGTCATATAGTTATAATAGTAAAACAGGATCGAGTAAAAATACTTTACTGTAGTCATATAGTTATAATAGTAAAACAGGATCGAGTAAAAATACTTTACTGTAGTCATATAGTTATAATAGTAAAACAGGATCGAGTAAAAATACTTTACTGTAGTCATATAGTTATAATAGTAAAACAGGATCGAGTAAAAATACTTTACTGTAGTCATATAGTTATAATAGTAAAATATGAACGCATATATACCCAATACAATATTATCGTCTGGTTTTTCGGATTTTCATGGTATTTGAACAAAAACATTAAGAATAATTTTAAAAACATTAAATAGTTCAATTTCAATTCGTTTATTTGCTCTAAAAGTGGTAACAGTAGTTGGTAACAAAATTTATAGGCACTTTTAGCTATATATAAATGCAAATATTTATTACATTAATTTATGTTCTAATTATTCTAAATTATTACTTTATTATATATTGAATTCTAATTATTTCATTAGCAATTACATGTCATATTGTTAGGAAGTTTAGTAGATAACAAAAAAATAAACACAGAAAATCACACATAACACGTTTAAATTAATTATAAAATTCACAAAATATTTGTAGTCAGTACATAACATAATATTATGATGTCAATCGAGTAGATATTTGTCGGTAATTACAATAACATGTCAGGATTATATAATAGATATATAAATAAATCAGTCAGTAAATCAGTAACAAAAAATAATAATACAAACGAAACACATTTAAAAATAATAATCACAATAATAATATTATAATGGTTATTAATGTCATAGTAATTATTGAAGTTGAAGTAATGATTAATTCAGCATAGGTTAATTATGTTATTATGCTATTGATTATTATTATTTTGTTTAAATAATTCCTCTACCGAGTAGAAGTTTTTACGTTTAAACCATTTAATTGTTTCCTGTTTAAATTTATTATACGGTAGCTTTTTTATATGACTTGGGATAGCATTATATGCTTTTATGCACATGGTATAATATTGTCTCTGATACAATGCATTTTTCGGGATGACGTCAAGCACTAGCCTGTCAGGATTTCTCTTATTCCTAGGGTTTATGTCACGTGCCTTTTTGAAAATTTATATATTACATAATTCACTAATTCGTAAATGTACATGCTCGGTAAAGTCATTATATTTAATTTTAGAAAAAGTGGTTTACAGGACTCATATGGCGGCTTACCACAAATAGCTCACAAACACATTTCTTTTGGGCGATGAAAATTTTGTTGATATCTGTGGAATTACCCCACAGTAATAGGCCATACTAAGGTATGGAAGGTATGTAAGGACTGAAGCCCACATATCCATGATAGGCTGATAGGACTGTATGCATCGATGCCACTTATTTGAGTTTATTAAGTACAAATACAAATCTGTTTGTTTTACTACAGACGAATTCTATGTGGGTCTTACAATTCAGGTTCTCATCAATATACAGACCAAGCGATTTTGTATGTTTCACCTTTTCAATACTCTCATTTTCATATGTAATTTTTCCACAGATGGCGGGCTTAGTCCTATAATTTTTAAATTCAATGAAATTGGTTTTAGTTAAATTCATGTTTAAGTTACTGTTAGTCATCCAGGTAATTACAGTTTTATTTAAATTATGCATGTCAAGGTAAGTATTATTATTGTCATTATTTATTAGCATGGATATGTCATCTGCAAAAAGGGGGCAATTATAATTTGTTATGTCAGGAAAATCGTTAATATATAGCACGAACATGACTGGACTAAGAGAATATCCCTTGGGGCACTCCTACTCTATTGACTCTACATTTAGATTTCATGGCGGTTAAAATATTTTTTTTAATAATAGTCATAATTTCGGAATACTGTTCTCTATCAGATACATATGATTCTAAGCAGTTTAAAGCAAGACCTCTGACACCCAGGTTGCTCAATTTCCTCTGCAGCACTTTATGGGACACGAAGTCAAAGGCCCTTGAAATATCAAAAAAGATGCAAGTTGTTGACTTCCTGTTATTTAAGTATTTAACTATATTATTACTAATTTATATGCGGCTGTGGTTGTGCTTTTATTACTTTGAAATGCGAATTGTTCTTGTTTAATTATATTATGTTTTTCTATGAACGTTGTTAGTCGCTTGCACATTACTTTTTCGAAAATCTTTGACAAAACAGGTATGAGTGTTATTTGACGGTAATTTTGTAATAGTGACTTATCTCCTTTCTTATACAACGGTTTTACTACCGATGTTTTAAAAAGGATCTGGAAATGTGCCGGTTTCGAAATAAAGATTAGTCAGATAGGTAATTACCTATCTGACTAATCTTTATTTATAGTTTTATTCTTTATTTATCTTTATAGGTGTTATTTCATTCCTGCAGTATTTTATAACCTTAGTAGATACCTACTCCGTCATATCCGTTCCAATTATCGACTTTAGCGCACGCGAAAATATAGAGTCAACTTTTCCGCAAAACATGACCATATAGGAAAACAATCATATTATTAAAAAAAATTCTCTATATTAAAATTTACTTAATTTACTCTATTTTGCGTGATCTATTCATAATCGGAATGCAAATGGTGGGCGACAGCTCAGATAATTTTATTGCCAGTGCGCGCAATGCTTTACCGATTATACCTTTTATTTACTAAACTATATTTAAATAAAACATTTTCCAGTAAAATGATTGGCTGCGAACTGCAACAGTTCCCAGTGGAGAAGGAGTATGTCAAGAACAAAGATATCAAACCTGAAGACATAAAAGAGCTGAGAAAATGGATGCAAACTCAACCGCACTTGCCAGCAGAACACATTACAGGTACTCATCAAGCCGTTTGGCCTGTAGGTCACGCGCAACATAATATAGGTACCCAATACACATACATACCTACATAATGCATACTCCCGGAATCTTCAGCAGTCAATTTATCAAATATTTTCACACCCAATACCAATAACTAGCTGACCCAACAGACGTTGTTCCGTTTTAACGATGAACTAGAAAAAATAAAAAGTACCTACACACCTACAGTTTCTGGACTAACAGTTATACCTATTAAGTATTAGCTATACCTACTACCTACTACCTACATCTACTACCTAGTCCCCTACAACCTATAGGTGATGTGTGAAAGTGTACACACGTCACACTATATTATAAGAGTTATCGACCACTGAGTGTGAGTGAGAGTGTCCATATAATTTCTCCTCAATTCCTCACGGATCCCATCATCAGGTCACAACTTTCATGTCAAAAGGACCAACTTGCGATTATACCCTATACATCAAAAAAGAATTTTGAAAATTGGTCCACAGACGGCGGAATAATCGTTGAACATATTGAAAAAAATATACACATATATTTACAGCCGAACGTATAACCGCCTCCTTTTTTGGATGTCGGTTAACAATCGGTAATATCTCTAAAATATCGGTAAATGTTAACACTAGAATGACTAGTTAATAATGCCATAAAAACTAGAATAATAAAAACAAATTTACAAAAGCTATGAGCAGTTTGTTAAATTTTTTTTTTTTGCGAGTACTGTCAAAGTGCCCTTAATTATGAAGTAGACAAACATTAAACTACACACACCGGCATATTTAGCGGAACATAAAATAAAGGTTTGATACCAGTATCATATAAAGTTGCTGGCTGATTTATACGTCATTTAATTTAAAAAGAAATATTTTCAAATTAAGAAAACAACTGAACATCATATGTAATTGTTTTAATTTTATTGAAATACACCTTATCTGGAACGAACTTCAAGTATTTCTTACTTCTGAGTTTGATTTAAAATTTCATTTAAATACTGTTTTTTGTTAGTTTTTTTTTAAATCGCGTATCTTTTTGGAGTTGAGGACTGAATTATGCCTGACTTAGCCCCAACGGAGATTGCCAGGGCACTTGAAATGCGAAGAAATGGTCAAACCTACAGAGTGATATCCAGAGATCTTCGTCGACCAGTTTCAACGATCCATCGCAGTATCCAACGGTTCAGGGAGACCGGTACTTATATAAGAAGAGCAGGACAAGGCAGAAAAAGACGGACTTCGAGCAGGGATGATCGTTTCATGCGGCTTCGTGTACGTAGGAACCCCCGTTTGACGGCCGTCCAAGCCCGACATGAGTTAGAAGCAGTGCGGGGTGTAACCGTTAGTGAGCGTACGGTATGAAGAAGGTTCGAAGAAGCTGGTTTGGGTTAATTTGTGCCCGACAAGACTCCAAGGCTCGAGGTAAATCATCGTAGAAACAGGTTAACTTTTGCTCAGGAACATCGACTTTGGAACGCGGATCAAAGGAGTAAGGTATTGTTTAGTGATGAGTGCAGAATTCTCTTAAATCAAATTGACGGCAGGCAAAGAATATACAGACGCAAAGGAGAACGATACATTCAGACAAATTTTGAAACTACAGTTGCATACGGTCGTGGATCAATAATGGTTTGGGCGGGAATTTGTTTGGGAGCTCGCATAGACTTGGTAGTGATTGATAGAGGGAGTCTGACTGCAGACCGCTATATCAGAGAAGTTTTAGAAGAAAATGTCGTACTGTTTGCCCCATATATCGGTGACGATTTTGTTTTTATGCAGGATTATCCTGCATAAAAACAAGCTCGGCCGCATACCGCTCGGGTAACTCAAGCTTATCTTAATGATATGAATATCACTGTTATGGAGTGGCCGGCGAGATCACTGGATATGAACCCAATAGAGCACGTTTGAGACTTGCTGAAAAGAAAAGTTAAGTCTAGAATTCTAGCTCCTGCCATCGTGGGTGAACTGCGAATCGCCGTAGTTGAGGAATGGCGAAGACTATCCCAGGAGACCATCGATAACATCATTCTCAGTATGCCTAGACGGGTAGAAACTTTAATAAGAGCACGTGGAGGAAATACGCGATATTAATCACCATTTTTCTAATTTAATTAATTGTTATTTTAATATTAATTTTCACTTTTCCCGGTTACATGAAAAGTACAAAAATGTGCCATTTTTTCACAAATAGCCTTTACTCGCAAAATCTGTTCTTAATGTGATCTCATTTTAAGTAAAACAAATGAAACTTTAAATAACAAAAGAAGTGTAGTAAGTAGATAAAATAAAACCATATTTTTTTAATTAGGGACCTTTTTTTTGTGTTCCGCTAAATATGCCGGTGTGTTTATAATAATTATTCTCAAATTTTGCGCTCAGCAACGAATTTTGTGATTATTTTTATTTGCACAG
The DNA here is from genome assembly GCA_037179445.1 of Phengaris alcon alcon. Lineage (NCBI taxonomy): Eukaryota > Metazoa > Arthropoda > Insecta > Lepidoptera > Lycaenidae > Phengaris > Phengaris alcon. Next base: position 1,568,653 of record JAYRCH010000085.1, on the reverse strand, counting down.
CTACATATTTACATACAATGGGTACTTAAACTGACGTAAGTATAGTTTTATTAGACAGGTACGTATCGTAAAAACTAATGCAAACAAAAACATTACAAGAAAAATTTCAACAAAATGTAGAGAAGAAAACAGAGGTTGCTATAAATTATTTTTTTGTTCCTGTAATAAAAAGGCGAAAGACTTAAAGGAGACCGGCAAGTCGCCATACATTTACTGCCTGGTAATTAAAATACGTGGCTACAAAAAATATTTACTGTAAGTTGCACTTTATGAACATAGGTACAAAAAAGCATTAATATTAAACATCAAACTCGGGGGATAAAAGATAAATAATTAAATATAACCTAACCTATTTGTGGGATAATACAATTATTGTTAACGATATTTCAAATGAATAATGTCAGTAGTTGTAAAAATTGACATCTGTCAACTGTCATCTGTCAACCATCATGTTGACAAACCCCACTCCGCCAACTGACGTGTTTACTCGGTACTATTTAAAAGACGGACGAAGCTTGTCGACAGATCAGACGTTGTCTAGCCGTCGGACACGAAACACTGAACTGTCTTCTCGTCAGGTGAGCTTTTACAATGTTATTATAAAACTCTTTATTGTAATATAATTATATAGATAATAGTTATGGTCTTGCTTACTTTATTAAGGTGTAAATGTATTTAAATTATTTGCCATACTATAAAATTATATTATACCTAATATTTAATAATAAATTAAAATTTGTTCAGTGTTATATATTAAAAATATGGATTTAATATATTATTGATTATAATATTATATAGTATTTTATATTATTCTCACACATCAGAAGTGGGATAATTCTATATCATACATAAACTACGCCCATGAATGTTTATGATTTCAGGTTTTGACTCTAAATATGCAGTCTTCAGATGGAATATTGGAGCAAAATGACGCAACGGTACAGTCGGCAAATGGCGATCAATCCCCTATTTTGAGGTAACAAAATGTTACACCGGTACAACTTTATCACGGTCACCACACTCCTGGAACCAGCGCTACAGCTCCAGGCCAGTATTCAGGGACAGGTTTCGTTCCTATCTCTTTTATGCAAACTATGATGCAAGAAATGATGTCTTAACTAATTGAAACTACTAGTACTGCTTTCAAAACAAATAACACTAAACCTGGTCCTCGTGTTCGGAGCTTGGACCATATTTATGTACCAGTTTTTGACCCGGACGATCGCACCGACACAATAAACGTCTGGTGTGATAATATTGATGATTTAAAACAATAGTACGAGTTATCTGACAGGGAAACTCTTAATTCGTCCCGTAAACACCTACGGGGACGTGCTGCAGAATGGTCACGTCGTAATTACACCACTTTCAATAATTAGACAGAACTCAAAACTAGGCTTGTCGATCACAACATTTCTGCCGTTCTAAACCAAATAATTTCGATTTTAAACAAAAGCGTTGCCACAAATGTCACAAACTAGGTCACTTACAAAAAGACTGTCAAGCCACTAATAAGTCTAAAAGATCTCAAAATGAAATGCCAGCTCCCTTAGCAACCACATCAAATAATGCGAAGTCGGTTGTAACTTGCACATTTTGTAAAAAGAGGGGTCATAGTTTTGATAACTGTTTTCAACGTCTTAATAGAAGGTTAGCCCTTCTATTAAGACGTTGAAAAACCACAATCTTCAACGACTAATGTGAATGCCTTATTTAAGGATAATAAAAGATGTAAAACTGCACAAGTGGAAGATCGTTGTTTCTCATGCTTGTTAGACAGTGGGGCCGAATGTTCATTAATGCAAGAAACCGTAGGACAGTCTGTCAAAGGGAAAGTTGTTTACGAATCTACGATTTTGAAGGGCGTTGGAGATAACACTTTTAGTACATCACGGTAAAAGATTTGTGAAATCTGTATTGATGGCTTAAATCTTGAATTAGAATTTATAATTGTACCCGATAGTTACATTCAATACGATATACTACTAGGCCAGACTCTATTCGAAACGCCCGGAATTAAGGTGACCTTTACAAAAGATGATACTTTTATTTCCCGCGATTCTTGTAACATTAATTTTTCTCAAATTTTTGATCTCAAAACTCTAAATATTAACGGTAGCATTGATCCCCCATTCAAAAAGCAACTTCAAGATATTCTAACTTCATATTCTAGCATGTTTACCTTCGGTAGCAAAGTTTCTCTCAGGTCACCACTGGTGAACTTGTTATACGTTTAAAGAACCCCGAAAAAATCGTTCAAAGACGGCCGTACTGTTTAGCTCCAGCTGAACGTGAACATACTAAAGCAATTATTAAGGAATTACGAGACAATAACATTATTCGCGAAAGCAATTCTCCGTTTGCTAGCCCTATTCTACTAGTACGTAAAAAGGATGGTTCTGATAGATTATGCATCGATTACAGAGAATTAAATAGGAATACTGTCCGCGATCATTTCCCACTTCCATTAATTGATGACCACATAAGCAAATTAGCAAAAGCAAAATATTCTACAGTTTTAGATATGGCTTCAGGTTTTCACCAAAGTCCAGTTGCGAAAGATTCTATTAAAAAAAACTGCTTTTGTCACGCCAGACGGGCAGTATGAATTTTTGAGAATGCCCTTTAGCCTTTGTAATGCACCCCTAGTTTTTCAAAGAGCCGCTAGCTCAGCATTAAAGCCTTATATTGATGATTTTGTAATAATTTATATTGACGATGTAGTCATTTATTCCGAAACACTAGAAAGGGTCTTGAACACTTAAATCAAGTATTAGATTCGCTTCAAAAAACTGGATTCTCATTAAATATAAAGAAATGTAAATTTCTCCAAACCGAAATTGAGTATTTAGGCAGAGTCGTTTCTAATGCCCATGTGAAGCCCAATCCTGGAAAAGTTAGGGCATTATTAAATTCTCCTGTACTCAAAACTCAAAAATCGTCAATTTTGTGGTCTTGCAGGATATTTCAGAAAATTTATTCCTGGATTTTCCCTTACAATGATACCCCTTTACAACCTTACACGTAATAAAGTCAAGTGGAACTGGACGTCAGAACATGAAGCTGCTCGTAATAAAATTCTCGGACATTTATCTTCAGAACCAATATTAACACTTTTTCACCCAACAAGATTTATCGAGCTTCACACTGATGCCAGTTCCACTGGGCTTGGAGCTATACTTTTTCAAAGGCATAATAATGAACTACAAGTTATAGAATATTTTAGTATGCGCACTACGGACATTGAAAGTCGTTATCACTCACATCAAAACATTTCCGCCACTATTTACTAGGCAGACCGTTTAAAGTAATTACAGACTGTAATTCTTTGAAAGCCTCGCATAACAAAGAGGAACTACTTCCTCGGGTTCATAGGTGGTGGGCATGTTTACAATTATTTGATTTTAGAATTGAATATAGGAAAGGGGAACGTATACAACATTCATAATTATAGTGATTGGTTGGAGGCCGAACAAAATCGCGATTCGGAAACCAAAAACATAATAGAATCGATTAAGAATGAAACTATTTATAAAGATTTAGCATCAACATATAAAATTGAAAATGGTCTGTTATATGGTATTTTCAATACAAGCGATAAAAAAGCAAAAAAATGTCTTTATGTCCCTAAAAGTTATCGTTGGCACTTAATCCAAATTTTTCACGATTCCCTTAAGGCTGGGAAAAGACAGTTGAAAAAATTCGCGAGCAATTTTGGTTTCCGAATATGGTTAAAAATACTCGTAAATTTGTTGAAAATTGTTTAACATGTAAAATTAATAAAAGCCAATCGGGTTCTAAACAAATTACTCTTCATCCTATTGACAAACCCCCTATCCCATTTCACACAGTGCATATGGATACCACTGGTAAATTGAGTGGAAACAAACCTACCAAACAATACGCTGTAGTATTTGTCGATGCCTTTAAAAACTTTTGTTTTATGAAAGCGGTAAATAATCTTACTGCGATAGCTACTGTCAATTGTTTAAAAGAATTAATTTATAATTTCGGCACACCTAAAAGAATTGTATGTGATCAGGCTGCTAGTTATACAGGCAAAGAATTTACAAGTTTTTGCGAGCGTTGGGCTATAAAATTACACTTCATTGCTAGTGGTGTTAGTCGTGCTAATGGGCAGGTGGAACGTATGATGAAAGTCCTGACCAATTGTTTTACTATTGTTGAAAATACGTCCAGGAGAAGTTGGAAAGATGCGGTTGGTGAAGTACAATCAGCTATTAACAGTACGCTTAACAAAAGTACAGGCGATACGCCTTTCCGACTTCTCATGGGTTGTAATCAGTCACCTCCAGTCATATCGACCTTGATACAGGATGTAGAGCGTATGGACCTAGAAACTTGTCTTTCGGAAGCTAAACTCAGAATGGACGAGCGGGGTCAAGAAAATAAGAGATTTTTTGACAAAACCAAAGCCAAAATTGTCCCATTCAATATTGGTGATGTAGTTCTGATTAAGCAAAACCCGCGTTCAATTAATAAACTTGACAGCAAGTTTCGAGGTCCCTGGGTAGTAACAAAAATACAAGATAATGATAGATATACTGTTAAAGTTCATGATACTGGACATGAATTGTATGTATCCCATGAAAATTTACGTTTAATGTCTACTGAACTAGGTCATGAATTGGCAGATTCCTTAAATTCTGATTGTGATGAATAAGTAACATTTTGTCAGTTTCCATCTACTTAGAGACCTATACGTCTGGCCAACGTGGATCTGAGTATTTGATTGCTGATAGACTGTTATAAATTAAATGTTTCGTCAGGCTTTACCCATGTGATTTGGCATAAGGTCATGTGATTTGACCACGATTTTAATCCACGTGATTTGGCTAAACGGTCATGTGATTTGACCACGAATTAAAGCCATGTGATTTGGCTGCCTGGTCATGTGATTTGACCACGAATTAAAGCCATGTGATTTGGCTACACGGTCATGAGATTTGACCATGATTTATAGTCATGTGATTTGGCATAGCAGTCTTGACACTTGGCAATCATGTGATTTGATCATTGCCAAGATTTGTAGCAATTTGTAATATAATACTTATCGCTTAACTATGAGATTTAGTTTTAGCAAGCAATTATATAATTATGATTAAAGTCTACTGTCTATTATTTATATTATTTTGTATAAAATTCATTAATTGATTAATGGGTTAGAATTGATTCAATATTTCGCGAGCCATAAAGGCTGCTCGTCAGTATGGCCGTGTAGGATAATACAATTATTGTTAACGATATTTCAAATGAATAATGTCAGTAGTTGTAAAAATTGACATCTGTCAACTTTCATCTGTCAACCATCATGTTAACAAACCCCACTCCGCCAACTGACGTGTTTACTCGGTACTATTTAAAAGACGGACGAAGCTTGTCGACAGATCAGACGTTGTGTAGCCGTCGGACACGAAACACTGAACTGTCTTCTCGTCAGGTGAGCTTCTACAATGTTATTATAAAACTCTTTATTGTAATATAATTATATAGATAATAGTTATGGTCTTGCTTACTTTATTAAGGTGTAAATGTATTTAAATTATTTGCTATACTATAAAATTATATTATACCTAATATTTAATAATAAATTAAAATTTGTTCAGTGTTATATATTAAAAATATGGATTTAATAAATTATTGATTATAATATTATATAGTATTTTATATTATTCTCCCACATATTGTTCAATAAATTGCCCTAGTGGCGGTTTCTCGAAAAGCGACATCTCTTAGTTTGATGTCAATTAAGTAATGAAATAAATAACTAGTTTGTTTGGAAACGCAATATGCTAACAGACAAATGATAGATGTCGCTTTTCGTTACGAAAACCAAAAACATAATAATTACTTTTCTTGGTATAAATATAAATAGTAGAGAGGGATCTATTTCACACCTCAAGTATTTTTTTTTTCATAAAACTAGCACTAAACAGTTGAACTACAGAAAAAGAAAAAAACTTTGTACTCCAATAAAAAATAAATCTATCTATCGGGCCACTAGTTGGAGGTTTTACGCCCCAAATTGACAATTTATGTATATATATAAAAATATATTTTAATATATAAAATTTTTAGGACTTTTAATAATATTTTAGTACTATAAAACCACATAATATGTTGGAAACTTGGCCACTCTTGTTACAAAATCGGGAAGAATTCGCCAGTGTCCAAATACAAAGAGTACTTATTTTTTGGAATAAAATTATTTTTCTAAGACGACCAACTTGCGCATATCTGGGTTAAAGTTAACCCTGGGTTAAAATACCATGCCTTCTCTTTCAGAAATACGAAGAACGAGAGATAACATGATATTTACCCAGGGTTAACTTTAACCCAGATGTGCACTGTGCAAGTGGGCCTGAAATACTCTAAGCTAAACCAGAAAGTAAGACTCGCAATTTTAAACCTCTCAACAATTTATGTTTCATTTACAGATTTAGATCTTATATTGGCGTACCACTGCTGCGGTCGTAGCACCGGTATGACGAAACAGGTTTTAGACCTACATTACACACTGAATACGCTCTTTGCATGCTATTTCAAGGATCGTAAACTAGACGCCAAAATACGGGAAGCCCTCAACAATGTGTGAGTAAATTGTATGAATATTATGATTCTTCAAAACATAAAATAAAGCAAGGTATACTAAAAATATCCACGGCCTAACATAGCCTGCGCCTTTTATGGAAATCGGTTGAAAATTACAACTGTATTCCATAAAATGTTTGTTAACAATTTTTACTGCTATAAGACTTCTTCTGTACTAATTTAAGTTTTTTTTTTTGTTTTAAGGCTCATGACATTTTTGCCGACCCTATCAAACGATGGAGATACTGTAATGTTCATAAGTATTGTAAATGATGACCCCAAAGTGTTTGATTTTGAATTATGGATAAGGTAAATATTATGTTTTATGCAGAAAATATCATAGGGTTTATTAATATTATGTGAGTGGTTATTTGTTTACTGCCTCTTGACTCCACAAGACCATAATTCATGTTTCGTATGAGTGCACTAGCTTATATTAGTATATTCGGAATCTACGTAAAATTTGCTTTAATAAGTATTTAATGTAATTTAAAAAAATTAACAAGTGGAATTATTTCGAACGTCTAATCGCACAAGTTTGTAAAATCACACCTTTGTTGTCGAAAAAAGCATTTAAAAAACAATTTAAGACGCTAGACACATTATAAATAGACTAATTATATTAAAAACAAGTTATTTTGTTATTATAAATTAGACACAATATCCTCTGCTTAAGAAAATTGTAAAAAACAATAGTTTAAAGCGAATGCGTTATTTCAAAAATAATCATTGTAAGAGACGCGAGTTCAAAAGGCTTTTTGGACCTGATTATCCACATAAAATGTATCTTTTGTGGTGTCCTATTAAACCTTACCTTATATAGTTTCTTTAAAAAAAATCATGTATATAAAGTGGCCCGATCACTATTAATCTTAGAATACAAAAAAAACCGGTAAAAATACCACTCTTACATAACAGGCTGATAAAAGTTTAACAGTTTGATGTTTTTACAAAAGTTTTGTCAAAAACTACACAAATTCTAGAACCAAAATGAATAAATACACATTTCTTAGGCTTTTCTAGAGTTATTAAAAATTGTTTGAAAAATTGTCAAAATTTCATAGTTATGAAAAAATTAAAATTATTTAATTTACATTAAATTATTAATTAAAACCTATTTAAAAAACTTAGGAACAAAAAATCTTTGCAGTCGTCTTTCGTCAAATTTTTTTAATGTTTTTGTAAGACATAAAAATTAGTTAAACTATTTTACATAAAAATATTACTCGTCTTTCGTCAATTTTTTTAAATGTTTTTGTTAGGCATAAAAATTAACTTAATTGAGTATTTTACATAAAAATATTAGTACGTTAGATTATAGATTTTAAATAAAAATACATATTTGATTTATTTATAGTTATATATATCATACAGTTTTAATATGTTTTTATACGAAAATAAAAAAATGGGTTGTATGTAGAAAATAAAACCGACTTTTAGGCAACTCCACAGTTGTATGTTCATTAGTAATTTAAATTTTCGCCGCCATTTTGTTTTGAAAACAACGGTTACAACGGTTTGTTTACAACGGTTAATAGCAAACATCGTATTATTATTTTTTATTTTCTGATTTATTTATAACACTAACTAGTTCTTTTATTATAGTAAAACAATCGTTAATAATATTTTCTATTATGAGAAGTTAACTTCTTATATTACCAGAAATATTCATAGCTTATTATAATACAAAAGTGTTTTTGTAACGGTTATTATTTGAGTTGGTATATGGACGCAACTAAATTATAAAATACAAGTTCGTAATAGTAAAACTATGACGAAAATTGATATTACCTTTATTTCAGATAAAATTAGCTACTTAACAAAAACTTTCTTAACAAAATTGCACTTCACAACACACTGTAATCCAGTCGCGAAGTGTACTTAACAATGAAAGCAATTTGACACCACTTATGTTGTTTTCAATTGGCTATAGCATTTGGTATTTGTTAGGATTATAAATGTATATTAGATTTGTCATCCTTTTCATCAGCTTCAATATTAAATACATTAAAAAGAGACCAAGATATATTTTTTGCACGTAATTTAATTGATTTTTGGTACTATTACTCAACTGCCGAATCGACCAACTCATCGTACAACACAAATCGTACAACGGTGATGGGACGCCCGAGAGGCGCATACGCAATAAAAATATGTAAATGTTGTTTAATGATTGTGAAAGGAAGATTGACACTCATTGACAATTGTGACAAACCTCCTGTAATATAATATACAAAAATGCTAGTGTGAGTGAGGTAGTGTGTATTGTCGTTATTTTTATAAATTGAATGTATATCTATGAGTTATTTAAAAAAATAGTTTAGCCTAGCTTTTGGCAGGCCTTCCTCCACCTAAACTTTAAATGTGCCAAATTTCACACTGATCCGTATGCGCACAATTCTCGTAAAACCGTACTTGAAATTTTTGCGTCACGTATTAATATAATGATTTTGTATTTTAGGGGTATACATATGAAGTGGGACACATTTTTTTATTCTTCCCCATTCGAGGTGTCGTCGAATAGGTATTTTTAAATAAATGCAAGGTTTCAAACTTGACTTTTTTATGATGTAAACCATTTTTTCATCGACCTTCAAAGTGGTACCGTATACCGCCCTGGCATTTATAAAATATAAAGAGTTAGAAACTTGTAACCTTACATTCTTATAGGTGCTCCTTGGAATAATAATAGAGACTGAAATAGGACTACCTCCTAGAACTAAAATTTACTTTAGCCTTTTGTCTTAATATTAACTCTACTTTATAACAAAGTATATGCCTACTTACTAAAAATAAGTACATTATGAGTCGTAAATTAATAATATTATGAAATTTATTTCAGATTAGTATTCCTGCTGATCGACTTAAAACAGTACGTAGATGGGACTTTCAAGGGACTCATTCTAGTTGTAGACTTCAGGGTCGTAACTATACGTCACATAATGAAAATCGATGTTACTAATTTAAGGCAGGTTCTTTACTATTTACAGGTAAGATACCTTATTAATTATTATTATTGCTAAATACCTTTCTGACTATTTGGTAACATTTGTAATTTACCCTTTCTCTAGCACTCTGCTGCATGTTTAACGTTGTTAAACTCTACTTATTTTTGCAATCTTCATTTTAATTTATTAGGACTGAAGTCAACGATGTTAAATAAAATTTGTGTAAAAATGATTCTGATGATAATAATTATTAATGTATTTATTTCCAGGAAGCCTTGTTCTTAAATCTGAAAGGATTGCATTTTATAAACGCTCCGAGTTTTATCGACAGACTGATTATTATGATGAAGCCGTTTATGAAAAAGGAACTGCTGGATAGCTTCCAAATACACATAGCAGGATCTGAAACAATTGAGAAAGTGATACCTACATCTGCTTTTCCCAAAGAATGTGAAGGAGACTATAAATCAATAGAAGAAATTAAAGGTACATTGTATCATACACCAACATCTTTAAAAGTTAGAAGTTTTACTAAAACAGGGAAAGAAAATTAGTCACACATAAGCTTTACTCAGAAGGTCAATTCTGCTAATTAATCGCAGGATACAGTTATAATCCAGTCCCGGTATCCAGTCATGTTAAATTTGCAAAATGGTATTCTCATAAACGTCTAACTCACGTTAAGCCCGTTGAATACATATTTGATTATTCAAAGCTCTAAAAATCAGTTTATTTATGAGATAAGACGATTAATTTATAATTCAATAAAACTAAAATGAAGTGTAAGTAAGTAAATGTGTAAGTAAATTACGAGAATTGCGGATCAGAGCAAAGTCAGAAATCTAAAGTAAATAAATACAAAAAATAAATTATAAATGTAATTAATTTATTATTATTATTATTATTGCAGTTGAAACAATCAAGTTTGTAGAAGCTGCTGGTGAATTCTTTGAAAAAGATAATAAGAAAGAAGTGAATGAAGCTCTACGACCAGGAAGGGCAAAAACTATATCAGACATTTTCCATGGAGTAGAAGGTTCTTTTAAAAAACTGGATATTGATTAAACTAAGTAATTTCTCATAAATCAAAAGTTAGTAAAACTTCGCAAAATGATAATATTATTTTAACAAGGATTTTAATATTATAAATGCTTACAATATTTAACTTCAACTAGATGTTGTTTGTAAAAGTTTGAAATCAATTGTAATATTTTGTAGTTAGATTGTGAAATAAAAGTGCGATCGAGATGTCTCTTGTATATACAAGAGACATCTCACAATTTGAATTTTTAATTGAATTATGTTTTTTTTTTTATCAAATGAACCAGGAAACAAGCAGACGGATCGCCTGATGGTAAGCGATTACCGCCGCCCATGGACACTGATTACAAGTGTAACTCTGGTGTTGCAACTTGCGTTCCCAGACCTTAAAATTCTCAACCCCCCTTGGGCCTCCGGTAACGTCACTCATTCGGCAAAACACAACGCAAGCGTTATTTCATGCCGGTTTTCTGTGAGGCCGGTATTTACCCGGTCGAGCCGGTCCATTCATGCCGAAACGTGACTCTCCCACGTATAAATATTTCTTAATCAATGTAATAAATAATAATTTCTTCATAACAATTATTTTTTTTGCATTCTTTATATTCTTAATATTATCATCGATTATGATACATGAAAATTTACAAATCAGAATTAATTTCATGAACATTAGGCATTTTTAATTCAGAGTTTATAAAAGTCAAAACAAAAGTGACTTGACAGCAGAACTTTTTTTTCGCTGTCCAAAAAACAATCCTCATTAAATGATTCCTTCCTTCCTACAATTCCTCGCCATATCGACCTTAGTTTTTTCTAGGTTTTAGATTATTCAACATACTTCATCCAGTACACCGAGCCCTTATTTTTAATTTAATTCATTAAACCCACTCATTAGGCAGAGTTTTCGTCAACACACTTTGACATTGGCGAATCACTAAGGAGCCATATTAAAGAATAAGAAGAAGAAGACCTTTTCTTTGAATGGCTATGATCCGCATTCCGTTTTACGTAGTTATATATAATAAAAATATGGATATAAATATGTTAGAATATAATAAATATTAATATCTACGTGGAAATTAATAAAAATCTGTATTTTCAATATAAAAAATACATACTAATTTTTTTTTGGTATTAATATTATTAAATATTAAATTTTTTTAAATAAATATTGAAGGAATGTGTCATCAATAAATCCGTTCTTTGTAGAAATGTAAAGGAAACGTTATAACATTCGTTCTTTGTAGAGTAGATGACGATTAAAAGTTTAGTAAAGCATCTCAATAACGTTATCAACTGATACGGTCTTGAGATCATACTATGAATTAAAGACCATCTTGAGAAGCTAATCATTACTTGAGACCGTCTCAGCCAAGAAAGGTCTTGAGAACAAGTTTGAGAACGGTTTATTAATATGGGCCTTATCCAGCCTTGGTCTTGGTATTGCGCTCCCAGTCTTAGTCTTGATCTTGATCTTGCAGCAACTCTCGCAAATACCTATTAGCCTATTACTATTTATTAGGCATGTGTCGTTCGCGAACGAACTGTTATATACTAGTCCTTTATATAATAGTGCCTACAGTCAGCCTTTCCTACTGATATATAATCCCTGTAATCGGCCTTGCCAGTCAGTTCATCTCCAGTCCTCATTAAGACGATTCCTCAGTTTTGAGTATCCGCGCGCGACATTTGCCTTTTGCCAGTAAACTTTTTATTTTGTATTCAATTAACTTTTCAGTGTAATAAAAGTTCTTTTTTAAAAAGTGATTTTCGAAATCCCCCATAACAAATTGGTGGCAGCGTGGTGGGATACCGAGAAATGTATCCTTGGAAAACGTCTCTGTATCCAGTGTTTCTTTGTGTATTCTAAATTCCAAATTAAGTGGAATTATATACAGGTGTCCCAAAATTAGCACGTCACACTGACACCGGAGGTAGATGAACCCAAGACGCATTGAACAAGCCTAATATTCCCATAGAAAAGTTTCGTGGGTTTTGAGTTATGACCAGTTTTAGTAATTTTTTTAAAAATCACCATTTTTTGTAATGAACCAGGAGTATTTTAGTATTTTATTTGAATTTTTATCAGAGACTTTTTAAAATGCACTTTATTTTACATTTTTTTATGTGTACTCTCTCAAGACTAGTTACTTATTATGAAATAAACAACACTTAGTCGATAAGTAATGTGAAATAACGACAGTTGATAGTCAATCTCAATTTTATTCTCACATAAAAATAATAGTTTCGACTTTGAGCAGCCACCGCGAAAAAAAATTACTTCAAACATAATGAACAAGTACCTTTAAAAACTTCCCTATGCCATGCCGATTCCAAAATGGTGTAACACTTGCCCTTTGATTCTTTTCACAATACGTAAGAGTGGGAATAAAGCTGTTGAGGCGAAGATGACGTCATACACATTTTACCTGCCATTTGCCTGGGCGGCCCAACACGGGTTCTGAATAACAAAAGAAACTCTGTAAAACAAGTTTTAAAAAGAAAGAGACGGCGATAGCAGATACTTGACCAAGTGACCAGCCAGCCAGACCAGCCCCAGCCTGTCGAGCTAGTTCATTACCTTGCGTTTCGTTTTCGTTTCGTCTTGCTACCGACTTGTTCTCTGCGCCTCTGCATTTTGTTTTGTGATTTTCAACGTGTTTTTAGCTTTTCTACTGGAATCTGTTTTGCTTGTGAATTTGGACTATTGTAAAGTGGAAACGACGACTCAGCGCTCAACCGGACTCTGATTTTCTTGGAAATTTTGTGAAACGGGCACGATGGCGAATCCCAACGTCTCTTACTCTCATAGCGAGTATGCAGACATGCATCTAAGTTATGGTGAAACCAGCCGAGTTTCGACTCGCGGGAACGTAACTTACAATGCGAGGTTGGCTGCACGATTGTATGCCGAACGGTATCCTAATCGTACGCCGACAAACTACGAAATTATTTTGCGCGTTGTTAATGCATATCGCGAGGGTCGAGTACCAGGAACGAGAGGCCCAGGCGCTGGAAGACCCCGCACTGTAGATGATGATGTTGTTTGGGATAAAGTCTGCCAGGAGCCAGGCGGACTTCAGTGCGGATCATTGAACGGCACACTGGGATCCCAAAATCGTCGGCACATCGAATTTTAAAGCGGCACAGATACCATCCCTACCACATAACACGTGTTCAAACGCTTCTAACAAGTGACTACCAATGGCGCGTTGTATTTTGTCGCCAAATGATTGCTAAATGGAGAGAAAATCCAAACTTTTTTAATGATGTCTTGTGGAGCGACGAATCTGCATGTAAACGAGATGGATACCTTAATCTCCATAATCTTCATGGCGTCTAACCAACCCTCATGAAAAAAGAGAAGTTCGCTCTCAATACTCGTATCAATTTAAAATTAACTTGTGGACAGGAATATTAAATGGCCAGATAGTAGGACCATTCGAGTTACCAGCTGTCCTGAATGGAGAAAATTACTTAAATTTTTTGGAGAATGATTTTCCAGTATTACTAGAGGGCTTCCCTGAGGAATTGAGGGAAAGGATGTGGCTCCAAAACGATGGCTGCCCTGCTGGGCCCGCGCCGTACGAGAGCACCTCGATATTGCATACCTAACAGCCTCCGTGGTCTTGTGGTTTAGAGCTTGGCTCTCGACTCGGAGGTCGTGGGTTCGATTCCCGCATTGGTACAACAAAAAATCTTGTTTCCAAGTTTGGTTAGGACAATGCAGGCTGATCACCTGATTGTCTGACAAGAAAGATGATCCATGCGTCGGATGGGCATGTAAAAAGTCGGACCTGGGCCTGATATCTCACCGGTCGTGTCGGTTATTCGTCCCACTGGGTTACGAGAGTAAAGGAAGAGAGAGTGCTCTTGTGTACTGCGCACACACTTGGGCACTATAAAATAACTCTTACGTAGCTGGCCTGGTTTCAATTAAAACCGGCCACCGTCACTGAGATCAGTGTGGGGAGCTATTAACCCTAACCGGTGGATAGGACTGGGACCGATCTTGTGGCCGCCACGTTCCCCGGAATTAAATCCTTTGGATTTTTTCTACTGGGGATGTTTAAAAGATAAAGTCTACGCAAAACCGATTACATTTGAGGCTGAATTAAGGCAAAGGGTATTTGAAGCAGCCCGTGAAATATCGACCATAAGCTTAATAAGAAGACTCAACGGAAATTTTATTCGAAGGTGTCACTTGTGCATAAGAATGGGAGGAAGACAATTTGAACACTTGTTGTAAACAAAATAAATGCAAAATTCATACGAATCTTTTTTTATTTTCTTTCAACACCTACATCCCCCGCCCACAAATCTCTGCATCTGGCTCGATGACGTCATTTGGCGCTCTAGCGTCAGGGAGAACGCGGGGAGATGAAAGTAGAACTGAGATTAAAAACTTCATTCCAGCGAGCGAGGTGCAGAGATATTGTGTTTTTTTTTCTTGTTCCCCCAACCGTAAGCCGGGACAATTGTTTGCTTTGTTTATTTGGTTGTGTTTGTATTTTTATTTACTAGTTACAGTTTGTTTTTCTACTTATCAGTTTTACATTTTTCAGCTTTTCTTAATTCTATTTTACAATTCCAATCTTGATCTAACATTCTAACGTTCTACAATCCCAATTTAACTTTTTTGCTTTTACACCTTCACTTTCTTAAATCTATTTCGTATTTTTAACATTTCTTTTTACTACATCCTTACATATTACATATCTTATTTGTTTCACTTTTATTTGTAAACATTTTTACCTACTTATCTACATTATTTCTATATTATACTTACATTCATTTTAATTCCGCAATTTTACATTCTATTCTACACATCTACTATTACAATTTTTTATTCTACTGTCTTATTTTCTTCTACTTACATTGTTACTTATAACTACATTTGCTTGTCGCTTCTCACATTTTGCTTTACTACATTTACTTTATCTTCTGATTACAATTCATTTTTTATCTTTTCCTTTTTGTTTTTTCGTAACTTAATTTAACATTCTTGCTTTTACACCTTCACTTTCTTTAGTCTATTCAGTATTTCTAACATTTCTTTTTTACTACATCCTTACATATTATATGTCTTATTTGTTTCCCTTTTATTTGTATACATTTTTATATATTTTACTATTTCATTCATTTTCCTATTTATTTCATGTTTTACATTTTTCTTCATACTTTTTACATTATTCCTATATTTTACTTGGTTTCCATTTCAATTCCAATTACAGTTACAATTTTAATTTCAATTTTGATCTCCTTTCTTATACACGTTTATTATTCATGTCGAGGTGTCCGCCCCGAAAATACGTATGCTCAGGACTTATACTACATATAAATCCTTTGCATCCCTTGTGAGACTCCACGGCGTGCGCGCATGCACACAGTGCCAGTTTTTGGTTGCTATAGCTATATATGCTATCTCCTGATTACCATAATCATATATATGCCTAGGTCCCTCCAACAGTGTCGTACTGTCCACTTGTTTTTTATGTCTATTGTTGTTATTAATTGCAATTTAACATACATCCAATTAGATCCTGACAGCACTGACACTATTGTTCTTCTGGACTGTATGCAACCGGCGCACGCGCCATAGCGACTAAGTATTGTCTGTTTCATAATAAGTAACTAGTCTTGAGGAAGTACACATAAAAAAAGTAAAATTAAGTGCTTTTTAAAAAGTGTCTGATACGAACATTACAAAAAAATGGTGATTTTTAAAAAATGACTAAAACTGGTCATAACTCAAAACCCACGAAACTTTTCTATGGGCATGTTAGGCTTGTTCAATGCGTCTTGGGTTCATCTACCTCCGGTGTCAGTGTGACGTGCTAATTTTGGGACACTCTGTATAATATTCAGTGCCATCCGGTGTTAAATTGTGCATAATTAAAATCATCGATAAGTGTCCAGTCTTCTAAATCCAAGGACCACACGGGTAACCAGCCCCAAGTAAGTGCCCAATCTTCTAAATCCAAGGACCACACGGGTAACCAGCCCCAAGCAAGTGTCCTATCTTCTAAATCCAAGGGCCACACGGGTAACCAGCCCCAAGCAAGTGTCCAATCTTACAAATCCAAGGATCACACGGGTAACCAGCCCCAAGCAAGAGTCCACAAATCCTCAATTCCTAATGAAAATATTAATGAAAAAATTAGTGCAGTATATGAAATACACTGTGCTCCTAATAAAATATCCTTACCTCATATCTCGTTGCAAATTTCGATGTATTCTGTTTCCAATAAACCACTTTCACTACTTGTCTGGACCTGGACCTTCAATTTGTCTTCTTTGAAAGTCTGCAGTTCAATCGTTTTCTAAGCAAAAACTGAAAAGTAATAATATTAGTCTCAAGGGCATTCATAATACCGAAAACTCTGTTCCCACTATAGGAAGCCTGGATTTCAACCTCATATTTGGCAAAGAATTAATACCTTTTACATTTCACAAAGTAGAAAACATCAACCTTGCTTATGATGGCATAATAGGAAGTGATCTATTCAGTAAATAGCAATGTCCCATAGATTATAATAGGCAAATATTAAATCTTAGTAAAAACAAAATTAAACTAAAATTCTGAAAACCTATTTATGAAATCCCTCCTCGGTCTGAAATCACTAGAATGTACTGTAAAAAATCCAGAATTAAAAGGAGGCGCTATCTTAGATCAACATTTGAGTGAAAACTTATTTGTCGCTAACTGTTTAGCTAAAGTAAAAGATCTAAATTCAGATCTTCAACTTACTCTACACCCAATTGATAAAACATCCTACCAAATTAATTATTCTAACAAACCTTGCTTCGATAAAACTAATGAAGTTTTAAAATTACTCCGAGTCTCACATTTAAATCATGAAGAATGCAACGCCCTGTATGACACGTGCTCTAAATAGTCTGATATTTTCCACTTACCCAATGATATGTACTTACCTCAACCGATGCCATTCAGCATGAGATACGAACTCCTTCTGACTAGCCTATTAATGTTAAATCCTATAGATTTCCTGAAGTGCACAAACAAGAAGTAAATTCCCAAATCAACAAAATGCTTGACCAGAAAATTATCCAACCTTCACCTTCCCCATGGTCCTCACCAATATGGATAGTTCCAAAGAAAACTGATGCCTCAGGTCAGAAAAAATGGAGAATTGTAATCGATTACCGGCGCCTTAATGACATCACAATAGGAGAAACCTACCCTATCCCTAATATAGTCGAAATCCTTGACCAACTAGGAAACTCAAAATATTTCTCTACCCTTGACTTAGCGTCTGGTTTCCACCAAATCAATATGTCGCCCAAAGACGCGTGCAAAATAGCCTTCAGCGTCCCACAAGGGCATTTCGAGTTCACCAGAATGCCATACGGCTTAAAAAATGCACCGGCAACCTTCCAAAGACTAATGAATAACGTCGTTACTGGGCTCCAGAACGTTGTTTTGTTTACCTTGATGACATCGTCATCTATTCCCGCGATCTACCCACTCACATAGAAAAATTTAACCTACATTTTCGAAAGACTCCGCACTTTTAACCTAAGGTTACAGCCGGACAAATGTGAATTCCTGAGGAAGGAAGTCGGGTATTTAGGACACATCATCACCGAAAATGGTCTGAAACCAGATCCTAATAAAGTGAAATCTGTACAAGAATTTCCAATTCCTAAAAGTCCAAAAGATATTAAATCCTTTTTAGGACTTATTTCCTACTATAGAAGCTTTATTCCCGATTTTTCTAAAACTTCAAAACCCCTTACATCACTTCTTAAAAAGGATATTCCATTTAAATGGGCCAACGAACATCAGTTATCCTTTGAAATATTAAAAAACAAACTTATAACTGCTCCTGTTCTTATTTATCCAGATTTTACACAACCATTCAATCTCACTTGTGACGCCTCTAATTATGCAATATCTTCTATTCTGTCTCAAGGTCCTGTTGGCAAAGACTATCCAATAGCCTACTCCTCAAGGACCCTGAATAAATGTGAAACTAATTATAGTACAACAGAAAAAGAATGGGGATCCACACGCAAAACGAATCGCAGATGGCGCTAGTAGCGATCCGGCCATGTCAAACTTTGTTGTGATTTATCAGGAACAGATTGTGTTGTTTTTTTGGTTTTATAACAATTTTATAAGCGTCCAACATCTTGTTCTCCTTCAGCATGGAAGGTCAGAGAACTCAAAGAAGAACTCAAGAAACGCGGGGCAAAAGTAACTGGAAAGAAAGCTGATCTCGTAAGAAGGTAGGTTAAGTCAGTGGAATACACAAAACTATGTTATATTCAATGCTTCTAGTGTTTTTTCTCGTTGTCATGAAGTATTTATACACTATTAGGGTCTGAATTTCTAAAAATGTTGAGCTTAAATATGTTGAGTATGTTGAGTATAAGTGAACACCATTTTTATTACAATCTATCTTGAGAAATGTAATGAAAATTTATCGATAACCATAAAAAACACAACAATTTGTACGGAAATGACAGTTCAGCTTGGCCGCATCGATGAAGCGCCATCTGCAGGGAAAAATTGGCAGTGTGGATCCCCATTGTTGGCTATAGTCTGGGGTTGCAAAACTTGTAGACCATATTTGTTCGGTCGGAAATTCACCATAATAACCGATCACCGTCCATTAAAGTGGTTATTTAATCATACTGATCCAAGCAGCAAATTGCAACGTTGGCATCTCCAACTCCTAGAATACGAGTATGATATTGTATATCGAAAGGGAAAATTAAATTCAGCAGCAGACGCATTATCCAGGTATCCTGTAAATCCCGTTCAACCCGAAAACGCTGACTCATTGCATCCGAATCCTACCGAAATCGATCCAGATAACCAAGATAAAAACAATGAATCTTCTCATATCTCCTCCTTCCTTTCATTCTGATGAACTTATAAATCTAGATGACTTGCAATTTAATTCGGCAGACCCTTTACTTACTGTGAACCCTTACCTGATGTAGAGCCGGAACCACAGCCATCGACAAGTTGGCAAAATATAAATGTCCCTGTACCTTCCAATGATGACATGGTTACACCTTCTCCCGCGTTGGTTGAGTCTCCACCGGCACCCCGTGAATCTGACCAGAAAAACAGTGAACAGAAAACAGTGTTATTATAAATGATAACAATACACCTTCAACTGATACTTACGCCAAAGTCTTAAAAAATCCGAAATCTGTAAAATATTTATATTATTATTATAGGTAGGTATTATTATTATTTTATGCTGACTTTTAATTATACTATCATATGTTCAACTACATCAGTATAATATTTTACAGATTTCGGATTTTTTAAGACTTTGGCGTAAGTATCAGTTGAAGGTGTATTGTTATCATTTATAATAACACTGTTTTCTGTTCACTGTTTTTCTGGTCAGATTCACGGGGTGCCGGTGGAGACTCAACCAACGCGGGAGGAGGTGTAACCATGTCATCATTGGAAGGTACAGGGACATTTATATTTTGCCAACTTGTCGATGGCTGTGGTTCCGGCTCTACATCAGGTAAGGGTTCACAGTAAGTAAAGGGTCTGCCGAATTAAATTGCAAGTCATCTAGATTTATAAGTTCATCAGAATGAAAGGAAGGAGGAGATATGAGAAGATTCATTGTTTTTATCTTGGTTATCTGGATCGATTTCGGTAGGATTCGGATGCAATGAGTCAGCGTTTTCGGGTTGAACGGGATTTACAGGATACCTGGATAATGCGTCTGCTGCTGAATTTAATTTTCCCTTTCGATATACAATATCATACTCGTATTCTAGGAGTTGGAGATGCCAACGTTGCAATTTGCTGCTTGGATCAGTATGATTAAATAACCACTTTAATGGACGGTGATCGGTTATTATGGTGAATTTCCGACCGAACAAATATGGTCTACAAGTTTTGCAACCCCAGACTATAGCCAACAATGGGGATCCACACTGCCAATTTTTCCCTGCAGATGGCGCATCATCGATGCGGCCAAGCTGAACTGTCATTTCCGTACAAATTGTTGTGTTTTTTATGGTTATCGATAAATTTTCATTACATTTCTCAAGATAGATTGTAATAAAAATGGTGTTCACTTATACTCAACATACTCAACATATTTAAGCTCAACATTTTTAGAAATTCAGACCCTAATAGTGTATAAATACTTCATGACAACGAGAAAAAACACTAGAAGCATTGAATATAACATAGTTTTGTGTATTCCACTGACTTAACCTACCTTCTTACGAGATCAGCTTTCTTTCCAGTTACTTTTGCCCCGCGTTTCTTGAGTTCTTCTTTGAGTTCTCTGACCTTCCATGCTGAAGGAGAACAAGATGTTGGACGCTTATAAAATTGTTATAAAACCAAAAAAACAACACAATCTGTTCCTGATAAATCACAACAAAGTTTGACATGGCCGGATCGCTACTAGCGCCATCTGCGATTCGCTAGTAGCAAAATTACTTATACGCTATTTGCTGCATAAAATGTTCAGGCATAATATTTTCTTCTACATATTATTTACTACGAATGTTGTAAGTCAAAATTACTTTCAATATGTTTTAGTTTTAGTTTCAAATACCTATACATTAATACTTATACCATATGAATTTCCAAACTACAAAATTGCTTATAAGTAATTTGAAGTTTATACGCAAGAGGGCAATATTACTTTAACGACAGACAAGAAAAATACACCAAAAAATCTGTCACTTCAGATTTGTGGCCAAATAGATATGCCCATTTTTCGGTTTTCTGAAGCGCCAAAACAGTGCTTGTATCGAAATGGCACCTAGACAGATAGACGCAGAATGAAATCCTGATTCCGAATATATATATATATATATATATATATATATATATATATATATATATATATATATAACAGCCTCCGTGGTTTAGTGGTTTAGAGCTTGGCTCTCGACTCGGAGGTCGTGGGTTCGATTCCCGCATTGGAATAACAAAAAATCTTGTTTCCAAGTTTGGTTAGGACAATGCAGGCTGATCACCTGATTGTCTGACAAGAAAGATGATCCATGCGTCGGATGGGCATGTAAAAAGTCGGACCTGCGCCTGATATCTCACCAGTCGTGTCGGTTATTCGTCCCACTGGGTTACGAGAGTAAAGGAAGAGAGTGCTCTTGTGTACTGCGCACACACTTGGGCACTATAAAATAACTCCTGCGTAGCTGGCCTGGTTTCAATTAAACCGGCCACCGTCACTGAAATCAGTGTGGGGATATATATATATATATTAACTCAAAATCGCCATTTTGGCCCTTCAGTAATTTCCAATGACGATATACTTATATTAATTTATAAGTTATATATTTATAGTCTTATATAATGTAATGTTCGAAAATTGGACAACTGGGTTGTACGAATTGTACATTTTAAACATATTGAAAAAAAATATAGCCTATGTTACCCGCGGCATCATTACGAATCTATTGACACCTCATTTATTAAATTTGGACCAGTAGATTAGACGCTACGATGGAACAAACATACATACATACATTGACTGCCAAAATCCCTTCCTTTTGGCTTCACCATAGTCGGGTAAAAATACACTTCGTGTATGTATTTGTGAACCAAATCCATGGTAGTGTGCGTTGCTGATATTTTCATTAATATAATGTATTGTTTTAAGAAATTTAAGCTTTTCGCACGCCTTCCACGGCATAAAATTTAATTGTGCCAAATTTTAGTCTCATCCGTACGGACAATTCTCGTAAAACTGTACTTGAAACTTTCGCTTCACGTGATACTATAGATTAACAACGAGTAACAACACACACTACCTCAAATTATTAACATACTACTTTGCGTTTAATAATAACCGTACAATCTTGTTACACGTTGAGGTTTGTTAATCTGTCTCAACATAAAAAAAAATCTTCCATTTATGATACCAAAGAACCCTCATAAAGTTCAACATTAAAAATTATATGAATTATTCTGGGAAAAATTTCGACCACAGGTGATCTCTAGTTATCTTAATTTACTTTAAAACTATTGTAACTCGCACGATAAACATTCGTTCCTTCTAGAGCGATGTAAGCTGTCCGTTCACTCGTTCATTCATCCACAGCTTGTTTACCTTCTCCGCTCACTGCTCAGTCTGTTGTTGGAACCATTGCGTGTAGTTTGCGTGGACGACCTTCAAGTAAACAACCGTAAGTTATATTTTACAATACGTTCTCTTTATGCGGTATTATTTTTTACTTTTTTCACTGAATTCTTGCAGTGTTTTTGGTAAATTTTTCTAAAATGTCGTCTACTTCTTGATTTATAGATGTTTCATTCAAAAAATCAATGTTCAGTCAAAAATAGTCAACTTCATAACGATAGGTGCAAGTGCAATGTATTTAGTTCAGACGATGTCCTAATATTATTACGTACTTTACATTGCTAGAATTCTTGTTGATATTACCAAATTCCATCGCAGTGGATATTTAAGCAACTGCATGGAGATCTGGTTTGTAATACGTTTTGATATTTATTATATAAAATAAAGCTAGTTTGTAAATTCGCTAAATTATGTATAAATTATGTGAGCTATTACGAAAATATCAACCAAAACTAAATATAGAACGCCTAAGGCTGTTAATAGTATAAAATGCCTTAAGCAATATCATTCAGTACCGCTTAGCGAAAATAAACATTCTATTTTGTCCGATTTTCTTCAATTTATCAGCTCGTAGGGTATTATTTTTGATAGAACTACTTGTTATTAAGCTACATCTAGATTCTTAATGATTCTTCTTTTCGAATTCTTACTGTGGGATTTTGATCCTCTTTTAAGAAGGGCAGTAGACGGCTTCTCTACTTCTAACTAGCATATTTGTTTAAAGAGAACTATCATATCTTTCCGACTATATCTGGATACTAAATCTTTAAACGAGAAAATATTGTATAATATAACTGGTTTCTCTATAATTCGGTAATATGAACGGCTGCAAATATTACCATGAAGTTTAGTATGCAGTTTTGTAGGAGAAAACTGGATCTAGCTAGGTCTTATCCCTGGAAAACTGCGCATTTTAAGCCATATATTATGTATTTTCTTTCGTCGTGCAACAATATAATTTCGACTCTATTATGTCAGTCCGATTGGAATTTTGGTATGGGTATGTATAATTTTTGCTCTCATTCCTGAAATTTTTCATTCAATGAGAGCTCAAATCCCGGTGAGATAAATAATTTTGTGATTCTTTTTTTTTATTTTATTTATCAGAACTCCGAGCAAGGCTTGGTTATCATGGTACTTATTATTTACACAATATGAAATCAATTTAATTTTTTAGATAGTATGGGTTTTAGGTACTCTTTTTAGAAGTATAGTAGACGGTTTCTCTATTTCTAAGTAGGTAGTGACTAGTAAACCTGTTGAAGAATAAGTTACGGCATTGGTGATGACATGTGCGGGTAGTGTCTAGGAGGCAGGAGCAGGTGATGAATCTACGAAACACGCGCTTTCTATACATCGTACATTTATGTAAATGATCTCCAAATCATAGTATGCATGTTCATCATCAACATCTAAGATATTTTGATCATCATATATTTGTAACAATCAAAACGAAATATTAGTAGTAAGTTGTAACAATTCTAAATTTCAAAATGCATAATCTACAAACGCGAGAATTCTTTAAACTATCGCTTCGAAAGGTTGGCTTCGTAACAGTCGAACATCAAAAAGCAAGGCGGAAAAGGAATGTTATACCTACTTTAAATATTTGATTATATATAGTCGATAAATCTGTATAAAATATACCTACAGAGGCAATTTGAGTCACCAAAGAAATTAAAAATTCACGGCATGTATTATTCGGAGTGGCATTATGCAATATTTAGTGTTCATCTCAATTCAGTTGGCAATTACCATTATAGATGTTATAGCTACTAAAATAGGTCAGCAGTTTCTCTCTCTCTCAGAATCATCTAGAATTTCGTAATAAACAAAAGCTTTATCATATAAAATAATTACATTAAAATTCTTAAAATAAAATTAATAAAGTACCTAGTTATCGAACTGACACAGAAAAAGTAAGAATAAAACCGCTCAGCTCAGACTCGCGCACGTAAGGTTCCGTACAAAACAGCAAAGCAAATAAATATTTAAGTGGGGTTCCTATTTACAAAAAACGTGTTTTACGTTTTTTGTAAATAGGAACCCCACTTAAATATTTATTTTATACTGTTTTAGTATTTGTTGTTATAGCGGCAACAGAAATATGTGTAAATTTCAGCTGTCAGCGATCACAGTTCATGAAATACGGCCTGGTGACGGACAGACGGACGGTTTCTACCCTTTGGTTACCCTTTGGGTACGGAACCCTAAAAAGCAATAAAAATTGCTAATCATCTCTTATATGTACTGGCGAAGAATATAATCAACATTTTTGATTGAATACATAAATAAATAATTTACAAAAGTTAGCAAAAATATGATTGAAAAGAGAATATAAATAGAAACTCATTTTCTAAGCTGTTTAAATCGAATGATTCAAAATATACAATCTAATAAAAAGTTTTGCAATCATGATCTTCATATTCGATTTTTTCTCTCGACCTTCGCTAATAGCTATCGCGGTATGCGTAAAATGGTCAAGTTTTGAGGTCAAGAACTTTTTAATTAGTTTTTATCTGTTTCGTCTACGAATAAATCTTAATAGAAACAGACAGACTTAATAGAAACCGGATATTAATCTGTATCGGAGTTAAAATAATGCTACTTGTACTATTATGTATTCTGTGATAATGCGCAATATAATCGAGTATTCTTATGATTGTATCATATTCTGTATATTGTTTACCGATGTTTTCGCTCTCGTGCTGTAATTCTGTAATTATCTAATTCTCACGTATCTACGTGATTTATTGACTGGGAATCACGACTTGTGCTGAACAACACTACTTGTTATTTTAATCGGGGATCTTATATTTCTTCGTAATATAAAACTAAGTTCTAATAAATAGCCACAGTAAGTGAATTATGAAACATCCACAATTGAAATTCAATAATTAATTTATGTCTCATCGTACGGTAGATAAGTGTATCTTTTAAAGGGAACTATCCAGAAGCCTTCCCTTTAACGACCTTAGGTTTCTACTCTAGCGGCTGATTAGGTCAGTATGTTATTATTATAAAATCTATACTCTATAAGCTAGTGTGGTTATAATACATATAGGTGAACAATATCATTCATTAGAAGAAATAAATATTTTAAATCTCCAAGGAGTCTTCCAAATACGAAAAGTTTTGATAAGCTGATTTTCTTTTGGTAAATTAAATATAATCGACAGAATAAGTTATGTAGACATTTTAAATATTATATGTTATGTATGTTACATACTGATCCTCCAAGAAGCCTGTGGCGTTAGTTACTAATAATTACATATTTCTTTCAGCATACCTATCAAAATTAATAATTATATTTTAATGAATTTAATGTTACAAACTCGAGCATTTAACAGCTTTGAACTTTTGCACGTTCAATTTTTGCAATATTTAGCTATGATGCTGTTTAATCAATTATACAAAACGATATAAAAAATACTGTATGACCACCAAAAATACAAACCCCCTTAGTAATAAAAATGCTTACACAACGTTGCTGTCTTTGTCTGTCAAGTGACTTTTCCAACGTATCAGACAAAGACAGCAACGTTGTATTGGTTATCCGTTGTAGAAATATTTTTATCAGTAAGGGAGATAGTGTATACTCAGAGTATATACTCTGAGTACCTATACACTATTCATTATTACATTAAGCATTTATATATATAAAAATATATAAATACAAAAAATCCTTTTAAAATATAATGTAATTAGTTGTGACCCCGCTAACACTCAACACATCATTAACTTTAGTGGAAGTGATAATTAATATAAACATATTATAATGTCTAGCGCCGACACTTTTGTGATGATCGAAGGTTGGATCAATGTTAGGTTCAAATGCAAGGTCCCAGTGAATGTTAAAGTTTATTTCACTACGTGCAAATTAGTGATGTGAAAATGTGTAGTGAGGCGTCGCGTTGTGTAACTGTGAGGCAACGCGCACGAATCACGATAGCATCAGTGGCGCAACACTACATCAGCATGTAGAGATGGAGAAAAATCGTTTATTGATTTTTGGAGTAAATTAGATTAATAATTTTTAGCCCCCGATGCAAAAAGAGGGGTGTTATAAGTTTGACGTGTCTGTTTGTCTGTCCATGGCATCGTAGCTCCCAAACGGATGAACTGATTTTGATCTATTTTTTTTTGTTCGAAAGCTGACATGATCGAGAGTGTTCTTAGCTATAATTCATCATCAATGCTAATGCTCGCTCACTGCTTGACAATTAGGGCGTTACATCAAATTTTTAATGTCATTTATTTTAGGCATAGTTACAAACAAAAGAATAACAAGGTACAACAAAATACATTCTATGAGTATTAATGACATTGGGACTGAATTCCAATTACAACTATACACAACATTATAAAAGCTTAAATATTTCTGATTACATCTTATATTACTATTTACTATTTACTAGGTGGGTACATATTATATGTAAAATTGATAAAATCTCTCGTCGTGAAGAAGTTCTGCAAGGAGGGTTTTTAAATTCGTGACATCCGATAGCTTTTTGACACGACAAGGACCGTCGGGTTACAAAGCGCCGCCTGGTGACAGAAAAAGAATCTAAAATTCTTATTGACCGTTTTTGATGCCACTTACGCCACCAGATAACGCTTTGTTTGCGTTGGGTCTGCCCCCTAGCGGCAGAAAAAATATCAAACACCCTCATTTGTGTAGCATCGAATTAGTTAACGTTGTTTGCCACTAGGGGCGCTGTTTCGATGCCATACATTGTAGCTTTAACTTCTTCATGGGGAGCTGTGACAAAAACTCTAAGCACACGGATGATGATTCGAGAAAATTAATATATTTATGACTATAGTCCTTGTTAATAAATGTAAAATCACTACATAGTATAAAACAATGTAGATTTATCTGTCTGTCTCTATGTATGCTTAGATCTTTAAAACTACGGATTTTGATGCGGATTTTTTTAATAGATAGAGTGAATCAAGAGGAAGGTTTATAGATATATAACATGCATAATATAGTACAGAAACACTGATCATTTTAGAGGTTTCTAATATCGTAAATAAACACATTTTTTTGCGCTTACACTGGCTGAACCCTACGAGATGAATCAAAATAATGTACTTACAGTATTGTACACCTTAAAAAGGTCTACAAAAAAGTCCACTATGGCATATGTCTATCTCTTAAGAACAACCCACAATAACCACTTTTTATCCTTTACTTTTTACGAGTAATAATGGCTTATTTACGAAGCGTCGCGACAACAGCATTAATCCTTATCCAAGAACCTTAAATACATTGTGCATTTATTTTAGATCAATATGGTCCTTTACAGCATGTTATTTTATGAATATTTTCGAAGATAATATAGATTTAAAATGCAACATAGTGGTTGCGGCGTGGCGGTACCGGCCGGTACGAAACCTTAAAAAAAACATTTTCAATATTGTATCCAGAAGTATAGTGCAATGAGTAGAGATACTTGCTGAAGTTCTTTCTCCAAGAACACCATTCCACGCGGGCGAAGCCGCGGGCAAAAGATAAATATTACGTCAGTCAGAGAGGCTGTACTGTGTACTAACTGTGCTGTTATTGTTACGTAAGTGTATTGTTGAAACAAAGATATTTTGAACACGTTATTAAAAACATAAAACATGACATTATTACATACACTATTAAATGAGCCAAATGACACCAATTATAGTATCACACAAGACATTTGCTGGTGAAGCCAATTGCGACGACGCGACGTGTAGGGTCAAATGTTTGGGATCTCATTATGTCAATAATGTCATAATAAGGTGATATTATAATTTGATACTTTTTGCGATAAACCTACATGTCTTATTAAGAGGACGTGCGAGCGATTTTGGTTTCGAGGATGCCCATTTTTATCACCCATAACCAAAGCTAAGGAAATAAAATTCATTAGAGCCCTGTACACGTTAAGTTCGGACCGCGGATTGGATAGCGATCCAAACGGCGGAATGATCTGTGCGGTTTGGACTGCGGATCGAACTGTCGTGCTAGTTACGACTAAAATGTGTCGCGTTTGGACTGTCGGCGTCATTCTATATTACGTCAAAATACGTCATAGCGCGCGGTTCAAACTGTGAAAATTGCGCTATCATCGACTTGCCATATCAGACTGTCGGCCCCGCGCATTTACGTGTTCGGTTCGGAGCACGGGTTGGAACGGCCCGTGCTATTTCTCGCGGTCAGTGTGATGGGAGCTAATGTTGGGATTCATGACCCCTTAGATTATTATTTATTTATTTATTAAGACCTTTGTTTACTAGCCGCATAACACAATTGAACAACCTCTGTAACAGAAAATAATTAATTAAAAGCACCTACATAAAAACAGAGATTCCCCATTATACCGACATAAAGTTAAACTTAGTTTATATTGTAACTTTTTTGTTCGGAAACGCAATTCACACAAGTTATCGAACCGACAGCGCTAATGAATAGATAAACTACCGATAGGGCCTTAGTCCTTTCGAAAGAAACCTTTAAATCTTCAATGTATTTTAATATTAACAATCCACTACGTTTGGCGCTTATATAACGACGACAATTGTTAATATAATTATTAAATACATTGATTAGTAGCGATTAGCGAATTAAAAATAATTTTACTCTGGATTTTCCTAATATTAGCTTAATATTATCATCAATATTGTAGTCGGAATGTAGAAGATTCTCAAACCCGTTCGGACGACCTTTGCGTATTACGTCATCCTGGCGTTTAGTGCGTTCCGGTTCATACAACCTTTATAATATTAATGCCAATAAAAGCGTTGAAATTTTATTATTATTGTGTTTTAGAATATTTATCATAGACGTATATATTATTATAGACGAGGCATGTTGAGGCAAAAACTATTTCCGCTTAAATGGCCCCACTTTTGAAGTTTATGGGGCCATTTTGACATTATAGTTTGGTGAAATCAAGATGGCTGATATTTGAGGTATAGTGAAAACCAAGATGGCGCAACTTTTTCTTGTATGATGATTTGTTATGTCAAATGTACGTCATAGCCTATTTGAAATCTTTGATGTTTATAATGATAGTTGTACAGATTTACAGGCCAGTGTTGTCCTACTAATAATATAAATGTGAAAGTTTGTGAGGATGGATGGATAGATGGATGTATGCTTGTTACTCTTTCACGCAAAAACTACTGAACGGATTTCGATGAAAATTGGTATGGTAGTAGTTTAAGCTCTGGGTTAAAACATAGGATACTTTTTATCCCGACAAAGTAGTGTTCCCGTGGGATACTTTATTTACGCGAGCGGTACCGCGGGCAACAGCTAGTAAAATATAAAGCCAATAATAATAATTACCACAATCTGTTCTGCGCTTAATTAAAGTTAAGACTTATAATAAACAAAAGTGAGTCATATTTTCATTGGCTGACCTTACGGTAGACGTTCTACTATTTTACTGGAGAATATCACCTCTAAAAGCATAGCAAACCCTTGAAATACGAAGCCTTCCATATATTACGTTTGGAAATTCCAAAAGAAAATTAAGTATATTCCTTAGATAAATAATTAGGACGGTGCTCGACTTGATACCGCGCTGTCTTACAACAGCAGCTCCGTGAATGCGGCTTTTCATTATTGTTTGTAGTCTGGATGTATAATAACATTGTGTGTAAGACAATTTCTTGTGTTCGTGAATTCGGTACGTGCATCTGACATGAATATTTCAATGTGACGGGCTCGGACACGCCGACTCGGGCGTACTAATAGTTCTTTACCTATGAAATTGCCGTTCTGCAGTACTGGCCATTTCAAATCAAAATAATTTTTGTTTGGCTAAGAATTCTAATTTCAAATTAATTTTATTTTAAAAACATGGAATTCTTTTTCCAATAGTAGTCATTTGTTTATTGATTAGTTTTACATTTTCATCGCATTTCAATCTTTTTCGTCATCATGGGTACGTTAAAAATTCGAGTAATTATGGAATATGAGTACTGTCGTGGCAGCAACGCGGCACAAGCGGCACGCAACATCAACGACGTTTACGGAGCTAACACTACAAACCAACGCACCACTTGTTATTGGTTTGCTCGCTTCCGTTCTGGAAATTTCGACCTGAAAAATGTACCTCGCGGTCGTCCGAAGTCTTTGGTCGACAATGACGAATTAAAGGCGATTGTGGAAGCTGATGATACACAATCTACGGCTGAATTAGCAGCAGCTTTCGACGTTAGCGTCATAACAATATTGGTCCATTTGCGTCAAATTGGCAAGGTAAAAAAGCTTGACAAATGGGTGCCCCACAAACTCAATGATTGCCAGCGCGAAGTACGCGTCGAGACGTGCCTTGCACTCAACAGACACACAAATGAAGGAAATTTGAACCGCATTGTTACCTGCGATGAAAAATGGATTCTGTTTGATAACCGCAAGCGCTCAGCAAGTTGGTTGGATTCAGCACCTAAATAATGCCCTAAACGAAAACTTTTCCCCTAGAAAAGTGATAGTCGTCACTGTTTGGTGGTCTAACGCCGGTGTGATTCATCACAGCTTCTTACCAAACGGGGTGAGCATTACTGCAGATGTGTACTGTAAAGAACTGAATACAATGATGGAGAAGCTGGCACATCTCCAACCAGCAATGGTCAATCGCTCGTCTCGTCTCCGCTGCTCCTGCACGACAACGCGCGACCTCATACTGCACAGCAGACGGTCTCCAAGTTGCAAGAACTGGGGTTGGAAGCTCTCCGTCATCCGCCCTACTCACCAGACCTTGCGCCTACAGACTACTACTTTTTCCAGAATTTGGATAACTTCTTGGCGGGAAAAAAATTCAATACCCGAGAGGCAGTACAAAACGCCTTTGAAGAATTTGTTGCCTCTCGTCCAGCTGATTTCTTTAAGAAGAGCATCAATAAACTGCCACTGCGTTGGCAAAGATGCATTGATTGCATGGGTGATTACTTCGATTAATACATAACATAAAACCGTTTTTTTTTCATACAAAACGGCAATTTCATAGGTAATTTTCAAAGGCCTAATATTTGCTGTCGCATTTTTGAAATACACCAGCGGTATCATGTCGATTGCCGAGACCAATCATTTATCTATGGTATATTCTTTCAAATTCCAGATGCTTTACAAAGTGCTGCTTCTGGTGGCATCCGTGGCGTTCAGCAATGGCGTCGTCTCACACCTCGAGGACATCACTACTACACCACCGCCACCGCCCAGACCGTACGCGTTCGCGTACACCGCAGGCCGAGCGCCCGGACAAATAGACAGACAGCATGCTGAAGTAAGCGATGGTAGTGGAACTGTTAGAGGTCAGTATTAAAGCAGTACCTATTTCATGGTATAGGGACAAAAATGGCGCCCATGAATATGGTGCAGTGATCTAGTTAAATTAGCTAGCCAATTCGTTGCCTAGAGCGTTCGTTACACGCCGATATAACGACGTGCCATTGACGTGTCGAAAGTTAGTTTGTTGATTCAATACAAATACATTGTATTCGAAGCCGGGACGGGTCGCTCGTTATAAGCATGGAGGAATAGTTTTATTGGTCTTTGGTTTTATTTTTATATTTATTTTATTTACGTATGTTATAAGTAAAACTATCCTGATATTCGTCTTCGTAATTTTATTGTGTTTAGTTATTTTTTATGT
Source organism: Phengaris alcon alcon (assembly GCA_037179445.1). Taxonomy (NCBI): domain Eukaryota; kingdom Metazoa; phylum Arthropoda; class Insecta; order Lepidoptera; family Lycaenidae; genus Phengaris; species Phengaris alcon. The sequence continues at coordinate 1,536,286 of JAYRCH010000085.1, read as the reverse complement.
GTAAACATTTCACTATAAGTGCCATTGCAAACTGGGCGACATGTCGTCGCGACTCCGCGACTCTGTCGCCAAGTGTGCGAAGAAGGTGCGAAGCTTTGAACAAAATATAATATGAAATTATCTGCCGCAGCCTGTGGTCGCGTCTAGTCACCGAGCTGTCGCGTGTCGCCTAGTGTGCGCCTAGGCTTACTGTTACTTGGTGGTACAAATTATATAGGACTTCTTTTTACTAATGATTAATGACTAAAGTCTAAGTGACTACATGACGTCCACCTATCTAGTTAAACGTTGCGTTTAATGAATTGGCTAATTGTTATTCATACATTTCATTGAATAATGGCGTATGATGAACGGCCTAGTTGTCGCATAGTCTGGCAAATATAATACAGCTGCGACATGTGCACAGTGGACATTAGCTAGATACATGTAAAGAAGATCAGATTAAGAATATCGATAGGTACTCAATCACTTTTCAATCTATTCTTCTTGAGTCTTGACGAAAATAATAAATCAGCAATAAATACAAAGTACCTGGGTAACCGAGCTTTGCTCTATTTAAATATACATATTTTTTCAATCACAAAAATATTTCACCGAGGTTTGAACCCACCACATTCCGAATTTCCGAACAACGCAAAAGTTAACCAAACTGCCAATCGGACTAACATTATAGAGTTGAAATTATTGATATATTGTTGCAAGACCAAGAATAAAAATTCGCAGTTACCCAGGGAAAAAATCTAGCTAGACATATTTTTCTCCCTCAAAACTCCCTGCATACTAAATTTCATGTAAATACTTGCAGCCGTTGCCAAGATTACGATTATTTATATACAAGATTGTCTCGTTTAAAATATAAGATAAATAACATACACACACCGGCATATTTAGCGGAACATAAAATAAAGGTTAGATATTAGTATCATAAAAAGAAATATTTTCAAATTAAGAAAACAACTAAACATCACATTTTATGCAATTGTTTTAATTTTCTTCAAATACGAGTACACCTTATCTGGAGCGAACTTCGAGTATTTCTTCCTTCTAAGTTTGATTTAAAATTTCATTGAAATACTGTTTATTGTTAGTTTTTTTTTAATCGCGTATCTTTTTGGAGTTGAGGACTGAATTATGCCTGACTTAGCCCCAACGGAGATTGCCAGGGCACTCGAAATGCGAAGAAATGGTCAAACCTACAGAGTGATATCCAGAGATCTTCGTCGACCAGTTTCAACGATCCATCGCAGTATCCAACGGTTCAGGGAGACCGGTACTTATGTGAGAAGAGCAGGACAAGGCAGAAAAAGACGCACTTCGAGTAGGGATGATCGTTTCATTCGGCTTCGCGTACCTAGAAGCCCCCGTTTGACGGCCGTCCAAGCCCGACATGAGTTAGAAGCAGTGCGGGGTGTAACCGTAAGTGAGCGTACGGTACGAAGAAGGTTCGAAGAAGCTGGTTTGGGTTCATTTGTGCCCGCCAAGGCTCCAAGGCTCGAGGTAAATCATCGTAGAAACAGGTTAACTTTTGCTCGGGAACATCGACTTTGGAACGCGGACCAATGGAATAAGGTATTGTTTAGTGATGAGTGCAGAATTCTCTTAAATCAAATTGACGGCAGGCAAAGAATATACAGAGAACGATACATTCAGACAAATTTTGAAACTACAGTTGCATACGGTGGTGGATCAATAATGGTTTGGGCGGGCATTTGTTTGGGAGCTCGCACAGACTTGGTAGTGATTGACAGAGGGAGTCTGACTGCAGACCGCTATATCAGAGAAGTTTTAGAAGAAAATGTCGTACCGTTTGCCCCATATATCGGTGACGATTTTGTTTTTATGCAGGATAATGCTCGGCCGCATACCGCTCGGGTAACTCAAGCTTATCTTAATGATATGAATATCACTGTTATGGAGTGGCCGGCGAGATCACCGGATATGAACCCAATAGAGCACGTTTGGGACTTGCTGAAAAGAAAAGTTAAGTCCAGAATTCCAGCTTCTGCCAACGTGGGTGAACTGCTAATCGCCGTAGTTGAGGAATGGCGGAGACTATCCCAGGAGACCATCGATAACATCATTCTCAGTATGCCTAAACGGGTACTTTAATAAGAGCACGTGAAGGAAATACGCGATATTAATCACCATTTTTCTAATTTAATTAATTATTTTAATATTAATTTTCACTTTTCCCGGTTACATGAAAAGTTCAAAAATGTACGATTTTTCACAAATAGCCTTTACTCGCAAAATCTGTTCTTAATGTGATCTCATTTTAAGTAAAACAAATGAAACTTTAAATAACAAAAGAAGTGTAGTAAGTAGATTTTAAAATAAAACCATATTTTTTTAATTATGGACCTTTTGGTTTCCATTTCAGGAACTTTCTCGTACGTGGACCCGCGTCAGAAGGTGCGCACGGTGGACTACGTGGCAGACAGACAGGGCTTCCACCCGGTGCTGAGCGACGTGCCGCCAGAGCACCCCGCCGACTCCGAGTCCGTGGCGCTGGCCAAGGACAGACACTTCCAGCTGTACGCCAGGATCGCGGAGGAACACGCTAACCATCCTTTCCCTGATGGTAAAGTAGTCCTAATTGTGTTGTTTATTTTTAAATAGATAATTATCCTTTTAGCCCACGGAATATAGTCGTAGGATAATACAAAGGCAAAATATTTGGCAAAGGTATGCTTTTATGGATATAGCTCAAGACATTAGTCATATCAAATTATTATTTATCAATTCCGCTAGCAATGAGAGGGAACTTATGCACCTCTATGACATGCACACCATTTCGCCAATTAAACAATCTTAGAATCGGATTATCAAAAAAGGGCAAATATTGTATCATAGTATTCCAACGTCGTTTAAAAGATGATTCTAAATATTCCAGAATCGTCAGTACCTCGTCAGTCAGAAGCAGTAAGAGCAGCGGCAGCAAAACACGCGCAGCTCTTCAAGGTCATCGCTGAGCAGCACGCCCGGATAGCGGCAGAGAGGGAAGCGCTGCAGAGGGAGGAGGAGGAGAGACAACACCTGCAAGATCTTGAGGAACACGGACAAAACTGATCTGAACACGCGACTAGAAACACAATTATAATTATATAGAATTGACCAAGGATAAGGGCATCACAGACGGCGAAGATACTATAATATTTCATGTTAAGATAAAATATCGTTTGCTTATACAGTTTGTATGAATTATCAAAGACGATTAAGATACTATATATTTTCATATTACGTACTGTAATATGAAATATATCCAGGCATGCTACAGTATCTTCGATGTACGAGATTCTACTTGCTCTGCGACCGCACTTTAGTTGAATGTCATTCTAAAATTCGTGTCAATTTAACCGGAAAGCCTTGATCTATGTAGGTACAAATATTTGAAGTTAATTTCAAAAATTTATCATTTAAAAAAAAAAAAAAAATTTTTATTTTGTCTTATTATGCCTCTCCTACATATTATAATTGACGATGTTTTGAGAGGCATATAAATAATTTTTATGTCAATGTTGATAATTAAACTGATAGCTGATTTTGTAATTTTCTACATGCCATATTAATTTTAATAAAATATTTTACATAAATTATTACTTTTAATATATGAGGATTTCAACAAAAGATCTAAGAGAGTAATAACAAAAAAGAAGTTGTTTATAATTAAAATTTATTGGTCAAACAAAGATTCGCCATAGCCGTTGCAGAGGAGTTCCGTTTTAGCCTGTGCTATCTGCAAATAAGAATAAAATAAAATTAATAATAATTAATTGTTTCAGAAATGCATCGTAAAAGATTGTGTACATACTAAGTACTACCATAAAACTTAGGGTCAGTTCACGCACTTTTAAGAAAGCGATTTTATTTACCTACTAAAAAAAATACACAATATGTAATTGCAAGAGTTCGAATTGAGAGCGCTTTTGCACATCTCTTGCAATGAAACGCTTGTAGTGGAGCCTACCCTAAGAAAATAATCTCACAGATCTTAACGATACTTACTATATGTACATAAACTCAAAGTTTTTGACAGCTACAGCTAGCTACAGCAGTTTAAAATATTTTTGCACGTATGGCACGTTTTTTGTGAAAAACTAAAAAGTCGTGGCTTTAATTCTACGAATAACAATACTATATTCGTAGCTTTAATTACTATAATCACTTAGGCATGATCCGCAACTTTAAAAGTTAGAAAAAAAATAGTCTCACTTTTGAATAGTTACTGAGAAGTAAAAAACTAATTTTTCACAGTTCTCATCAAAAGTTAAGCGAATAGCGAATATAAAATAAGATAGTGCAATCGAATATTTCAATCCGTAACTAACTAAGAAAAAAAACATTAGGTATGAAAAAAACTTACTGGATGGTGGTGGAGGGGGGGGGGCCGGGTCGGCCGCCGCCGCCGCCGCAGGACGCGTGCTCGGCCTGGCCTCTGATCTCAGCCTTGGGCACAGTCGTCATACCGCCCTGTAAACAAGTGTAGGTGTATCATACCTAATTACCTAGTATATAGACATACTCTGTTAAACTTTAAATCCAATGTAATAATATCACACAACTTTTTTATACACTTTTTCACTTTATTTAGGATTTTACAATAATTTTTATAAAAACACGACCGGTTTATATAAAAATTATAAACCGGTAAATTGAAGGTAGATTGAACATAAGTAGGTAGATAAAAAATAATTCAAAAACATTGTGCAGATTAAGATTAAATAAAGTGCAGATTCAACTTAAGTATGTAGTAATAGAATCAGGCGTTACTTTGCAGAAATCCATATCATACAATTTAATTAATATTATATCTAGCTATTTCCCGCAAAAAAATACCCACACTGCTTATTATGCGTACAGCATGCGTACATTTTAAGCAGTGTGGGAGGAGGGGGTGCTTTACGCATGCTTATGCATGCACTCACGCACATTTATTTTGCTTGGAGGTTGTCGGTATTTTTTCACGGGATATTACTAGATATAATATTAATTAAATTGTATAAGTACCTACTTATAGATAGGTAGATAAAAAATAATTCAAAAACATTGGGCAAATATATATTAAATTATACTTATAATATATATGGTATAATTTTGTATATATTTGCCCAAAATATTAAAATTCTTCATGAAGCGGACAACATTAATCTGCACAATGTTTTTGAAATATTTGTTATTTACCTACTTATCTATACTATCTACCTTTAATTTACACCTGATGATCAGTTAATCGAAATCGGTCGTGTTTTAGATATATAAATTATTGTAAAAACCTAAATAAAGTGGAAAAGTGTATACAAAAATTATGTGGTATTATTATGTCCATATTTATCTAAACGTAAACAAAAAATATAAAATGTTACCAAATCAATGTGTCCTTTTATGTCTTTGTTGCAGGGTAAAAAGCGACTGTTCAAATTGGTAGCATTAAATGCTTCTATTATTCCCCATAATTACGCTTGATTAAATTTGATTTGTACAGAATATAGAGGATATAGACTAGGATACAACATTTCGGAATACCAATTAATAATAGGATACAACAATTCGATTTCGGAACAAAGCCTCAAAATATTTGAGTAATTTCGGTGTCACAATCGTCCTGTTTTTATCCCCATATTGTTTTATTTATATTGTGCTGATCACCAGTGTGCTGAGTGCGAGGTTTCATCACTACTCACCGTGAAGAAGTTAACTACAACTTTATACTAGGGGCGTTGTTTTGATGCCATATAAATTGTACTTAACTTCTTCATGGCGTGTAGTGACAAAAACTCGCATTCAGGCGATTCAGCACACAGAAAAAAAATTTCGAAGCTGGTAAAAAAAAACGAAGCCATTCTCCCTCTGTGGATAATTTATATATTGCCGACAAACATTGAAAGAAAATGCTGGACCAAATTTTATGATTTAGTACAGCGTTAAATAACCGGATCATTTTTTAAAAATTCAAACCTTATGACTATCAAAATATTGTGTTATATACTCACAACCAGCGCCAGGACCGCAGCTAAAATAGCCAAAAGTAGACCTGCGATATTCATATCTGAGCTGAAACAGTTTCAGTAGTGCTATAGTATACACAATACTATAGCACTATTATCACCCCTTATATACCCAGAAAAATAAAGCAAAACAAAATTATGACGGTAAAAATATATTAAAATAAACCCTATCGACACAACAATAAGTCGCACATAGGACGAAAATAGTTTTTGCAGCAAAACTAAATAACTACAGGATGTAACGAATTCAGATAACAATATTCAATAGTCATTTTCATAAAAATTGTCACTTTAGAAATCTGTAGAGCGTAAATAATATCACGAATGATTTAGAAATCTTTTCTATCATTATTAAACAGTTCCTGGGGGGGTATTATGAGGTCTTGTAGCAGTATTACTTTAACATTACTTTTGAATTTCATATAAGCAAACATGATCTCTATTTATATAGACAAAAAGATATTTTTAATTTGCGCGAAATCTAAAAGTAATGTTAAAGTAATACTGCTACAAGACCTCATAATACCCCTCCAGATCCCGATTCCTGTATCAGGGTCACAATGAAATACTTGGTACCTATATAATATTTACCTAATATAGAAAAAGAACAACGAAAATTAGCAAGGTCTTGGCTTTGCAATATGAAATGCTTTCCAAAAGGGTTAAATGTATATACTTGTTCTAGTTATCAGTGTCGTAATTTTACTTATTTATTTTATTCCTCACATTCCGGATAAAAACAGGCTATGATAAGTACCTACTAATTTTTAAACTATTACATAGCTTTTATCGCGGGCTTTGAGCGCGGCGACCGAATCAAGAAATTCCGTAACGAAAATAAACCTAACACCCCACCCCTAAATCAAAACTGGACATACCTACTTAGAAGATTTAAGAACCAATATTTTTACAATATCTAAGAACAAAACACAAAAATTCTACTTTATAAATTCTAAAGGCTAATCTTTTTAAGTTTTGTTTATTTTTTATCACTCCCCCGTAGCACTCACTAGTATATGGTTACTAATTATTATTTTCAAACAAAAAAAATATTAAATAAATCTTATTTTCTAAATAATTCCCCTTTTGAATTCGGCTAAAATGTTAACATTTTCTCTACACAATCTTCATTATTTTGAATTCAGTACCAGCACAAACAATAACCTGCCTGATAAACATTATTTCATAGAACTCACGTTTGAGTTGGCTGGTACCGACTTCAAAATTATGAAAATTAGATAGAGAAATAGTTTAAAATAAACGATTGAATGTATAATTTATTACGCGCCAAGCTTCCATTAGGTATTGTATATAACATGATGATGATAATTACTCGTAAGTTACATAATGGCATATTCATGCAGTTCTTTAAATAATGACGAAATTTCTAAACGCGTATCTTTAAATACTGCGGAGTTCTGTTCAGTACTTTTAGATCCAGGGTACACCTTGGTGTGAAATGTTACTTTTTGGTAGCATATGCTTGGATTACTTTATAAAAGTCGAAATCACTATGTGAAAACACTATAAATTTAGGGGAGTTCCCTCGATTCCTCATGGATCCAATTATCAGGTCTCCACTTTAGTGACTAAAGGACTAATTTCGAATTATACCCATTACAAAAACAAAAGAATTTTGCAAATAGATCCATAAACAGCAGAGTAATGTTCAAAGATATCCGTGTCGGTGTAAAATACTATGAGAACAACGCTGAAATCCCTAAACATGTATCTATAAGGAGTAAGGAGTTATGTTCAGTACTTTGGGATCCAGGGTATACCTTGGTGCAAAATCTTACTTTTTGATGGCATATGCTTGGTTAAATTCAGAAAAAGTCAAAATAACTATATGTGTCCATTTAAATTTCCAGGAGATCCCTCGATTCCTCATGGTTGCCTTCATCAGGTCACCCCTTTGGTGACAACGGACCAACTTTGGATTATATCCTTAACATCATCGGATCTCGGATGACAGACGGCGGAGTTATATTATTTTATACAGTGAGTGATACATGAGTTTATACATATATACAGCCGAACGTATAACCGCTTCCTTTTTTGGAAGTCGGTTAAAAAGTGTTTTTAGATTTTTACATGAACAATATTACAATACAGAAAGTATTATTACTTAAACAATAAAAGTATCAATTGATCTTTAGACTTAGTCAATGATTATACAATATTCAATCTAGTTCCAATTTTTTAAAGCTGCCTTGGATCCCCAACACATTTTCAATTGATGAATGTTTGCCACTTGGTCTCAGGGATTTATTGATTCTCTTCATGTTTTCTACTTCGAAATATTTCGTATTGGCTTTTAATCGTTGTGTGATATTTTCTGAAAAAAAAAGAAAAATTAAATTGGTTACTTTCGTAATTCTTTGTGTGAAACTAAAAGAACATATTTAAAAAAAAAGTGCCCAAGCAACTACATAAAGTCGAATTAAAAAAAATCTACAAGTGTTTGTTACATACGCTGTGTTTTTTTTAACACAAATAAAATATAATATTAGGTCCTTACATATGAAATTGGCGTTTTGTCGTACTGGCCACTTTGATCTCAAATATATATCAAATTCCTAACCAAAGATATCCAATATTTTGGTTAGGAATTCCAATTTAAAATTTATACCGCTATTTACTCATGCATTTGTGTTTCAAAAGCCGTAATTCATTTATTTTTTCCTCTTTTGAACTATCGAGACTTTTATTTTAATTAACTATTGAAACTTGAAATATCGTATTATTTTCGAGTACGAGTTCCACCGTGGCACCAGTGCTGCAGAAACGGCTCGAAGGATTAATGATGTGTATGGCGGCGGTGTCGCAAAAAAAACACAGTACGTTTTTGGTTCCAACGTTTTCGTTCTGGAAATTTCGACCAGCAGAACAAGCCCCCGGAGACCAAAGTTGATAATAAAGAATTGAAGGCTATTGTGGAAGCGGATCCATCGCAATCCACGTCCGAGTTAGCTGCAGGCTGCGGTGTTAGTGATAAAACTGTTTTAATCCACTTGAAGCAAATTGGGAAGGTGAAAAAGCTTGAAAGTTGGGTACCTAATGAATTGAGTGCAGTAAACCGACAAACGCGTGTCGACTGCTGCGTTACATTACTCAACCGGCACAATAATGAAGGGATTTTAAATCGAATCATTCAATCACCTGTGATTAAAAGTGGATCCTGTACTATAATCGGAAACGCTCACCGCAATGGCTGAACCCTGGCGAACCAGCCAAAGCCTCCTCCAAGCGAAAATTGACTCAAAAAAGTTACTTGTGAGCTACACACCGGTAGTAGTACACAGTAGTAGTACACCGGTACAAGTCCACGAAACGGTGGACTAGTACCGGTGTCGTTCACGACAGCTTTCTTAAATCTGGGCAGACGATTACGGCAGATGTATATTGCAAGCAACAGCAAATCATGATGGAAAAGCTAGCTGCTAAACAACGGAGGTTGGTCATTCGCTCTAGACCACTGCTGCTTCAGGACAACACTAGACTACACAAAACACAACAGACGGCTACCCAATTAGAGGAGCTTCAATTGGAATGTCTAAGACTTCCACCGTACTCCCCGGACCTTACTCCAACAGATAACCACTTTTTTCGAAATTTGGATAACTTCTTGCAAAGGAAAAAATTAAACTCCGATGGGGCAGTCCAAAGCACCCTCAAAGATTTTATTGATTCTTGTCCGAATGGTTTTTTATAGTAAAGGAATCAATGAACTACCTATGTGATGGCAAAAATGCATAGATAGCAATGGTATATACCTTGATTAAATAAATATATTATGTTTTAAAAAAATCGACTTTATGTTCCTCCTTTACTAAACGCCAATTTCATATTATGTAATGTCCTAATATATTAAGAAAAAGCATACTTAGGGACTATACAACAATCTTCTAATAAGTGTCGGATATACGGTTTATATTTTATCCTACTATAATATTATAAATGTGAAAGTTGTGCGGATGAATGGATGGATGAATTACTCTGAAATTACTCTTTCACGCAAAAACTACTAAACTACCAAACGGATTTCAATGAAATTTGGTATGACAGTAGTTTAGGCTCTGGATTAAAGCATCTAAGGCTACTTTTTATCCCGAAAAAGTACAGTGTTCCCTAGGGATACTATATTTACGCGGGCGGAGCCGCGGGCAACAGCCAGTCAATAATAATTCTAAGCGTATGAAAACCCGTATTTTATATGATAAGGGAGTAGCTAAGTTGTTTTACTATTATTATAGTAATAGTTGTATACAAAGAGTAAAAATGGGACCCTATTACTAATACTCCGCTGTCCGCCCGTCAGTCCGTCTGTCAGCCTGTCACCAGGCTGTATCTCATGAACTATAGCTAGGCAGTTAAAATTTTCACAGATTATGTGTTGTTGTTGCCGCTATAACTCATACTAATATACTAAAAGTTAAAACCGGAGTCCGACTCGCACTTGGCCGGATTTTTTATGTTTGTGGGTCAGACTTACCACTTATTTCCTTCCCACTCAAGTAACCACCGCCTCGTTCTTTGGGCAATCCCTTCTTTGGTATATTCTCGTACGCCTTAGGAGAGTCAGCTGTGTGGACCTGGATCTTCTCAAACAGTTCTTTCTTCATCAGCGGCTTGATCAGCGCCAAAAGCTTGTCTATGAATGACGGTGCGTTGAGAAAATTTATGTGTTTAATTTTCACGAGAATGCCCTCCTGAAAATGTAGATTTCAATACAATATTTAAAGTAATTTTACAAACTAATTGCTGTCCACAACTTCAACAACAGGAAGTATTTGCCTAAGCGTAAAAAATGTTTTTTTTAGATATTCAGAAATAAGAGGGTGTTACACCTGATGATGATGATAGAAGTAAAAAAAAATTGTGTGTCAGCTCCGACGCATCACTGGAGTTTACTTTAAAACGTAAAAAAAACAAAATTTGGTGTGCAATGGAAAGAAAGTAAGTGCACTCAAAATTAATAAATACCCTGTAGTGTGTACATAGTATACGTAGTTTTATACCATTTTTTATTATTTTTACTCTATACTTTATGCTCTTTGAAGGTTGTCAATTTTTATTTATTTTCTGATATTGAACCAAGGTAGGTTAGGAACTGAAAAGTGTGACATCTTCGGCTAACACCGTGTGACCGTCAGACATTTTTCAATAATTCAAAAAAATATAATAATACACGAAGGATGCATTGTAGTTTATTCCAGATTGAACGGCCGCGGCGCCTCCACCATGGAGTTCGGGGGCGTATGGGCTCCAAGGAAATAGTTATGAGAGGACTATGAAAGTAATACTTCGTATCTTATTTATTTCGTATTATCCTTTATCAATAATATTAAAAGTTTAGGTGAAATATTAACAACCACGATGCGACTTATGCGCGCTCTACTAATAAGTTGAGTTATGACGGTGATTAGTGAAGTCGCCGTAGGATTTTAAATCGAACCCAACTACTCGTAGTTACTAAGTCTCTTGGGGTCAGTTCACACCGCGACGATATGCAATGCTACGCGGCGGTGCATTTTAACATGGCTATTCAAAATTTGACTTTATTCACTACACAAATATACACATTTCATTGCAAGAGATTTCATTGACATTCGAACTCTTGTGCTGTGTATGACTGATGTCATCAGTCATACGCTGCATATGCGCTGTGCAGCACGGTGCAACCTGACATTCGAACTCTAACAATGAAATTTTTCTGTAATGAATAAAGATTTTTGACGTGATAACGTCTTATAAATCATTGGAGCCGGCTGCACGCACGAAAAAACATGACTCATGCGTTACCTGTTACCCGTTATCGTTACCAAGTACCGTTACCAAGTACCAGCGTTACCTCGCATTGCCTTTACTTCATTATTATTATTATTATTATTATTGTTGTTGTTGTTGCTGTTGACGTTGTCACGTTCAACTAGCGTCAGTAAACCGACTTTACAGACAACCAGTATGTTTTTTTTAATAGCTATCTAAAAAACGCAGCACCATGTCGCGTATCGTTCCTTTTCGGTGTGAACTGACACTTACGCCCGAAATTGACAACGTACCTAAAATCTGATATTGATTTCAATCTTAGATTATCAAACGAAAATTAACGTAAATTGACGTAAAGCTAATCCTAGGATCGTTGTAATGTATTGATATCTTTATCTTAGATAGCTAAAATGAGATTAAGATTGATTACGAGTATTAATTTCGGGCGTTAGTCGGTACAGTAAGTAAAATTTACCTCTAAATAGTAAATAAGCTGTCTCAATATCATTAAATCTATTCGAGTTATGTGGGACCAAACAACTTCTGACAAGTCGATGATGATGGAGAACCTGGAAATTGCAACAAAAAATGATTATAACCTAGGTAGTAGGTACAATATTAGATAGTATACTCGTAATTGAATTGATTATGACAATGCCCAGAAGAATGTTGTGAGGTCGTAAAAAGTGAAAAGCGACATATTTTTCAGCCTAAGGGTCGGTTTACACCGCGACGTATTGTCGCTGCATTTTTGAGATAGTAATTTAAAATTTTACTTTATTCACTACACAAAAAGACACGGTACATGAGACATCAGTCATACACTGCACATGCGCTGTGCAGCGCGGTGCAACCTGACATTCGAACTCTTACAAAAAAAACGTGTATCTTTTCGTTCAATTTTCAATAGCTATCTTAAACGTGTAGCGACGCGCCGCAATGAAACGTTACTATCTTAAAATGCAAAGCCGCGTCGCGTCTCGTTTCGTTGTGAACTGACCCTACACATGAACAAAAACAATACGGTGGTACATAGATGAAACAAACAAAAAGTTGTTTTCCATCTATTTAACGCTACTTACAAAAAAAAATTAGAAACTATTATATTTTTTTTAAACACGAGAAATTAGTCAAATTACCATGGACACGTCCCAGTCTCATACTGCCAAAGGTCGAATACCATAAGGGCTAGTTGTATTATATCTCCGAAGAAAAAATATTTCGTTTCCACCCGCAGCAGCCCACCGTACAAGTACCAAGTTCCCATACTGTCCGGCTCTGGTAGAGTATACAGGATCCTGACAAAAATAATATCATTTTTGTATATCATCATTATCATTTGACGAAATATTTTTGTAGTTAACATGTTGCCTTAGGATCAAATGTTGAAAAAAATCCAAATTACAGTAAAACCACAATTCTAATGTCTTTCGGGAATCGACGTTTTTATACATCGTATGTGATTTTCATAGAAAAATTATGAAGAAGATGATTGCCGAAGACTATTAGCAGCGTTGTACCTATAAGTTGTAAGTGTAGATAATATTATATATTTTTTAGAATTGAGAATAAAATCAAAGAAGCTTGATGAATTGACCATTCAATTCATCAAGCTTCTTTGATTTTATTCTCAATTGCAGTTTTTTTGTTAGTTTTTTTGTCAGTTTGCAGTCTCGCTAAAACTTGAGAACGGCTGGACCGATTTGGCTTATTTTTGTCTTGAAATAACTGTTCAGGCAAGGCTTAATCCTTGTAGTACAAAGGACGGTTTTAGTTTCACTGTGTCTGTCCGTCTGTCCGTAAGTATGTGCGCCCCTGCTAACTTCTTTAATTATGAATATAAACTGATGAGATTTATAGGTTGCGTATAAACTTTATTTTTGGCAGCATATAATATTAAAATAAACACACCGGCATATTTAGCGGAACACAAAAAAAGGTCCATAATTAAAAAAATATGGTTTTATTTTAAAATCTACTTACTACACTTCTTTTGTTATTTAAAGTTTCATTTGTTTTACTTAAAATGAGATCACATTAAGAACCGATTTTGGGAGTAAAGGCTATTTGTGAAAAATGGTACATTTTTGAACTTTTCATGTAACCGGGAAAAGTGAAAATTAATATTAAAATAACAATTAATTAAATTAGAAAAATGGTGATTAATATCGCGTATTTCCTCCACGTGCTCTTATTAAAGTTTCTACCCGTCTAGGCATACTGAGAATGATGTTATCGATGGTCTCCTGGGATAGTCTCCGCCATTCCTTAACTACGGCGATTCTCAGTTCACCCACGTTGGCAGGAGCTGGAATTCTGGACTTAACTTTTCTTTTCAGCAAGTCCCAAACGTGCTCTATTGGGTTCATATCCGGTGATCTCGCCGGCCACTCCATAACAGTGATATTCATATCATTAAGATAAGCTTGAGTTACCCGAGTGGTATGCGGCCGAGCATTATCCTGCATAAAAACAAAATCGTCACCGATATATGGGGCAAACGGTACGACATTTTCTTCTAAATCTTCTCTGATATAGCGGCCTGCAGTCAGACTCCCTCTGTCAATCACTACCAAGTCTGTGCGATCTCCTAAACAAATGCCCGCCCAAACCATTATTGATACACCACCGTATGCAACTGTAGTTTCAAAATTTGTCTGAATGTATCGTTCTCCTTTGCGTCTGTATATTCTTTGCCTGCCGTCAATTTGATTCAAGAGAATTCTGCACTCATCATTAAACAATACCTTACTCCATTGGTCCGCATGCCAAAGTCGATGTTTCTGAGCAAAAGTTAACCTGTTTCTGCGATGATTTACCTCGAGCCTTGGAGCCTTGGCGGGCACAAATGAACCCAAACCAGCTTCTTCGAACCTTCTTCGTTCCGTACGTTTACTTACGGTTACACCCCGCACTGCTTCTAACTCATGTCGGGCTTGGACGGCCGTCAAACGGGGGTTCCTACGTACACGAAGCCGAATGAAACGATCATCCCTACTCGAAGTGCGTCTTTTTCTGCCTTGTCCTGCTCTTCTCACATAAGTACCGGTCTTCCTGAACCGTTGGATACTGCGTTGGATCGTTGAAACTGGTCGACGAAGATCTCTGGATATCACTCTGTAGGTTTGACCATTTCTTCGCATTTGAGTGCCCTGGCAATCTCCGTTGGGACTAAGTCAGGCATAATTCAGTCCTCAACTCCAAAACGATACGCGAAAAAAAAAACTAACAAAAAACATTATTTCAATGAAATTTTAAATCAAACTCAGAAGGAAGAAATACTCGAAGTTCGCTCCAGATAAGGTGTATTTGAATAAAATTAAAACAATTGCATAAAATGTGATGTTCAGTTGTTTTCTTAATTTGAAAATATTTCTTTTTAAATTAAATGACGTATAAACCAGCCAGCAACCTTATATGATACTGATTTCAAACCTTTATTTTATGTTCCGCTAAATATGCCGGTGTGTGTATATATATATATTTCAGTGGTGGCTGTTAGGAGTGTATGGTAAGCATGTGAAGTGTTCTCTTTCTACGCCATTTTGCAAGGTTTTTTGGAAAGGTATTTTCAAATAAAGGTGAGGTTACATACACACACTTTTATAAAGTGAACTTTTTTCGAGTAATCGGCGTTTAAACTGATTTACAAGTTCCCCTTTGGCATTTCTAAATTAAAATATGTAACTTGTAACTTTACATGCTGATAGATCGTGCTAAATACTCTGTAGAAAAAAATATTTTCAACAAAATCGGACGATAACCTTTGAAGTAATTTGAAAAAAAACATTGCGCATTGACTGTAACGGAACCCTCCTTAGAAGATGTGACTTACACAGTTCTAGCAGCTTCTATAATTTTCTGATTGACTTCGCGGTGTCCGAATATTGCAGTGATAAGGGTTCGCGATGTTAAATTGAGGTCCAAAACGTCTTTCGCCAGTTGGGAGCTTCTGTCGCAACAGTGGTAAGCCAAAATAAGGTCCAGGTCTGAAAAAAGAAATTACTTGTTTAAGGGTTATGAATGTGGATGAGACAAGAGAAGTCTGACGGGATCGCATTAAATGGAGGTCTCTTCCTACCAGTGTGGTTTTCTATAGCTCCATTCCTATCGGCTTAACTTATCACTTACTTTTTGAAGAGACTCGTCCAAATACCTACCTATTAACCATGGTTGGGCTTTCACTATGAAGAAAAACCAGTCTTCGCGACTGTTTCCTACATCTAAGGGATCAGTATAATGAGCATGTGTTTCTATTATATAACACCTATATAATAGTAAAGGCAAATCAATTTTAAGGTAATTCACCAATTTTTTGAGCAGGAACTTCGCAAACAATAAGCGCGATAGAAAAAATACCTACTTTGAGTCATTTTTTTTTTCTTGCTTCTTTAAAGATTAAAATTCAATTTAATATTTATAAGTATGGGTTAACTCGTATACGTTAATATATAATTAATCGTTAGCACTTAATAACTAACCTTGGAGATCAATCAATTCTCCTCATTTATTATAAATGCTATATTAATAAATAAATAATAATAAAGCCCTTTATTTCCATGCTTTACATAGATTTTTACACAGCTTTTCGAAAGATAAGGAACTGCATTTAAAATTTATACATAATTACATATTAACATGTTTACATATTACTTTTGTGGCATGGCTCCTCTTCGGATAAAAGACTACTCCAACTACTCCAATTGTTTTCGTTCTATTGCCTTTGTTCATTCCTCGCTCGCTATGTTTTTTGATTTTCACTTCCACTTGGTGGACTCTCTTTGTCCATCTTTCGTCTGTCATACGGGCAACGTGGCCAGCCCCTCTGCATTTAATTGTTGCACATGGATTTCTGCATCTTTGAGTTTTGTCTCGTTACGAATAACATTGTTCTTTTGTTTGTCAATAGGAATGATATTTTTCTTTTTTGGTTTTTCTTGAAATAGCGACGTTTGTGCTCCATATAACAGACATGGTAATAAATAGGAGTCCTTCTTTTTATTACCTTCTTTTTATGCTTTATAGGAAATTTGGCTTTTAGAACTTCTTTGAAACTCCAGTACTTACTCTGACTTGGAGTTTATATTAATACGGCGTTTTAATTTATCTTCATAATAAATCTCATCATCTTTATAAATGCTATACTTTAAAGTTAAACTAACTTGAATAATTTTTATCTCATCTCACAGGCATAGAACAAAGAAAGTAAGTCATCCAGAAAAATAACAATTTGTTAAACAATGATCTTCATCATCCATACTATACTTATTAATGTCTGTATGTATGTCCGTCTGTACCTTCGTCTGGTACGCAATCACGCCTAACTCCTTTAGATACATAGATAAGACCCATGGCTACTAAGCTACTTCTTATTATTTATAATTTCTTCCCTTCGGTACGCGATCGACTCTCGAAGCAATGGATAGAAATAGACCACTACTTCGCACAATTTTTGACAGGACACGGAAACTTTAAAGCGAAACTATTTGGATTTACATTAGTATCGTCTCCGCTATGCGAGTGTTCGACCGAAGGTAGCCCTTATGAATAAACTGCTCATCACATACTCTGGGAGTGTGATCTCTGGTATGACGAAAGAATCGAAATGTTGAACAGCGTCCATTGTGTTTCTAGGGTTGTGTACTATGAAGATCTCGTGGGCTGCGCGAAGAACTTCCGAGCTTTCAAACGTTTTTGTCATAAGTACTATTGGAAACAATGCAACACTTTTTTGTCATTATAAATGCATTGTATTGCAATGTGCAAAAAAAAAAAAACATGTTATTCCCGTGGTGCTTCCCCTTTAATTCTGACTTTTTGTCATCACAATTTTTGCTGTCTCCCGCTTTGCTTGGGGAGGGAAACTGGAATACTTCCTACTCCTCCTACAATCTTCTGATTAATTTCGTTGCGGGTTCCAAGACAGATTTAGCATGTCCCCCGGGCACCCCTGAGATCATATCAAATGGTTTTTGCGGTTGGTTACCACTGTCGATCCTGGCTACACAGGAGTTGCAGTGGTGGGTAAGTGTGGTGGGCCAATTGCCCGTTTAAAAAATGTATGACTTTGGCGCAGCGGATTTCTGTGCGAGCGAAGTAGCCAACAACATCTTGTAGATAATCTAATCAATTAAGAAAATATGTGGCTAATGATTATTATTGTTCCGGGTCTTCAATTATTATAAGTGTGACAAAACCTTACTTTGCGTGATAAGAAAATAATAAATAATTATTAAAGGATTGCTAAATAATGTTTCCATTATTACAATTAACAATGTACTTCCTCTAAGTAACGATGTTTTCGAAATGAATTGACGCGTTGAAGTCATAAAAAAGTTAATTTTTTAAGGCTTCAACTGCTGTGGTCTTTTACTCTGTGCCAGAAAGAGGGTTATGTTTTTCGAGTGTATGAATGTATATTTCTATGGCACGCTCAAGAGCCTAAACGGCTTGCCGCATTTGAGCTTCACTGGTATCATAAGATTCGTTTTAACGATGGCAATGGCTCCGTGAACTCTCTGACGAGTACAGGTTGGAGTGTGGAGTGCGACAGGGGGGACTGTCTCCCTCGCTATTCAACTTGTACGTATTTACGTAGGCTGATTGCTGAGCTGAGCGAGACCAGAGTATGCTGCTCGTTTGATGGTCACTGTATTTGTTATGCAGATGATATGGTGTTGCTCAGTCCATCAATAGCCGCCCTCTATAAAATTATTGGAGTGGGTGATGAGTATGCGAGGATGCACGGTCTCGTATATAATGTGAGAAAAAGTGAGCTCTTGATATTCCAATCGAGGGGTCGTAAGCTGGGAAATGTGGCGCCTGTGCTGCTCAATTGTGTTGCTCTTCGAAGTGAAAGAGTTTAAATACTTCGGGCATGTGGTCACCGAGGATTTAACAGACGATGGGGATATTGAAAGGGAGAGGAGAGCGATGGCGGTCCGCTGTAACATGTTAGCACGCAGATTCACGAGGTGTAGTACAGATGTTAAAGTTACACTGTTTTAAGCGTTTTGCCAAACTCTCTACACCTGCAATCTGTGGGTCAGTTACACGCAGCGGGCCGTCAACGCTCACCAAATACAGTATAACAACGCGTTCAGGGTGTTTGTGGGGCTTCCTCGCTACTGTAGTGCGTCTGCGATGTTGCACACACAGACGGTTTTTGCACCGTGCTGCGGCGTCGAATCGCATCGCTGATGTTCCGCACGTGTGGAAGTCCCAACACCACCCTTTACATCAAAAAAGAACTTAGAAAATCGGTCAACAGACGGCGGAGTTATCGTTGAACATACAAAAAAAAGATACAGCCAAACGTATAACCACCTTCTTTTTTGGAAGTCCGTTTAAAACTAGCATTTGCCCGCGGCTTCGCCCGCGTAAATCTCATTATATTTTCCGTACTCAATTCCTACGAAATATTTTGCAAATATGTGCAAGGAATAAAAAGTTTCATACAATTATATTTAGTATATACAGGGTGTCACAATACCACTTCCATTAACTTTGGTATATGATTATATTACTTTTTCTCATTACAAAAATGTAAATTTCTTTTAATTATTTTTTAAAAAATTTAATTTTTTAAATTTATTTTTTTACATTTTATACCTTTTAATCATAAGAACAAGCTGTTTATAAGTAGGTTTTTATTAAAATCTAAAATTTTATTATTTTTACTTCATTACGCAGTGTAATTTACTTCATTACGCCTGCGGGCCAATGACCCGGCACTGCCCAGCTGTTACACCGGGCCGGGCGCCGCATCGTGCTACTCTCCCAGTACCTACACAAGTTCAGCGGTGGTGTATGCCGTGACACAGAACCGTACACACACAAAAGTGACGGAAAGATGATAAGATAAGTTTCCAAAATATGCCAACTACCAAGTAAAGATCCTTATTTCATAATTTCAAATAATTTTGGCGGAACCTTGATGACTATCCTACGGAACCTACTTTGGAAATCTCTGCTCTACACCGCCTGCAGTGTGGTTCGTAAATACTACGCACAAACTGTCGCTTGACAAACGAAACCAGTGTACAGTGCAATTAAATTCTTAATGTCCAATGGCAATCATCGCTTTTCTATCAACATTACAGACGGTGACGTGTTGAACTGTAGGTTGTAATAATGAAACTAAGTAGGTGTATAAAAGGATGCCCAAAGTCGCATTGGTGAATTATTATTAATAATAAGTTACGTACGTAAGTCTGTACACCGATCATAATAAGTTAAACTATGACCAATAACTATTTTTACGTGAAAGAAGTATTGAATACTAAATGACTACTAGTAGATAGTAGGTACTAAGTCTACTCCTAGTACTAAGTTCACGGAATCCATCTACCATCAGGAGACCGCGGCAAAGTGTCGCGTTAAAAGTTAAAACTTAAAGTTGTTAGAAAGTGTTTTTGTTGCATTTTGGAAAATCATTGCTAGCACCATAAATCATTACACGTATCACTTAAATCTTGACAACACAATACTACGTTTTTAATCACGACCTAATAGTGAAACTCAAATCAGACGACAACCTTCTACCTCGAGAAAAAAACCGCAACTAAATTCGAATATTTATTTAAAAACAAAATAGTTTATCGACTTTCGGCAAAATTCAAAAGATGCTGACGCTATGCGGCGCGGGCGCGGTCGGCGGGGCGGCGCGCGCGGCCACAGCACTGCTTTTTCGCGGCAAATATCAAAAGCGTGCCGCGTCGGGTCGAGCGGCACGATTTTGATATGTCGAGCGGCTCGACTCTTTCAAAAACTACCTAGGCTAAGTGATGTGACCTATGAAAATTGAAACATTTACGTGTACGTAAAGTAAGGCCAACCAGACGAGATAAAGAATGTAAACAAATTTTCAGGGGTTCAAAACATTCTTATTTGAATAAATTATTATAAAGTTCGAATTTTAATCGCTGTCGTCTGTACTAGACAAAGATGATTCGTCGGAAGAGTCCGAGTCAGCTGTGTTTATGATAAAACTATCTATTATATTATCGTTGATAAACCAGGCTGTGATTCTATAATTAAAATCTACAACTAAGCACTCACAATAACAGCAAAAATCAAAAATAAAACTAACCGAAACGGAATAATAACAACAAAAAACCAAGTAAATACGGAGACGAAAAAATATGTATCACTTCGAACGCAATCCAAACAGGAATGAACTTGTTCACAATTGTTTGGCGGACCAAATGTTGACAACTGCGGCACTGGCCGCTTTCCTGTACCACGAAACACGCTACGACAGCTGTCGTCTACCAACTGACGTCATTATTGCATACGAGTGATAAGGACAGATATAATATTAACTCACTTTCATAATTCAACTCAGTAGCGGTCCGTTTATTTACGTTTTTATCTCGTATCGTTGGCCTTACTTTAGTCGATATTTAAATTAGTTAATTGTTTGATATCCTTTTTTTCCTTAGTTTTTTGGAATAAATAAGTTACTGTTTTTTATCAAGTCAGCTGGATTTTTATCATTTATGATTGGCAATCGAGCAGACAGATCGTCTGATGGTATGCGATTATCGTCTTCCACGCGCCTCTCTTCGCCCTTTTACGCGCCCTGAGCCTCCAGTAGATTTTGTAATAAGTTTAAACAAATCAATGCGTATGTGAATTAAATAGTAATTTATCGATATGAAAAACAAAACAATATCGATACAAATGTATCCGGGACTCCGGACACATGCCTAAGGTTTTTACATAAAATTCTTTTTCAGTTTGGTCAGTTGGCTGTAAGTGTAATCCCGCGTTTTCGAGTGACGTTTCGTGTTATTTTTTAAATTATCTACTTCTTATCTTCGTTTTAATTTTCGTTTGTTTTTTTACTTTCGTTTGTTTTAATCACAGTTTTATTTGTAATAAGTATTAACTGTTTTGTTTGTTGGTTATGACTTGTTTTTCGTGTTTGTGATTGTGTGTGTGGTTTTTTATCCTAAAATTCCTTCGCCATACGCGTATACCACGCGTTACTATGGTATGATGATGATGTGCTTATGTGAAGCATTTGGGAATGTCGCAGAGGCATTGAGGATTTACCGGAGGTGATATCCTCATGCCCGCCATCTTTCAGACTCCCGTACCATTACACAGGCATGCGAGTGTTAGAAAATAGGCCCATTGAGCCTCCAGCGTCTGGCGGTGGGCGGCAACTGGACGTAAATATCGAGGAGCAGATTTTAGACGGTACGCCGGGACCCTCGTCTTGGAGCCCGCAGTACGGCTTAAATGCCATGATGTCTTCACGGTAGGCCAGTTACTACTTTCTGTTTGATTTAACTGTATGTACCTCATCTAATTTTATTTTCATTTATTTTTCTTAATCAGAACAAAAAAAAATCAAGTAATTAAATCTAAACTTAACAAAAGTTAATAAACAGGTACTTGAATATTATTAGAACTTTAAATAAGATTGTTATTAATCTATTTTTAAACGGGCAATTGGCCCACCACACTTACCCACCACTGCAACTCCTGTGTAGCCAGGATCGACAGTGCCGCAACCGGCAACCGCACCAACCCAACCAACCGCAAAAACCCTTTGATATGATCTCAGGGGTGCCCGGGGGACATGCTAAATCTGTCTTGGAACCCGCATCGAAATTAATCAGAAGATTGTAGGAGGAGTAGGAAGTATTCCAGTTTCCCTCCCCAAGCAAAGCGGGAGACAGCAAAAATTGTGATGACAAAAAGTCAGAATTAAAGGGGAAGCACCACGGGAATAACATGTTTTTTTTTTTTTACTACAAGACAGAATGTAATTAAATGTTTTAATTTATAATATGACAGTTGATTACAATGCATTTATAATGACAAAAAAGTGTTGCATTGTTTCCAATAGTACTTATGACAAAAACGTTTGAAAGCTCGGAAGTTCTTCGCACAGCCCACGAGATCTTCATAGTACACAACCCTAGAAACAGAATGGACGCTGTTCAACATTTCGATTCTTTCGTCATACCAGAGATCACACTCCCAGAGTATGTGATGAGCAGTTTGTTCATAAGGGCTACCTTCGGTCGAACACTCGCATAGCGGAGACGAGACTAATGTAAATCCAAATAGTTTCGCTTTAAAGTTTCCGTGTCCTGTCAAAAATTGAGCGACGTAGTGGTCTATTTCTATCCATTGCTTCGAGAGTCGATCGCGTACCGAAGGGAAGAAATTATATAGGTGACGCCCTTTGATAGTGTTGTCCCACCGTTCCTGCCACTCAGAAATTAGGTTCTGTATAGAAATATCTAATGGCTCGAATATATGTTATTGTAATATGTTATTAATCTATGAGTAATATGTTATTCATCTATGCAATTTTCGTGGTTTCTTTACTACATACGGTACATATGCTAGAAAACGATCAGCTGATTTTATCTATTCGCATATTCGCGCCTGCCCGGGCGCGGGGGACGTGTTTGCGTGGCCTACCCCGCGCGTGCACGCCTTCCACCGCCCGTGTGGTTATGTACGTTGTACATTGCGTATTGAAAATTTTAACTTTTACAAAAACAATCGATTAAAAGCAAATGACTAGTACCAATGATCTATCTCTATCTCTTGGCCTAATATAAGCCCACGAAGTTATCGGGACTGGTCTGAATACATCCTGTATATAATATTAATTATCTGCCAAATTCACAATATGCTCATGTGCAGTCGCAAAATTATTTTTTTGTTCGCACGATCAATAATTATAACCCTTTTACATATAATATTATATTGATTTATTTTAGAATCAATTGATGTTTCAACATTATTAACATTCGTATTATTCCCGTCCCTATTTGAGTAGCAATGTGTAGCGGTTTTGTGCTAACATTCTAGAAAAAAACAATTACGTGAGATTGAATTAAAACCTTACATCTATGGGAAGGTGCAAATTTGCGTGCATAAAATACAAATTTTAAGAGTGGCCATCTAGCGTCAAATTGTTGAACTAAGTAGTCAAAGATAGTCGAAAGCACGTTGAAGGAATGCCGATAAAAGTCTCACCGTGTAATTGCTAAATTCTACATTATTATAAAGGCGATAAGGTCGTTTTTGTATCATTCTTAATTATAGTCGTCATTACATTGTGATTTGGAGAAATTATTACAATTATATTGGTTAATTTTCAGTGTACGTAAAATGTTTTTGCGTGAGTTTGACGACAGCTGTTTTCAATGATCTTTCTAGCTATGCCCTTTCCTCTTGTGTTTTATATTCTGTGGTAAATTACCCGTACTCGGCACAAGTACATAATAAGGAGACATTGAAAACTAATTATTTCGTTTCCTTTCTTCTTCCCTTTAAACATTTTAATTTTCTTTTGTATGTATCGTTATGGTGTTTCCCAGAATTCAGATATAATAAATATTTCAAAAAATTACACATTTAATTATTTACTTTACGACTAATCTCACAAAGGCGTATAAATTAGCATATATAATTAGCATACCATTTTTGAGAAGAAATATGTTATTATCGTCACAAGAATCATTTGTAAAGTATAACCAACAAAAAACGCGGGACGCCCATAAAAATAAAAATAATTATTTTGAAACAAAATATGACAACTGACTTCCAAAGTAAAAATGCTTGTGCATGTATCAAATAAATTGTGGCGGACCAATTGGTGCCACGATCCTGAACGCGCTATCAAAGTTTTCTAAGATCGGCACTATATTATATTATATAGTATATTATATTATACGACATCTAAAATGCATACAAGTAGGCTTCGGCCTGACCGAGCATACCATCTCGCTGGGTCGGAGATCTCCCTTTGGGGCTTCCCACTATCACACATTGGTGACCCTCGACAGAACACGCCTCCTTTTAGACATCATCATTATCACTCCCCGTCCCTCCGCACCACGCCAGCCAGCTTCAGTCTTTTCAGGTACCGCGACCACCAGCCTCAACGCACCACCACCACGCAACATATGCTTGATTTACTTCACAAAAGTCAAATCTCTTATAGATGTCCCTATAAAATTTGAGGTGTTCCCTCGATTCCTAATGGATCCCATCATCACTTTGTTAATTAAAGGGCCAATTTCATTATACCCTTTACAACAACAAAATAATTTTGCAAATAGGTCCACAAAAGGCAGAGTAATGTTCGAAAATATCCGTGTCGTTGTAATATACATAGTGTACCTACCTATTATAGCATCATAATGTGATGATAAATGGTGTGATGATGGTGGTGATGGAGATGATTACTGTAATTAACATATTTGCATAAGCTTTCAGTTCTTTAAGCAACGCCGAAATCTCCAAACATGTATCTATAAGGAGTCAGGAGTTCTGTTCAGTACTTTTGGATCCATGGTATACCTTGGTGCAAAATCATATTTTTTGGTATCATATGCTTGGGATACTTCAGAAAAAGTTAATATCACTATATGTGTCCATATAAATTTCGAAGAGATCCCTGGATTCTTCATGGATCCCAGTATCAGGTCACCACTTTTGTGACAACGGCACCAACTTTCGATTATATCCTTTCCATCAAAAAAGAATTTTGAAAATCGGTTCACTGACGGCGGATTTATCGTTGAACATACAAATATATATATATATATATATATATATATATATATATATATATATATGCAGTTTTATAATGAAACTAATCTTTACCTGTTACATGTTTCTCTGGAAGATGAGGTTGGGTTTTTAACCAATCCCGCAGCTGTTTGATGTCCTCTCGATTTATATTTGTGTTCTTTGCATACTCTTTCTCAAGTGATATCTGTTGGATCACGTTTGTCATTGTGGTTTTCTAGCTTCCTGCAAATAAAATGATATTTCATAATCATTTTTATAAAAATCCCTACTAATATTATAAATGTGAATGTAAGTTTGTTTGTTACGCTTTCACGCGAAAACTATTTCGATGTTTGGTATGGTAGTAGTTTAGACTCTGGATTAAAACATAGGCTACTTTTTATCCTGGAAAAGTACAGTGTTCCCGCGGGATACTCGATAGTATATTTACGTGGGCGGAGCCGCGGGAAACAGCTAGTATAATATAAATTTACAATAGATACATCTATCGATTCGATTCGATATCGATTTGATTTTTCGGTTGTTTTGGGCATTCGAAGTTTAACATCATACTTTGCTTCCCACAGTTTAATCAATACGCAAATATTTGACAAAATCTTCTGAAATCAAGATGACGTAACTTTTCTCTTCTATGAACACTTTTTCTGTCAAATGTACGTCATTGGTTTCACCATACCTCAAAGGTCAAAATGGCCCCAAAAACCCAAAATTGGGGCCATTTAAGTGGGGAGGGTTTTTGCCTCGACATGCCTCGTCTATGATATATACGTCTATGGTCATTCTTAGTTTTGAAAACATTGGTATAGGGTCTAAACTAGAGTTTTTTTTTATTTTTAGACTAGAAAGTCTAAAAATAAAAAAAAGTTTTTTTGTAATAAAATATAATAGGTCTTTACCTATGAAATTGGCGTTCTGCAGTACTGGCCATTTCAAATCAAAATAATTTCAAATCAAAATAATTTTTGTTTGGCTAAGAATTCTAATTTCAAATTAATTTTATTTTAAAAACATGGAATTCTTTTTCCAAAAGTAGTCATTTGTTTATTTATTAGTGTTACATTTTCATCGCATTTCAATATTTTTCGTCATCATGGATACCTTAAAAATTCGAGTAATTATGGAATCTCATATTCCATCCGTCGTGGCAGCAACGCGGCACAAGCGGCACGAAACATCAACGACGTTTACGGAGCTATCACTACAAACCAACGCATCACCTGTTATTGGTTTGCTCGCTTCCATTCTGGAAATTTCGACCTGAAAAACGAACCTCGCGGTCGTTCGAAGGCTTTGGTCGACAATGACGAATTAAAGGCGATTGTGGAAGCTGATGATACACAATCTACGGCTGAATTAGCAGCAGCTTTCGACGTTAGCGTCAAAACAATATTGGTCCATTTGCGTCAAATTGGCAAGGTAAAAAAGCTTGACAAATGGGTGCCCCACGAACTCAATGGTCGCCAGCGCGAAGTACGCCTCGAGACGTGCCTTGCACTGCTTAACAGACACAAATGAAGGAATTTTGAACCGCATTGTTACCTGCGATGAAAAATGGATTTTGTTTGATAACCGCAAGCGCTCAGCAAGTTGGTTGGATCCTGGTTGAGCACCTAAACAATGACCTAAACGAAAACTTACCCCTAGAAAAGTGATGGTCACTGTTTGGTGGTCTAGCGCCGGTGTGATTCATCACAGCTTCTGACCAAACGGGGTGAGAATTACTGCAGATGTGTACTGTGAAGAACTGAACACAATGATGAAGAAGTAGACTATTACTTTTCCAGAATTTGGATAACTTCTTGGCGGGAAAAAAATTCAATACCCGAGAGGCAGTACAAAATGCCTTTGAAGAATTTGTTGCCTCCCGTCCAGCTGATTTCTGTAAGAAGGGCATCAATAAACTGCCACTGCGTTGGCAAGGATGCATTGATTGCATGGGTGATTACTTCGATTAAAACAAATAAAAAATACATGAAAAAAATTCGTGAAATTTTTTCATACAAAACGGCAATTTCATAGGTAAAGACCTAATTTACGGTCGCGTGAGACATTTCCTTGAACTCATGACAGTGTAATTAGCAACGGATATTATTATTGGTCATTAAATTAATAATAGGTTGAACTAATAAAACCACAACTTGATGCGCTGTAGCACGACAGCAGAAACATTTTGTATGGAGTCGGGTGGTCCCCTTTCTCCTCTTCCATTGAGACATTTTAGTCATTAGAATAACAGTACCTGGGTGACCTCGGAGTTATAGTAGAACGATAAAATAGTTTAAGAAAAAAATAAAATAAATAAAATAAAATATATCCTAAAAATTCGCAGTTTCCCAGGGATGAGACCTAGCTAGTCCGATTTTTCTTCCCCAAAACTCTCTTCATACTAAATTTCATGGAAACATTTGCAGCCAATATATATATGTATATATATATACAAGATTGACTCGTCCAAAGTATAAGATATTAAGTAAAAGTTAAGTATTTAGTTTAACAAGGGTGTTTAAAGTAACACCCGTAGTTGTTTCCTCAGATCCGCCTCGACTCAACCTCATCTGAGGTATCCTTAAGAAGTTCCTCGAATTTGGTATTCTTAAACGTATTTTTTTCTACCTCAGCTGTTTGCTCCTTCAGTAAGGTTAAATGGAGGTATGACGTCATAGATAATCAATTTTTTTTACGTCAACACCATTAGTTACCATTAAAACTCGATCCGAATCTGGCAGAATGATTCTATAACCCATTGTTTTAAAAAAAGAAATTTCAAATTTAATATCAGTGAGGGTTTTTGATATTTTTTCTGCCGCTAGGGGGCAGACCCAACTCACACAAAGCGTCATCTGGGCCACCAGTAAGTCGTATCAAAACAGGTCAATAAGAATTTTCAGTCACCAGACGGCGCTTGGTGGCACGACGGTCCTTCTCGTGTTAAAAAGCTGTCAGATGTCACGAATTTAAAAACCATCATTGTGATGTATGTAAAATGTGGACTGTGGTCTGTGAACCCCTAACTTGCATTGTCATGTTTAAAATTTTCGTTGATATTTTCACGTTAAGATTCGTAAAGGTAATCCAGAATCTTCAAAAAAATCTTCATGCTTCTCTTTAATTATGTATCACTCTGTAATTGCGTACATAATTGCTTCAAATAATTTCACTCTGTTTATAAAAAGAGTTGATATAAATGTCGAAAATCAAGAGAGCCTCAAGATACGTCCTAAGGTACCTTAAGTTTGGCAGTTGATTCCTCGACTCGCCTAAGGAAATTCCTCAAGTCGAGGACATTCTGTGGAACTAATGATACAATTTTCGTGGATTGAGGTTCATTCGACTGAAGGTATTAGTCTTTTTTGAGAGAATAACTTCTCTCAAAAGATAAATATAATTAAGAATAACTTAAAAAATATCAGTTTAAAATTAGCTAATTTTGTTTATGTGGCCCTGAATTTAAAGTGATCTT
Organism: Phengaris alcon alcon; assembly: GCA_037179445.1. Taxonomy (NCBI): domain Eukaryota; kingdom Metazoa; phylum Arthropoda; class Insecta; order Lepidoptera; family Lycaenidae; genus Phengaris; species Phengaris alcon. The sequence goes on along the minus strand of JAYRCH010000085.1, from coordinate 1,507,477 downwards.
CGTAAGAGCATTTTATCACTAAAATATTCTACGTTACTTACTTATGTATATTATTAGATATACATAATATGTTAAAATTAAATTTACATATCTAGACAAGGAGAAAAAATTCAAACGAATAAAAACCCACTGTTTTGGTAAATTATTCGTTGCATTTGGCTTTTATTTATATATATTTGTCATTATTTAAGCCTTTAATTATTTATTTATTAAATAAAGACTAATCTATAAGTACAAGACTTACCTTACTGCAAGACTTCTGTTCACTATCGTCTAAGGTCACTGTAGGACTGACACTGAGGCACTTGTCGCTTGGCATTATTATCTATGTATAATGTGAAGGGAAAACTGCTTCTTGTGTGCAAAACAGGAATTAGTGTTTGTCCTGTGTGTACTGGTGTGTACAATACAAAAAACTATAGCTGTAGTATTAAGCGTCTTCGCCTTTGTTGGACTTAAAATATTTTAACAATCAAACGATAGATTCAAGCAACATCAAAACAATAGATTTGCCCATACTTAATTTAATTTGTCGGTTTCCATGTCTTACTATAATCTCGTCAGGTGGATTATTAAAACATGGCCGCAAACACATAATTACATATTAAAACATGTAGCAAAAATATGGGGTATATGAAAGTACCTATCTCGAATCCGAAAATTACTACTCTATTAGTGACATTGCCATGTTCACTCAAGTGATTTTGCAAACAAATAACATATTATGTTTGTCTGACCATCTTATGTTTACAAAATATTGTATTTATGTAGTGTTTCACAAATAATAATATTGAATTGACGAATAAGTAATAATGATCAGAATGGGATTCGGTGAGGTCTTTCAGGTTAGATTTGATTAATTATTGGAATCAAGGCATGAGACTATTGCTTAATTTTAATCTTGAACAATAGAGAATTACCTAATTCACTACATATCCGCCATAATGTACTGTTGTACATACCCGTACATGTTTTGTACAAACATTTTACATTCCGCTACATAATATTCAAGACGCATTCCTGTAAGTATTGAGCACATATCCATAAGAATCTAAATAGAGCTAGCGCCTCGCGACTGTACCTACTATTATTTACAATTTTCGGCTTGACCAAAGACCACAGCCTCCCAGAAAACCTGCTTAAAATAACGTTTGAGATGTACTGAAAGATTCAAGGAGTTGGAGGGGTTAAAAACTGGTAATTCTTTCGTAATTCGTTGCTTACCATCAGGCGAATAGTCTTGTGCCGCACTCAGAGACATTTAATGCATACATAAGGATCTATTTAGTACAGACTTCGACATAAAGTCCATAAAGTTTCTGTAAAATCTCTACTAACTACTAAGTGAGAATAAAAATATGACGCAAGAGTGCGGTCATTCCATTACAAATGATTTATTACATTGCATAACAATATGTGTATGTGATAGGTACGTAAAATGAGGGTTTTTAAATTCGTGACATCTGACAGCTTTTTGACACGACCAGGACCATCGGGCTACCAAGCGCCGTCTGGTGACAGAAAAAGAATCGAAAATTCTTATTGACTTGACGTGGTTTTTGATACCACTTGTGCCACCAGATGACGCTTTGTGTGAAAAATATCAAACACCCTCATTTTCGGAAGATATGAAACAGATTGTTAGATGATGTAAGGTCAAGTGGCTAAGATTGTTTAGAACCTGTATGTTTTGTGGATGGAAGTAATATTTTAGCAATTAAGGTAATAAATGTGCGAATTTAAGAGTTACTCACAATTGTGACCTCACGAGTTTTTTGGTGTTAATATATTCTACATTTCATTAATAATTATTATTATCAATAAATAAAAGGTCAATTAGATGTCAGTCCATGGTTATAGGATTACACGGCGGGAGCTCGTATAGATAGAGTAGACCAGGGGTCTCCAAACTACGGCCCGAGGGCCACATCCGGCCCGCGGACAGATTTTGTCCGGCCCGCGGAGAGCTAGCATACTTGAAAACTCCTTTTAGAGAACATATTTTTTATAGCAAATTAAATTTTAGTTTACTGAAGTATTCTAATTTTATGTTGAATAATTGTTAATATGACATCTACATTGATATGGTCATGGGCTAACTAATCATAACATTGTTGTAGGCTTATTGTTATTGTTTTTGTGATAAGTTGGATAAAGAAACACAGAATTGTAATGATTAATAAGTAACAAATTATTTAAATGAATCCAACTAACATTTTATACATTTTAAATAAAAACATAACTTATAACAAGCATAATGACATATGAAATACAAATGAGATTTATGTAATTGAGATTTTCCACTGACAATAGTTTGTAGTTGTGGACTAATTTTACTTGTACCAATTATTAAAAGAGATTTAAGATGCTCATCAGTTAATTTAGATCTGTAAACATTTTTTGTGTACTTCATTTTGGAGAAGGTCTTCTCACACAAATAAGTAGTACCAAAAACAGAAAACAGCCCACGAGCAAATTTATGCAAATTATCAAACTGTGTCAGTGGAAGACCCTTATAAAACTCCAACAAAGATGAGTTTTGATATTTGTTGTTAATTATATCACTGCACTGTAGATCAATCATTTCCATTTGAAGTTCCGGGGCTAGGGTTTCAATGTCAGTATCAAAAGGATTCTGAAAAATCTTAATTTGATTCGCAGTGGCATCAAAGTCCGAGAAACGAGTATCAACATTTATTTTCAAAGTACTCAAGTTTCGATTACAAAATCGATAGGAAACTCAGTCTCAGTGGTGTGGCTGAATATTTCACATGTTTTAAAATGTGAAAAACATTTACTTCGTAGTTGTGATTGAAACAGTATCAATTTCTTCCGGAATGATTTGATATTAGTGTATAAATCAGGAAGATGCTGGTTTTCTCCTTGCAATCTCAAATTCAGTTCGTTCACATGTTTTGTCAAATCAACATAGAATGCTAATTTCCACAGCCATGCGTTGTTTTGTAATTCAGTAAGAGGGCGATGCTTTTCATTCAAAAAAATTTCGATCACTGCTCGAAGTTCAAAAAAGCGCTGAAGGACTTTCCCACAACTAAGCCAACGTACGGCAGTATGATAAGGTAAGTCATTTTCTCCAATCTCTTCAATAAATTGACGGAATTGTCGGTGATTCAGCCCAAAAGATCTGATAAAATTAACAGTTGATATGACTGGTTTCAGAACTTCAGACATATCCAAACATTTTCCGCACAAAGACTGTTGATGAATGATACAATGTAAGACTAATGGTTTTGAACCACCGTCATTTTCTACAGCCTTCGACACAAGAGCGACCACTCCTTTATCTTTCCCACTCATGTTTTTGCCTCCATCAGTTGTAATAATTTCAAGTTTTGCCATCGAAGGTTCTTTTGATTAATGGTTAAATAATTCAACTCCTTTAAAAATATCTGTACCAGTAATTGTGCCATGAGTACTATACATATCAAGAAGTTCTTCAGGCACTTCATAGATTTTATCTACTCCTCGAATATAAATCAACACCTGAGCAGTATCTGACACATCCGTTGACTCATCCAAGGCCAAAGAAAACCACCCAACATGTCCATTTTTGTCGAACAGTTGAGAGGATATATTATCAGCGATGTTTTCTACCCTTCGAGCCACAGTGTTTGCTGACATACTGACAGTTTTTAATAAATTTACCTTTTCAGGGCACATTTCTTCGGCTACTGCAATTATGCATTCTTTGATCATTTCTCCATCGGTGAATGGTTTTCCTCGTTTTGCAATTTCAAGAGCCACACGAAAGCTGGCACGAGTTGCAGCCTCTTGTTCAGTTTTGAGTTTTGTAAATGAAGATTGCTGCGATTTCAATCCGCGCTTCATAGCTTCGAATTTTTCTGTCCGCAAACTTCCTGTATATTTTGAGTAATTTTGAAAATGTTTTGTTTCATAATGACGTTTAATGTTATATTCCTTGAGAACGGCTATGCTTTCATTGCAAATCAAACATAGCGCCTTGTTACTGGACTCAATTACTAAATACTGAATGTTCCACTGATCTTTGAATTTTCTGCATTCACTATCAATTTTTCGCTTCTTTTCCATGCTACTAAATCACACACAAAAGCAACAATTCAAATCAAAATACTGTTACAAAGATGTCTTAAACTTAAACACGCACAAACAAGTTTTAAGGAGGTACGCACTATTTTATTTCACAACAGTGTCATAGGAACTGACTTGTGGTTGCGCCACTAGCCTTCTTATATATTCCAATTACTGCCATCTAGAAGTGAGTGGAAGACACCAGAACTTTCTCGAACAAACGAGATTATTCTGTACGTGCTATTAGCGCCATCTGTTAGCGATAGAAGGTACTACCTATTTCCGCTTGTGTCCACCAGATGTCGTGTCACGTTACTCCTCATGGCTCGTACTCTACGACTAATCTAGAAATTACAGATAATGACAGGAAAATTAATAATGTGCAGTGTTGCCGTTTTGCGGACTTTAGTCCGATTTGCAGCCTTTTTTTTTGCAGAATTTTGATATATATAATGATATGGTTTTGACCCTCGGAACTTACTGGAGTAATCAGTATGGCCCTAAGGCTGGAAAGTTTGGAGACCCCTGGAGTAGACCATAGATCAGAAAAATAAGTATTTTGGAACGAACTTCCTTATGGGATATGGGACGATGCGAAGGGGTACCCTAGCCGGGAAAAAACGTTCGTAACGTAAGATTTTGTTATAAGGAAATTCGTTCCTATCCGGTGTCCCACGACACCACACGGCTTTTTAGACTATTATTATAATAGGTCTTTACCTATGAAATTGCCGTTCTGCAGTACTGGCCATTTCAAATCAAAATAATTTTTGTTTGGCTAAGAATTCTAATTTCAAATTAATTTTATTTTAAAAACATGGAATTCTTTTTCCAAAAGTAGTCATTTGTTTATTGATTAGTGTTACATTTTCATCGCATTCAATCTTTTTCGTCATCGAAAAGTGATGGTCACTGTTTAGTGGTCTAGCGCCGGTGTGATTCATCACAGCTTCTTACCAAACGTGGTGAGCATTACTGCAGATGTGTACTGTGATGAACTGAACACAATGATGGAGAGGTTGGCACGTCTCCGCTGCTCCTGTACGACAACGCGCGACCTCACACTGCACAAAGTTCTCCAAGTTGCAAGAACTGGGGTTGGAAGCTCTCCGTCATCCGACCTACTCACCAGACCTTGCGCCTACAGACTACTACTTTTTCCAGAATTTGGATAACTTCTTGGCGGGAAAAAAATTCAATACCCGAGAGGCAGTACAAAATGCCTTTGAAGAATTTGTTGCCTCCCGTCTAGCTGATTTCTTTAAGAAGGGCATCAATAAACTGCCACTGCGTTGGCAAAGATGCATTTATTGCACGGGTGATTACTTCGATTAATGCAAATAAAAAATACGTGACAAAAATCCAATAATTTTTTTTCATACAAAACGGCAAATTCATAGGTAAAGACCTAATATATTACAGATAGAGAAAGTGCATGTAGGTACATTGTAGGTACTAATAATAATTAACTATTACAAGTAAGTAATTATTGTTTTTAAACTGAAAATAAAAAAAACCGACTTCCAAAGTAAAAATGCACAAAAAATTATGAGATATAACTTATTTCCTAAATAATTCCGCTTTTAAATTTTGCTAAAATTTTAACCATTTTCTACTCAATCTTCACAATTTTGAAGTCGGTACCAGCCCGAACAACATCCTGATAAATCAATATTTTATAGAACTCACGTTCAAGTTGGCTGGTACCGACTTCAAAATTATGAAGATTGAGTAGAGAAATGGTTAAAATTTTAGCCGAATTTAAAAGGGGAATTATTTAGGAAATTAGTTTTATTTCATACTTTTTTCTACATTTTTACTTTGGAAGTCGGTTTTAATTTTTTGTGTAACCCTAGATAACTAAACGTCCGTTCGACGACCCACCTACTCGCGATTCTCGTGTTCGTGTACTTCTAGGTGGCCTCCCCGCGCATCTTTGTTTACCTTCCTAAGACATGTAATGATAATAATTAGAACAGGAGATGTGATCATAGCGTCGTCCGCTCGACGAATGTTTAGTAACAACGAGGTACTCGTATGTATGTGTTGATTTTTTTAATGAAATATTTGTTAATTGTACTGTTTATTTTTTCTAATTTTTTTTCTTTTATTAGTATATATGAATAATATTTATTTTATAAATATAAAATACAACTGTGGAGACTTTTATTTAAATAACATTAATATTGTACGTAGGTATATTATATTATCTCAACGTATGATTATATACGTTGTTTTTTCAACATAGACTTACTGAGGAAATGAGGAACAGATTTGTCGATGGCTAGAGCAAAGCGACACTGACGAAGACGAGGAAGAAACTCGGGGATCAGAATTAGAAACTGAGGATATTTTGGAAGAAGAAATATAGGTACCGGTCTACCAGCAGCGATTCTAACTCATTTCTCTCTCTCTCTCTCTCTGACTCATGAGAAGGTAACGTCACAGACGGCCGAACAAGCCTATGCGCTCGTCCGTTTACTTGATTTAATAATTAATTGCGCGCGAATTACGATTAGTCGGTAAAACGAAATTGTTCGTTAAAGTGCAACTAGTGTGTGTGAATGTTTTCTACTCTATGCGCCTGTTCATTGCATTGATAAGAAGCATTTTATGAAGTGGAATCTATAACTAATAATTACTAAAAGTGAGTACCGGCAAACATTAACAGCTTGGCAAATAATTGTATTAATAGCTCAAAGCACCAGCTAGTGTTGAATTGGGTACTACATTATTGGCGTATAAGCGCCATCTAGCTTTTATCGTTAACATCTTTATCGACGAAACGGCCGTGCGGTAAGTGCGGGGCGTGTGGTAAATTTCGCCGATAGGTGCCGCTAGTTGTACCATCTGTCCCAGTATTTACCATAAGGGGTGCGTCGGGGTCCCTGATGCGGCTACTATAATAAAAGACTGGGTTTGTCCTGATTGTAAAAAAAAAATGCTGAAAGGGGGGACAACAGCTCAACACCAATTAGAGGTATATGCAGTGGCTCTTCATTGCACACCTCTCCTACTATAGATATGAGCTCGGAAATCAGGGAGATGCGACGCGAGCTCGCGGACTATATGGCAGAGATTCGCCAATATCGTAAGGAGATGTCTGAACTCCGGAGTTCACTCTCAAATATTAATGAGCGTCTTGTCTCCGTCGAGCGTAGAATTGATGCAGTGGAGCAGGTTTCAGGATCCGAATCATCGAATAAGGTTGTTGAATTGGAGAGAACGGTCGAGCAATTGAAGGCGGAGCTATATATACATATATATATATATATATATATAGACCAGGAGGTACTATCAACGGACCTAGACAATGGAAACATCCCGGAGCCTACAGGAGAGAATGCGGTGCACACCGTCGCTGTGTTGGCCTCTAAACTCGGAGTAACCCTGTCACCTGCAGATATTGTTTTTTCTGAACGTGTGGGATGCAGTAGCGAGAGCGGTGTTGATGAGCTCAAACGAGCCCGGCGATTCGTGGTGCGGTTGGCCCGCCGCCAGCTGCGAGACGAGCTGCTGCACGCGGCGCGGATTCGCTCACTAGCGCCGACCTCGGCGTAGCCGGGGCGCCACAGCGGGTGTACATCAATGAGCGGTTGATGCACTATAATCGTCAGCTCTTTCATAGAGTCCGCGAGGAGTGTCGTCGTCTCAACTGGCGATACTCGTGGACAAAAAGAGGGCGTATTTTTGCGCGGCAGGGAGATGGTAAACCGGTGCACCTCATTCGATCGACTACCGACGTTGACCGGGTTTTTAAGACCACTAGTGTTTGACGGTCAGTGCGCTAGTTTACGTTATGTCACTCTATCTGTATATAATGTTTTAGCCAGTAATTGCTACTTTTTTCACTTTTGGTGTGTTTTAATTTTGTATGGTGTATGCTTGTTACTAATCGAATCATATAATAATTCTAATCTATTCCCAATGAAACATAATGTAGAGTTAGCAATAATCAATATACGACGCCTATATTACATGTATCTTAATAACACTATTAATATAAAATTACTAGACATCATAACACAATTCAACAATTATAGCATTTACACTAATTCAACATTTCCAATTTTATATAATTCAATATTTATAAATTTATATAATTTAATATTTATACTTTATAACACTAGCATAATTTTCTATAATTTGTGTTGCCAAAAGAGATATAAAAAATATAATAATTTTTCAATACAAAATTTTATACATAATATTAATTCCGAACATCAAATACATTTGCTTTTCATCCGCCAATATTATGACATTCCTCTTTCCCCTAGGTGGGTACACTATATGGTTTTATATACTTTGTTAAGTAATGGTTAACAAAACCCTAAAAGTTGGACTATACAACGCGAGCTCTCTACTCTCTAGGCACAAACCACGATAATTTTCTGGCAAAAATTAATGTACTTGACTTGTATATACTGGCTCTTAATGAGACGTGGTTAAGAACAGGGGAGGAATGTCATGCCCCCAACGTCATGGGATACCGACTTTGCCATAAGCCACGACCTCGAGAGATACGTTCGCGTGGGGGAGGAGTTGGATTTTATATTAGAAAAGGCATAACTGCACGCTTTCACCACCCATTGACCCACTATATAAAGATGTTGAACATATGTGGCTTAAGATATCTTTAAATGGTAGAAGGCTAGTAATTGGTACTGCTTACCGACCCCCATGGCTGGATATTGACACTTTTCTAGACGCTCTTACAGATGTTATTAATGCAATGCCCAGCCATGACCACTTAATTTTGACTGGTGATTTTAATATAAATCTCTTATGTCCTGATGGATCAAAATCAAATAAACTTATAACTTTTTTGCGGTGCCTGGGCTTAAATCAATTAATTACTTTGTCAACTCACTTCACACAGTATAGCCAGACATTGATCGACACAATTAGTTCCAATCTTACAGCTAAAAACATATTTATTGAACATGTTGGTTCCTTATTTGGCAACTGTCTGATTGGCTGCGAATTTAGTACAAAAAGAGAAAGAATTAAACTTTCCTCTAAAACGTATAGACCTATCAAGCACATAGATTTAGATAGCTTTAACACTGACTTACAGGCTATAAACTGGGATAGCATACTGTCTATAAGTCAATGCAATGGTGAATAGCTTTGATACACAAATATTGGAACTTTTTGACGTACATGCACCGGTAAGAACTGTCCGTATAAAAACATGCTCTTACCCTTGGATTACAGACACCATCAAATTAATGATGACACTGCGGGACAGAGCATTGCAGGACTATCATAAAACAAAGTTAGAAAGTAAAAGGGAATATTATAAAAGCCTAAAACCTCTAGTAAATAAGTCACTGTATAATGAAAAAGTTGCATACTTTAAACACAATATTAATCATAAAATCGAATAACCTAAACAGCTGTGGAAAAATATAAAGAAAACTATTTTAAGTAAACATGAAAATTATCTAACTTCACAATTTAATATCCTAAATCTTATTAATAAACATTTCTTAGAAACACCTACGGTTCCAATCACTCAACTATCTTATATTACATTTTTTGAATACCATAAATTTTGTGACAGTACCTTCCACCTTGAGACACCACCACAAGGTGGCTTGGTACAAAAGCTTAGTTTTTGGTATTTTGTAAACAGAGTTACGCAAAGAAAAAAACAAATAAATTACGGTTTTCGAAACACAAATGCATGAGTAAATCTATACATATAAAATCCTTTGTCCTGAATGACTGACTGTCGCATCAACGCACAGCCAAAACCGCTGATCTTAGAGACCTGAAACTTGCAGAGCATGCTCTTTGTAATGCGTAGGTATCTGATAAGAAGAGATTTTCCGAAATTCGACTCCTAAGGAGGTGAAAAGGAGGGAAAAAGTTTGTATGGGGCAACATGATTCCTTGGTCCAATCTACTTCATATTTTGCACAAACATTCTGTAATGGAATTGATGGAATATGTGTATCATAGTTTATTGAAATTCGGCCCATAACGGGGTTAAAAAAGGGAAAGAAAGTTGTTTGGGAACGATTGCATTAAAGTTGATATCAATACTCCTTAGTGCTTTTGATTTAAAGCTCTCACAGGCGATGGTCTTTACAATTTAAACATTTACTGGATTCGTAGGTGCAAATAAATCGGTTTAGATGAATGATGAATATAAATTACATTTCTCGTATGAGTAAATAATTTAAAAACGGGTCACGGGACCCTATTACTATGACACCGCCGTCCGTCCGTCTGTCTGCCTGCCGTTTTTCAATCCAAATCCTACTGAAACCGTACATTTTCCTACGAATAATTAAACTAAATTGCAAAGGTTGTTAAATTATAAGGGAAAATATTAAGGGGTCATTCCAAAATCCTATTGCACGTTGATAGTTACGGAACCCTCTTTAGAAGATTATTATTGTGGCGTGTGTCCCTTAGTGACATGCCCCTCCCCCCCCCCCTGAAAATACTGAACAAATTAGTGACGGCTATAATAATATCGTTTTAAACACTTACGGATTGTAATTTATCTATTATAATCTAAAACGGACGGGTGGTCCTCCCGTGACCACGGCTGCTCTGGAAAGTAGCCGAAACGTCGGGAAAAAGAAAAGTGCACCGCGACACAATCCGTAAGTGTTTAAAACAATGAACAATATTCGCGTAAACCTATGAAGGCTATAATAATAATTCACTTTTTTTATTTTCCTTAACAGCATGGAAAGTCAGGGGCGTGCGCTCCATATAGGCAGAAATGCAGTGCTTTACTTGTCATTCACAGATATTTTAATAAAACGTTCGTACGTTTTAGATGACTTTAATAATTAATTAATAGTAAATAAATTAATTTAAAAAATATAATAACTTAAAAACGCCTAATATTTTATAAATAGCAACTCATGCGGTTGCTTTGTGCAGGACAAATCATCGCATGTATGTGTAATTTTCATACTTCGCAAACGCACACACCCATGAATATCGACATGATTATATAGCAACAACTCCCGCGGCAGGCGATGGCTCTCGGCTATCCGAACGCTTCCGAAAACCGCCGAACTGGCTTGTCGGAAATTATTCGTTGCCTATAATCCGAGTAAAAAGAATAGTCGGAAATCTAATAAATCACGTATGCACATTATGCATTTTTGTTTAGTAAGGTTTTATTTGTTTAAATAGAAGAAACGTTTTGTGTTTCGCGGGGGCCATTATTGCATATTTCATGTGATAAACATTGTGTTAGATATTAAGATGTACAAAACAATAATATGTAAATTCATATTTGGCGCGCTGTGTGTCGTTACGTCACTGGTAATATTCGCGGGAAGCGTGCCGGCTTCCCCGCGCCCGCGCACCTCGTGATATATGCAGTCTGTTTTAAGGAAATAAACGACAGTGAGAAATTGACCACTTGTTTTATTAGACGCGTACCAATTTGCCCGCCCTCATACGCAACACGTGGCGACGAGGCACCCCGCGAGTGCATAGTTATTTTAATATTAAACAATGGCAACAGTTTTCGGCGTTCTATCTACGTTCGATCATCGGTCTCAGGAATGGAGCAGCTGTAAATCGCGCATTCATCAGTGGTTTATTGCAAATAATCTGGACGATGAGACTGACAAAATGGCGGTTAGGCGGCGGGCAATTTTCTTGAGCGCACTATGTGAACAAACATTTATATTGGTCAGAGACCTGGCGCTACCGAACAAGGTGGAGGAGCTAAATTTTTCGGCAACCACTGAGCTGCTGGATAAGCACTTCACCCCGAAAAGGTTCGGTTTCGCTGAAAAGTCGATGTTTTACGCGGCAAGGCAGCACCCAGGTGAAAGTCACACTCAATGGGCAGCCAGACTCCGTGGGCTAGCGGCGCACTGTGCCTTCAAGAATTTGGAGGAAGCGCTGTTGGACCGATTCATCATGGGTATGGCTGCAGGTCACGAAAGGGACAAGTTGTTCTCGCAGAACCAAGAGGAGTTAACCCTGGCGAAGGCTATAGATTTGGCGGAAAGCGTACGGTGTGCACGCCAGGCGTCGTCAGTGGCTCCACCGGGAGCGAGCAACGGCATAGCTCTAGGAGCAGAAGAGGTTTTTCATATCGACAAGAAGGAAAAGTGTAGTGTATGTGGCTTCACTAATCATAAGTCTAATCAGTGTCGGTATAAAAACTACAAGTGCAAAAAGTGTGGTGTTAAAGGCCATTTACGTAAAATGTGTTCGGGAAGTGCAACAAAGATCAACTTTGTGGAGAGTAATGCGGACTACTCAGTAACAATTAATAAACAATTGATAATAGATCAATACCCCTTGCCTACGGTGAACGAGTTGTTGTCCAAATTACATGGGGGTATTAGATTTAGTAAAATTGATTTATCAAGCGCGTATAATCAATTCAAACTTAACAACGGTTCCCAGGATTTGACTTGCATAAATACGCATCGGGGGCTTTTTAAGTTTACCAGGCTGGTATTTGGGCTAGCTAGCGCGCCATTAATATTTCAGCGGGCCATGGAGTGTCTTCTCGCTGGTATAGACGGAATTATATTTCTGTTAGATGATATTTTGGTGACAGCGGCTGACACTGAACAACATATAAGACGATTGATAACAGTATTAGAGCGATTAAATGATGCGGGACTCACAGTACAGCGTAGTAAGTGCGAGTTTTTTAAAAATGAAATATCGTATCTGGGGCACGTGATAGACAAAAATGGAATAAGAAAATCACCTGAAAAAGTGAAAGCTATTTTACAGGCGTCTAAGCCAAAAAATGTAACACAACTACAATCGTTTTTAGGATTAGCTAATTACTATCGGAGTTTTGTACCAGATGCGTCTTCGTTATTAAGTCCGTTGTATAATTTACTTCACAAAAATATTAAATGGGAATGGACTAAGGTACATGACGACACATTTTTTTAAATAAAAAATATATTAGCATCAGACAAAACGTTGGCACATTTTAATCCTAACGCTAAGATTATTTTAACGGTAGATGCGTCGCCGACAGGTTTAGGGGCTATTCTTTCACAAGTCGATAGTGACATGATAGAAAGGCCAGTAGTCTACGCGTCCAGAACGCTTTCACCTGCTGAAAAGAACTATGCACAAATTCAAAAAGAAGCAACCGCGATTATTTTTGGGGTAAGGCGATTTCACTAGTACCTTTACGGTCGATCACAGCCATTTGTTCTAAGGACAGATCATAAACCTCTGCTAGCTATTTTTGGACCTCATAAAGGCATTCCTGAAATTTCAGCCAACCGCCTGCAGCGGTTTGCAATGTTCCTAGCGGCTTATAATTATACTATAGAATATATAGGGAGTAAACAGAATAGCGCAGATTATTTATCTAGGGCGTTCGTAGATGAATATTCGCGCGCGGTCGGTCCGAGGCGACCCGACGTGGCGACAGACGAGTTATCGGAGTGCGAGGAGCGCGCGGCCTATGTTAACTTTGTAACTGACGGCGATCTACCGGTCACGCTGGATGACGTGCGCCGCGAGACCTCTAAAGACGTATGCCTGTCTATAGTAAAAAAATATGTATCAATCGGGTGGCCTAGGAAAACTTACGATATCAATTTAAAACCTTATTTTGGTTGCCGTTCGCAACTTTCCCTCGAAAACGGAATTTTAATGCGCGGACATAAGGTCGTAATTCCGATGTCTTTAAGGGACGTTATATGTAACGAAATGCATAGTTCACATTTCGGAGTCGTTAAAATGAAAGCGGAAGCGCGCAAGCGGCTATGGTTCCCGGGGTTAGACGCGGCGCTGGAACAGCTGGCAGCGCGGTGTGGCGTGTGCGCGCAGCTACGCCCCGCCCCGCCGCACACGCCGCTTCGGCCCTGGCCGCTACCGCCTCAACCTTTTTATAGAATACATCTCGACTTTCTAGGGCCCGTTAGTAATAATATTATGTTTTTGATTATTGTAGATGCTTATAGTAAATGGGTTGAATGTTATGATGTGTCGGTAACGTATAACACCAAAGCGGTGATTACGAGCTTATGTGATTTTATGTCGCGTTTTGGTATTCCGTGCATATTAGTGACCGACAATGGGACATCATTTAGTTCGAAAGAATTTAACCAGTTTTGTTTAATTAACGGCATAAAACACATATTTTCCCCTGCGTATCACCCGGCTAGCAACGGTCAGGCGGAGAGTTTTGTTAAAATTGTTAAAAAAGGTCTCAAGGGGTTAGTTCTAGAGGGTTGCAATAAAAAAAATATTAGAGAAAAAATGGCAAAATTTTTGTTTGACTATAGAAACTCTAAAAACAGTACCACTGACAAATCGCCCGCGGAATTGGTGTACGGGCGCGCACTGCGCTCGCGGCTAGACCTGTTACGCACCGTCACACCGCCACCGTCGTCCGCAGTACTCGCTACAACGGTGGATCACAAACAGTACTTGCAGTGTAAAAACTATAAAGGGGTAGAGCGACCAGTTTTTAAAGACAATGACCCAGTGTGGGTAATTAAAAACGCAAGTGTAAAAAAAAAATGTTGGATTGAAGGAATAATTTTAGAAAAAATTGGTCACGTTGTCTATAAAATTTTTGTACCGAGCTGGGAGGCAGAAGTCACTAGACACGTTGATCATATCAGACCGCGACGGTTGTGTGACAATAGTAATCGCGATCAATGGGATCCTGATCTGGCATCGGATGTGGCGCCTGACATGCACTCGGTTGTGGCCTCTGACGTAGGAGGGGGAGAGGAGACGGAACCGCACTTGAGTCCGGGCACGTCCCAGGAGTCGAGTAGTCCAGGGTCGCCAGGTGTCCCTACTGACAGCATGCCCACCAGGCGACGTGAAATAAGCCCAGTGTTCTCCACGCCACCGTCACGGTCCCCATCTTAGGTTAAGTTGTAAGACTAAGTGTTGATTGTTCATTAATTTCTGGTTGTTTTGCTGCATTGTAATGAATGTAACTTATTGTAAGGTTATCGTTAAGTAAAAGGTAAGCCATTCGTAATGTATCTATATGTTCACTAACTAAAGGGGGAGAGATGTTAGATATTAAGATGTACAAAACAATAATATGTAAATTCATATTTGGCGCGCTGTGTGTCGTTACGTCACTGGTAATATTCGCGGGAAGCGTGCCGGCTTCCCCGCGCCCGCGCACCTCGTGATATATGCAGTCTGTTTTAAGGAAATAAACGACAGTGAGAAATTGACCACTTGTTTTATTAGACGCGTACCAATTTGCCCGCCCTCATACGCAACACATTGTTTACAATTTAATCGCTCCAGTTTATTTATAGTTTTCTTAAAAGATTTTTCATTTTAACATTTGAAAGTGTGTACATTTAACAGTTTATTACTGAGTTTCTATAATAATTGTAGTGATTTGCTTTTACTAGTGAGTTAGTCGATTTTTTTAAAATGTTATTTGACGGTGAGGTTTTGAAAATGTGTGTTTATTAAAATTAAAAATAACAAGTTCTCACAATTGTCATTCAGTGAAAAGATTCAAATTCTGTCTAAAAGTAGGTGTGTACCCTAGTTACAACAATTAAACCAGCAAAAAAATAATGTAACTCGAAAATTTCATGTTAAAAGTTATGAAACGTATAACTGGCTGTGTGGTTATGCACACACGATTAAAGTAAATTACTAAATAATATGCAAGGAAGACTATTAGTCTTCCTTGCATATTATTTAGTAATTTACATCGGGATATAGTAATCTCAAGTAACCGGAACCTTTAATATGTGAAAATTGAAGCTGACTGGTGAGTAGTTATAATATTTTAAAATATGCTTATTATTTTACTTATTAGAATTTCTTCCGCCGCGACGATCGATCGCTGTTTTGTCTGCGTTGCCGTAGAAGATGTACATGAATAGTAGTACATCTCAGACTTGTTCTGTTGGCATGGTTTTGACTTAGAGATCCGTCGCTTGGCTGTAGCTATGCTAAAAATCTATAAACAAAAAAGTTTTTGTGACCGAGTACTTCGCCGCATACCCAGTGTCATAATCCTGTGCACGCCACTGTGGAAAGTAACAGATTACAATATGTTCCAAATAATTTAAATTAGTCTCTAAGATAACAGAGACAATTTCTACGACATTTTTTTCTAATTGGCCACGCGGGCCACCCTGTCTGGCGTTAGCGAATAATTTCTCTTCGATATTTTTGTGGACTGTATTTCAGAAGGTATCTGGCGTCGCCAGGTGAATATGCAGTAATAATTAGATGTAATGGAAAGGTAGAAAAGGAGATACGCTTACCGAACCAGCTTCTGTGAATGGCGTCCTGCGGCTGGAGTTTTCGTCTCTTTCTTCTGCTCACAACGCTTTAGTCTTTCCAGAATTCTTATCGCGTTTCTATAGGAATATATCTCACTTTCGTGGGCGGGAGTTAGTAGCGGAAAAGTCTAAATAACACACGCGCTGTCGGCCATTGCACACGCTCACTCGACGCGACGACTTGCCATGTACTCCTTCGCGTATCTTCGTATTTCTTCGGTTTTCGTCGGAGCGGGAGGGGAGGGGTGAATACTGCTTATCGATATTATGAGATGCCATTCATAGTGGCGTTCGACGCTCCTAGATGGCGCTACCACTAATCTAGCAATGTGATAAACAATAATATGAATTATTCAAATGAATTACCTACCAAAAATATTAGCGAATAGTAGGTAAAGAATTAGACATTGAGTTGTTTGTTAATGAATAAAACACTGATATTATGTATATATCAGAACATTGATTTATAAAATATGAATTAATATTTAACTTTTGTGGTCACCAGGTATCTAGTTCGTTCAGCCGAAATAATGCCATTAGAGGTGTTATTTCATATTAAGTAATAAAAAAATTAAATTTAAAGAACGTAAAGATATAGTAAGACTCTCTACTGAACGAATAATTGAGGTAGCCTGTATTGAGTTGGGCCATCTTATTATTGTAAGCGTATACAAGCCTCCATCAGGCTTATACGATTCCTTTGAACAAATCATGGAACAAGTGTTGACAAAAAAAATTGCATCTAACAAAAAGATTATTGTATGTGGTGATTTCAACATTCATTTATTGGAATCAAACTCCACTACTGTTAGATTCACATCATTGTTAAAATCGTATAACCTCATTAATTTATTTTATGCACCGACAAGAATATGTGATACAACAGCTACTTGTATTGATAACATTTTCACCAATATTACTCCTTATAAAAAATAAATAATTAATGTGCCTATCTCTGATCACTGTGGACAGTTTGCTTCATTTATTCGTGAAAATAACCCTAAGAAAAAGCTTGTTTATATTCCTGTGAATACAAAACGTATTGAGAAATTAGAGGTAAATTAGTTTTTAAAAATTCAACAGTCAGATGGGTTAAATAACACAGATGAAGCATTTAATAAGCTATTTAAAATAATAAGAACCCAGTTTAACTTTGTATTTACTTCTAAAACGGTAAATTTAAATAGTATAAAATGTAATTTTAAAAACTGGGCAACTGCAGAAATTAGGAGTGAATCTTTTAAACTATATCTCAAGAAATATTTTTAAAAAATCAGATAAGTCTGTCAAGCAGCAAAGGCACTTCACATAAAACGAAAGGAAGTAGTTATTTTAAAGTTGTAAGAGTACACGCTAATTTTTGCTTTTCATAAGTCAACCTATTCCTTTATCATACAGGTCTTCTGGAAGACATTTTCCATTTTGGAATAAAATATACCTTCGTATAAAATGTTTTATTTTTAAGTTATGTTGGTTAACCTATTTATTGTATGTATATAAATTGTAAAATAAAATAAATAAATAGAAATAATGAATGAATAATGAAAAATAAAGTGAAAACCACTTGGAAGATAATTGCTGATGAGAATGGAATATGCATAGGCAGTCGTAGCTTTAAATTTGAACTTAAGTGTTAATGATAAAATGGGCAATTCTGACCTAGAGGTTGCGATGATCTTCGAAAAGTTTATTGCTGACATTCCGGTCTCAACTACAAAAAAATTTAATTCTTCACATGCAGTTGCTGAAAAAATACTCAGAGAAAATGTCGAGGAATGTGATGTCAATTTTCATTTTAAGGAAATTGACTCCAGAGATATTATTAACACCTTTAAATTACTAATTAATTAATATTAAAAGTACTACCGATCTCTTTTCTAATTTACATCATTGCCAGGGGGCAATAATTAGCCTTAGTTTTCAATAATTGTATTAAGAAAGGTGTGTTCCCTGACCTAATGAAGCATAGCAAGGTAATAATAATAATAATCTTTATTGATAATAACAGGTTGGTACATAATACAATATTATCAAGTATAAGAAATCAAATACTGTCTTAATTGTATACAAATATGTTGTTACTTAAAGTACCTAAACTAAGTCACTGAAGCAACCTGTTCTTATAGGAACTTATGCTCTTTGTTTTAGGTAGGTAAAATAGTATTTTGGTTGTCAGTACGTCGTGTGTGTGTCTGTTTGTGTATGTGTGTAAGACAGTGACCCTAGCCATCCGAGCTATCTTGGGATGGTTACGGCTTCCTGTGAAGAGCAGCTCCTCTAGGGTGTGTGTGAGGTGATGCCTCTTTGAAGGCGGGCGCAATAAATCTGACCCAGCCAATTATAGACCAATATCTACACTACTGACTTTTAGTAAAATTTTCGATAAAATAATCATAAATCAATTGATGGTTCACTTTAACTTAAATAATTTAATACATAGGAATCAATCTGGGTTTACTAAAGGTTGGTCCACAACAGACGCAGGCATCAGTCTTCTATGCAGCATATTTGGGGCCTGTGAGGGTCGCATGATTCACTTGGTGTCTTTTGTGATCTATCCAAGGCTTTCGACTATGTCGAGCATGCTACTTTGGTCAGAAAATTATACCATTATGGTATAAGAGACACTGCGCTTAATATTTTAAGTTCTTATCTTAAAAATAGAACGCAGAGAGTAGAAGTAAATTCTACAAGGTCTACTGGGACTAAAATAGAACTAGGTGTGCCACAAGGATCCATTTTAGGCCCGTTTCTTTTTCTTATCTATATAAATGAACTTTCTTATCTAGTTAAAGATAAGCATGAGATAGTACCTTTTGCTGATGCCACTTCACTAATTTTTAATGTGAAGTGACGACAGTCAAATTATGACGAGGTAAATAGTGCTCTCTAAAAAAAAAAAAATAATAATAATAATAATATTTATTTGTTTCTCCCAAAATTACAATGTAGTAATTTGTGGGAGACTTGGAGCCCAAACTAAGCCTAGGCCTGTATATTGGTGCCCCAGGCCCCCCCTCACAGACTATTTTAACTTATTTAAACAATGTACATATTTTTATTTAACTTAAAATCTATTTTACTTTTTAACTTAAAATTAAATGCTGTATTATAATTTTTTATTTCGACGTAACTTATTATATTCGTCGCGGAAAAAGATTTTTAGTATCTTGATAACTAAGGGTAACTAGCCAGCGAGTAACTTTTTGTTTGCACTTTGTTTTGTTTTCGTGGTAAATTGATAAAATTTCATTTACCTTATTATACATGAAACTACCGAGGAAACAGAAAAATCTTTGGGCAAAAGTAGTCTTAAATATAATATAATCTTCGTTAGGGCATATCTTTAATCTACGGCGAAGATTATGTTTTAATTCTCTATCATAGTCTAAGGAAGTGTGTTTTTTAATGATGCAAGCTAAAATGAACAATTGGCGTACGCTTAAAACATTTGGCATACAAGTCAGCTGTGGGATAGAGGTTTGGTAACTTCCAGCCAACTTTTAGAAGACACCTCTGCGATCTTTCCAGCCGCAATATTCTAGTTTTAGGGGTGCCTCCCCATATGAAGAAAATACATTATATTTTAACTGCCTGTCTGTCCAATTGTTTGTGAGTGAATCTAATAAAGGTTAATTCACGAGACTGTCCAAAGATAACAACTATACGTTTAACGTGTAGAATGTTTCCTACATTTACGTTAAACGATAAAAGGGTAACTTTAACGGAATCTTGATCCTTGTGTTATATTGTTTTTAAGTAGCTATAGAAGGTGCTTACATATTTTGTAGAGTCTGAGTAACCAAACTGTCCACCACTCGGTCTGTGAAAAATTTCGAGTAAAGTGTCCTCAATGTAAAGTGAAGATCTAGAACTTGCTTTGTGTAAAGGTCGCTCGTGTCACAGCAGTAGTAAGTCAGAAGGAGATCAAGATCTGAAACACAAACATCTATTGTTATATATATTCTATGATAATATACTCAGGAAAATGACCTCAATGGCGGCACTTTCCACCACAAGTATATATTATTATTTTACACTGTGCTTTCCACCACGCGCAATATGTCACAGCCGTTTTTCGTAATTAATTAATGTTTAATAGATTTTCGCTCTTAGTACACCTACGCGTTTGCATGCATCAGCGAGTCTCTGCGAAATTACTGCGGCGGCGAAATATCTGCGAAACGTTAGTACATTGCAGTTTTTTTCACGAAGAAAATATGTCATTATATTTACCTTCTTTTCTTGAATTTCTTTCAATGCCATCTCTTTTTTGTGCGCATTTTTATAATCTGCGTAACTATATTACTCAGATCATAAAAATATATGACGGAATAATTTCCAATTAAATTCAATATTTTTGGTATGTATTGAAAATCTGTCCTTAAAAACACCACGCGAGAGATAAGCGAGTAGGGAATGGACCAAAAACAAAGTGGACCGACCACGGTGAGCTGAGTACATGCATGCTAAAGTACATGGTACCGTGCGTATTTTTGGTCACTGAATCCGAATATGAAAATTATTTTGCTCTAAAGTAACAGCGTCATCGAGAAAAATGCTCTTATCGTGAAAATCGCGAAATAACTAAGCGGAAGCTCGCCTACTAGCGGAATGTCGGCGTCTGACATCTGTGTAAAGGCATTTTCGCAGTTCCTTACAAAACCCTACAAACAAGGACGCAAACATTTAATCTAGCTTTGTGCTACAGTGTTTTCGCAGTTTCGTTTTATAATTAGCAAGGAGGCGTTAAATTATTGATTAACGTTAGTAGTCACTGAAGCCAGTAATTGTGCAAGTAGTGTATAGTTTTTTTTGTTATTTGTATAAACTGGTTAACATTTAAAAAAAATCTAAGTAAAAACATGCTTTAAACAAGTGTAAAAAATAAAAATAAAATAACGTTGTTAATTTTTTTTTCATCCACAATTAAAATACGAAAACCATTACGTTTTATTATTTTATTTCAGCTAGAAAAACTTTTAATCTTTCGGTCACTAATGAGTAATTTAACTACTACTACTTACTTGTGTGAGAACACTACACTTATTTCGTGAAGTCTTCATATTCATATTGACGTTAACGTAAGAAT
This sequence comes from Phengaris alcon alcon, assembly GCA_037179445.1. NCBI lineage: Eukaryota > Metazoa > Arthropoda > Insecta > Lepidoptera > Lycaenidae > Phengaris > Phengaris alcon. Next base: position 1,486,060 of record JAYRCH010000085.1, on the reverse strand, counting down.
AACCTAACCCAGAGCATGTCAGGACATGTCTAAGGAAACCCTCCTTAAAACCGTAACTATCATGGACCAATAAAAGTAGTAACTATCAACGCGTAATAGGTTTTTTTCAAATTATTTCAAATTACTTTAAAAGTTACCGTCCGATTTCGTTCAAAATAATTTTTATAACGAGTTTTAGTTCATGATCTATCAGGATAGACACTTACAAGTCTCTATCTCTAATAATTTAGAAATGCTAAGGGGGGGGGGGGGGGGGGGGTTTATACCACACAACCAACTTATAAACCACTTTGGAGGCCGATTACTCGAAAACTATCGACTTTGTAAAAAAGTCATGTATGAAACCTTGCTTTTATTTTAAAATACCAATTTAACGATATCCCACACGATGGAGTAGAATGAAAAAATATTTTGCACCCCCACTTCACGTATATGGAGAGCCACCCCTAAAATATAAAATTATTATTATTTGATGATGCCAAAACCGAGATATATTCAATAACTGTAGCAAATTTCATCCATTTATATTCATAATTACAGAAGCTAGAAGAGCTGACAGACAGACAGACCGACAGACTGACAGACAGACAGACGGACGGACAGAGCGAAATTATAACGGTTCCTTGTGTATTACGGAACCCTAATAACGACGCTTATATAAATGTTTCAACTAAGTGTTTCAACCACTTTTATTATAATATAGTACATTATGTTTATTAAACGTTGTAATGGCTAATAATTAAATATGCAGTTAGACAACTGTATACTGTTATTATCGTAATTCTTCAGCGATGCAGAAGGCTGCGAGGTCACGTAGATATATATTGGAACATTTAATACCTACTATGTCTTGTATCGTCTTATATATAGGGCTGACAACTTCCAACTTGACCAGGGTCAAGAATACTCACCACTCAGGGACAACTAGCTCCCATTTTGGGAGAGCAAATGTTTTCAAAGAGCCATGAAGCTGTCATCGATATTTTTTAACATCTAAACCTCATAAGTCTGCATAGAAAATAAAAATGAAATTGTACCTAAAGTAAATATTATTTAGGTATACTTGAATACTACTAGTAGGAATACTTGATCCTTGAGGGATAGGTAGGACTAGGTAGATAGTAGGTACACTCAATTTATATAATGTCCAATAGACAATACCTACGTCCAATAGCCAATACCTACATTTACAGTGGCTATGTCGGTAGTTTAAAGATACCAGCAAACTTTTCCAAATGGTGAAAGAAAAATTATTATTGTTCCAATCAACTTTTATTTTGTTAGTTTTAATTCTGATTTAACAGTTATTTAGAAACTATAGATAAGGTGTGTATGAATTTAACGCGAATAAGGTATATATTTATGTATATTTCGTTTTATTTTTAAAAAGTATTAATCAAAATCGACTACTCTCGGGTACACAATATGGTCGTGACTCGTGGTACGCTTCATTTGACTTGATGACTCTCCCCTTTGGATCAAGTGCCCCTTAAAAATATTTTAATAAATTATGGAATATTTCCACAGTCCTAAGATATAAAAAATACACAGTCCAAAGTAATACACAAAAAAATGTATGAAATAAATATTTTTTTCTAAATAATTCCCCTGTTAAATTCGGCTAAAATTTTAACTATTTCTTTACACAACCTTCATTATTTTGAAGTCGGTACCAGCCCAAACAATTTCCTAAAAATCTTTATTTTATAGAGCTCATGTTTAAGTTGGCTGATACCGACTTCAATATTATGAAGATTGTGTAGAGAAATTGTTAATTTTAGCCGAATTTAACAGGGGAATTATTTAGAAAATAAGATTTAATTCATACTTTTTTGTGTATTTTTACTTTGGAAGTCGGTTTAATTTTTTGTTTAAAAATAATATTTTTTCCCTTTTTAGTCATATTTGTTATATTATAATCAACTCATTTTATGAACTTTTAAAATAAACTATCGAATGTATAATTGAATACGCACCAAGCTTCCATTAGGTAATATACAAATTACTGTAAGTTACATAACGGCATATGCTTGCAATTCTTTAAACAATATCTAAATTTACAAACGCGTATCTTTAAAGACTGAGGAGTTCTGTTCAGTGCTTTTAGATCCAGGGTATACTTTGGTAGTATATGCTTGGGTTACTTCAGAAAAAGTCAAAATCACTATATGTGTCCCTATCTATAAATTTCGAGGAGTTCCCTCGATTTCTCATGGGTGCCATCATCGGGTCAGCACTTTGTTATACGATACCAACTTCGGATACATACCCTTTACACCAATAAAGAATTTTGAAAATCGGTTATCAGACGGCGGAGTTATAGTTGAACATAAATTAATATATATATATATACAACCGAACGTATAACTGCCTTTTTTTGGAAGTCGGTTAATAAAAAATAAGAAAAGTTAGACAAGAAAGAGTAGAACTATATGCAGGAAATAAGAAAAAACAAAAGGGGATCACCCTTTCGTTGGGGAAATTCCCCTAAGGCAGGGGTGGCAACCTGCGGCTCACAAACCACATGCGGCTCTTTGAATGTGGAGATGCGGCTCTTACACCCGTATCATTAGTTGTTTCCTCGAGATTTCCTCCACTCGAATCAACCTCAATCCACGAAATATGTATCATTAGTGCAACAAAATGTCGACTCGAGAAATTTCCTTACGCGTGTCGAGGAATCAACTGTCAAACGTAAGGTACCTCACCTCGAGGCTCTCTCGAGCGTCTATTTCCGACATTTATATCAATTCTATTTATAAACAGGGTCGAATTATTTGAAGCAATTACGCAATTACAGAGGGATACTTATTTAAAGAGAAGCAAGGAGGACTTTTGGAGTTTCTGGATTACCTTTACGAAAATCCGTATAATTATGCAGCTCGTAGATATTTACGCGACGCTCAAAACCCCTTAGAGCGGTATTGTGAAAAGGAATTTAAAAAACGATTCAGATTTAGAAAATTGATATTTAACAGTAACTATCGGTGTTAACATAAGAAGGTATATTTTTCTATGATTACCTATGACTTCATACCTCTACTCGAACTTACTGGATGAGCAAACAGCTGAGGTACAAATTTAAGAATACCAAATTCGAGGAACCTATTAAGGATACCTCACTTGAGGTTGAGTCGAGGCGGATCTGAGGAAACACCTAATGATACGGGTGTTAGTCTTTAGTACTATAGGAAAGTAATTAACTTAACAAAGAATAATTAAACATTTAGAATTGTTCTGAATCAAGGATAAGGCACCATTGGTATCTCGTTTAATATAAACAACATACAATATTATTTTGTACCGACGCGACGTTACATACAGTCTTTCGGGTTTTAAAGTTTAACCTGTAAAATAGATAAGAATCTGATGTTTCCATGTATATTTCATTACTCTTTCGGCGCAAGACAGTTTGGCGTGTTCACCAGTTCTTATTAATATATAGGATTAGTTTTTCATCAAAAATGTTTTATAGCTAGCACTATTTATTGTTGGCAAGAAAAAAATTGTGGCTCTTTAAAAACTTAGAAATTTTGTAAATTGTAATTATTGTCTCTTCCTACTCAAAAGGTTGGCCGACCCCTGCCCTAGGGTTATAAAAGGGTTACATACAAAACATGATGTAAGTTACAAATATATTTTAGTTGTTAGACTAACGTATTATAATATCAAAAAATATTATAATACGTTAGGTAGGTACTTACGTTACAAAAATTAAATAGATACTTAAGTCGTAAAAATTTAATAGTGTGTATGTAGAGCAATTTTCATTGTTTATGACTATTTGTTACAAATATGCATTTTCCGAAGATTTTAATTCTCTGAAGATTCTGTAAAGAATAATCGCTCTAATAATCAAACAATAATAATTGTTGTAAGCCACAAACAAATAAAGGTTTTCTTACAAATTGAAATTGTTTTAGTTTTTGTTTTAAATATTTTACATAAAAATATTTTTCTGAACTACATACAGAGTATTAATTTTTAACCGACTTCCAAAAAATGGAATATACGTTCGGCTGTATATATTTCTGTTTTTTTGTATGTTCAACGATTACCCCGCCGTCTGTGGACCGAATTTTAAATTTCTTTTTTTGAGGATATAATCCCCAATTGGTCTTTTTGACATCAAAGTCATCTGATGATGGTATCCATGAGGAATCGAGGGAACTCCTCGAAATTTAAATGGACACATATAGTGACTATGGTACTGGTATTATGACTTTTCTGAAGTAACACAAGCATATGCTACCAAAAAATAAGATTTTGCACCAAGGTATACCCTGGATAAAAACACTGAAAAGAACTCCTCAGTTTATACATATTAAGCGTGTTTATAGATACGCGTTTGAAAATTTCGGCATTGCTTAAAGAACTACAAGCATATGTATGCCACTATGTAACTTACAGTCATCATGTCCTGGGAAAACAGGATGGTTGGCAACCCTATTTGTAGGTAGATAAAAATACCTGTTATATGTTCTTCTGGCAGCTGAGGCTGTGTTTTGACCCACTCCCTAAGTTGTTTGATGTCATCTTAACTTATATGTTTATGCTTTTTGTACTCTACATCTAAAGAAATTTGTTTCACTTCTTGTGTCATTTTTCTGAAAAAAAATATTCAAGAATCTATCAGAAGCCAAATTCTCGTAACTCATGATCAATATACATCAAAGTCCTTTCTTACTATTCACAAATAGTTACAAAAATTGGCTTCAGACCACAATTAACTTACTCCAGTTAACGCATAAGCTTAAGGTGATATAAAGTTAAATTTTTATTGTTCTTGAGACTAACATTTTTAAAAAGTACAAGAGAAAAAAATTAACCAAAAAAAATAAGTTCTTTTCTTCTGCCCTCATTATCAGAGATTTTCGTGAACCGGACTCCAGTAATATTCATAATTGTAATGATTCATCAGGAAACTAATTATTTAAATTGCCGTATTGGTATTGTTAACACTTATCATCGTTACCATTAAATCTGTGGGATGACTCTCATACATGTTTTATTCCTGATTTCAATTTAAAAACAATTCTTATAAAAACTTAACTTATTTACTCAGATACTTCTGTTATAGATATATGTTACGTTTATTTTGGTAACACTAGGAATCATTTGGATTTAAAATAAAATGTTGTTTTACTTTAGCATAACATAGTTAACTTTTTCGGTTTATTCGTTTTAATGATTTTTTTTGCTCATTTGTGTTTGCCTCGTGGTTCTACTTAAATATATTTATTAGACTTGGGGGCTTAGACAAGGTGACCTCGCTTGACGATGACGAAGATTGAAAAAAACTAAATTTGGAGTTGGAATTTGGAATTAAGGAATTGAAGTATCGCGCGTTATGTCACTTCGCGAGCGTTATGTCAATCCCAAATATTAGGCCATTACATTTAAAATTGGCGTTTTGTAAAGGAGGAACATAAAGTTTTTTTTTTTAAACTTATTATATTTATTTAATCAAAGTATATACCGTTGCTATCTATGCACTTTTGCCATCTCATAGGTAGTTTATTGGTTCCTTTACTAAAAAAACTATTCGGACAGGAATCAATAAAATATTTGCAGGCGCTTTGGACTGCCCCGTCGGAGTTGAATTTTTTCTCTTGCAAGAAATTATCCAAATTTGAAAAAAAATGGTAATCTCTTCTGGTAATGTCTTAGACATTCCAATTGAAGCGCGTCTAATTTGGTAGCCGTCTGTTGTGCAGTGCAGCGTTGTCCTGAAGCAGCAGGGGCCTATAGAATGACCAAGCTCGGTTGTTTAGCAGCTAACTTTTCTATCATGAATTGCAGTTGCTGGCAATAGACATCTGCCGTAATCGTCTGGCCAGACTTAAGAAAGCTGTATTGAACGACACCGGCACTAGTCCACCAAACGCTCACAAGTAACTTTTTTTGAGTAAATTTTCGCTCGGGGCAGGCTTTGGCTGGTTCAAGTTCGAGTTCAAGCGTTTCCGACTATCGTACAGGATCTACTTTTCATCACAGATAATGATTCGATTTAAAATCCCTTCATCATTGTTCCAGTTGAGTAATGTAACGCAGCAGTCGACACGCGTTTGACGGTTTGCTGCACTCAATTCACGAGGTACCCACCTTTCAAGCTTTTTCACCTTCCCAATTTGCTTCAAGTGGATTAAAACAGTTTTATCACTAACACCGCTGCCTGCAGCTAACTCGGACGTGCTTTGCGATGGATCCGCTTCCACAATAACCCTTAATTCTTCATTATCAACTTTGTCCACGTCCACGGGGCTTGTTCTGCAGGTCGAAATTTCCAGAACGAAAACGTTGAAACCAAAAAGGCACTGTGTTTTCTTTTGCGACACCGCTGCCATACACATGATTAATCCTTCGAGCCGTTTCTGCAGCACTGGTGCCACGGTGAAACTCGTACTCGAAAATAATACGACATTTCAAGTTTTCCATTTTGTAAACAGAGTGACGCAAAGAAAAAAACAAAAGAGGAAAGACAAATGAATAACGTGTTTCGAAACACAAACGCATGAGTAAATAGCGGTATAAATTTTAAATTGGAATTCCTAACCAAAGATATATTTGAGATCAAAGTGGCCAGTACGACAAAACGCCAATTTCATATGTAAAGACCTAATATTTCAATTTCGAAGATAGTCATTATAATTAACTATGGCATGTTGGCGAATATCTCTGAATAGAGAAGGAGATCCTAAGGGGATCTTTTGTAAGGATTAAGAAACCTATTCCAAATTAGCGAACACTTATTTTGTTTGTTAGATCTATAATGATTTACCTACAGCTAGATTCGAAGACTGGGCCTTCGACCATAAGGGCCCCGACTTACTACGTGATTTAACTAAGTAGTGACACCACTGTACACCAGGTGATACTCATGCTACGAAGATCCTAAGTCCTCCTGACTTAGGATCCTACTAACAATTGAATGGCAGCAGTATATCAAACTTCCTGTGTTGAGAACAGTTGTTTCAGTATCATAGTAAGAGATCAAGATCTATACTATACTAATTTGAACAATTATCATACTGTAGCAAAGCTACATTTTTAACGTAGTTAATATCGCTAATAACGACGCTTCTAGCGTCATCTATTAGCTGTTATTGCTAATTATATATAATAGCTATTTATACTAGACGACGCCATCTATTGGCAAACGTTTCTAACTGGAGCTTCATCTCCAATATTTCTTTATTGTGGCATATGGATTATGTATTACCGGTAGTTGTCAGCTAAAAAAAAAATATGATAGTAAGGGTATTTAAGGGCTGTCGCGAGATGACAGTCCTTTCTTTTGCTGAATCCATAATTTATTCAAGTTTTTCTGGATACAAGTGTATCATATGTCTTAATCCCGTTTTTACGGTGAGTTTTTTTTATATCTGTGTTGTGAAGTTTTATTTGGTAAATCACGCTTGTATTAAAACACATTATTTTTTCATGTAAATTATCACCTTGTAAAATTTGTTGTCAAAATTTGATTGGCCAAACCACGTGCTCAATCTTTCCGTTTTGCATTGATATAATATTATGATATTTGTATCCATACTTTAATTATTCTTGTATATCATCTTTTATTTTGCTCACCCCTTTTTATTTTGTGATGGTCACACAGCCCATGATTTTGATCGTTTGGGGTTAAGATCACGCCGGCTATGGGACTCCTACGAGTACTCCACGTTTTTTGTATGGATTTTCCAGGGATATATACTCCGGGTTCAAGGCACCGTTTTTCATGGCATTATGGCTAGTTTTCACACATCCGGATTTCTGAGTGCCGCTAGTTATTCCGGACTGAACTGACTGGCTTTGGACCCAGTCTGCACCTCCCCTTGGACGATCTACGTCGCGGTGAATATACTGGCCTGAACGACAGAGAGACGCTACCGGAAGTTGGAGCCCAACTCACTCGCGCCACGTGCTGACTACATTCCCGGATTCCCGGAAGTGCCCGCGAGGTTAAGCCCCTCCGAATCCCACAGACACCAAGAGCTAAACCAGATCTTTCGGCCTTCTGCCCACGTCCCCTTTTTTTAATATATTTGTCACGTTGGTAATTCCTCTTGTCATTTAAATTACCCGTAACAATACAATAGCAAGTAAAATAATTATAGGTTTACCTAGTAAGTATAATCAATGTGGCAGAGGTCTCCGTGGTCTAGTGATTAGAGCTTGGCTCGCGACTCAGAGGTCGTGGGTTCGATTCCCGCATTGTAATAATAAAATTGTTGGTTCCAAGTTTGATTAGGACAATTTATTTTATTTTATTTCTATAGAAAAACTTACAGCTAAACATAACTTTGTAGCAACAAAATTGAAACAGATAGCCATTGACAAGTTTTTACAGATTTGTAACAAATATTAAGATGAGTGCTAGCTTTATACAAAATAAAAAGAAAAAGGGAATGAAATAATCAACGAAAAAACTAACAAAAATATTCGAGAAAAATTCAATCAAACCTTTGGATCACTGAACTGATCACACATACCTAATTGATTATAATTAACAGAAATATTCTGCAGTTACAAGTCGTTTAATAGAAGAAGATTCAATCAAGAAAGCATCTGCATTAGAGTGATCGCGTAGGAAATCGTTAAATAGTGTGGTAGACCTACAGATAAACGAATTGCGACGGTAATTAGTATTATAGGGTGGGATGTAAAGTGGGACAAAAGTGCGGAAGAATCTAGAGGGTACATTTATTTTAATTTTATTGTGTAAATCGGAGGAGTCTATGACATTTTTAATAATTTTATTCAAGTAGATCAAATCTGAGATGATACGACGGCACTCTAAGGGAAGGAAATGATATTTATTACATCTAGTTTCATAACTAATTAGATTATCACCACATTTGTATTGTAAGTATCTAAGAAACCTTTTCTGTATTGATTCAATCCTATTTTTGTAAACATCGTAGGCAGGGTTCCAGACTTCAGAACAGTACTCAAGTACACTACGTACGTAAGAACAGTAAAGCACTTTTATAGGTTGCGCGTTCTAAAGTCTTTGCAGGACCTGATTACAAACCCCAGGGCCCTAGAGGCCTTTTTCGCTACATAATCAAGGTGCTCATCGAATAATAATTTGTGATCAACAATTACACCCAGGTCTTTGATTTTATTTTTATGTAGCAGGGCATGATTGTTAAGGGTGTAATTGTACTTAATTACATGGAGTTTAAGCGTAAAATTCACTACAAAGCATTTTGAAACATTAAGATCTAGTTTATTTTTACGGCAATATTCACTAAACCTATTAAGGTCATCTTGCAGTAGTTGACTATCATCACTTGAAGTGATACTACATGTTTTATTATTTTAGTGTCATCGGCATATAATAAGAAACGAGCATGATGAAAACAAGATGACACATCGTTCAAAAATATGGCAAATAGACGAGGCCCGAGAAGCGAGCCTTGAGGAACTCCTGAGGGGGCTGACATCCAGGATGATACGTATCCGCTTAATGCTACTGCCTGAGATCGGTTATTTATATAGGAGGAGAACCACCGAAACAGGTTTCCGTGAACTCCTGCTTGTTGGAGCTTCTCAAGCAGAATGCAATGATCGATACGAATAATGTCAACCTGGTTGCCTGAGTCCATAGAAGAGCTAACAAAGTCATACGCAAGGAGAAGATTCGAAGTGGTTGAACGTCCCTTCAAGAAACCATGCTGCTCTGGGATGAACCAAGACTGTATTGTAGCATAGACCTGCTTATATACAATTCTTTCAAAAATTTTGGCGAAAATACTAAGTTTAGAGATAGGCCTGTAGTTTTTAATATTAGTTTTATCGCCATTTTTATGTATTGGAGTTATGAAAGCAGCTTTCCAAGTGTTTGGTACGTAACCTTCATCCAATGAGCGTTTAAAAAGTATACTTAGTGGCGTGGCAAGGCTTTTGGCACATTTTTGAATGAATATTGGTGGAACGTTATCAGGGCCGGCGCCTTTGTTCAAGTTAACAGATTCTAATAGTTTAAGGAGCTCGTCAGTATTAATATCAATATCTCCTATATTAAAATTATTTATTTTATTTAAAACGGGATAGGTGAGGTTGGAACTAGGGCTGGGTTGAAGAAAGTTGGCATGGAAATAAGAAGCGAATAGATCGCAAATTTTGTCTCCAGTTGACGCCGTTTCATTCTCGAGAGTCATGGAGTAAGGAAAGGCGGAGGACGTCTTTTTATTGCTCTTAATGTATGACTAAAAGGCTCTAGGGTTACTTGTAATAGAATCTTGCATCTTTTTTATATAGGATTCATAACAAAACTTTTCAAGAGATTTCGCCCTTTTTCTGAGTAGTGAGAAAGTTGTATGATCACTTTGGTTCCCATAAAGTTTATATTTGCGGAAAATTTTGTATTTTTCCTATAATAACTTAATGAGGGCTGAACTGTACCATGGTGGATAAGAATTAGGGTGAATTAATTTATTAGGTACAAAGGAACTACGAAGAACATATAATGTGTCATAGAAATATTTTAGTGCTTCATCTAACGATTTATTTTTAAGTAATTCGGTCCAATTAATTTCATTAAGAGATTTGTTAATCGAATTAAAGTCACCGGAGCTATAAAAATATTTCAGTCTGTTTTTATTTTGTAGGGCGTTTTTTTGATGATGTGACAAGGTTATACTTATTGACCTGTGGTGGGGAACGTCATCAGGCACCAGAGGGTCGTCACAGGCACTGATATCAAGTTCACTGTTTGAGAAAACCAGGGCTAGAAACCTATTGTTGTCATTTCGAACCTGATTACGCTGAGTGAGGCCGCATTGAAAAAGGGTGTCAATAAAATTTATTTGAGCTCCACTGAGTGGTAATCCACTGGCTGTAGCATAACTTCCTTGTAGGTTCCAGTCAATATGAGGTAAATTAAAATCTCCCATAACAATAAACTCATCATCCGGACAGGGGTTGATAATGTCAAACAGTTTGTGTGTGAAGTTTTCTAATTGAACGGCGGAAGTATTGCCCATGTGCTGCCTACAAAGGTAAATAGTACAAAGATGAATTTTTGAGGGAAATTTACACATATTATTAGGGATAATAGACACCCAAAGGTCCTCAGAAGTAGAAGACCACTCTGGACGCCCTACCGTCGCAAATTCACGCTGAATACCTAAGAGGACACCTCCCCCTAAAGATTGATTTGTTAAAGAATAGTCCCGATCTCGACGCCACACCATATAGCGATCGTCAAATAGTTCCTCGTTGTGTATTCCCTCTAGAAGCCATGTTTCGGTTATTGAAATTATATCAAAGTTATTTAGTAAAATGTTTCTCTTAAAACAAGATGTCTTAGTGCGTAAACCCCGTGCATTCTGATAGTAAATATTTATTTTAGATTCCATTATTTAAAAGGACTCAATAATAAGTAAGTTAACAACAGAATTACAATAATAAATAAGTATTCAGTAGTAATACAGTAGGTTAGAATGCAAGAGGAGAAGGCATCAAACAATTTATTTAAAATTACTATAAGATAATGTTTTAATTTAAAAATAAAAGTGTTAAAAAGAGTCGTTGTACGTAATAAATTAAATATTAGTATGTAAATAATAAATTATTTTAAATAAATATATAATATAATGGTGACCATTAAGTGCTATTATAAATTTATTATAGTGTAAACGGATGGCCGCTAGGTTTGTCTTAGACAAGTAATTATAATGCGACACAAAATATGTAGGTGTATAGTAGCAAATGGTATAGCAGTAATTATAAAATATAATACGTAATATTATTATAGGTATAATGTAATTTAGCTTCCGATTAGGTAAAAAGCACTGTATAAATACAAAACATTTGCTTGTTTTTATTGTTAGTGAGATGACATAACATTTTTTAACATATATTTTATGAGTGGTAGGGCTCGTCATTCTTGAATATGGAGTTATCCTATAGCTGAAATACATAAGTATACTGAGACATATCAATTCATATCCAGTACCCACTCCGAATATAATAATGCTGCGCTTTTTACGCGATATGGAGACAACACTATGTACTTCAAAACTCAAAACACTTCTTACAGCATGCGTAAGGAATATTTCTGCATCGACTTTAACTATACTCGACATAACCACTTCACTTAAAATTTTAAAGTAAAATATCGTTGAGGTTCTTATAATAACTAACATCACTAATTTAAAACTTAAGTAACATTTTACACTAAATAAAATTGAATTTAAAATATTTAAAATGTTGTACGGATAGGATTGGTCATAATAATAAAATTTATAAAACGTAATAAATTTAAATAGTCTACACGGCGCAAACTGTCGACCAGTACAATAGCGCGCATGTGATATTACCGTCTCGAGCGGCAAGCAAGTAATAAGCTCGGTTGGAGTGAGTGCAGCGCTGCTGTTAGCCCGTCGAGTTAAAGGAGCGCATGCGATACTAGTTTGCGATAACGAATGAATGCAGTGATCGAGGTGCGATAATTGCATACGAAATTATTTACTAACAGGTGTAAATTGAATGACAGTTCTTCTACTATACGTTAAGATATGGAATCGATAAGAAACCAGTTCAGTGCCAGTGGCTCTTAACCTATTTTTCAATGCAATAACATAAGAAATAAAGTTAAATATAAAACTAAGATAAACTAATGTAAATATAATTCTGGGACAACAATTTTTGATTATTGTGATATTCTTGTAAGGTCCTTCTCGTTTTTTATAAAAATCACCGGCGATGAGTCATTTTTCCTGGCCATAATTTTCGCGTGTTTTACCCATATATATTTAAATCCTACTTCCTTGGCACGAGATTTCGCTTTGGCGAGTAAGCTTTTATTGTGACGAGTTAAATGGTCGTTAATATAAAACGTTGAGGATGTTGAATAGCCGATGTCAGATGTGTTTAAATCACGTTTCCTTGCGACAGCCACCAAGTCTTCTTTGAGGTAGCGATTGTTGAAACTTATAATAATGGGTTTGGCAGAGTTAGGTAGTCGAGTTGGTACGCGGGCGATGTAATTTATGTCCTCTTTCTTAATCGGGAAATTTATATAGTTACCAATTTTTTCCACCAAACTGTATAGATTTTCGTCTTTAGTTTGAGGGATCCCCTTTATTTCAACGTTGTTTGCCCTGGCCCATTGATCTCTTTCTTCCAGCTCGGCGTTCAACCTGGTTATTTCCTTTTGCAGGGTTGGGATGTCGGAGGCAATCTTCTCAACATCTTTAACTCTAACTTCAAGAGTTTGGATTGTGTCAAGGACTGTATCCAAACGCTGATGAGCCATCTCAACCGAGTTTTTTAAGTCCGAGATATCGTTTTTTATTATTTTTAGATCCTGGCACAAGTTAGAAAGTGGGGTAAGCTGGTTCAATATATCATTTAGCTGCTCTTGCATCCTGTCCAGCTGGTTTGGGTATGAAATAGAAGGTACTGGTGGTACTGGTGAAGGAACTGGCGAAGGAACTGGCGAAGGAACCGGCGAAACCGAGGGGCTTGCTTTACATTTTGAGCAGCGCCAGAAGTTCTTTCTATCGCCTAGGCGCCTAAATCCAGTTTCGGTGATTCCGACACAGCCAAAACCATATTGGTTTTTGCAAATTGAGCAAATCGGTCCGTCGGTGTGGGATTCGTTACAGATACTGCAAGTGAACATTTTTGGGAACCACTGACTTTTACGTAGGTGGGAACCAAGTACACTCACTATACACAAGCGATGCCGAGCGATGCTAGGCGATGACTGTGCAGGCTGATCACCTGATTGTCTGCCAAGAAAGATGATCCATGCGTCGGATGAGCATGTAAAAAGTCGGACCTGCGCCTGATCTCTCGCCAGTCACGTCGGCTATCCGTCCCACTGGGTTATGAGAGTAAAGGAAGAGAGAGTGCTCAGCTCTTGTGTACTGCGCACACACTTAGGCACTATAACATTACTGCTGCGTATCTGGCCTGGTTTCAATGAAACCGGCCACCGTCACCGAAATCGATGTGGGGGAGTTATAATCAATATATCGCACCTCCCACCGAATAATATGGTAATCGCCATAACAACATTTTTTATTTTATTGCATACTAGCTGACCCGACGAACTTCGTACCGCCATATTCACATATACACTTTTGCCATCAATATTGTCTAAAGTGTAATATTTTAATAATTATTTTTAATATTTGCTATCATTTTCTATATTTTTTTTTCATACAAACCTTCTCCTGACAATAACGAACACATAAAAGAAGGATTTATCCAATTTGGTGCAGTCGTTTGGAAGTTATGCGCGTACACAAACATTTGGGTAATTCATTTTTATTTATATAGTTTCGATTACACTTTGTAAAATTTCCAGCGTTTAAAATATGTCAAACACACTTACGTTAAAAATTATTCCGTGCCTAATATTTATTGTTATTCGGGTAAAAAACTTAAATATATTTTCGGCAAAGTTTAAAAACTATTTCACGAGAGAATTTTCATATTCACATTGTATGGTTAATGTCTTATGTTGTAAATTATAAAAAGGAATAATACTTATTTTTATCGTTACGTTGTTTACTGTAACTAATAGCGAAAAATATTGTTAGCTCTTCTAGATTTTGCGATTACCATATTATTCGGTGGGAGGTGCGATATAATTTGTGCTTATTAAGGGGATGTGCGCTCGGTAGGTATGAAAATTGGAGTTCTTTGAATCCTTTTTTCTCAGTCATGGTCGTATAGTACAACCAAAAAAATATATATGTCAATCAGCATTATATTTAGCCGAGGACTGTATTTTTATAAATTGGAATTTTTATTTAAATATTGATTTAAAATATGCTAAGTCCACCCTTTTTTTTAAAGTTACAACCCTTTTTCTCTTCTTCTATAAGTCAGACGAGTGTGAAAATTATTTCAGTATTTTAAGTAAGACAAGACTCAGGGGAAGGCCGTTTTAGTTTTTGCAAATTTTATCTTAAATATTTATAGCGATTTTTTATCCGATTTCAATACTCTTCGGCGCGATACGCCCTTGCTAAATTAGTAAATGGGACTTGACGCTCAAGTTCCCTGGCGTTATACAGAGGCTTAACGATAGAGACCCACAACTTAAATTACAAGGCTCCGCCATGGCGCGGGCGCTCTTAGCCTAGTTTTGAAATTAGATATTAAATGAAGTATAATATGACGTATAATATCTATAAAGTATAGATTTATATATAATATTATGGAGTATAAAAATATTTTATGCAACAAAATTATAACTTTCAATTTTTATCTTAAAACTGTTACGTAGCAGTATTTATTTGGTGAAAATATGGTTACATATAGGTGTTACATTTTTTACATTAGTGCGCATATTTTGTCGCAGTTAACGACGTCCAAATATTTTATTTATTATTAACACGATTATATTTTCATTATATAATATACCTATCGCTTTAAGATACATTTAATAACAGAATTAAATTGTCAATGATTAAGTATTAATTACAAACATCATTCATTATGTCAATATATATAATGTCAAAATTTAATCATAATCATAATCATAATCTTTATTTGCTATAATATGGTAACATGATTGGTCTTAGTTTAATTTAGTACATTTTTAGAACACATATTCTGCGTAAGGCATGCAAATTTTAGTAGTTTAAGATTTAAATACAATTTTATAATATCAAAGTTAGGTTAGGCATACAGCACTGGTTACATTTAGTCACAATTAAAAATATTGTAAAAAATAAATTAACTATAAGGTACATTATGCATTAGTTCATTAAAAGTCCATAAGATTAAATTGTTAAATAGAAACATGTCAAAATATTTTTATGGAATATAAATTGAGTCAAACTTAATCCTATTGTATAAGTATTATAATAAAATAGATATTAGATTGTCAATATTGTAAATCAGT
This sequence comes from Phengaris alcon alcon, assembly GCA_037179445.1. Classification (NCBI taxonomy): domain Eukaryota; kingdom Metazoa; phylum Arthropoda; class Insecta; order Lepidoptera; family Lycaenidae; genus Phengaris; species Phengaris alcon. Next base: position 1,470,186 of record JAYRCH010000085.1, on the reverse strand, counting down.
CAAATTAAATTAATCTAAATTCAAAGTACATTAGAAGTAATAAAAAATTAATGATCATCAGATAAAAAGTCATTTATAGAGTAATAGCATTTCGTAAGCAACAATTTTTAAAATTTAGTTTAAAAAAGATTAATATTGAGGTCTCTAACATGTTTTGGTATTTTGTTATAAATTTTTGAGCCCATACAGAAAATACTCTTTGCCATTAATTCTTTTTTACAGGTATGTACTCATAGTTTGTCACCATGACGTCTGTTTCTTATTACATTATCTGATAATCGCGGATAGAGATGAATATTACATTTTACAAATAATGCAACCTCAAGTAAATATAGAGAAGGAAGTGTCAGAAGGCGGTATTGTTTAAATATAGGCTGGCAACTATCGGTACTTTTAATTTTAAACATGGCTCTAATACAGCGTTTTTGCATCTTAAATATAAATTCTTTATCTGTGGCATTTCCCCAAAAAATTATGCCATACCTCATAACCGATTCAACTAAACCATGATAAGCAGTAATGACTGTGTTAATGTTTACCGATAAAGAGAGTTTACCTAGAGCATAAGCTAAGCTGCTTATTTTTTAATGTTGTTAATACAATTATTAGATTACTATAAAAATGTCAAGAAAGAAAAAAATTAAAATGTGTAATCAAGAGCTCCATAAAATGTCAATAGATATAAAAAATATAATGTTAATAATGATAATTAAATTTCAGCTCATTAAAAATTCTTTCACGTCATAATAAGATTTATTTATTAACATTTTTTTAAGTTCTCTAATAGAGTGTTTTTTAGATAATTGTTTTATATGTTTAGGCACCTTATTATATATTTTTACATACATTGAATAAGCATTATTTATAAAAAGGGTTGTTTTTGGTTTTTTATCTATGATCAGCCTATTTGAGTTTCTTAAATATTTTGTCGGGTACTTATCTATTAATTGTGTAAAAATGTCATTGTTGTGTATAACAAATTTAAAAATTTCTAAAATGTATAAGGTAGGTAGTGTCATGATGTTAAATTGTTTAAAGAAAGGCTCACATGACTCATATGGTGGAATCTTAGCTATAGCACGGATGCATTTCGTTTGGACAATTAATGCCTTATCTAAATGCGTAGAATTATCAATCCATAGCGCAGGACTGATGAGACGTAGCCGTGATAAGCCATAATTGCGGTTTGTATACTAACTGTCCACGCTAGTCTACGTAAGACAAATACGAATCTGTTCAGTTTTGAACAAACTTTTTCTATGTGTGCATGCCAGTTACAGTATTTATCAATTTGAATGCCCAGAAACAAGTTCTCATCAACTTCATCTATAATTTCATCACTATATGCTAGTTTTAGTGGTAACGGTATTTTATTATAAGTTGTAAATTATATGTAGGTACCTAGTTTTATTAAGATTAATTTTTAGACTGTTAGATGTTAGCCATTCAATTAAATTCAAGTGTTGAATTAATGTCACTTTCGATTTTATTCACGTCCGATTTTTTATATGTAAATGGTATTGATATAATTATCATTTGCAAATAATGTCAATTTATAATTATTCATTATTGGAATGTCATTAATATAAAATAAAAATAGCAGTGGACCTAATACAGAGCCTTGTGATACACCAAATTCATTTAATAAGATTTTGGATTTACTATTAACTAGTTCTTTATCTGTCTTAATGGTTTCTATTACAGTGTATTGCGTTCTATTTTCGAGAAATGACTTAATCCAATTATAAGCTGGCCCCCTTATTCCCATTTTGTTTAATTTTATCAGTAGCAATTCATGTGAAACGAGGTCAAAAGCTTTAGTCATATCAATAAAGACAACTATGGAAGCAGAGCTTATTTTATATACAGGGTGTTCGGCACATGGATGGACAAACGAAAACCGTGGACCCGTGGAGCCGTCTGCTATACATTGAGGCCTAATTACAAGACTCAGGCCCAATAGTTTTTTTTTTTTAATATTTTTTTAAGTTAATTTCGAAAAAAGCCAGTTTTCAAACTTCAAACGACTATAAATTTACTTTTAACATTGCAAATCCAAACATGCTTTTGTAATAATTATCTGCATTAGTTGTAGAATCATATTAAATTCAGTTTTGGAGCAAATGTTAGATATAAAATTAGATACGAGTCCTTAAACGATAAACAAAGTGAAAAAATAATTTTCATATTCCACTTTGAAATTCTTAAAAAAAAAACTATGATTTTTAGAGCACTTAAAATTCTAGGAAAACATCTGTGGTTCATACCCTTTATATCGGTATACAATTTGCACTTTGTTTAAAAATAACTAGAGTAAATCGCAATTTAAACTAACGGGGCCTTAATTCATAAGACTCAATTTGCGAAAACTTAAATCAAGTACAAGCCAATTTGTCATAATTGCTTTCGGTATGTTCACTAACACTACACGTGGGAGCTAGTAGTCTGTCTCTCTCTTACCAGTCACGATACTATCTCTTGTCTCTTTTGTTGAATTTGGACAATAGCCGTACGTACATAGCAGGTAGAAAAAGGGTTGTTATTTCACTCTGCAATTGCGCTATTGTTTGATTTTGTCTATTCCTTATCAATCAAACGTTAATTTTGGAAAAAATTGTTTTACTTATTTGTCGAGTCTTAACTGCCTCTGCGATCTGACGTGTCCGTTGCGCTTACTGTTATTGTTTTCGTTTTGTGACTTTGTTATCGTTTTACGTTATTGTTGTTGCTTCAGTTTGTTAAGTTTTCTGTTATTTTGTTGTTACGTTGTTGTTTTTTTTTCGTAAAATGACCACCTCTTTTACGAATGAAGAATACGCCAATATGTTGTTGGTGTATGGAGCCGCTAATTGCAATGGACGTGAAGCACAAAGACTATACCAAGAGCGCTATCCTAACCGTCGACTGCCAAACTTTTGCTACTACATACCGACGACTTAGAGAAACGGGTAATTTGCGTTATCAAGAACCGAGGGTGAATGTACGACAACATCATGTTGCTACAGACGAACGTGTATTAGAAGAATTTAATAATAACCCTAATAAAAGTATAAGAGAGGTAGCTGCAATGCTGGGCCTTGGCATATGGAAAGTGTGGGCAGTTCTCCGGGAATCGGCAACATGCTTTCCATTACACTCCCGTGCAAGGTATGGATACAATAGATTTTTCTTAATTCCGTAAAGAGACTGAATATGTACCAAAGCCTAGATCTAGTCTTCCTTATTTTAAATTCTCAAGCCTTTTTTTCTTTGTTTTCATATCTTCAAGATAATGATTTTGGTAGACGCGTAGAATTTTGTCGACATCTACTACACACAGACGTGGAAGACGAAAACTTTTTAAGAAGTATTCTGTGGACAGATGAATCAAAATTTGATAAGGAAGGTATTTCAAATTACCATAATCTCCATTACTGGGCACCCAAAAACCAAAATCCACGAGTGACGAGACCGAGAAAATTTCAAAGAAGATTCAGTGTAAATGTTTGGGCTGGGGTCATTGGAAATAAACTATTCGGGCCGCATTATTTACCGGACAATATTAATGGAAATAATTACTTAGAATTTCTGCAAAATGATTTGCCCGGTTTAGTAGAAGAAGTATTACAAGAAGACAGACCTTTTGTGTTCCAACACAATGGCTGCCCAGCCCATTGGAGCATAGCTGTGTGTGAGAATACCTTAATAATGTGTTCCGGAACTCGTGGATCGGTCGGGGTGGTCTAATTCCTTGGCCACCAAGGTCGCCCGACCTTACCCCAATAGACTTTTACGTCTGGGGTAGAGCCAAAGAGCTAGTGTACGCAACCGTGGTGCCCAGTCGAGAGCAGTTAATAATTAGAATAAATGAAGCATTCGAAAAAATGAAAGCCGAAATGATATTTCAAACAACAACAGTGGAAATTTTAAAACGGTGCCGAGCATGCATAAGAAGTCAAGGGCACCAATTCGAACAATTGTTATAAAATAAATTTTGGAAATAAATTAAAATTTAAATTATCATAGTGTTTTAATAATAAATTCATGTTCTACTAAAAAGCTTACTAATTAAAAACATACATATAAGATTTCATAGAATTACTACTGCACAGAGAAATAACACCCCTTTTTCTACCTGCTATGTACGGCTATTGTCCAAATTCAACAAAAGAGACAAGAGATAGTATCGTGACTGGTAAGAGAGAGACAGACTACTAGCTCCCACGTGAAGTGTTAGTGAACATACCGAAAGCAATTATGACAAATTGGCTTGTACTTGATTTAAGTTTTCGCAAATTGAGTCTTATGAATTAAGGCCCCGTTAGTTTAAATTGCGATTTACTCTAGTTATTTTTAAACAAATATATGCAAATTGTATACCGATATAAAGGGTATGAACCACAGATGTTTTCCTAGAATTTTAAGTGCTCTAAAAATCATAGTTTTTTTTTTAAGAATTTCAAAGTGGAATATGAAAATTATTTTTTCACTTTGTTTGTCGTTTAAGGACTCGTATCTAATTTTATATCTAACATTTGCTCCAAAACTGAATTTAATATGATTCTACAACTAATGCAGATAATTATTACAAAAGCATGTTTGGATTTTCAATGTTAAAAGTAAATTTATAGTCGTTTGAAGTTTGAAAACTGGCTTTTTTCGAAATTAACTTAAAAAATTATTTAAAAAAAAGGCCTGAGTCTTGTAATTAGGCCTCAATGTATAGCAGAAGGCTCCACGGGTCCACGGTTTTCGTTTGTCCATCCATGTGCCGAACACCCTGTATAATTATGAATAAATCATAAAAGCTGTTAAACGCTTCATTAAAGTTTTTTAACAAATAACATTAATCAAAAGAAATGTTTGCTAAGTAATCTTTATTTTTTTTTATGTTATCTTTTTTATATTCTCTTTTGTAGATATATTGGCATTTATTTTAGTTGCGGTTACAATATGCTTCTATTGTTCCCGAAATAAATTGTGCTGTGTTATAGTCCGAAAGGCCTAAGTGTACCTAATAATACAGTTTGAACTACTTGAAGTTCCGATTTATTGCATCTCCATCAAATCAACACTTACTGTTGTGTCTCATATGTGAAAAAGTATTCAGTAATGATGCCATGAAGCCTTCAAAAATGGATGACCACTTATCAAGACTACATGCTGACAAAAAAAGTAAGCCCTTGTCATTTTTTCAAGCACTTAAAGAAAAACTAGACAAAAAGCCATCCATAAGATCGATGTTTGCGTCATCATCTATAAAAGATGATGATGGTTTACGAGCGTCCTATAATATATCTTTACTAATAGCGAAGTCGGGGAAACCCTACACAATTGGAGAGCAGCTTATCTTACCAGCCATTGCGGAGGTCCTTGACAATGTGTTGCACAACCCTCACATGATATTTTAATGAAAATACCTTTGAGCAATAACACCGTTCAGAGACGCATAGACGAGATGGGACGCGATGTGGAAAACATTTTATGCAAGTTCTTACAGACCAACAGATTCTCTCTCCAGTTGGACGAGTCTACATTACCCGGCAATGAAGCTCTGTTGTTAGGATATGTTCGATATATCAAAGATGAAAATATATGCCAAGAACTGCTTTTTGCTACATATTTAGAGACTAATACCAGAGGAGAATCTATTTTTCAGGCCGTGGAACATTTTTTTACTGACAAAGCTATTCCATGGAAGAACATTGTTTCTGTTGCGACTGATGGTGCACCGTCTATGGTTGGTCGTCATCGTGGTTTTATAGCTCACTTAAAGCGACAACTGGCTGACGTCTGGTCATTCACTGCGTGATTCACAGGCAGCATTTAGTAGCAAAAAAGCTGAGTCCTAGATTGCATAAGTCTTTACAATATGTAGTAAATGCTATCAACAAGATTCGAAGCAATTCTTTGAACTCTCGGTTATTTGCTCAGCTATGTGAGAAAAAGGACGAAGTCTTTACTCGATTACTTCTGCACACTGAAGTTCGCTGGTCATCAATAACGCTTATTTTACCGTATTGTTTCCCCGGGATGGGTGTCCCGGGGATATGTGGGACTGACGTCGGTTTACCCACTAAAATCATACGTGTGGATTACCATCAGTCGCTATGAAAGGGAGTGTCCCGGATCCCCGTGTTAGACATAACACAGGACACTCCCCACGACCGGCCGGTCTTCCTCTTGAGAGATCGGACTTCCAACTAGAATAGGGGGCACTCCGACAACCTGAAGCGCACCCCTCGACGCCGGGACTGGCTAAGCCGGGGGGGTTCCCATCCTCTCCCGGAGCCCGTTAGACAGGAGGCAGGAGGTTCGCGTAGCGACGCCTCCGCACTCCTGTCCTACGCCTTTAATTCGTCATTGTCGATCAAAGTCTTCGGACGACTGCGAGGTTCATTTTTCAGGTCGAAATTTCCAGAACGGAAGTGAGCAAACCAATAACAGGTGGTGCGGTGGTTTGTAGTGTTAGCTCCGTAAACGTCGTTGATGTTGCGTGCCGCTTGTGCCGCGTTGCTGCCACGACGGTACTCATATTCCATAATTACTCGAATTTTTAACGTATCCATGATGACGAAATGCGATGAAAATGTAACTCTAATTAATAAACAAATGACTACTTTTGGATAAATAATTCCATGGTTTTAAAATAAAATTAATTTGAAATTAGAATTCTTAGCCAAACAAAAATTATTTTGATTTGAAATGGTCAGTACTGCAGAACGGCAATTTAATAGGTAAATACCTATTAGTTGATATTCTAGCCGAATTTAAAAGTAGAATTATTTAGAAAATAAGATTTATTTTATATTTTCTTGCGCATTTTGCGCATAGATACAAACAAATTATGAGAACACTCTATCTGCTTATGAAATAGATTCCCTGATAGATATAGATATAGATACATGAAGATAAATTTTGTATGAAGACGTATTGATTTCATCGTCGGATATAAGAGGAAAAAATACTAGAACTTATTTTTTTTGATTTGACATATTATAATAATTAATACTTACAATAACCTTCAGTTATGTTTTTGTATAGTAATTTGTTATAATAGTAGGTAATTTATTATCTACGTAACAATACTTTCAGCAGCACAAGAGTAATGGGGGTGGTGCAGAGTGATGCTATCTCCTCCCGTTTGATAGCAAATTCAGATTTTCTCTGGCCAGTTCCTGAACATTGGAGCTCACAAGAGGCAGCCACGGTTCCACTTGCTTATTCCATGGCTTTCTATATTTTAGTTAGTATTTAGTTAATTTTTTATTGACTTTAAATTATTTTAGTAAATCTTTGCGTCACTGGGAAATTCTGCAACATACTTAGGTACATAAAATGTATTTTTTTTAGTTTATTAAGACACAATTGTTACCCAAGACCACTATCCTCATCCAAGGAGGAGCTGGAGCTTTAGGCCAAGCCCTCATTGGTATAGCACTGGCACATGATTGTGAAGTATTCACCACCGCGAGTAACAATGCCAAGAAACAATTCTTACGCAAACTGTTCCCAAAACTTAAAGGTAAGTTGATTTAGGACCAGTGATAGGATTTTATATTCATTAAAAATTGCATTGCAGTAATATTTCTATCGTTCTACAGATGATCACATTGGAAATTCACGCGATAGTACTTTTGGGGAAATGGTTCTTGAACTAACAAAAGGACTAGGTTGCCTTACTGTGGTAACCTGCGCTAAAGGGGAAATCAAAAATGTAAGTCGTTTTAAAAGAAATAAATAGGGAATACTGAATTAAAGAACGCATAAATGAATTATTTTATGAGCAATCCTTTTACGGCCCGTTGCAATTATCTATCTATTAACCGGGCCATTAATGGCGCTGTTGACTTACAGCCCGTTCCAATAATCTATTTACCAATAACTATTTGTTACAAACGTCACATTTGTATCGCAAAAACCGGTAAATGATCGAATGACGACGTTTTTAACAAATATGTAGTTATTTCTTAGATAGGTTATTGAAGGCGGCCGTTAATGATCCACAATAACAATTTCCATTTATGATGTGAAAAACATGAATAAATCTATTTGTACAGATATCCTTCAAATGCTGTGCGTACAGGGGGTGTGTGGTTGACACAGCCCTCATTCAAAATTGCGAGGATTACAACTTTGGAATGTATTGCATAAACTTCGAAAGAAAATACACTACTGCAGATTTTGCATCCGTATTTCAACATAAATTTGCTGATGATGCAAAGGTAAGTAAAGGGTGTCCCAATAAGAGTGCCCAATTTAATTTTAAGAAAAACACATATTTTTTTGAGTGAGAGGTGATATTTTTATTGCGTTATAAAGTACACATGTTCCGTTAAGTATGGAATAGAATATCCTGCATATGGCCCCCACGGCTCTGGCGGCAGACCCTTGCTCTTTTCATGAAATTTTCGATGACTTTTTCACAGAGTGGCGGCTCTATCTCACCGATGAGGCGTTGGATCTCGGCCTTTAGCTCGGGAATTGTTCGTGGTTTATTCGCATAGGTCTCTGATTTAACAAAACCCCAAAGGAAAAAGTCGCAAGGCGTTAAATCGCAAAATCTCGGTGGCCAGTTGACATCGGAATTTCGGGAGATTATTCGGCCCGGAAATTTTTCCTCCAATAAATGAATTGTTTCATGGGCGGTGTGGCAGGTCGCGCCATCCTGTTAAAACCACATGTCGTCCAGGTCGAGTCCTTCCAATTGGGGCCACAAGAACTCTGTTATCATGGTGCGGTAACGCAAACCGTTGACAGTTGCAGCATTTCCAGCTTCATTTTCGAAGAAGGACAGCCCAATTACGCCGCCTGCTAAGAATCCGCACCAAACAGTGGCTCGCTGGGGATGCATTTGTTTCTCCTGGATCACGTGCGGATTTTGTAAGCCCCAAATTCGACAATTTCGTTTGTTAACGAACCCGTTCAAATGAAAGTGCGCCTCATCGGTGAAGATGATTTTTTTCGAAAAATCGGCATTCAGTTCATTTTGCTCCCACACCCATTCAACGAATTGTCGGCGCTGTGCATGGTCTGCTAGTTTAATCTCCTGGGTCATCTGAGTCTTGTAAGGATGAAGGTCAAGGTCCTTCGTTAAAATTCGCTGCGTGGTGTTCCTCGAAAAATGGAGTTGTTGTGTACGATGCCGAATTGATGTTCCCGGGTTTTCGGCGACACTCTCGTTTACAGCAGCGATGTTTTCGAGAGACCGACCGGTAAGCCGACGCACAGGAGACTTGCGTTCCATAATCGACCCAGTTTCCTCAAATTTATTGATCACTTATTGAGTACAATGAACAATGTAGTAGTAATGTTTTATGTTACAGCAAATACACGCAATGATGATAGAAGGCATAAGAGTAGGGTATGTAAGACCGCTGTCTAGCATTATATTCGGGCCTCATGACGTGTCGCGAGCCTTCCACATACAGGCCACTGGACTCAATAGAGGCCGCGTTCTTCTGGACTTGCAGCATCTTAGGCTGAACATTTTACCCAGGTAGCTAAATGTTTTTTTTTTCGATGTCTTTGTGTGTGTCTGTTAACTGTAAAATCGACTCAAATGCGATATTGGCTAACGTTACTAAATATGTCGTGATCGTGTCTCGTTACAATTTTAAGAGATCATAGTTTTTAATAAAGCTTTTTAACCAGACTACGACGAAGGCAAAAGGAAGGGTAATGATTTCGGCAGTCTTGGTATGTATTTATGTATGTTTGTTCGATTGTATCGTCTAAACTACATCTGGTTTTAACGAATGAGGTGTCAATAGATTCGTAATAATGACAGGGGTAACAAGGGCTTAATTATAATTTACTTAGTCAGGTTGGAGTTTTATATTGAGGTGAAGATTTATTCGTTTCTTCACGTTTTATTATTTGATTCGACTTATCTTAATTCAAGCACAATATTAATACTCCTTATGTTTTTTAGATTGACGTGCTCACCATCATCTTGGCAGCTTTTGTTATCAGATAACGAAATGATGTCGTTAAAAATAGCAGAAAGGCTTGTGAAACAAGGCGCTAAAAAGATTGTTTTGCTTCTAAAGGATCCATCAAAATATGTGCAAATCCAATCAAGGTAAAATCATTTGATTTCCTATTTCTAGAGACTGAGGTCGCCCTGTGGACGGTGGTCAAAATTCGCCCGTAACAATTCGTATAATTTTAACTTTGTTACGGTTCTTTTGTCAGTAGATGGATTTTACAGGTTTTCATAGGTTCTAGCTCTTGAGCTAGAACCTGTGAAAACCTGTGTTTGCCCCAGATTTTCGGTGTTCGGCGGGCATCGCTGGCTAAAAGAAATAAAAATAATAAAATAATTACGTCATGCAGTGGTAGATAATGGACGGTGATAAGCTAAGGTGGTTAAGTGAAACAACAATAGTATTGTATATGAGTCATTTTATTGGTAAAATAATACTCAAGTAAACAACATAATTTCAAATCGTTGTGTAAGGTTTTCGCACCAAATAAATACCAGTAAATAATTCAGAGACTTATTTTATTAAATATAATACAGATACATTATACAGTATTTTCCACAAATTTTGTACTCTAGCTATATTATATGACCATATTCTACAATTTCTCTCTAGAAACTTTCGGTGATAACCTCGTGGGGGGCGACCATATGAATCAAAGTATTGTCCAATACGTTGTTTATCAATATGTATGACGATGCAATGGAAACCTGGTTTAATATCAATGTCCAAATTGCTCACGATATACCTGGCATGGAACTGGAACACGTATCGGTAATCGGTTAGTTGGGTAAACATTATTTTCAATGTTTGGATCAATTTTCTTCAAACATTTATGTATGTCTAAAGTATCCATGAATACTATTTAGGTCTGGAGATCTTATCTGCTCTAGCGATTGAGTATTAATGCGCATAATCTAAACCAAACTTGATATAAATCGTGATACTTAAAATTGATATCATATACTTATCATCATATATGAGGAAAAAGAAGATTTTTTGTAGTACATTTTTCATTCAATACACATAATATAACTGAGCTGGAAGCGCTAAATCGCGATTTTGCCGGCTCCAGACAGCAGGCAACTTTGGTCACTCATGGACTGTACATCGAGGAGCTGCTGCCAAGGGCAGTGCGCGAGGCGGTCTCTCTGTCGAGCAGCAGAATGGATGCTAGGCTGGAGAGTCTGGAAGCCCGGCTTCTGCCGGAGCCGATCCTGCGCCCTGCCTTGGCCACCGACAGAAGAGCGAAGTCTGCGGCGACAAAAAAGGCGCTGCAACTCGAGAAGCTAAGACCCGCGACAAAGCCGGTAATCGAGACGCTGATGCCGCCGACGAATCCTGGTCCAAGCGCAGAAAAAGGGAAAAAGAAGAAGGGTGGTGGCGCGAGTGAAGCTGCTGCCCCCTCGGCCCATGCGGTGCTTTCGTTGTCAAGAGGCCGGGCACGTGAGAGCCAAGTGCGCCTGTGAGACTGATCGTAGCGACTTATGCTTCAGTTGCGGTCAACCAGGCCACAATTCGGCTAAATGCGAAATGCGGGATTTCCAGTGCAGGTAAGTCCACTTTCTTTTTCGCTTCTCTTAGTACTTTGTCGTACGAAAATCCACGCTCCTCAGCCCCCGGCTGTAGGGTAAGGACCACAGCCGCGGTCTTAGAGGCGCGTTCTCAGACGTTCTCTTCTCCCAGTATCTCTTTCAGCTTGCCAGCCGCGCCAGAGACCTCAAGGATTCATGCTCCGGTGACCGCTACCCTAAACTTCAACGCCGGGATTTCCAGAGCAGGTAAGTCCACTTTCTTTTTCGCTTCTCTTAGTACTTTGTCGTACGAAAATCCACGCTCCTCAGCCCCCGGCTGTAGGGTAAGGACCACAGCCGCGGTCTTAGAGGCGCGTAGTTTTCCACCTCTCTTCTTGTTCCTCTTTCCTTTGTCTCGCGTCTTATCTTTCTTTTCTTTTGTAGTTCGCGCCTTCTTTCCCTTCTTCACTATCTCCGTCCATTCTTCGGAAGGAGTTGGTCTTGCCACAGCCGCCGTCTCTGAGGCGTCTCGTCTCGAGCTTGCCGCTTCCGCGGCGGCGACCGTTATTCGGACCTTCTTCTTTTTCCCTTTTTCTGCGCTTGGACCAGGATTCGTCGGCGGCATCAGCGTCTCGATTACCGGCTCTGTCGCGGGTCTTAGCTTCTCGAGTTGCAGCGCCTTTTTTGTCGCCGCAGACTTCGCTCTTCTGTCGGTGGCCAAGGCAGGGCGCAGGATCGGCTCCGGCAGAAGCCGGGCTTCCAGACTCTCCAGCCTAGCATCCATTCTGCTGCTCGACAGAGAGACCGCCTCGCGCACTGCCCTTGGCAGCAGCTCCTCGATGTACAGTCCATGAGTGACCAAAGTTGCCTGCTGTCTGGAGCCGGCAAAATCGCGATTTAGCGCTTCCAGCTCAGTTATATTATGTGTATTGAATGAAAAATGTACTACAAAAAATCTTCTTTTTCCTCATATATGATGATAAGTATATGATATCAATTTTAAGTATCACGATTTATATCAAGTTTGGTTTAGATTATGCGCATTAATACTCAATCGCTAGAGCAGATAAGATCTCCAGACCTAAATAGTATTCATGGATACTTTAGACATACATAAATGTTTGAAGAAAATTGATCCAAACATTGAAAATAATGTTTACCCAACTAACCGATTACCGATACGTGTTCCAGTTCCATGCCAGGTATATCGTGAGCAATTTGGACATTGATATTAAACCATGTTTCCATTGCATCGTCATACATATTGATAAACAACGTATTGGACAATACTTTGATTCATATGGTCGCCCCCCACGAGGTTATCACCGAAAGTTTCTAGAGAGAAATTGTAGAATATGGTCATATAATATAGCTAGAGTACAAAATTTGTGGAAAATACTGTATAATGTATCTGTATTATATTTAATAAAATAAGTCTCTGAATTATTTACTGGTATTTATTTGGTGCGAAAACCTTACACAACGATTTGAAATTATGTTGTTTACTTGAGTATTATTTTACCAATAAAATGACTCATATACAATACTATTGTTGTTTCACTTAACCACCTTAGCTTATCACCGTCCATTATCTACCACTGCATGACGTAATTATTTTATTATTTTTATTTCTTTTAGCCAGCGATGCCCGCCGAACACCGAAAATCTGGGGCAAACACAGGTTTTCACAGGTTCTAGCTCAAGAGCTAGAACCTATGAAAACCTGTAAAATCCATCTACTGACAAAAGAACCGTAACAAAGTTAAAATTATACGAATTGTTACGGGCGAATTTTGACCACCGTCCACAGGGCGACCTCAGTCTCTAGAAATAGGAAATCAAATGATTTTACCTTGATTGGATTTGCACATATTTTGATGGATCCTTTAGAAGCAAAACAATCTTTTTAGCGCCTTGTTTCACAAGCCTTTCTGCTATTTTTAACGACATCATTTCGTTATCTGATAACAAAAGCTGCCAAGATGATGGTGAGCACGTCAATCTAAAAAACATAAGGAGTATTAATATTGTGCTTGAATTAAGATAAGTCGAATCAAATAATAAAACGTGAAGAAACGAATAAATCTTCACCTCAATATAAAACTCCAACCTGACTAAGTAAATTATAATTAAGCCCTTGTTACCCCTGTCATTATTACGAATCTATTGACACCTCATTCGTTAAAACCAGATGTAGTTTAGACGATACAATCGAACAAACATACATAAATACATACCAAGACTGCCGAAATCATTACCCTTCCTTTTGCCTTCGTCGTAGTCTGGTTAAAAAGCTTTATTAAAAACTATGATCTCTTAAAATTGTAACGAGACACGATCACGACATATTTAGTAACGTTAGCCAATATCGCATTTGAGTCGATTTTACAGTTAACAGACACACACAAAGACATCGAAAAAAAAAACATTTAGCTACCTGGGTAAAATGTTCAGCCTAAGATGCTGCAAGTCCAGAAGAACGCGGCCTCTATTGAGTCCAGTGGCCTGTATGTGGAAGGCTCGCGACACGTCATGAGGCCCGAATATAATGCTAGACAGCGGTCTTACATACCCTACTCTTATGCCTTCTATCATCATTGCGTGTATTTGCTGTAACATAAAACATTACTACTACATTGTTCATTGTACTCAATAAGTGATCAATAAATTTGAGGAAACTGGGTCGATTATGGAACGCAAGTCTCCTGTGCGTCGGCTTACCGGTCGGTCTCTCGAAAACATCGCTGCTGTAAACGAGAGTGTCGCCGAAAACCCGGGAACATCAATTCGGCATCGTACACAACAACTCCATTTTTCGAGGAACACCACGCAGCGAATTTTAACGAAGGACCTTGACCTTCATCCTTACAAGACTCAGCTGACCCAGGAGATTAAACTAGCAGACCATGCACAGCGCCGACAATTCGTTGAATGGGTGTGGGAGCAAAATGAACTGAATGCCGATTTTTCGAAAAAAATCATCTTCACCGATGAGGCGCACTTTCATTTGAACGGGTTCGTTAACAAACGAAATTGTCGAATTTGGGGCTTACAAAATCCGCACGTGATCCAGGAGAAACAAATGCATCCCCAGCGAGCCACTGTTTGGTGCGGATTCTTAGCAGGCGGCGTAATTGGGCTGTCCTTCTTCGAAAATGAAGCTGGAAATGCTGCAACTGTCAACGGTTTGCGTTACCGCACCATGATAACAGAGTTCTTGTGGCCCCAATTGGAAGGACTCGACCTGGACGACATGTGGTTTTAACAGGATGGCGCGACCTGCCACACCGCCCATGAAACAATTCATTTATTGGAGGAAAAATTTCCGGGCCGAATAATCTCCCGAAATTCCGATGTCAACTGGCCACCGAGATTTTGCGATTTAACGCCTTGCGACTTTTTCCTTTGGGGTTTTGTTAAATCAGAGACCTATGCGAATAAACCACGAACAATTCCCGAGCTAAAGGCCGAGATCCAACGCCTCATCGGTGAGATAGAGCCGCCACTCTGTGAAAAAGTCATCGAAAATTTCATGAAAAGAGCAAGGGTCTGCCGCCAGAGCCGTGGGGGCCATATGCAGGATATTCTATTCCATACTTAACGGAACATGTGTACTTTATAACGCAATAAAAATATCACCTCTCACTCAAAAAAATATGTGTTTTTCTTAAAATTAAATTGGGCACTCTTATTGGGACACCCTTTACTTACCTTTGCATCATCAGCAAATTTATGTTGAAATACGGATGCAAAATCTGCAGTAGTGTATTTTCTTTCGAAGTTTATGCAATACATTCCAAAGTTGTAATCCTCGCAATTTTGAATGAGGGCTGTGTCAACCACACACCCCCTGTACGCACAGCATTTGAAGGATATCTGTACAAATAGATTTATTCATGTTTTTCACATCATAAATGGAAATTGTTATTGTGGATCATTAACGGCCGCCTTCAATAACCTATCTAAGAAATAACTACATATTTGTTAAAAACGTCGTCATTCGATCATTTACCGGTTTTTGCGATACAAATGTGACGTTTGTAACAAATAGTTATTGGTAAATAGATTATTGGAACGGGCTGTAAGTCAACAGCGCCATTAATGGCCCGGTTAATAGATAGATAATTGCAACGGGCCGTAAAAGGATTGCTCATAAAATAATTCATTTATGCGTTCTTTAATTCAGTATTCCCTATTTATTTCTTTTAAAACGACTTACATTTTTGATTTCCCCTTTAGCGCAGGTTACCACAGTAAGGCAACCTAGTCCTTTTGTTAGTTCAAGAAACATTTCCCCAAAAGTACTATCGCGTAAATTTCCAATGTGATCATCTGAAGAACGATAGAAATATTACTGCAATGCAATTTTTAATGAATATAAAATCCTATCACTGGTCCTAAATCAACTTACCTTTAAGTTTTGGGAACAGTTTGCGTAAGAATTGTTTCTTGGCATTGTTACTCGCGGTGGTGAATACTTCACAATCATGTGCCAGTGCTATACCAATGAGGGCTTGGCCTAAAGCTCCAGCTCCTCCTTGGATGAGGATAGTGGTCTTGGGTAACAATTGTGTCTTAATAAACTAAAAAAAATACATTTTATGTACCTAAGTATGTTGCAGAATTTCCCAGTGACGCAAAGATTTACTAAAATAATTTAAAGTCAATAAAAAATTAACTAAATACTAACTAAAATATAGAAAGCCATGGAATAAGCAAGTGGAACCGTGGCTGCCTCTTGTGAGCTTCAATGTTCAGGAACTGGCCAGAGAAAATCTGAATTTGCTATCAAACGGGAGGAGATAGCATCACTCTGCACCACCCCCATTACTCTTGTGCTGCTGAAAGTATTGTTACGTAGATAATAAATTACCTACTATTATAACAAATTACTATATAAAAACATAACTGAAGGTTATTTTAAGTATTAATTATTATAATATGTCAAATCAAAAAAAATAAGTTCTAGTATTTTTTTCTCTTATATCCGACGATGAAATCAATACGTCTTCATACAAAATTTATCTTCATGTATCTATATCTATATCTATCAGGGAATCTATTTCATAAGCAGATAGAGTGTTCTCATAATTTGTTTGTATCTATGCGCAAAATGCGCAAGAAAATATAAAATAAATCTTATTTTCTAAATAATTCTACTTTTAAATTCGGCTAGAATTTCAACTAATAGGTATTTACCTATTAAATTGCCGTTCTGCAGTACTGACCATTTCAAATCAAAATAATTTTTGTTTGGCTAAGAATTCTAATTTCAAATTAATTTTATTTTAAAACCATAGAATTATTTATCCAAAAGTAGTCATTTGTTTATTAATTAGAGTTACATTTTCATCGCATTTCGTCATCATGGATACGTTAAAAATTCGAGTAATTATGGAATATGAGTACCGTCGTGGCAGCAACGCGGCACAAGCGGCACGCAACATCAACGACGTTTACGGAGCTAACACTACAAACCACCGCACCACCTGTTATTGGTTTGCTCACTTCCGTTCTGGAAATTTCGACCTGAAAAATGAACCTCGCAGTCGTCCGAAGACTTTGATCGACAATGACGAATTAAAGGCGTAGGACAGGAGTGCGGAGGCGTCGCTACGCGAACCTCCTGCCTCCTGTCTAACGGGCTCCGGGAGAGGATGGGAACCCCCCCGGCTTAGCCAGTCCCGGCGTCGAGGGGTGCGCTTCAGGTTGTCGGAGTGCCCCCTATTCTAGTTGGAAGTCCGATCTCTCAAGAGGAAGACCGGCCGGTCGTGGGGAGTGTCCTGTGTTATGTCTAACACGGGGATCCGGGACACTCCCTTTCATAGCGACTGATGGTAATCCACACGTATGATTTTAGTGGGTAAACCGACGTCAGTCCCACATATCCCCGGGACACCCATCCCGGGGAAACAATACGGTAAAATAAGCGTTATTGATGACCAGCGAACTTCAGTGTGCAGAAGTAATCGAGTAAAGACTTCGTCCTTTTCCTCACATAGCTGAGCAAATAACCGAGAGTTCAAAGAATTGCTTCGAATCTTGTTGATAGCATTTACTACATATTGTAAAGACTTATGCAATCTAGGACTCAGCTTTTTTGCTACTAAATGCTGCCTGTGAATCACGCAGTGAATGACCAGACGTCAGCCAGTTGTCGCTTTAAGTGAGCTATAAAACCACGATGACGACCAACCATAGACGGTGCACCATCAGTCGCAACAGAAACAATGTTCTTCCATGGAATAGCTTTGTCAGTAAAAAAATGTTCCACGGCCTGAAAAATAGATTCTCCTCTGGTATTAGTCTCTAAATATGTAGCAAAAAGCAGTTCTTGGCATATATTTTCATCTTTGATATATCGAACATATCCTAACAACAGAGCTTCATTGCCGGGTAATGTAGACTCGTCCAACTGGAGAGAGAATCTGTTGATCTGTAAGAACTTGCATAAAATGTTTTCCACATCGCGTCCCATCTCGTCTATGCGTCTCTGAACGGTGTTATTGCTCAAAGGTATTTTCTTTAAAATATCATGTGAGGGTTGGGCCTCATTAGAACCAGCACCTACAGTTCCACTCCGCCCAAATCTGCACATAAAATCAGCTCGATTATTTATATTTTGTCCAATTAATTCTGGCCAGGCCGCCCCGCCATTTTAAAACCAAGTTACAGTCCATTCCCATTATCAATTCGGCACATTTAACATTAAACCCCTATTCTGTACTTTGATATTAACCTCAATGTTAATTATTTAAATTATTTTGTGCATATTTCGGCCCATAAATTCATAGGAAAAACCCAAAAAAAATAAATAAAAAAAATAGTGGGTAGGTTGTCGGCTTATTGTCGAACAAAGAACTCGAACATTCCAGAACTTCCCTAACGTACCTAATACATAATTTGTGCCAATAATAACTCATATAATTTTCTCAGCTCTTAATTACTTACAAAATATTTTAATGTTTGACTCGCATATAAAATAAGTAATAACTAGTGCGTATTGTGAATTACGTTCGGCTCATAACAGAATTGTAAATCGTCGTTGCATTACTAAGTATTTTATCTATATATAACGTTTATATCTTCATATTCTCAAATTTTAAAACACAATATTAATTAACTTAGCATTATTTTAATAGTTACGGGTTGCATAACATCTCAAGTGCCCATACTAACATCGTCGGCTCGCTTCGATACAGAAAACTTGATTTGTGTGCATTCTGTAGGTAATAGGTACCTACACGGCGCCCGTGCGAACAACAGCTGTTACATTCATTCTCAATTAGGTATTCTTCATAGAATAAATAGTGACCTTCACATTGAATTCATATCTTATCTACGTTCTGTGTCTATACAAAAATATTATTAGGTGTTACGTTACAGCTGTTTTAAATAAGAATTCTTATCGACGTTCTGTGTTTATACAAATATATTATAGGTGTTACGTTACAGCTGTTTTGAATAAGTCGGCACACTATTGAGATTGAACCTACTCATACCTACTTACATTGTTTTCATTACGTTATTTTGTTTCTAACGCGCCCGCTAAGATTTGTTTATATTCAAACTTCAGGACATTAATATAATATTACAGACGACTTCTAACGCATTAATCTCCGCTCATCAAACATACACTAATACTATATTAGCATCAGGCGATCGGTCAGCTCATTTGTTAATTAACTCGTACACATTTTATGATAAAATTGTATACATTGTCGGCACATTATTAAAATCTATTTTCTGCGTTTTAATTAATTGCGCGCGTATTTTCCGCTCATTACTTTTAAATATTTAACTTAGTTACACGCATATATTTTTAAACATGCCTACAAAATCGCAAGCGGCCATATTTAGGCAAACTATAAAATCTATTAGTCGGCTCAGAGAGATCGCATTGGCATTACACAAAGGTGACTCAAAGTCTAACAAAACGGAGTTTAATGCGCGTTTTAAAGACCTACAAAATTTGAAACAAAAATTAGAAAATTTATACTGCGAAATTTTAGACGACGGCAGTGTTACAGAAGAAATTGAAAAGTTTTATACAGCCGGTTACGAGAACGCGCTATCCGAATATTATGATATTTTAACTGCAGCGGAAAACCTCCGCTCAGATCCAGAACCACCAGCTCAACAATAAGGTCAGTCCCAGATTTCTCCAGCCCTCACATTAACCTATATACCTACTTCCCTCAGCTCATAGTCGCATGTGTAAGTTCCTAGCTTACACAATAATACTAGTTACGTTATATTTAGGTCATTACATATGAAATTGCGGTTTTGTAAAGGAGAAACATAAAGTCGATTTTTTTAAACATAATATATTTATTTAATAAAAGTATATACCATTCCTATCCATGCGCTTTTGTCATCTCATAGGTAGTTAATTTATTCCTTTACTAAAAAAACCATTCGGACAGGAATCAATAAAATCTTTGATGGCGCTTTGGACTACCCCATCGGAGTTGATTTTTCCCTTGCAAGAAGTTATTCAAATTTAAAAAAAATGGTAATCTTTTGGAGCAAGGTCCGGGGAGTACGGTGGATGTCTTAGACACTCCAATTGAAGCTCCCTCTAATTTGGTAGCCGTCTGTTGTGCAGTGTGTGGTCTAGCGTTGTCCTGAAGCATCAGTGGCCTAGAGCGAATAACCAACCTCGGTTGTTTAGCTTTTCCATCATGATTTGCAGTTACTGGCAATAGACATCAGCCGTAATCGTCTGGCCAGATTTAAGAAAGCTGTAGTGAACGACACCGGCACTAGTACACCAAATGCTCACAAGTAACTAGTAACTTTTTTTGAGTCAATTTTCGCTTGGGGCAGGCTTTGGCTGGTTCGCCAGGGTATAGCCATTGCGATGAGCGTTTCCGATTATCGTACAGTATCCACTTTTCCTCACAGGTAATGATTAAAAATCCCTTCATTATTGGGCCCGTTGAGTAATGTAACACAGGAGTCGACGAGCGTTTGCCGGTTTGCTGTACTCAATTCATGAGGTACCCATTTTTCAAGCTTTTTCTCCATCCCACTTTGCTTCAAGTGGATTAGAACAGTTTTATCACTAACACCTCGGCCTGTAGCTAACTCGGACATGGTTTGCGATGGATCCGCTTCCACAATAGCCTTCAATTCTTCATTATCAACTATGGTCTCCGGCCGTCCACGGGGCTTGTTCTGCAGGTCGAAATTTCCAGAACGAAAACGTTGGAACCAAAATCACACTGTGTTTTCTTTTGCGACACCATTGCCATGCACATCATTAATCCTTCGAGCCATTTCTGCAGCACTGGTGCCACGGTGGAACTCGTACTCGAAAATAATACGATATTTCAAGTTTTCCATTTTGTAAACAGAGTGACGCAAAGAAGAAACCAAAAGAGGAAAAAACAAATGAATTACAGTTTTCGAAACACAAATGCATGAGTAAATAGCAGTATTTTGAAATTGGAATTCCTAACCAAAGAAGATATAGTTGAGATCAAAGTGGCCAGTACGACAAAACGCCAATTTCATATGTAAGGGCCTAATATTAGGTCTTTACCTATGAAATTGCCGTTTGTATGAAAAAATGTAAACGATTTTTTTTCATGTATTTTTTATTTGTATTAATCGAAGTAATCAATGCATCTTTGCCAACGCAGTGGCAGTTTATTGATGCCCTTCTTAAACAAATCAGCTGGACTCCTACCCGAGAGGCAGTACTGGAGAGTACTGCCTCTCGGGTATTGAATTTTTTTCCCGCGAAGAATTTATCCAAATTCTGGAAAAAGTAGTCTAGTAGAAGGTCTGGTGAGTAGGGCGGATGACGGAGAGCTTCCAACCCCAGTTGAGGTCGCGCGTTGTCGTACATGAGCAGCGGATACGAGCGATTGACCAATGCTGATTGGAGATGTGCCAGCTTCTCCATCATTGTGTTCAGTTCTTCACAGAACACATCTGCAGTAATGCTCACACCGTTTGGTAAGAAGCTGTGACGAATCACACCGGCGCTAGACCACCAAACAGTGACCATCACTTTTCTAGGGGTAAGTTTTCGTTTAGGGCATTGTTTAGGCGCTGAACCAGATCCAACCAACTTGCTGAGCGCTTGCGGTTATCAAACAGAATCCATTTTTCATCGCAGGTAACAATTCGGTTCAAAATTCCTTAATTTGTGTGTCTGTTGAGCAGTGCAAGGCACGTCTCGACGCGTACTTCGCGCTGGCGATCATTGAGTTCGTGGGGCACCCATTTGTCAAGCTTTTTTACCTTGCCAATTGTACGCAAATAGACCAATATTGTTTTAACGCTAATGTCGAAAGCTGCTGCTCATTCACCCGTAGATTGTGTATCATCAGCTTCCACAATCACCTTTAATTCGTCATTGTCGACCAAAGTCTTCGGACGACCGCGAGGTTCATTTTTCAGGTCGAGATTTCCAGAAGAGAAGCGAGCAAACCCTTATGGGTTTGCTCGCTTCTCCTGTTATGGTGGTGCGTTGGTTTGTAGTGTTAGCTCCGTAAACGTCGTTGATGTTGCGTGCCGCTTGTGCCGCGTCACTGCCACGACGGTACTCATATTCCATAATTACTCGAATTTTTAACGTATCCATGATGACGAAAAAGATTGAAATGCGATGAAAATGTAACACTAATCAATAAACAAATGACTACTTTTGGAAAAAGAATTCTATGTTTTTAAAATAAAATGAATTTGAAATTAGAATCCTTAGCCAAACAAAACTATTTTGATTTGAAATGGCCAGTACTGCAGAACGGCAATTTCATAGGTAAAGACCTATTATTTAAACCCAAAAATAAAATCATTTCATCTCATTCACATCTGACCATTAACAATATCCCCATTGGACACAAAACTAAAGAAAAATGTCTTGGACTTTGATTAAACAATTATCTAACATGGGATGACCAAAGGGATTACATAAAAAACATACTTTCATCATTACCTTGTTCACTTTGTAATCTACATGGCTGCATTCCCCAACATAATAAACGATTTTTGATATACAACTCCTTAGTCAAATCAACGTTTTATACTTAATAGAAATCTGGGGCAGTGCTACAAAAACAAAATTAAAAGAATTACGGATAAATATATTAAGAATAAAATAAAATAATAAAATCCCTTTTTCAGTACCCATACATGACATCCGCAAAAAAGATTTACCCCAAAACCAATATACTTAATATTAATCCACTATACGTGTATAACACACATCCATAATGATTAGAATAATTACTGACAAAAGCGTAAATATAAACTTATCTTTTATAAAGAAATCACAAATCACTAGTCGCAGTAATCGCAGACCAGATTTGCTTGTATTACCTAAGGTTTATACTAATTATACCAAAAAAACCTCCACAATTATATAATAACAAATTGCCAAAAGAAAAATATTACTAAAATATATTAAACAAAATTAACAACTAACTAGCGTAGTTTATAAAAATAGAAGCGTCAACGTAGTGTAATACACACACCGGCATATTTAGCGGAACATAAAATAAAGGTTTGATATCAGTATCATATAAGGTTGCTGGCTGGTTTATACGTCATTTAATTTAAAAAGAAATATTTTCAAATTAAGAAAACAACTGAACATCACATTTTATGCAATTGTTTCAATTTTATTCAAATACACCTTATCTGGAGCGAAATTCGAGTATTTCTTCCTTCTGAGTTTGATTTCAAATTTCATTGAAATACTGTTTTTTGTTAGTTTTTTTTTAATCGCGTATCTTTTTGGAGTTGAGGACTGAATTATGCCTGACTTAGCCCCAACGGAGGTTGCCAGGGCACTCGAAATGCGAAGAAATGGTCAAACCTAAAGAGTGATATCCAGAGATCTTCATCGACCAGTTTCAACGATCCATCGCAGTATCCAACGTTTCAGAGAGACCGGTACTTATGTGGGAAGAGCAGGACAAGGCAGAAAAAAGACGCACTTCGAGTTGGGATGATCGTTTCATTCGGCTTCGTGTACGTAGGAAACCCCGTTTGACGGCCGTCCAAGCTCGACATGAGTTAGAAGCAGTGCGGGGTGTAACCGTAAGTGAGCGTACGGTACGAAGAAGGTTCGAAGAAGCTGGCTTGGGTTCATTTGTGCCCGCCAAGGCTCCAAGGCTCGAGGTAAATCATCGTAGAAACAGGCTCAGGAACATCGTCTTTGGAACGCGGACCAATGAAGTAAGGTATTGTTTAGTGATGAGTGCAGAATTCTCTTAAATCAAATTGACGGCAGGCAAAGAATATACAGACGCAAAGGAGAACGATTCATTCAGACAAATTTTGAAACTACAGTTGCATACGGTGGTGGATCAATAATGGTTTGGGCGGGCATTTGTTTGGGAGCTCGCACAGACTCGGTAGTGATTGACAGAGAGAGTCTGACTGCAGACCGCTATATCAGAGAAGTTTTAGAAGAAAATGTCGTACCGTTTGCCCCATATATCGGTGACGATTTTGTTTTTATGCAGGATTATGCTCGGCCGCATACCGCTCTGGTATCTCAAGCTTATCTTAATGATATGAATATCACTGTTATGGAGTGGCCGACGAGAGCACCGGATATGAACCCAATAGAGCACGTTTGGGACTTGCTGAAAAGAAAAGTTAAGTCCAGAATTCCAGCTCCTGCCAACGTGGGTGAACTGCGAATCCCCGTAGTTGAGGAATGGCGGAGACTATCCCAAGATACCATCGATAACATCATTCTCAGTATGCCTAGACCTAAACTTTAATAAGAGCACGTGGAGAAAATACGCGATATTAATCACCGTTTTTCTAATTTAATTAATTGTTATTTTAATATTAATTTTCACTTTACCCGGTTACATGAAAAGTTCAAAAATGTACCATTTTTCACAAATAGCCTTTACTCGCAAAATCTGTTCTTAATGTGATCTCATTTTAAGTAAAACAAATGAAACTTTAAATAACAAAAGAAGCGTAGTAAGTAGATTTTAAAATAAAACCATATTTTTTTAATTATGGACTTTTTTTTTGTGTTCCGCTAAATATGCCGGTGTGTTTATTTATATTTTTGAGAGTAAAAATTAAGATATGAGTATATTGCGATGACCATTAGTTTAAGATTAAATTGTAATATGCACTGTTCTCATATAAGTGACTACGTATGTCTTTTTGAGAATAAAATTCATTAAACCTAAACCTTACACCTAGTAAGTTTCTTCAATTAATTTAATACCCAGTTTAAATATGGGTTGAATAAATAAATAAAAAGACCAAGCAATATTATATCATTTATTAAGACCAATCACCATAAATAGTAGCTACACTTCTGTAGCCAAAACTCTAGCTGAGCCCAAGATCGCTATAAGTAGTATACATATCAATAAATAAATTTTCAGTTTAGAAATAGGGTAGTGCGTTGCGCAATCTTACAACGCTAAAAAGTCATTAACTACAGCATAAGAATGACATACATTTCGTTTTTCGAATCTTTCCAGGGTATCATGGTCTAAGTGCTTGTTGATGATCGTCGAACACAGCAAGTCTCGGTGAGCTGAGGTCAGCGAAGATTCTAGTTGATAGGAAATAACCTTTTTGTCGGAATAATTTTGCAGGGATGGTGAATTTATGCTGATAGAATGTTGTGGACGTAGAGATATTATTTGGGATCGGAGTTTTTTTATTGCAGGAGTATTTTGTAATATCAAAGATAGTTTTGTGTACATAGTGTCAATCCACTTTCTTGTGTATTGGATGGAATATGGATATTTGCCACGCAATGCATTTATGCAGGCATCAACCTTTTCTCTCCACTCCATATTCTGACCCAGTAGATCTAGCACGCTTGGGTCTTCTTTAGTTATTAGCGAATATGCATGTTTGAGGACACCAATTTGCAACTCCTCGCTAGTATTGTAGCCTCTCAAATTACACTTAAATTCTCCAATTATTTCTGCTGGTGATCCTCCGATACAGAATACTGTTCCGGTCAAGCCTGAAAAATACAACTGATTAGAAGTGTGAAGTATTTACTATTTTATACGTTCGTTCAAAACCCAAAATACTTCAGGGGTTCGACTACTTTAACAATTTATTTTATAGTTATACGTTGTTTTATAGATTTACGTACGTTGATCGTCGCAAAAAATAATAATAGCTCTATACCCCGTTTTCGTTGACGGTGGCCGGTTTCATTGAAACCAGACCAGCTACGCAGGAGTGAATTTATAGTGAAAATATGTGTGCGCGCTATATAAGAGCACTCTCTCTTCCTTTACGACGAGCGAGAGACTGGCGAGAGATCAGATGCAGATCGACTTTTTACATGCCCATCCGACGCATGGATCATCTTTCTTGTCAGACAATCAGGTGATCAGCCTGCATTGTCCTAACCAGACCTTTTTGTTGTTCCAACGCGGGGATCGAACGCACTACCTCCGCAGTTGAGAACCAAGCTACAGCACTGGATCGCAAAAAATACTATGTATTAAAAAAAAATATATGCGTTCATTATTACCCCATTCCTCTAAAATAGCTGCCATTTCCAAAGCCACTAAGACACCACTTTCATAGCCGAGCAGATAAAAACCATTCCTGATCGCTGCTTTCCTTTCTAAAACTTTGATATATCTATTTGCTAGCTCTGCAAAGGATTCATTAGGATGGTCAATGCCTGGTTGTACGGTGATTGCAGGAAGTTTCAGCCGCTCGCATAGTTCGGTAAAGCGGTTATGATAACCTTCTACACCAGGAATGATGCACATGTGTGCTGTATTCATGTCGACGTCGATGCTATACTGTAAGTTAAAAAATAATTGTCATCAAGAATCTCACTTCATAAATGACACTAATTTTTAGTTTCTAACTACTAACTGAACCCTCGTGTCTATCGTAGTTTGGTATACAATATTTAATATAACTTGAATAATTCATACTAGTTATAATCAAATATAATGAAAAGTTTTGAAATCGTCACAACTTATTAAAATGAGAAGTTTACTTGAATGTTGCGAGATAGATATGAGTTATGACTAAAATACTTATTTTGTTGTTTTTTCTTATCCTCTACATACTGGTATGGTCCGCTAAATTATTTGATTAATTACTTTATTTTAATTTCGTTAAATTATCTCGCATTTTGACTTATATTAAAAATATTACCAAAGTTGAGAAAACCAAAGTTTCCATGTATATCATATCCGCAGTATATAAGAGCTCATCAGTATACATATTGGGGAAATAGGTACCAATTCCTTTACTTTCTGCAGAATCAAATTCCATAATGCTTTTTTCCAATTGTTCAATTCTGAAAGTTTTTGCAGTATTGTTTATTGTTAGCATACAGGTTATACTAATAACAATTATAATATAATTTGTCAGTGAGATAAAAATATATACGAGGTCGGAGCTAGGTATGACAAAACACGACTTACGATTGCACCGACAGCTCCAGTAAGTCTTCAATCTTAAAGCAGATATCGTATACGTCTCGTAAATAGCCATGAATAGTTAAAAGCTTCGCATCATCCAAATTTAAGTCTTTCAATGTAAAATCAGAAGCTTTTTTCAGTATGCTTTGTGGTGAAATATCTGATAAAATACTTTTTCCATTAATTAGTAAACATATGGTATAAACGGGGTGATATAAATGTGCAGTATCCGCAGAGGTCCGTGGAAATGAAAAAATCAGACTTACAGTTCAGCGTATATTGTCCGAGCACACACCACACACCAGCTTATACACAATATGAAAGAAGGCGCAGGAAGGAAGAAAATACACTTTATAGCACAAGATAGTCTTAGGGGCAAAAGGCACAGCTCAGATGGGATAGCAAGCACAGCGTAATGTCTATAGTCTAAAGCTTAAGCGAGTGACATACATTCCGCGTCGATACCAAGCAATGAATTCTAAACATCCTCTGCTGCGCGTACGTTGCCGCTCCAGACTTGAACCGGTTTTCGAGCCAGCGCAGGGAACGGGTCGATAAATTGTTATCGATAAATTGTCGTATCGATATCGACGAGTTGGTTTGCACTTACATACATGTAGTGATATATAATATATATGTTATATAATATATATGTTAATTACCAACTGTAAAATACTAGCTAAGAGTATGTGTATAATAATGTGTGTATGTAGGCCACAAACACTTCCTTTTGAAGGTGGTTGTAAAACTGCTTCGAAGCTCGTCTGCACAAACCAGAGGTTGTGCCAGCGAAGCGGCACTTAAGTTGAGACTAGGGTTACCATACATCCGGATTAGTCCGGATTTATAGACTTTGTCCGGCTTTTGAATTTGTCTTGATATTTGTTGGCATAAATGGAATATAAGTAATAAAACTTACTTAAGTAATATAAATTCAGTCTTTAATCTTTATAACTTACTTCCCACTCATATTAAGACAAAATATAAATTTTCTTTGATATTAATCAACTCAAAGATATTAAAACAAATTTCTATTGCAATCTAAACCAATCAACAAGCTTAAGCATAAAGTGTCTACACAATATTCAAACTTAAGGCTGCGGCCCGGACCCCAATGGCCGGAGCGGCCAGAGCGGGCGGAACGGGTGGAGCGGGCGGAAACTGTTCTCAACGACAGCGGGCGGCGCGGCCGTACCGTTTTATACATATCAATGTATTTAATCATGACACGCCAGCCGCTCCACCCGCTCTGGCCGCTCCGGCCGCTGGGATCCAGGTCACAGTCTTACGCTACTCATCAAGACATGTGTGAATTTTAATACACACACCGGCATATTTAGCGGAACACAAAAAAAAGGTCCATAATTTAAAAAATATGGTTTTATTTTAAAATCTACTTACTACACTTCTTTTGTTATTTAAAGTTACATTTGTTTTACTCAAAATGAGATCACATTAAGAGCAGATTTTGCGAGTAAAGGCTATTTGTGAAAAATTGTACATTTTTGAACTTATCATGTAACCGGGATAAGTGAAAATTAATATTAAAATAACAATTAATTAAATTAGAAAAACGGTAATTGATATCGCATATTTCCTCCACGTGCTCTTATTAAAGTTTCTACCCGTCTAGGCATACTGAAAATGATCTTATCGATGGTATCCTGGGATAGTCTCCGCCATTCCTCAACTACGGCGATTCGCAGTTCACCCACGTTGGCAGGAGCTGGAATTCTGCACTTAACTTTTCTTTTCAGCAAGTCCCAAACGTGCTCTATTGGGTTCATATCCGGTGATCTCGCCGGCCACTCCATAACAGTGATATTCATATCATTAAGATAAGCTTGAGTTACCCGAGCGGTATGCGGCCGAGCATTATCCTGCATAAAAACAAAATCGTCACCGATATATGGGGCAAACGGTACGATATCTTCTTCTAAATCTTCTCTGATATAGCGGTCTGCAGTCAGACTGCCTCTGTCAATCACTACCAAGTCTGTGCGAGCTCCCAAACAAATGCCCGCCCAAACCATTATTGATCCACCACCGTATGCAACTGTAGTTTCAAAATTTGTCTGAATGTATCGTTGTCCTTTGCGTCTGTATATTCTTTGCCTGCCGTCAATTTGATTTAAGAGAATTCTGCACTCATCACTAAACAATACCTTACTCCATTGGTCCGCGTTCCAAAGTCGATGTTCCTGAGCAAAAGTTAACCTGTTTCTACGATGATTTACCTCGAGCCTTGGAGCCTTGGCGGGCACAAATGAACCCAAACCAGCTTGTTCGAACCTTCTTCGTACCGTACGCTCACTTACGGTTACACCCCGCACTGCTTCTAACTCATGTCGGGGTTGGATGGCCGTCAAACGGGGGTTCCTACGTACACGAAGCCGAATGAAACGATCATCACTACTCAAAGTGCGTCTTTTTCTGGCATGTCCTGCTCTTCTCACATAAGTACCGGTCTCTCTGAACCGTTGGATACTGCGATGGATCTTTGAAACTGGTCGACGAAGATCTCTGGATATCACTCTGTAGGTTTGACCATTTCTTCGCATTTCGAGTGTCCTGGCAACCTCCGTTGGGGCTAAGTCAGGCATAATTCAGTCCTCAACTCCAAAAAGATACGCGATTAAAAAAAAGTAACAAAAAACAGTATTTCAATGAAATTTTAAATCAAACTCAGAAGGAAGAAATACTCGAAGTTCGCTCCAGATAAGGTGTATTTGAATAAAATTAAAACAATTGCATTAAATGTGATGTTCAGTTGTTTTCTTAATTTGAAAATATTTCTTTTTAAATTAAATGACGTATAAACCAGCCAGCAACCTTATAATATGATACTGATATCAAACCTTTATTTTATGTTCCGTTAAATATGCCGGTGTGTGTATTATTTAATGTTTGCATTTTGTAACAAAAATGTTAGAATTTTTTGAACTGTCAGGCTTTTTGTCAGGACTAATTTTCACTTCTAAATGGTAACCCTAGTCGAGACTCACAAATGTGATGCGATGGCTAACACTAAGTCCTTAATAGTTGCTCAGCGATAAGCTGTTGATTCTTCAAATATTATGCAAAAAAATACATCCCAATTTTAGTACAAATTCAACCCAAGGTGTAAAACTAACAATCCTTCCAGTCAGAGCTCTAACTAAGTATTTTAGCTTAGAGATAACTATACTTTCAAGTTTTTATAATTATAATGCTTCAAAATACTATTATATTCAATCTAATCTTACACATTTAAATAGATTAGGACAACTGTTAGTTTTTAAATGCATAATAATAGTGTACTCACTAGCAAGTTTCAATATTTGTTCCAACAATGTTTCTCTTGGGGCGTTAGATGTATGAGCTAATATATTATTCCTTTTAGAGAATAATGCTCGTTCTAAAGCATCAATAGCGTTGTTTATTGATACTACATTTGGAGTATCAAGAATGTGTTCATCAACCGTCTACAAAATAAATAAAGTATATTATATCATGTGTTGTACTTATCATTCTTATTTTTATTCTTTCATTTATCATGTATTAAATCAGTAATAAACTCGCGTAATTAGTTACTTTAAAGTTATGTAACTGTAGTATAATAGTAATTGACTACTTAGTACTTACTGTACTCAGTTCTGGCATCTTAATTTTGGTTATCATTTTATTGTTTCCATTAATTCCAAAGCATAAGCCTTTGTCAACTTTCACGTTATTTGTAGTTATAAGTGAAAAATATCTACAAATGAAAATAAACGTATAATAAATAGGTACTATAGAGTATAGGTATAGTAAAATCGTAGAATTATAAAGAGGATAAATTAGTTTTTTTGTCAATGTAACCATCTAAATAAACTCTGGTGGGCGGCTTATGAAAGGGTACCTTAATTCTCTTGTTTATACTTATTGCATATTTGGTAAGGTTAGGTAGCTGCATAGCTATAGTCTATTATAAAGCAGACTTTATAATAGGAAAGAAGGTGGGTAAAGTAAGACTTACTTCAAAGGAGCAGTTGATTTAGAGATTAATGCCGCAACTTTGCTAACAGTGTCGATTACATTTACAGCTTCTTCATTTGAAGTAATAATAAAAATACTTTCGAGGAGATTTTCTTGACAGTCCTTCATTATATCTGCTAAATTATGCTCCATCCATGTGACATTGAGGACTCTTACTTCAACATCACATTTTTTCCACATGCTTAAAATGAAAATAAATATAAAAAGTTATTCTAAGTAAGAGCGTTTTCACATTATCCGATCCTATTTTTGATATCGGACCTATAATAAGAAAGTCAGGTAAATGTTTCATATTGATATACTTACCTGTCTTTCTCATTATCGGTCCAATATCTGATATCGAATCGGATTATTTGAAAACGAGTCTTTATCAATATCAATATAATGCAAAATATTGATATTTTTATAATTAAGTGATTAATTAATGATAATTAATTAGTACCTTTTTTGGACCTGTGCACATTTAGAAGCATTTTCTAATAGCAGGATCATTTTCTTTGCACCACGCTGTATTAATCTTTCAGCAAGTTTTAAAGCCAGTATTTCATTATCCGATATTATAAGTTGCCATGAAGAACTTAAACATCTGATACTGGAATAGAATAATAATTAATTTCATTTTAAGCTGACCATGAAATAAACTTAAAACGTAATCCGGGAACATACGAATACCTGGGGATAATATTCAAGTTAAGCTGTCGTAAGTCAAGAAGCACACGACCACGGTTGTTGCTAGCAGCTTGGAGTCGGAAGGCTTGCGGAGCGTCCAGAGCCTCGTATATGACCCGGGTCAGTGGCCTCACGTACCCACGCCTTATACCGTCGATCATCAGAAGGCGAATTAACTAAAATATATAGCATTTTACCTTTTAATTAATATTATATTCTTGAAGACGTCCCAAGTATACATCGTCTTCTTTCTACATTACAGCCGCTAGATGCCGTTTATCGTTACAGATCAGCTCCCTGCGCCCTCTTCTGCTAAGTCTGTGAACTAGATGAAAAGCCACAAGCTGCCATATTATTTGATATAGCTGATCATTGTTAGTGTCTCATAATGATGAAGCTGAACACCAGGAAGCTCTTACCAGGACTTTGGACGTCTTTTGGAACATAATATTATTAATTTTATTGAAAGGTAAAATTCTATATTATTAT
Organism: Phengaris alcon alcon; assembly: GCA_037179445.1. Classification (NCBI taxonomy): domain Eukaryota; kingdom Metazoa; phylum Arthropoda; class Insecta; order Lepidoptera; family Lycaenidae; genus Phengaris; species Phengaris alcon. Next base: position 1,438,122 of record JAYRCH010000085.1, on the reverse strand, counting down.
GGTTCCGATTGATGTCCAAAGTACTTTATGAGAGACCTGTTTGTTATCTCCTGGTGGCTTTTAAATAGTGCCACAATGTGATAATGTTTTTAATAGTGTCCGATCGAAAATTCGGATTCGATTTCGGTTTCGGTAGAAATTCGGTAAAAACGGGTTTCGGTTTAGTTTCGGTTTCAGCGGCAAACCTGACGAAACTACGACCGAAACCAAAACTGCAATCGGGAGTTATCGCGCTGTGCTCGGTTATGTTTGGTGCTTTGAATTCCATAAAGTTATTTTGTTATAGAACATTATTTATTTAATTCCGTTGCATTTACTTTAGATAGGGTAAAAATTTTCGTAAAAAAAGAACTCTTTGTAGTTTGTTTTAAGTTATGTAAATATTAAAATTGATTTAAAAGTGAAAAGTGACCTTTATGGTTGATATACCTAATTCATAGAACCACTGACTCGCGCTTAGCCTAAACGTCATTTTCAAATACCTTTGAGATTACGAGCTGTTTGCGTTTGCCTGATTCGCTGAGAACTACTTCGCTGTACATTCAAATCCCTAAATCGTTTAAGGCCTAACTAACGTTATACCTAAAATGTTGTACATATACAGGGTGTCCCAAAACTCAACGATAATCTGGGTCCGGATGAATGGCCAAGTTACACCATTTCCGGGAAAAATAAAATGAAAATTCCATATTACTCAGTTCAGCGATAATAGACAATTTTGTAAAAACGTCGAAATTCGACACCCTTGGTCGCATTTTCAAGTCCTGTGATCACCAATATCCAACCAATTTCGCTGTGATTTTTTTAATTTCGAGATCTTCATTAATGATGCTTTTAATCGCAACTACGAATTAATGCAAAATCATTGTTAATTTAATAAAATAAGTTAAGTCTTAGTGAGTCATGGTTCACAAAAATATTGTTAGTTAACTTTGTCACTTCATTTTGAAAAAAAATTATACTACACTACCCTTGGCAAGTTATTTCAAAAGATGGCGCATTTAATCAATATTTATAAATGGCGCAACACTAGCCACTTTTCTTACCATTAAACAATTTATTTCTAATTTTTTTCAAATTGAGCTCATTTCAAAAATAATAATTGATACTTTTTTGTATTAACAGATCGGGGTCTCGAGTGTGTGTACCTACTCGTAATGAACAAAAGTGATAAAATGAGATAGATAGTGACGCTGACAGTCTGTCTCACTCTAGAGCGAGACAGATTGATATTCGACTTTTAGAATGAGCGAGACGGATAGTGACGCTTGAGGGGTCGTCCGTTCACAACATTTAGTACGCATCGTTTCTTCGTCTACTACGCATCTCTCGTATTCGTGTAACCATCGTACTAACGACTTTGGCTTGTGTTACTTTGGACTTGATACTGTATCCGTACTGACGACTTTGGCTTGTGTTACTTTGGAGTTGATACTGCATCCGTACTGACGACTTTGGCTTGTGTTACTTTGGACTTAATACTGCATTCGTATTGACGACATTGGCTTTGCTTTTCTGGACTTTGTGCTGTGAAAATAGTGTGTGAACAACATGCCGGATCTGTACACAGTACAAGAATATGCAAATATGCATCTTATCTACGGTGAATGCCGTTGTAATGCCTCTGCCGCAGCCAGATTGTATCGCGAGAAATACCCCAATGTGCAGCGTCACCCAGATTATCGCGTATTCCAAAATGTGCACGCGTCATACTCGGAAGGACGATTTCCCAGTGTTCGTACGTCCGGTGGAAGACCGCAAAGAGACTGTGACGACGTAGTTTTGAATGAAATTCAAAATGACCCCAGCACTTCAGTACGTGCGATAGAACTAGCAACGGGAGTTCCGAAAAGTAACGCTCATCGAATTTTAAAACGATACGAATTTCATCCGTATCATGTGCAACGCGTCCAGAGTTTGTTACCACTAGATTACCCACCTAGAATTGATTTCTGCAGGACAATGTTAGCGAAAATTCGTGAAGATCCTGAATTCCTAAACAAAATTTTATGGACCGACGAATCTACATTCAAAAGAGACGGTTATTTAAACTTACACAACCTTCATGAATGGCACGTCGAAAATCCGCATTTAATGTGTGAAGACCGATCCCAATACCAATTCAAAGTAAACACGTGGACTGAAATTTTAAACGGACGAGTAATTTGACCATTTGAGGTAACTCAAAATTTAGATGGCGCCACCTATTTGCATTTTCTTCAAAACGATTTGCCAAATTTGTTAGAAGACGCACCGCTCAGTATTCGCAGAGAAATGTGGTTTCAGCAAGATGGTTGTCCGGCGCACTATGCTCGGGTTGTAAGGGATTATTTGAACGCTGATTATCCTGACAGATGGATCGGACGCGGTGGCTCAATTTTATGGCCTCCTCGTTCCCCCGATCTAAATCCAGTTGATTTTTTTTACTGGGGATGCATAAAAAAAAGTCTATTCGAAACCAATACAAAATCTATCAGAACTTCGCTAAAAAATTGTTGCAGCGTCAGAAGAAATAAATTCAAGGAATTTGGCACGACTGGTGCAAAGGTCTTTTGTAAGGCGTTGCAGAGCCTGTATTCGTGCCGGAGGCAAACGATTCGAACATTTACTGTAGTTTAAGGAGAATAATTAAATAAAAAGTTTTACGACGGTTCGTTCATTGTTTTATTAATTATTATTATGTTTTTTTACAATAAGATTGGTTATTAACTGACTCAATTACCTCTTTACTAAAAATAATAATTTTATTTCAGACCAGAAACAAAAAATAACAAATTTTAGTAACAAAAATTCCTAATATTGAGTTGTTCAAATTGAGCTCAATTTCAAAAAAAAATGAGAAATAAAAATTTTATTGGCAAGAAAAGTGGCTAGTGTTGCACCATTTTTAAATCTTGATTAAATGCGTCATCTTTTGAAATAACTTGCCAAAGATAGTGTAGTACATTTTTTTTTCAAAATGAAGTGTCAAAGTTAATTAACAATATTTTTGTGAACCATGACTCACTAAAACTTAACTTATTTTATTAAATTAACAATGTTTTATGCATTAAAATGTCCTTTTTCGTAAGGAACAAGTTGTATAGCCAAATTTGTACTGGGATGGTTCACACCCATACCACATACTTCTTGGTACATTTCTTCACCACATTTTTACCGGGTTTAAGATAAGAAAATAAAAACTGACTGACTGTAATAATGTTTTGTTAATTTTTTCCTCAAAACATGATCCGATGATGATTGTAAGGAAGTTTCCGTTTCGGTCGAAACTAAGACCGTTGCCAAAATTAGTTTTTGCTTTCGGATTCGGTTGTAAAAATCAGTTTCGGTCGGACATTAGTTTTTAAGTAACAAAACAATCACAAAAACGACTCAAACAGTAATGAGTGTTTGAGTCATTTTTGTGATTATTTTGTTAAAGTTTATCTATGTGATGTCACGAGACTGTTCGAGGTTTAATTTTTTTAAGATTAAATTTTATTGATGTAATCCGACTTAGCCCTTGATAAATTTGAAAAAGTTGTCATAAATGACTGCTGATTTAAAGATTCCAATGCATGGCGCTTAATACAAATATAGTTTTACATACGACACAATTACTATAATCGTGTATATAATAGATGGAGCATAATAATAACATAATCTGAGCAAGCTAATATTTTTGAAATATAATTTATTACAACGCGTCATGCGGTTTTGAGAGGCACACACCTCAGGAGTTCACCAAGAAACAAATATTCTACCTGTAGCGTATTGTGGTTTAAATTAAATTATCTGCCACTGGGTTATCATCTCAAGTTCACCACTGTCGGTATTGTGCGCGCCCGGTTGGTGATGAGGGCTGAATACAATGTTCGAATCGTCTTGCAGATTTAAAAAGTTTCATACGATTCAAAGGGATCGTATGCCACGTTTGATTCTAAGAACAAATAACAGCTCAATAATACAGGTAGTATGCACTATGTACTATGTACTAGGGTAAATAATCAAAGCTCAGCAACTCTGAACCAACTCCTGAGAATTAAAGTAAAAAAAAGTTCATGGTTATATTACGGACCATGTCGCATTGGTACATTTCCAAGAGTATAATAAAAGTTGCAAAGATGATATACCGAAGATGCTGGACCTGGTTATATGACCAACCGGCAACTGAAGATGTCTATAAGGTGTATCACGTCTTACTTTTTGACAGGAACTTCGTATTGCGATGAGTGTTCACTTTCTCTGCAGCTGTAGCGTGCGAGCGTTAAGCCGGCAACCTTCTCCGTAGGGTGGGCGATGAAGGTTGCGAAGTTGATAAGCCCGAAAGAGGAAAGACCTGCTTGAGGGACCAACCGCCAGCTGTACAGGAGACTCCATAAGCTCTAGCATGTATACAGTGTATTTGTGCACGTATATACGTATAATTTACTTTTTGACAGGAACTTCATATCATTTTTCATCATCATTCAGAATACTTTAGTTCCGTCTACAACACTCCCTCGACGTCCCACGTAGACGTAGATCTAAGTAATAACATGCCAGAGTTCCTGCCGTGCACTTTAAACAATATTAGAATTACTCGCGAAGACGTACTACGTAAGCTGAAGTTGCTGGACATACGTAAAGGAGCTGAGGAGCTGTCGCAACCTCTCACAATTTTATTTAATAAATCTATTTATAGTGGTATATTTCCTTCTTCATGGAAGGTAGCTCACGTAATTCCTATATATAAATCAGGTCTTAGATCTCAATGTTCGAACTATCGCCCTATAAGTATATTGTCCGGCATTGCAAAACTTTTCGAATCGGTGGTCTATGTCCATATTATGTATAATCACTTTCGTAATTACATCTCAACTAAGCAACACGGCTTTGTAAAAAATAGATCCACTCTCACTAACTTAATAGAATACAAGAATTATCTCTGTCAGGTGTTTGCCTCTGGTGGACAGGCTGATTACATCTACCTGGACTTCAGTAAAGCCTTCGACAAAGTTGATCATTCCCTACTTATTTCCAAGCTTTCACATTATGGCATTCACGGTAGCTTATTGAGGTGGATAGCCTCATATCTCCGCAATCGCAGTCAGCTTGTTACTGTGAAAGGTTTCTCCTCCTTCCCCGTTTCGGTTTCCTCCGGGGTCCCCCAGGGGTCTCACCTTGGTCCTTTGCTGTTTGTCATATTTATTAATGACTTAGTTTTCCGACTAACCTGTCCTTCACTTTTGTACGCAGATGATCTAAAAATCTTTTCTGAAGTAAACATCAAAGATCAGTTTGCTGCGCTACAAAATGATCTCAATGCCATCTCGGACTGGTGCGTATCTAACAACATGAAGCTCAATGTTGAAAAGTGTTGTGTGATATCTTTCACTCGTAAGAAGTTTACGCACAATCATTATTATAATGTACAAGGGAAAGTCTTGTCAAGACGGCAGACAGTAAAGGATCTTGGTGCTATTTTTGACGACCAGTTATCCTTTCGCCCGCACTATGAGCATATATTAAAAAAAAGTCATAAAATGTTAGGGTTTGTCATACGCTCCACAAAAGACTTCAGAAAACCAAATAGTGTGCTAACACTATTTTTCAGCTTAGTTAGAAGCGTTGTGGAGTATTGCTGTCCAGTTTGGTCCCCCTTTTACAAAACACACATCGAGAGCATTGAGAGGGCACAGAAAATGTGTTTGAGATATCTTACACGAAAACTTAATCTCGGTCGTATGGTAAAAGACTATGCCACTCAACTGTGCAAATTCAGCGTGTTACCATTAAGTGCCCGTCGTGAGAGATACGATCTTCTTTGCCTACATAAAATACTCCATTCTTCTATTGATGCTCCTAATCTTCTATCCCAAATATCCATTAACACTCGGTATAGAACGCGTAAACCAAAAATGTTCACTATACAGGCATTCAAAAACAATACGTCCTATTACAATCCGCTAGTTAGAATGTGTCGTACTTATAATGACTTAGTAGTGGGTAGTTGGAGCGTAGACATTTTTCGACAATTTTCACATTATAAGAAAACGATCAACAATATTATGAAAGCCAAGTATTTGCCATCTCTTGTTTCCAACTCTGATATAGAATGTTGATAACTCAGACAATAATGATTTTACAGATCTTTTTCCTTAATCTACATACTATTTATTTTGTTTTTATTTTAACCGAATTTAGTAATATAATAAGTTAAGCTAAATATAAGTCACTCAGTGTATACTCAATGTTTCGTAGTGGCTATTAGGTATCAGTTTTCTTGTTATTATTTTAATTTTAGTAACAACTTTATAATAATTATGTTATGTATACTGTTTTAGGGTTGCTGTCTAGCCTAGAATTAAGATTATGTTTGTATTACCATGTAATGACTGTAACCTGTCTGTATACTAAATATAAATAAATAAATAAATAAATGAGTGTTCCCTTTCTCTGAAGCCTTCTGAAGTAACCTTAAGAGTCTGGGCCTGCTTTTGGGGCCAACTGCCGACTACCATAAGAGTACATGAGATCTAGCATGTCTTCGATATCTTGGTTTTCAATAGGAACTTCGTAATAGGATGTGTGCCATAAACCTCTTGGATTTGTATTATGCAAGCGTCGGTAATGTAATCATTCCCAAAATGAAACGACCGTTGCGCAGTTGAATTATAACTCTATGAGGCTGGACCAGCTTGAGCGACCAACTGCTGACTTCGATCATATCCATAGGCCCTAGTAAATCTACAGTGTCTTTCGGATGGTATTGTAATGTCAATATAAAAACTCGCAGTACGGACGTACTGCGAGTTTTTATATTGATAATCGCGATGAGAGGAATGCCACATAACGTACTTCTATCGTATCTTATTATGATTTTGTTTCTGTCTTATGTAAGTTGAGAGACAACCAAATAGTGCGAAAGTCATGCGTTGCACTCTACGGCAATGGCAAGAGGGATTTGATACGTACGATTTGATTTTTTACGTACAATACGTACAGATTAATTTTGCACTAGAAAAACGTTAGAGAACTTTATGCTTTAATTTTTAACTACCTTCTTCGTCTGCATAGCATGCGTCTGCGCACATCAGTCTATCTGTCGGACGGAAATATGATTTAGAAATGAAATCGTTTTATAAATACATAATATGACTATTAGATATCTGAAAAGACAGCGGTTTCTTGAATAGATGCGTATAAATTTAAATAATACGTCTCCATTCCAAAAATTGTAAAAATTAAAAAAATAGTATTTTTGATAATTAATTACTTCTACACATTTAGAAGGCTAACGTTGTGCCGTATCAATAGGACAAAAGTGCACAGGACTGAGAAACAAGCCTAGCTCTTAAAATTTTAATGAACGAATACTATTCGGACCTCACGCAATATGATAGGAGGTCACTGGCACGAGACCGTGCCAATTAGGCACGGTCTCGTGCGATTGATTTTTATTACCGGCCTCATATAATTGTGAAATAAAATGACATGAAATAAAATCCTCTAATAAATCGTTTCTTACGACGAACGCGTCATTCTGCTCCGTCTTCTGACAACGAGTTCAAATGACGAACTTTTTACCCGATCGCGTGATTTTCGTCTACCCGATACTACGATCACGGTAAAAAACTGAACATGAACTCCAATGAAGAAATGTAACAGTTTTACGACTTTAAAACCACGCAACTATGATCAGTTATATCAAATATGGTGGCTTGTGGCTTTTCATCTAGTTCATATACTTACCAGAAGAGAGCGCAGGAGCTGATCTATATCGGCAAACGAAATCTAGCGGCTGTAATGCGGAAAGAAGACGATGTACTCTCATAAAGGACTTTGGCCGTCAAACAGAACCATAATAACATTTAAAATTATGTACAACTGTAAAAAAATGCTTAGTGATCCATACATAAAATATTATTATAATAAATACTTACTTTAAGGTCTTCTTCAAATTTAGGTTGGAAAATAGTAGATAAGTCAACAGGATGGTACATCCTTTGAGGTGATAAGTTATACAACCCAAATTTATAATCTTCCCGATTTTGAACGAGTCCTATATCAATCATTACTCCATTAGGTGCGATACATTTCCAGAAAAACTAAAACGAAATTTAACACAATTGCTTAAAAATCTAAAAACATAATATAAGAAAATGAATCCATCCATGGAATAAGTTACTTTTACATGATGGCAATATAATATCCCCCTTAAGTATAATAAAATATTCACACAAAGGAAAAGCTATTCAATGTTGCTTTCATTGTCAGGTACGTTGGAAAATTCACTTGACAAATACAGCAACATTAAATAGCTTAACCGTTGTGTAAATATTTTTATTAGTAAGATGTTCCCACTGACTTACTGAGTGATTGACACTATTAAAATAGTTAATAGAATCAGGCGTTAATTTGCGGAAGTCCATAACATACAATTAAATTAATATTATATCTAGCAATATCCCGCGAAAAAGTAAACATATAAAATATTTACATATATTACCAGAAAACAGGTAGGTAGATGAACGCATTAGAAGCGCTTGAAATTAACAGACACAAAAAATGTGGGATCTTACTAAATGACCAGACATGCCTTTCGAGCGCCATATTTCCAAGACATTTAATTTAATTAATATTTCTAGGTTATACTAAACACACCGGCATATTTAGCGGAACACAAAAAAAGGTCCATAATTTAAAAAATATGGTTGAATTTTAAAATTCTTTACTACACTTCTTTTGTTATTTAAAGTTTCATTTGTTTTACTTAAAATGAGATCACATTAAGAACAGATTTTGCGAGTAAAGGCTATTTGTGAAAAATTGTACATTTTTGAACTTTTCATGTAACCGGGAAAAGTGAAAATTAATATTAAAATAACAATTAATTAAATTAGAAAAATGGTGATTAATATCGCGTATTTCCTCCACGTGGTCTTATTAAAGTTTCTACCCGTCTAGGCATACTGAGAATGATGTTATCGATGGTCTCCTGGGATAGTCTCCGCCATTCCTCAACTACGGCGATTCGCAGTTCACCCACGTTGACAGGAGCTGGAATTCTGGACTTAACTTTTCTTTTCAGCAAGTCCCAAACGTGCTCTATTGGGTTCATATCCGGTGATCTCGCCAGCCACTCCATAACAGTGATATTCATATCATTAAGATAAGCTTGAGTTACCCGAGTGGTATGCGGCCGAGCATTATCCTGCATAAAAACAAAATTGTCACCGATATACTCGTATGGGACAAACGGTACGACATTTTCTTCTAAAACTTCTCTGATATAGCGGTCTGCAGTCAGACTCCCTTTGTCAATCACTACCAAGTCTGTGCGGGCTCCCAAACAAATCCCGCCCAAACCATTATTGATCCACCACCGTATGCAACTGTAGTTTCAAAATTTGTCTGAATGTATCGTTGTCCTTTGCGTCTGTATATTCTTTGCCTGCCGTCAATTTGATTTAAGAGAATTCTGCACTCATCACTAAACAATACCTTACTCCATTGGTCCGCGTTCCAAAGTCGATGTTCCTGAGCAAAAGTTAACCTGTTTCTACGATGATTTACCTCGAGCCTTGGAGCCTTGGCGGGCACAAATGAACCCAAACCAGCTTCTCCGAACCTTCTTCGTACCGTACGCTCACTTACGGTTACACCCCGCACTGCTTCTAACTCATGTCGGGCTTGGACAGCCGTCAAACGGGGGTTCCTACGTACACGAAGCCGAATGAAACGATCATCCCTACTCGAAGTGCGTCTTTTTCTGCATTGTCCTGCTCTTCTCACATAAGTACCGGTCTCCCTGAACCGTTGGATACTGCGATGGATCGTTAAAACTGGTCGACGAAGATCTCTGGACATCACTCTGTAGGTTTGACCATTTCTTCGCATTTCGAGTGCCCTGGCAATCTCCGTTGGGGCTAAGTCAGGCATAATTCAGTCCTCAACTCCAAAAAGATACGCGATTAAAAAAAAACTAACAAAAAACAGTATTTCAATGAAATTTTGAATCAAACTCAGAAGGAAGAAATACTCGAAGTTCGCTCCAGATAAGGTGTATTTGAATAAAATTAAAACAATTGCATTAAATGTGATGTTCAGTTGTTTTCTTAATTTGAAAATATTTCTTTTTAAATTAAATGACGTATAAACCAGCCAGCAACCTTATATGATACTGATATCAAACCTTTATTTTATGTTCCGCTAAATATGCCGGTGTGTGTATGTTCTTATGTTATGACTTTTTGACATTGGTATTAATTTTGGATGAATTTTTGACATACCTACATAATTTATTAATTTTAATTTTGACATGTTTTAATTTCATATAATTTATTTGCCATTATTTATAATATCTTAGATTCTTATATATTAAGGACATTTTAATTAAATTGAATCATTGGTGATATTTTTAATTTTATATTCTGACATCCATTTTATAATATAATTATAAAATTCTATGACATTACAAATCAACGAGTTATTAATTTATCAATCTAATGTGTTATAATATTATACTAATATTAATTTGTGATATACAGTAGAAAATAGAATAAGTTGGTATAAAAATTTAAATTACGTTGCACAAAATTGTAAAAATTTCATGATGCTGGCAACCCTTTGCACAATGTTTACAATTTTTTTTTAAATTTTAATCTACCTACACCTGATGATGACTTTGTCGAAACCGGTCGTGTAATATATTAAAATTAATGTAAAATACTTATTAAAGTGGAAATAGTGCAAGAAGTCCTGTGTGTTACCTATTACTGTGATGTACTTACGTTTTTGAGCTCGTCTTTTGCACTAGATACTAAAATATTAACACCTTTTCCTTTTGTAAGAGAAATAATGTTGTCAACCGAACTTAATGAATGTGAATTTTCAATAATATTATTACCTGAAAAAAAAGTTAGTAAGTGCCGTGAATGACGAACGCCACGTTTGAATAACCAATCTTCTAATATCTAATTTGTTAGAAACGTCAAATTTGTATCGCAAAAAACCTGCAAATAATTGAATGACGTCGTTTTTAACAAATAGTTATTGGTAGAGGTTATTGAAACCGGCCATTACTGAGTTAAAAAATGAGTTCAAAAACCTACGCTACTATCATTGGTTTTTAATATACTCGACTTCATTTTAGGCTAATAATAAGTGGAATAACTAAAAAAAAATAACTAAATCAATAGAAATACTGTGTATAATCATCATAATAATATACTAATACGTCAAGCAAAATCTTTCAGACAGTTTTACTGGAATTGTGCGAACGGAGGAGTATAATTATCATTTCATAAGCGATAACTTATAAAATTTTTAAATTTTAATATTATGATACGTTCCAAATTTCTTGGAACGTATAATTTTTTAACTTACCTTTGAGTTGTGGAAATATTTTCTTCAAAAATTGTTTTTTGGATTGGTTACTAACTGTAGCAAAAACTTCACAACCGTGTGCTAGAGCTACACTTATAATAGCTTGACCAAAAGCACCAGCGCCACCTTGTACGCAAATACTGTCTATTGATTTCACACGCGCTCCGACGAACTGCGAATTTTTTTACATGTACGTTTGACAATGTCAGCATTAAAAACTAATTTTCTGAATCCTAAACTATGCCAGTATTACTGGCCAGTAAGATTTGACGACACGGCCGGTCGACATATTGTGCTAGCATGCGGGCTGCGCCCTCTCTTGCGGGTAGCGGAGAGTGACCAATATCCAAAATAGTATGACGGCCTTATTAGCACAAGCCTTATTAATTATAATAGTTATAATTTGCATCAACCGGTATTGAACACCTTTTCCTTTTGTAAGAATTGAACGTCATATTTTGTATTAGTTACGCAAAAAAAAAACTTACCAGTACATAGAAAGCCATTGAATATGCAAGCGGAACTGTAGCAGCATCCTCCAAGGTCCAATGGTCTGGAACCGGCAGTAGAAGATCCGCGTTGGCGTGGACTCGGGATAATATTGTGTCACAATGTACAAGTCCCATCACTCTGGCACTGATAAAAATCAAGAGATACAAACTATTACCCGACTACGCAAATTATATAGCCTGTTATGCTATATAATTTAGGTTGTTAACCTGGACTATCATTACAAATCTATTGACATCTTATTCATTAAAATCGGACCAGTAGTTGAGGCGCTACGATGGAACAAACATACATACATACATACATAGACTGACAAAATCATTACCCTTCCTTTTGGCTTCGCCATAGTCGGGTAATTAAAGCTACAATGGCAAATTGTTAAGTAACACAACAACCCTAATGATTTCTTTATATAGGTAAATTTAAATATCATGGCATCTTCGCCCTCGCGCGTATACGAGATTTGACAACTTGACACGATTTTCAGCTCTATTGCATTAACGCAGAGTTCTATAAAGAATGCAGCTTATTCTGTCGCGACCATTAAAAAAATTCAATTTCATTGTACAGTATGATAAATGTTTTATCCTGTCAATGTTTTGCCGGAACCAATTTTTCAGAAGACTTTAATATGGAAACCTGCACATAAAAAGTATCGATTTGACAAGTGACCCACAAATTTAAAAAATTATGTATCAAGCTATACTTGTAAACAGAACTCTAAGCTGAAGCAAAAACAAAACAATATTTGTCTCCTTCGTACTCAAATCTTATACATGCGCGAGAGTGTGACAGACTTTTTCATAATGTGCTCATCACGGCTTGCGCTCAGGGCCGGCTTAACCAAGACGAGGCCCAAGGCCCGTTTCTTCCTCGGTGCCAACCAATCAAAGTAATATTTATTCCTTTAACGGCCCGTTTCAATAACCTATCAACGAATAACTATGTGTTAAAAAGGTCACATTTGTATCACAAAAAATCGGCAAATGATTGATTGACGACGTTTTTAACAAATAGTTATTGGTAGATAGGTTATTGAAACCGGACTTTAATGTGGTGGGATGTAATAAAGACTTATTAGTAGATAGTATGACCTGACTGTAGCTTAACTCCTTAATATATTGGGGAGACACCCGAAAATATAAACTTGTTTTGACGAAGTTGCTTGAGTTACTACTACGACTTATTTTTAACACAGCTACTTATAATGGAATACGGAAGCCTTCAGGAAGAATACTTCTACTTATACACGTATTATCCTATATTTTAAACGAGACAATATTGTATATATGTTATATATAATCAGTTTCTCAAGTGTTACCATGAATTTATCATGCAGGGAGTTTTTGTTAGGACGAAGTTGCTTGAGTTACTACTACGACTTATTTTTAACACAGCTACTTAAATGGAATACGGAAGCCTTCAGGAAGAATACTTCTACTTATACACGTATAATCCTATATTTTAAACGAGACAATCATGTATATATATTAAATATAATCGGTTTCTCAAGTATTACCATGAATTTATCATGCAGGGAGTTTTTGTTAGGACGAAGTTGCTTGAGTTACTACTACGACTTATTTTTAACACAGCTACTTAAATGGAATACGGAAGCCTTCAGGAAGAATACTTCTACTTATACACGTATTATCCTATATTTTAAACGAGACAATCATGTATATATATTAAATATAATCGGTTTCTCAAGTATTACCACGAATTTAGCATGCAGGGAGTTTCGAAAGAGAAAAATTGATCTAACTAGGTCTTATCCCTGCGAAACTTTACATTTTAAAGCTATATAATATGTTTTTTCTTTTGTCGTACAACAACGTATCAATAATTTCGACTCTGTTATGTCAGTCCGATTGGCACTTTGGCATGCGTATGTATAATTTTGCTTTAATCGAAAATTCGGAATGTGATTTGTGTAATGTGATTTCAGTGTGTGTTTTGCGATTCTTTTTATTTTTAATTTATAAGAACTTCGCAAATATGTTAATAAACTAGCTTTTACCCGCAGCTTCGCCCGCGTGGGAGAGTGTTTGTGGTAAAAAACTTTTAAGCAAATATACCTACTGCAATATACATAATAATAGCACAGAGTAAAAATACATACTTATAATAAATCACAAGTATTTTTCAATTTTAAGATATCTCCTAGATTTAATCTCCTAGATAAGGTTTAGGTAATATTGTTTCCGTCTCAATAGCTTCTGAAAATACCATATATTTATGATCATTTTTTTAAACTTTGAATTGGTATAGTAACCTATCCTTAAAAGATAGACATATCTATGCCTGTCTTTTAAAGATAGTATATATTGAAATGAATCAAAAATTAAATGTTAAGTAGAGCAAATCAAAACACATTACTGACAACCTCATTCAAATCGGTTAAGCCGTTGACATCGTACGCGCAAAAACAAATATCGGATGAGCCGTACATTTTTACGGTCTGAGGTACAATACGGGCAAGAGTCAGTTTATGGTATTTGAGTCCGGCGGTGCTAGGTGTGCCCTGAGCGTACCAGTCGTGTGGTTGAATAATGCTCCCTTAGACAGAGTCTATGAATTTAAATACCTGGGACACATAGTCACCGCCGTCCTCAGGGATGACGCTGATGTGGAGAGGGAGCGGGGGGCGCTGTCTGTACGGGCGAATATGCTGGTCCGCAGGTTTGCGCAGTGTTCCGATGGGGTGAAGATTACGCTTTTCCGCGCGTACTACACCTCGCTGTACACCTGCGCTCTGTGGGCCGACTATACGCAGCGGGCATACAGCGCTATCAGTGTACAGCTCAATAACGCTTAGAGCCATACTGGTGTTGCCCCGTTTCTGCAGCGCCCCGGGCATGTTTGCCGCGGCGCGCTCCGATTGCTTTTATGCAACAATACGCAAACGATGCGCGTCCCTCGTGCGCAGAGTGCGGGTCAGCTCCAACACGATGCTGGCCATGATAGCCGATAGACTTGACAGTCCCCATATCAAGCACTGCTGTGACAAACATATCTGATAAGAGGCAGTTGCAACATTACAATTTGAAATATTAATTTTTATTTCGTTTTTGTTTTATGATTTTAACTTTTTAATAGTAATTTTAATGTATGTTATTTTTAATTTAATAAATTTAATTTTACTATTTTAATTTCTCGCCATGATATTCTCTCGAATTTAATTATTGATTTATTTTAATTATTAATTTATTACCACGCATGAATTAATTTATTTAATTGTTTCTGAATATGTATTTTGATGTGATATTGTATTTTTATTGTCAAATTGTATTATTATTGGTCTATGATACCTGCAATAAATACATTTTATTTATTAATTTTATTTATTTATAGATTTTTCATATTGTATAACGTATAATAGATATGCCTAATAAAACAGTTTACATTTTATTAGTAACACAATATTGTTTTTATTTAGTCCCATCTAGTAAGTATTTACACGTTTACAACTAAAATGTTTGACTCATTGTTATTATTTTACGAGCTCTATGACTAAGTGGTTGAGTGTTTTTCAGCAAAAGGAACAAAACAGTTTTTTGTCCTGTGTTATGAATGTTATACACATCCATGACGCAGGAATACATAGAGCATTAAAGGTATAATATAATAAAAATCTTAAATATATGTATATATATTATAAAAGTATTTAAAGAATTGTACATTTCCGTTGTCTAGTACCCGTAACACAAGTTCTTCGAGAATTTAGCACAAGGCCAATTTGACGTTGTGTGAAACCGTCCATATTTGTCCTTTGATGACAAAAGTAGAAACTATAGCAATATTTAACTACACCTATGCATTTATATCCATGATTGCGGAGTTAGCAGAAGTGGACAAACAATCGAACAAATGAATAGACGGACAGACGGAGCAAAACTGTAAGGGTTGTTTGTAGTACTACGGAACCATGTGATATATTCGCTATTTGCAAGAAACACCAAGCATATAGAAGCGGATTGACCGTCGGAGCCATTGTGATTGTGTTGAAATGCAATCCATCTGCTTTCCATTTAAAAAGTACTTAGCCACTTAAGAGTTTTCCATATACCTATTACCGTTGAAAGGCACGGGCTTAGGATTAATCCGGCCCTGTTTATTATATAACATTTTATATAATAATATAACATATTACATATTATATAAAACACGTTTATTCATATACATACACACACGTAACTATCTAAGTGTAGACGTGCAAAGGAAACTAAATTTACCTATAGTAATATTGTAATATCGTCGATTGTTTTGAGGTGAAGTCAATACTTTCGTTCAGATTTTTATTTCAATTTTTAACCTCCGACGAAAAAGAGGGGTGTTAGACGTGTCTGTCTGTCTGCATGTCTGTCCGTGGCATAGTAGCTCCTAAACGAAAGGTTAGATTTAGATGCTGTTTTTTTTATGAAAGCTGACATGATCGAGAGTGTTCTTAGCTATAATTAATCATCATCAGCTCGCTGACTTCCTGAAAATACGGGGATTATCTAGTTGATCAGGGGTCTCCAAACTACGGCCCGAGGGCCACATCCGTCCCGCGGACAGATTTTGTCCGGCCCGCGGAGAACTACTTGAAAACATACTTGAAAACTCCTTTTAGAGAACATATTTTTTATAGCAAATTAAATTTAGTTTACTGAAGTATTCTAATTTTATGTTGAATAATTATGACATCTACATTGATATGGTCAAGGGCTAACTACTCATAACATTGTTGTAGGCTTATTGTTATTGTTTTTGTGATAAGTTGGATAAAGAAACAGAATTGTAATGAGTAAAGACATGTATAATATGCAGAAAATTTAACTTCGGTATATATAACTAACAAATTATTGAAATGAATCCAACTAACATTTTATACATTTAAAAAAAAAACATAACTTATAACAAGCATAATGACATATGAAATACTAATGAGATTTATGTGATTGAGATTTTCCACTGACAATAGTTTGTAGTTGTGGACTAATTTTACTTGTATCAATTATTAAAAGAGATTTAAGATGCTCATCAGTTAATTTAGATCTGTAAACATTTTTTGTGTACTTCATTTTGGAGAAGGTCTTCTCACACAAATAAGTAGTACCAAAAACAGAAAACAGCCCACGAGCAAATTTATGCAAATTATCAAATTGTGTCAGTGGAAGGACCCTTATAAAATTTCAACAAAGATGAGATTTGATATTTGTTCTTAATTATATCACTGCACTGTAGATCAATCATTTCCATTTGAAGTTCCGGGGCTAGGGTTTCCATGTCAGTATCAAAAGGATTCTGAAAAATATTAATTTGATTCGCAATGGCATCAAAGTCCGAGAAACGAGTATCAAAATTTATTTTCAAAGCACTCAAAGTTTCGATTGCAAAATCGATAGGAAACTCAGTCTCAGTGGTGTGGCTGAATATTTCACATGTTTTAAAATGTGAAAAACATTTACTTCGTAGTTGTGATTGAAACAGTATACATTTCTTCCGGAATGATTTCATATTAGTGTATAAATCAGGAAGATGCTGGTTTTCTCCTTGCAATCTAATAATCAGTTCGTTCACATGTTTTGTCAAATCAACATAGAATGCTAACTTCCACAGCCATGCGTTGTTATGTAATTCAGTAAGAGGGCGACGCTTTTCATTCAAAAAAATTTCGATCACTTCTCGAAGTTCAAAAAAGCGCTGAAGGACTTTCCCACAACTAAGCCAACGTACGGCAGTATGATAAGGGAAGTCATTTTCTCCAATCTCTTCAATAAATTGTCGGAATTGTCGGTGATTCAGTCCAAAAGATCTGATAAAATTAACAGTTGATATGACTGGTTTCAGAACTTCAGACATATCCAAACATTTTCCGCACAAAGACTGTTGATGAATGATACAATGTAAGACTAATGGTTCTGAACCACCGTCATTTTCTACAGCCTTTGACACAAGAGCGACCACTCCTTTATCTTTCCCAGTCATGTTTTTTCCTCCATCAGTTGTAATACATTTCAAGTTTTTCCATCGAAGGTTCTTTTGATTAATGGCCATTTCAACTCCTTTAAAAATATCTGTACCAGTAGTTGTGCCATGAATACTATACATATCAAGAAGTTCTTCATGCACTTCATAGCTTTTATCTACTCCTCGAATATAAATCAACACCTGAGCAGTATCTGACACATCCGTTGACTCATCCAAGGTCAAAGAAAATCACTCAACATGTCCATTTTTGTCGAACAGTTGAGAGGATATATTTTCAGCGATGTTTTCTACCCTTCGAGCCACAGTGTTTGCTGACATACTGACAGTTATTAATAAATTTACCTTTTCAGGGCACATTTCTTCGGCTACTGCAATTATGCATTCTTTGATCATTTCTCCATTGGTGAATGGTTTTCCACGTTTTGCAATTTCAAGAGCCACACGAAAGCTGGCACGAGTTGCAGCCTCTTGTTCAGTTTTGAGTTTTGCTGCGATTTCAATCCGCGCTTCATAGCTTCGAATTTTTCTGTCCGCAAACTTCCTGTATATTTTGAGTAATTTTGAAAATGTTTTGTTTCATAATGACGTTTAATGTTATATTCCTAGAGAACGGCTATGCTTTCATTGCAAATCAAACATAGCGCCTTGTTACTGGACTCAATTACGAAATACTGAATGTTCCACTGATCTTTGAATTTTCTGCATTCACTATCAATTTTTCACTTCTTTACCATACTACTAAATCACACACAAAAGGAACAATTCAAATCAAAATACTGTTACAAAGATGTCTTAAACTTAAACACGCACAAACATGTTTTAAGGAGGTACGCACTATTTTATTTCACAACAGTGTCATAGGTACTGTCTTGTGGTTGCGCCACTAGCCTTCTTATATATTCCAATTACTGCCATCTAGAAGTGAGTGGAAGACACCAGAACTTTCTCGAACCAACGAGATTATTCTGTGCGTGCTATTAGCGCCATCTGTTAGCGATAGAAGGTACTACCTTTTTCCGCTTGTGTCCACCAGATGTCGTGTCACGTTACTCCTCATGGCTCGTACTCTACGACTAATCTAGAAATTACAGATAATGACAGGAAAATTAATAATATGCAGTGTTGCCGTTTTGCGGACTTTAGTCCGATTTGCAGCATTTTTTAAACGTTGCGTACTTTTTCGGACTTTTTTTTTCATCAGTGGACTATTTCACTTTTTACCACCGGCAACAATGATAATATGGTTTTGGCCCTCGGAACTTACTGGAGTAATCAGTATGGCCCTAAGTCTGGAAAGTTTGGAGACCCCTGTAGTTGATGAAAGTATGTAAGCAACTTCCACTGGTCTGATCGGTTCAATATGTCGTATCCTGGCTCTTTAACAATATTGACTATACTTGGCAAAGTTAAGCTGATGCTGCAGCTTCACGTGGAATCTGTAGGATACCCAACTCCTCACAAACTTACAGAAGTGTTATCGTGTATAGGTTTGGGCACATTTTAGTGACCTCAATGAATAGGATATAGATAAATGGTAATCATTTGGTCAATTATTCAATGGTAGCATTGGTATGATCAGAATTTCAAATGGAATGGATTTCGAAGTGACGTGTTAGAAGGAGTTCCAAAAAAAAATTAATTTAAAAAGTACCTATGAAATAAAAACTAAATTAAAAACTGTAAAAATGTATGATGGCTGTAATTTTTTAATCTAGGCTTATAAAATATTTAAAACTGATACCTGCATACTATTCTTTATTACCTTAGCTTATACGTAGCTAAATAAAAAACTTCGTCGACGTCGTCTTGTGAAGATGGTGGTGATGATGATGATGATTACTGTATGTGGTATGATGGCATATGCTTGCAGGTGTTTGAACAACGCTGGCATCCCTAAACATGTATCTATAAGGAGTCAGGAGTTCTGTTCAGTATTTTGGATCCGGGGTATACCTTGGTACAAAAGCTTACTTTTTGGTAGCATATGCTTGGAATACTTCAGAAAAAGTCAAAATCACTTTAATTATGTGTCCATATAAATTTCGAAGAGTTCCCTCGATTTATAATGGATCCCCTCATCAGGTCTCCACTTTGGTGACTATGGGACAAATTTCGAATTATAGCCTTTACAACAACAAAACAATTTTGCAAATAGGTTCACATACGGCAAAGTAAAAGTGTCAGTGTAAAATACTATGAGAAGTATTTATTATTTCATCATAATGTGATGATGTATGGTGTGATGATGGTGTTGATGATGATTATTACCAAAATTGACATAGTGGCGTATGCTTGCAGTTCTTTAAACAACGCCGAAATCCGCAAACATGTATCTATAAGGAGTCAGGAGTTCTGTGCAGTACTTTTGAACCCAGGGTATACCTTGGTGCAAAATCTTATTTTTTGGTAGCATATGCTTCAGTCAAAATCACCATATTATGTGTCCATATAAATATTGAGGAGTTCCTTCTATTTCTCATGGATCCCATCATCAGGTCACTACTTTGGTGAAAACGGGACTAACTTGGGATTATACCCTTTACATAAAAAAATAATTTTGATAATCGGTCCACAGACGGCAGAATTATCGTTGAACATACAAAAAAGAAAGAAAATATATATATGATGCATACGAATGTTTATCCGCCTCCTTTTTTTGGAAGTCGATTAAAAATATTGAAAGGCTAAATTGAAATGTGTTTACCATACTTTTTATAGTTTTTTGTGTTCGGGGGTTACTTAAATATTGCTTATGGGCGCAGGGCGACAGTTTTCAGTACCTATTCAGTATTGAAAGTTAGGACGTATCTGTAGGCATGTTAAAGTGTACACAAAATTGCGAAGCGATGACGTATCGCAAACTCATGGCTGTGTATCGTCAGATACATAGCCATACAATCACAAATATTATCACAATGTATTACTTATTAAATTAACAGTAGGTGTTGGCTTATATATTCGCGTCGTGTTGCAGTTTTGTGTACAAGTCTTAAGATTTGTAAAGTTATTACTTTATTCATTCGGAAGTCGCATTCAGGGATTTGCATAATATATCTACATCTATTGACACAAGTAAGAGCGTGTATTACTAAGTGTACTAAAAAACTTATTGAATTAAGGTGTTAATATTTTCTGACATCTTTCTGTTTCAGTGGCAAACGCGTCTGTGTGATAACTGAAATATTCTAATCCTACCAGGGGACAAATGGTTTCTGCGTTCCTGGGTAATGGATGTTTATCATAAAATGTAATGTTTAAAAAATCCTAGTGGCCTCCGCCTTATGAAGAATAAGGATAAGAAATAACTTTTTACCTTTTAGATAATCCGCTAAAATCGATAATACTTTTGTTTAAACCACCTTCTCCATGAAAATCTGATCCTAAGAGCTTATTGACATAAGCAATATTAATTCCAGCGAAGTGTACCTTCAAAGAAATATATCATTTTAACTTTTAGCTAAGACAAAATTGGTATTATTATCATCATGTCTAATATGATTATTACTTTAACTTCCACATCCGGGTAGCTATTTTCTGGAGCTTCGTTAACCCAATAGACGGAATCCAGATCACCAATTTGTGTAATTTTCAGTGTGACCCCCAGTTCAGGATCAATTGAATCTTCTAATGGCAAGTAATATTCACCACCGGAAGTGTCCTAAAAATAATTGTACAAAAATATTATAACAAAATCATGTATATGGTAATTTTAAATTTTCATTAGTCTTATATATTGTTATTGAAAACAATATTTAAATTTTTTGGCAATTAAAATTAAAGTACAAAAATTCGTGTACCCTCGCGGATTGAGTTACTGGTGAGCGAATAAACAACGGGATAGAGAGTTTAGTCTTTGTAGGTCTCCAAATTATCAATTTCATCTTTCTATCTTCCACTATGTGTGAACTCACAACATGGTATGCTGAAGTTTCTTCTTGTTCTAAATCTTGCTTAAGTAGAACGAAGGTATTTGGCTGCAGACTTTTAAGGATTCGTTTCGTCTGTAAAATTGTTTGATAAAATAAATTTGTGTATATATTTATTTCTTTTCTTTAATATTTATTCTCTTATTGTTCTTATTATTAATGTAAGTATACTTACTTGATCGTCCTTAAATGAATTATTAACTATTATCAAATCCACATCTTTTAGGGAATTTTCCAATTTATCATGGGAAATATTCAGCTTCGAATAGCATGCATTGATTTCTGGTTCAATACTATTTATTATTTGTTCAGTGTTGCTTACTTCTTTATTTCCAATTTCATTGACCATTTCCACGATGTGCATTTTCGCTTTATTAATTATATTATCTGCTACAATTTGTATAAATATATGCATCGATCTTGTTTGCTAAAAAGTCATTATTAGTGTTAATCCTTTTTTTATAAGCTAGATTATCTTTGTGCGGCAATATTAATAAATTTATAAACTTACATTTGAAGTTTCAGCTGGAAATAGATTAATAAATTCGCATGTTTTTAAATCAATATTATCTTTGAGTAAAGGTAGATCGACAAATTTTAAATTTTTCATAACAACACCACCGCAACTGAAATAAAAAGATTTTACATTATAATACAATTGTCGATTCTATCAGTTGAAATTACGCTTAAAATATTTATCTATAGCTCGTTTAAAAGTTGTTTTTTCATATTGTACGGTACTGTAATTGTGTCAAATATGGAATAAAACATTTTTATTCTTCTTCTTTTTCAGATTATATGTACTAAATAAAATGTAATAATATACTTACACTGTTCTATCTTGTAATTCTATTATTTTAGCATTAGCAAAAGCATTGCCATCCTTAACAACGATACTGGTGTGCTGTTTTTTTACGTCAATAACCATCTTTCTAATATAATTTAGTTTAGATACAGTATGATGTTTTCTTCTTAAAACATTGAGCTGTATAAGGCCGTCTAGGAAAGTTACCCAATTACCTTTCCATTCGATTTGCGCTTCCGTCAGAGATTCGTTCGCATATTGTATACTTTGAAAATCGTTTCTGAAAAGATTTTATTTCAACATTAAAAAGTATAATATATTGGAACCTGTTGTACCTTAGAGTCATTTGTACCTTGGCCAGTTGGCTTTTTCTAAGTATTCCTGACCTTTTGAATTTACTTGCAAACAAGTCGCTGCGTCTCTACCGATCTTCTTATAAAACAGAGTTAATCGTTTACCGCCATTAAACCAGTTTTTGATTTTATAAAAGTTAATTTTTTTTTAAGTAATAAAAGTTTTATTTTTGCCATCATTACAATTCTGATAGTTTCAAGCTTGTTATATTAATAATCAAAAAAAAATTACGTTTCTCTTATTTTAGTATCAAGTATTAAAGTACTGATAAACTTGCGTAATATATTACAATCTTTATAGTATTAAAACTCCACTGTTTGGTTTAAGATAATACAGTTCAAGATAGTAAAAACTGAACATAAATACTTACAGGTATAGACAATCCTTAGCGTTAAGTAGTTTATAAATATCTTCCTTACTGACATTCATTTCATTAGGTTCGGTATTATTTAGCTCGTTTTCGTCTGTGATTTCAGCGGTAATAGTTCCAGTCATCAGAAGCGAGTTTCCGCTTAAAACCTGCATGTAATAGAACAGTAAATAACAATTATTGTAAAGTAGTAAATACGGTATTTAGAATATGTAATCTTTATTCATTGTCCATTTGTAAACTACGTTGCTACCATGACAACCGTGTCATAGTATCACATATAATATATGAGTCTATTAGTTACAAAAACCGCAATGTCCGTTCTATGACATCGCGCGTAATTAATGATTTTCGTATTAAGCATTATTGGCCCTGTGGGTTTTAGTGGAACTATAGTATTTTGATTTAAAATAATATAGTTAATCAAATACTAAACTTAATCATGCAAAATCTTTACGAACTAAAACAATAACCAGAAAAACATTATGGACTTTGCTGAATTTGTAACACTCGGATGGACTTGGCGGTTTTTGTTGCAAAAACAATATGGACTTTGTTGGCTTTGAAACA
Source organism: Phengaris alcon alcon (assembly GCA_037179445.1). NCBI lineage: Eukaryota > Metazoa > Arthropoda > Insecta > Lepidoptera > Lycaenidae > Phengaris > Phengaris alcon. The sequence goes on along the minus strand of JAYRCH010000085.1, from coordinate 1,414,262 downwards.
TACCTATCCTGGCCTAGAATGATTGAACCATATTGATACTTTTACTTGAAATAAAACTATGATTGTTTTATGAGAACTTTATTAGTTATACAAAACCGATGTTAAATTATAAGTAATGGTGACTCTTCTTGCTCTTCACATACCGGCTCTTCAAGGAAATCGATATCGTCAACCATATTTTCGTCCGGTATTTCCTGTGTTGATGGTAATACTCTGTTATAGTACTCCAAAATCTCTAAATCGCGCCATTTGTCCCCGAAATGAGTAAACAACAATTTATTAACGTCCCTAAATTTTAACGGTTTTACTTGTGCGCCCTGTGGAATAGCGGTTGGAGAAATCATAGCCGTGTTTTTACCTTTTTTGCACACGCTTTTATATTGACCTGATTCAAATCTGTAGTGGAGTTCTCCTCTAACTCCAACCATGTCATTGCTTTTACTGGCTCGTTTCAAATAAAACCTTTTACATTTAGAAAAAGGTACGTGCCATTTTGTAGTTATCATAAATATATCTTTAACGACGGTTTTCCAGTCGCATACTTGAACCATAGTAGCAACGTTTATGGCGGTAGAATAATTTTCCACTACATCAAAGTATTCTTTCGGTTTGATTATATTTTCAAGTTTCCGTAACTCCTTTTCAATACGAGCAAATACTCTGTCCGGTGGAAGAAATGAGTGTCCCACAACTGGGAAGACTACTTCAACCAGATGTATTTGGGCTGGTGCATCTTCTGTCAGCCAACATAAGAGCATTGCTATAAGCAATAAGCATAGAATTTTTGTTTTGACCGGTGCACCCGTCGGCCATAAGTCGAACTTGATTACATTCTGGTGGAAAATCTGTATTGCAAAGCCGATGGTAAACTGAAGACTTTATCTTATCTTTTATTCTTTAATCTTTAGCAAATTCATCCTCTGTCCAGCAATAACTGAACACATTTTCTTTCGTTAATGCTGATTTGGAGTTACCTTTCACAATAGTGAAATTATAAAAGTACAGTTGACGGGAATAGTAGGTACTCTGGTCTGGTATTTTGGGCAGCGGCATGTTTTTTTGGCAGTCAACACTAAGGACAACATTTTACGGTTGTCTTCTTTTAACATTTTGAAAAATTCATTAGCTCGACGTTTGTGTAGTTACTGTATTCTCAGCCATCAACTTAGCTTTGTCACTATCATTAATTTGCACATTTTTTATTTTTTCATCAAGCTGAAGACAAGTTGAGCACACGTCGACCCGAGGACTCCCAAAGCCCAAATTAAAACTAGTATTGAAAATGGCTCTAAAATACGACTTTTTCACTTTGAGGTTTTCTTGTGCTTGATCGTTATACATTTTGCCATTTTATTAATACTTAGCTCGGAAGGCAAGTACATACGTTTCGAATTGCCACGACAATAATGAGCTTCTGAACACTTAAATGTCTTTATGAATTTAATTACATTTTCTTTTTTGTTCTTGAATTTGTGGGACATACGGTCACCTCCGCGTTTTTCAATAGGAAACTTTCCATATAGGTGATAATTCTTTATAACATTTTCTACGCGGTATCTCTTAATTTGCAAAACCTGAAGGAATGCTTTTTGGCAAACTTGCATCATTCGAAGTTGTGATCTACAATATATCATATATTTCAGCTGCAAGCCTCTAGGTCTGTAATTTCGAGATTCAGATCTTGGACGACGACGTTTTGTTTTTATACCTTTCACATGTTTGAATATAAATGAGTCTTGTTTTAATTTGTCTTTCAATCGGTAAAAAGACTCATGGAGTTTACGTAAATCTTGCAGTGGAATTTTAGAGCATTGTAACTTTTTGCATTTATGTTCACAAGTCGGCTTAACAGGCAAATGTTTAGCTGCATACCTGAAAGAAAAATCCTTGTCATTTGGGTTTTATTAACAGTGGTCGAACATTCCGGTGTAATGATTCATAAAGTTGCGTAGCTAGCAAAATAGCCCAATAAAACAAATGTTGGTTACACTATACTAATATAACTGCTATGTGATGGATGAAAACAGAAATAAAGTGATATATTAAGGAATGTTATGAAAGTGAGATTGAGTAAAGGCTTTTATGAATTGTTTAATTATTAATAAAAAGTTTGTGAATAAAAGGATTTCAATCATCATCACGTACATAACTTTTTTGGGCATTAAGGATACAATATATTTTATGTTTGTAAGAGTTTATCCTATAGGTACTTGTAGTATCCGGGCGACATATTATATACAAAATTTCATCACAATCGTAAGAACCGTTTCCGAAATACCCGAAATAAATAAATAAATATACAAGAATTGCTCGTTTAAACAAATAAGATTACCTATATAATGTTCCAAAGCTTAAAAAATAGGTATAATAATATGAGGTGGCCCCAAAGGCTTACATTTTTCCTAAAAAAGTGAACACGTAAAAAGTATCAAGACATAATCATCTTAGTATACTCACCGTTGTTCTTTAGCACGATTCTTTGTCCAATTTGCAGCATTTACTCGTCGTTTTCGTACCTGTTTACTGTCAACAATTTCAGGGTAACACTCCATGTCACATATTTTAATAAACTTTTTCCGAATTAATAACTTTTAGCACGAGAAAACTAAAATAAACCGAGAGCAAACTCACGACTGCACACAATACTCGTAAACCGCCATATTGAAAAACGTGACGTGATTGGTGGATAGGGACTATGCGTAATTTGATACAAACAAGAACGGACAATGCTGTTTTTGTAGCAAACTAAAAAGTTTCACAGCCGTTTTCTATTGGAGTAAGTGGGTTTAGGTTCATATGACTAATATAAAAATTATATATTTTGTCTATGGATTTTTGTACAATAGCTAAGTCATTTTTACTTTTTTATGGACATTGCGGTTTTTGTTACTAATAGACTCATATATATCGATATTTAATATATTTTTCAAATATTTGCCTATCTAGAAGCATGTCAGAATTTTGTTTTGTTATTGGTTAAAGATATAATCGCTTGCGATTGATCCTTCCTGTCACACAATATGTATAAATATAGATCGAGTACTTCAAATTGTAACGTAAACATCTTTTGGGTTTATTACCAAAAAATGTGTAATTTGAAGATTTAACCTTTTTTTATTGAAAATATTATATGGGTATAATTTTAGGGGTGGCTCTCTACAATCCACATTGTGAATCGGGGATGATATTTTTGCAATCACTATATTTTGTGTGGAATTGTCGCATAGGCTTTTTATAATCAATGCGAGATTTCTGAATTCATGATTTTATTAAAAAATACCATTTGGAGTAACTGAAAATGGCTTACAGGTTGGTCGCTTCCTCGTCTATAAGTGGTAAAAACTTGCTTTTTTTAATGCTTATTATAAATCATATTGTTATTTTTTTTACATAATTATTATTAATTTAAACGTTTTAATGTAAAAAAAGTAGTAGACATATATTTACCTCAAAAGCCCCTGTTCCTTTTTGTATAGCTACGTAAAGGCGTAGGATTTTTTTTTTATGCAAGATAGGCTGTGTATGTAAATACACATGCTCGAATTGAACTGACACATCTTTGGGCTTCAAATTCAAACTATTTGCCAAGGTGTCCCAAACAGATACGAGAGCGGCAGAAAACGGATATTGGTTTTTCCCTGGAACGATATTGTTAATATTTTAATATTGTGTTTTCAGTAAAGGCAATTTCAGATTTATAGATGTTCTTTGTAGATTTAGGTTTTATTATAGATTACCTCTAATAATATGTCCTTTTAAATAGCTGTGTTCCAGATCGTACGTGGAAATGGTAGTTTCGGACATAGCTGCGGTCACCATATCAGTAGAGTTGGGGATAGGTAGACTCCTAAAAAAGAGGATTTAAAAATTGTGTGTGTGTGTGTGTGTCAGCTAGCGAACGAATTTTTATAACAAATGATAGATTTAAGTAATTTACTTAATATAATTCAAACCATACATGATACATTCGTTTACGTTAATTATTATACAATTAATTCATTAAAATATATTACATTGTAATGAAAACATAAAATAATTACTTTATTTAAGAATGTTTAAATATTACATAGTGTATGTTATAAGCGCTTTTTCGAAAAGTAATAATAAAGCATTTGGGCACATGACTTACTCCTTATTTGAAGACGATAATGCAGAAAATAATTGAATATTCTAAACACTAACATTTTTTTCCTCCGAATCGTTAAATAAATAGTAAATCTTAGTTTTTAGCAAATGCAATGTATTATGTTACCAATTTAAAACTACTTTACCATTTTTCTTGGTGGGCCCATTCTACTAAATGGGACAACATCGGAGTTGAATTTGACACCGGAAATTCTACTTTTGGATACAGTACTTGTACTTTTGGGTTAAGTCCTTGCATGTATAATCTGTAAAAAGGAGATTAAATAATTATTACATAATGCATTATAACCTAAGTTATAGTGGGAGTGGGCAGTGGCGTATAACGTGTACGTATAAAAATCTTAGGCCTTTTAATTCGTTATTGGATGATTTCTTTTCAGTCTCCGAGCGAAGAAAACAGTCTTGAAATACTGTAGTGCCTGGGAGAGTTGGTTTTTAAATGTCGTATGGTTGCCCAAGCACAAACGGCATTCTCACAACACAGTCAGCCTAGTCCAGAGGAATGAATGGTCAATACGTCTGGGGCCAACCATGTGCGGGTTTCCTCACGATCTTATCCTTCACCGTTAGAGCGTCCGTATAATGCACCTACTTGAGATCTGAAAGAGTCTCATTGGTACACGCCACAACCTGGGAATCGAACCTGCACTCTCTCGAGTGCGAATCAAACGGTCTACCCACTAGGACACGGAGGACGTGTACGTGTACGACTTACGTATTTTAGTGTACGTGTGGACAGAGGGGCCTACCTGAATTACCCCAAAATAAGTATAGCAAATTTTAGTGGAAGTCTAAAAAATTATTACACATTATTTGGCGTTATATAATATAACCAACTGAAGCTCGTCAAATTGTAAAACGGAATGCAACTTGCGCGCTGATCGGTTGAACGGAATTATATTATGACAGACGCCGCCATATTTGTTTGTTTATTCATTTGATCGTTAAAAATAAACAGTGTAAATAAACAGTGTTTTAGTGATTTTAAATTGATTTCGTGATTAAAATAACACACATTTTTTTAGTTCGTTTTAGAATTAGGTGTATAAAATGTCGTGGAAGTATGTAAATTATATCTGTGATTAGCCAAAGAAGTGCAGTTTGAATGATAAATTAGTTAGTGTTAGTAATCGAACATAGGCTAAATTGTAATGTTTCCCGTGTTCTAATATTTTTATGTGATATAACCTATGTGATTTTGATGTTATAATATAATAGTAACATAGTATAAAGAGGGGAAGTAGGCTAACTCTGGCCCAATCCGCGATATAATTGCCTACGGCCTTTTTCTTGTTCCCCCAACCGTAAGCCGGGACAATTATTTTCTTTGTTCATTTTTTATGTTTGTATAATTATTCACTAGTTACATTTGTTTTTTCCGCTTATTGGTTTTACATTTTTTCCGCTTATTTTACTTGTATTTTACAATTTCAAACCCAATACATTCCAATATTTTAGAGACCTAGTTTAACATTTTTTGCTTTTACACCTTTACTTTCTTAAGTCTATTTAGTATTTTAACATTTCCTTTGTATTATTATGTACACATTATTATATATTTTGCTATTACATTAATTTCCTTATTCCTAACATATTTTCTATTTCTTTCTCATACTTATCTACATCATTTCTATATTCTACCTACATTTATTTCAATTTCACAATTTGCATTTAACTCTACACATTCAATACTACAATATTACACTTTTTTAATCGACTGTCTTATTTTCTTCTACTTATTTTATATTTGTTTGTCGCTACTCACATTTTGCTTTGCTTCATTAACTTTATCTTGTATTTACACTTTAATTTTATAATCTTTTCTTTTGTTTTTCCTACCTTACTTTAACATTTCTGCTTACACTTTTGCTTTTTAAAACTATTTAATATTTTTAACATTTATTTTACTGTATCATTATATTTTACATTGTCTTATTTTATCCAACTTTTAGTTGTTCACATTTTGTTTTGCTGCATTATCTTATCTTCCATAAAAACTGACACATTCATTTTTATTTTTCTTGTTACATTACTATTCACTCATTACATGTTTTATTTAAGATGTGTTAAGATGCGTTAAGATATGTCCTAACCCCAATTGGATGTGTAATAACCGAAAGGTCAATACTCAATCTACGAAGCCACGGTCTCAGGGTTGTCACTTTTAGCTAAATTTTAATTCAGTGCCTATAAATTGGCAAGGGTCGGGAAGTTGTATTTTTTACTTCTATTGTCTGGGTGAAGGGTTTGTGAGGTCGGTTTTACCTAAACGATGAAAGAAAGAGCGACGGGCCAGCAGACAGGCGGCGCGGGGCGGTGGTGAGCACGAGTAAACGGTAGGTTACTGACAAACAATAGGTAATCTGAACAGACACAATTCTGGAATCGATGAATTATTAAGACACCCAAACACACAGCAATACGTTCTCCTGCCATTATCACACATTTTTCATTCATTTAGCGGTGCCGAAAAGCCGTGACGCGCGAACCTCGTGCGGTGTTAGCCTCGACTGGCGCACAGAGAAACGGGTCGAGATTTTGTTGAAGTGTGCGTGCGGCGACGCATGGTTACTATGACGCACACATACAAGCCGCGCGCGGTGCGTTTGTATGAAGATAACTTACTTCCCCTCTTTATACTATGATAGTAATAACATTCGATCACAAATGAATAAGCTAATTAAATATATGGTGGCGCGGGGCATATGCCGTTCAACCAAACAGCGCGCAACTTGCGTTACGTTTGTTTGACGAGTTTCAGTTCCTTATATTATAATATAACGAAAAATAATTTGTAAAATTCAATCTATCGACATGTTGTAATCTCGCTAGTAATATCACAATTTAACAGTATTTACAATTTTACGGTTACACATATATATACAAGATTGCCTCGTTCAAAGTACTAGATGTTCCCAACGGACGTTGTTCTGTCTTAACTATACTAACTAACTGAAATAAATAAATACACTTACAGTTTTTAGTCCGTTAACTCCACCTACTACGTACTACCTACTATATACTACCTACACCCATAACTATGGGTAGTTATACCTACAATCTACATCTACTACCTACCCCTATTGTATCACCTGTAGGTTACAGGTGATGTGTATTTCAGTGCTTATATTGCTATTAAGCAATATGAGTGAAAATTGACAGTTATAATATAACATGTTATAAGGTTGCACATTATTATATTTAATACCTTCCAATGGCTTCCAGTAGGTGCACAGAATTATCAGGATGCCTTCGTCGTGTTAGTGGAATCAAACTACATGATTGTGGTAGAGAGCGCTTGAGAATAGCTTGCAACAAGCCATGAGGCGCGACCTCTATCAGCACCGCGTCAGGTGGAATCAGTTGCGAGGTCTCCTCAAACAAGACTGGGCTCTGTGGGTTGAAAAGTTCACACAGATATATTATATGCTTGCTCTAGATGTAATCGATGTGGGGTATTGAAGTAAGGAACAACAACAAAATACACTAATGCAACAAAGACTAAGACATTTTTATTTTTTCTATCAAATGTATTATATGTTAAAAAAATTAAGCCTATTCAAAAAGAAAAGTGACATCCACAATAGAAATCATCAATCAATCCCGAAATAAGCATAAGATTGATGTACCAGTGACTAGACTTAGTAAAGTAAAGAATTCGTTTAAAGGCCAATGTATATGCCTATACAATAAGATCCCAGAAAGCGTTAAAATTTTTTCAAACAATAAATAAAAAAAAGTAGATAAAGAACGTTTGTGTGCTAAAGCCTATTATAAAGTTAATGACTTTATGAATGATAGCACACCTTGGGAATGAGGTGGCCCCCTGCATGGCTACTTCTAAATTACATATATTATTGTACTCTTGATAACTAGTTTTAGTAATAACATTGTTATATATACCTAAAAACAATTTTCCATCTTTTTGATAAAAGATGACCCCACTCGAGTTTCTTACGCCGGATCTTCTCGCCGGGCTAGTTCCCGAACCGGTTTTTCAACATTCAGAAATTGTATAAAATACCAAATTTTTTTTTTTTACTTTGACTTTAATGCTACTCTTTAATTTTTTATAATAAAGTTATATCAAAGATGTTGTATGAGCACAAAATTAAAATTGTACAACTGTTTACCAATAAATTGTTGGTGTGGTATTCAGCTGAACTGTACTTGGCCAGCGGTTCGTTCCATCTGTCTTGAGGAATTGATGTCGACAACCATCTGGGGCTACGGGGACGTTTCGTCTTTATAAGGTATTTCATATAATTCAGTAAAGCAGGTCCTGTATTAAAATTAAATGAATATTATTACCTAATTTTTTAATTTGCTTAGTGTAAGTTTCGTTCTTAAGGAAGTATAATAGATACATACACCTAATTATAATAAACTAGCTTGTGTGTGAATAGTGGATGCCCAAAAGGGAGATCTCCGACCGAGCGACGTGGTATGCTCGGTCAGGCCGAAACCCACTTGTAGTCATTTCAGGTGTTGTATATATACCGCCGAACTCAGGATTGTGGCGCTAATTAATCCGCTACAACAGTATCCCATGGGAATACAGGACTTTATCGGGATGAAAAGCAACGTATGTGTTTGTCCAGAGCTCAAACTACTACCATACGAAATTTCATCAAGATCCGTTCAGTAGTTTCTGCGTGAAAGAGTAACAAAATCCATCCATGCATCCACCCATCCATTGTCACAAACTTTCACATTTATAATAGTACTAGGATGTAACGGAACATATTTTCTCTTTTTATAATTTTGTTTTGAAAATGCTATATTATTATTAGGTAATATAAAGAATAAAGTACCAGCATCTGCGATATAACGGGAATGATAGGCGATGTTTGAGCAAGGGACTTCTTTAGCGAATATTCCTTGGCTTTTTAAATTAAATATGAATTTGCTCATGATCTCAGCTGGGCCAGAAATTGTACAGGATTCTGCAGAGTTGTGACAGGCGACTTCTATTTCGGGTGGACACATCTTTAATATCTAAAATAATATTATTATCGTTTTCAATGTTATTTCATTTAGAAATTTGTAATCATAGCCATCTGTAAAATTATAAGATTATACGCTTTACCTCATTGTAACCAAGTCCAACGGCTGCCATAGACCCACGTATGAACGGTGTCTGTACGGAAACCAGACCACGACTGTAGGCACACAGAATAGTTTCTTCAGCCGTAAAACATCCATCTGCATACGCACACGCAATCTCTCCTAAGCTGTGGCCTAGAAAAAAAAAGTAAGTGGTTCTTCTGGACCTTCTTGCATGTTTTCGTTACTTATTAATTGTTAACTCCCAGTGCCAAACGCTTTTTATATAGCTAGCTATCCAGAAACACGTTGTTCTGTCCTAGTCTTACACCTACTCCTACAACCTACAGCTTTACAATATTTCCTACCGTTTAAACCTTCCCTGAACTTCCACAATTATTTCAAGACTAAAATTAGCCAAATCAGTCCATCCGTTCTCGAGTTTTAGCGAGACATTGGAATTGCAATCCATTTTTACGTTCCTCGGGAACGGAATAGAAAGTATCCTATGTCCGTCTCTTGGTTCTAAGCTCCCACTAATTTTTAGCCAAATCGGTTCAGCCATTCTTGAGTTATAAATAGTGTAACTAACACGACTTTCTTGTCAATGATATGTTTATATAATATCATCCCTCTTATTAATAAAAAAATTTTAATATGCGTTTAACTTATGAATAGTTAAATTCGCTGTTTAACTTATACGTTCATTATACAGCGTGTATACAGCTGTCTACTAATAAAGATATTAAAGACCTTGTTTAACTATAATCACGCTACACACCATAGACAGAGGACTCAAAGAAAAATGCTTAGGAATTGAGTAACACGCAAATAACACTTAACTGATGTTTGCGTGTTGATGATAAAAATTTACATATTTACGTTAATGGACCTCGTAATTTTAATTATATACAAAATTTATGTTAATACATTTTTAACCAATTTCAAGTAGTTAAGTATGTAAATTTTGTAAATATTAGTAGTTCTACAAAGTATAGATACTAACATTTTTGAACGCACATCTGCTAAAATGTCAAAATATGTCATTAAAATTGTCATTTATCACAAGATTTTCGCTAATCGCGTCAAACGTCAATTGTAATTTGTAAATGCAGTTCTTGAGATTTTCAAAAGCTAAATAGGAAGAACAATACTAAAATCTAATAATTCTGATTGTTTGGAGTTGTAATTCCCACACAGAAAGTAACACAAGCAAGAGCGTAATTTGTTTTAGGTATCTGCGAACATCTGTGAAGTATAGTGTCCAACTACATTATTTTTCAACAACCGATTGTTAACAATAAACATGTATAAGAAAATATAATGCCTTTCATTGGTTTTTAATTTACTCCAAATGTTTCCAAGAATACACAATAGGTTATGTAGTGTATATTTTCCCTTTGTTCTCAGTGAATGATTGTACCGTATCATAACATATGTTTGTAGTTGTCTATCATAGAAAGTGATGAATGATATGTTTGTTGTTTTGTATCACTTAATCTATCTATATATATATTTATAGTATAAGGCAAGGCTGATTGACTGATATATCAACGCACAGGCCAAAAAAGCTCACACACTAAAAGCTGTATGGTTGGATAAGTATTAATGTCAGTGGACGCTTTACTCATAAAAGTAAGTATAATATTGGTGGTGCTTTGGAGCAAAAAAGGTAGTTAATAGTTGGACGAGCCTGATTTCAATAAAAAAATAATATAGTATGGTATCAACAAGGATCATTAAATACCAATCATGAAGTGTGTCATAATTTCAATTGTGCTGAAAATGCAAGTATATTCAATTAATCGCAACTCGCATTTTAAACATAATAAAGACACACTTCGAGCGTTTGTGGGGCATCTTTGTATTTAAAGATTTTAGGGATTGTCATTGCAATCTCAAAATTCAACAAATTTAATTTTTTTCTCATTCCGTATATCTATTATAAAAATAAGCTTTAGTAAAATCAATTATGGACCTTCTGAGCTTATGATTTCAGTTATTGTTATGCATCGGACCTGACTACACGTTTAATTTGCTGCGAGTAACAAGCCAGGGCTTCCCAATCTTTGGTACCAGTATATTGTAATTTCTATTCGATTAAAATGAAGTGCTACAGTTGCGATGCTACTTTTACTGATGGGGTTTTCTGCCATGGGTGTAAGCGGAACATAGACTTCACCTGTGCCCCTATTTCGGAATCAGGCTACCGCAAGCTAGGGGCTGACAGAAGGTCATTATGGAGATGTCCTCAATGTAAGCTCTCATCGAGCCCGCGCCCAAAGTCACCGGTCTCAGAAGCTGTAACTCTGGATATGATATTGTCTGAGTTGCGAGAAGTAAAATCTCATCTCAATAAGTTGCCTGAGCTCTATGAGGATGTCAAAATAATTAAGGATGATATATCTGACTTGAAAGCGTCGTGTGACTTTAATAGTTCACGAATAGACAATTTGGAGACCAAGGTTTTGGCTGTGGAAAATCAGGCTCTAGAATTCCAGCAAATGGAGTCAACTTTTTCGAGAGACTTGGCGCTACTAAAAAAAGATAGTGTCAATCGGGAACGATGGTCGCGAATGAACAATGTGGAGATAAAAGGCGTGCCGATAAAACCTAACGAGAACCTCTTTAAATATAGTTGAGATTTTATCTAAAGTTTTGGGCTACTCGTTCCCTAAAACCCAAATTAACTATATAGCTCGGGTTTCTTTGCATGACTCAAAACATAAATCGATCATTGTGAGTTTTATTAAACGATACAAGAGTTCATCGCTGCATCGTGTGCACCTAAGCAAATAAGTCTAAGAGATGTTGGGTTTGGAGAAGAAGACAGACGGATTTATATTAACGATCACCTCGTTCCCGATCTTAAGAACCTGTTGACAAGAGTTAAATAATTTTCAAAGCAAAAGGGATACCAGTACGTATGGGTTAAATTTTGTAAAATTCACATACGGAAAAATGACAAATCACCAGTACATATTATTTCGAATGAATTGGATTTAAAAAAGCTAGCTTAGTATGCATATTGCATTAATACACATAATATGTAGTTAGTTTAGTCTCATTTAAATATCTACTGCCTAATCACTGTTTAATTTATTGCTTGATTTCATTAATTGAAAATAAAGCATATATTATAGCAAAGATAACAATCTTTGCTATAATATATGCTTTCCTTAATTATATACATACACTTTATGTTTTGCTTTTAAAAATTGTAATTAGCCACCAAAAAAGATTGAGAACCGCTTCCTTTTCATTCGTAAATTTCTCGAACCGCTTCGTGAATGTCTTCGGGCCGGTCAAACCAGTACGGACGCATGTATTGTTGCACTTTTTGTCTCCTCGCACTCGCACTCGCACTTGCTTGCGCGCACGGTTGATATTTTGATTCATGCATATTTTATTATTTACCCTCAATTTATGTCTATCCTAAATATGTTTAATATTATTGCTTTTTTAATGCTTATTCATTTAGCTCTTAATATATTACTATTTTTTGTCTTCGAAATATTATATTGTAGAGTATTATTATGTTCCTTGAAAAGTATAAAGAACGTAGTGTATATAAAGCGTGGAACTCGCGGGCTTTGTGTACTTATGTTCAGGGCAATGTTACGCTGTTTGTTTTATTTTTGATCTACTATTATTATAATACAATTTCAAGTAGTTTCTTGAAAATAACACTTTACCATATAAAATTTAATGATATCCATTGGGTATTTTTTTATTGTTACCTGCTAGCAATATCCTTTTCAACGAATTACCAATTAATAAAATTTTATAATGTTGCTAACTATGCAGGTGGCTGTTTGAATTACATTGAGGGGACATTGATAAACTACTATCATATGGAGTTACGCTTCGAGATAAAATTTTTGTATCCAAAGACTATTAATAATAATATCTTGTGGTACTAATTAACTTATTTTAAATTGATATTCTACGGCCATCGTAATTGCTATCATTTCCTAGGTTATATTATAACACTGTTGTTGTAATGTTTTTGTGAAGTTTTTTAAAAATGGATTCTAAAATAAGCATCTATTACCAAAATGCTCGCGGTTTACGTACCAAAACTGACTGTTTTAAAAGGAATGTATACCTCAACTTATATGATATTATATCGATAACTGAGACTTGATGGTATACACGATCAAGAATTATTCGACAGTACGTATGTTGTCTGGCGGGGTGATAGAGATTACTCATTGACCAACCAATTGTTAGGCGGTGGTGTCCTTTTAGCGGTTCGACGAGACTTCGCAGCTGTGGGACGTCCTGAATGGCACACATCGGCTGAAGACCTCTGGGTGACTGTCTCTCCTATAGGTGGATCTACGGTTAAAACTAATTTTTGTGCGATCTACCTGTGCAAACAAAATTTGGGAAATACTTTTTGTGAGCAACTAGTAAATTTCTCAAATAATTTATTTGACGTACTTAACTCATGTCCTAATGATAGATTCATTATACTAGGAGATTTTAACCTTCCGTTTATTGACTGGCATCCTCAGGGAACTCACTTCACATCAGGTGGCGTGTCACTTACAAGGAGTCAAATAAACTTTATCGATACTTGTGCTCAATGCAATCTATCACAACGCTGTCAAGTTCGCAATTACAATGATCGGTTTTTGGACTTAACTTTTTCTAATTGTGAGCTTAACATCAATGCTTGCGATGATCCTTGAAGATGTACCCCACCACCGATCGTTATGTATTGACCTGGTGTACAATTCTGTTAGTGCTTTAGCGTGTGTTTGCGTGTGTTTGCGTGTGCGTTTAAATTTAGTTGATTGGCATGAATACCTTAATAATAAATCTTTGGAAGACGCCGTAAAATGTTTTTATGATAAATTATATAACGTTCGTAATTCCTACATAACACATAAAATGACTTCCGCGAAGTGTTTTCCTCCGCGGTACAACCCTGCCCTTAGAAAAGTTTAAAAGGAGAAATATAAATACCACCGAAAATTTAAAGTTTATGGTAATCTTACTGATTACGTCTCATTTACACTACTTAGAAGAAGAGCTAAATCTCTAGAGCGCTTGTGTTATGAATCATACATTCAAAGAACTGAGAATTCTCTTGCTACTAACCTAAAGTCAAAACACGATCAAAAGTCTTTTGTTCCTTCATTAGATTAGCAATTCTAGAGCCTCCTCTATGACCTATGAAGAAGAGCAAGCCACTACTGGTGACAAAATTTGTAATCTTTTTGCCTTATATTTCCACTCCAATTTCCTTAATTCTAATTCATCTACTAATTTATGCATTGAAGCGCCACGTACTAATCATAACTCAATAGGAGATGTTCAGGTTGATCCGGAAAATTTACTTAAACTTTTAAGATCAGTAAATTTGAACAAAGGCTCCGGACTCAACGACATTCCTCCTTTACTAGTTGTTAAGTGTGCCACAGGCTTGGTAATTCCCCTGAGCATATTATTTTCACGATCTCTGAAAGAAGGTTTTGTCCCTAGAATTTGGAAGTCAGTCTTTGTCACTCCAGTGCACAAAGGAGGCGACAAGTCCAATATCAAAAACTATAGACCAATATCAAAGCTCTGTACTTTCGCTATAATTTTCGAGCGAATTGTATATAATCAGGTTTATTCAACGATCAATTATTGGTTTATTCCCGAGCAACATGGATCCTTAAAATCACGGTCTACTACCTCAAATTTAATTCATGCCTATGACTATGTTAGCTCACATATGGATTCTGGTGCTCAGGTTGACGTATTATTAACTGATTTCTCAAAAGTCTTTGATCGTATAGATCACTCTATCCTACTACAGAAGCTACTTTCCGCGGGAATACACGGAAATCTATTTCGATGGTTTACATGTTATATTAACAATAGGTCGCAGGCTGTCGCCATAAATGGATTTACGTCGAGGTGGGTATCAGTACCCTCAGGCGTTCCTCAAGGCTCGCTATTGGGACCTTTATTATTCGCGATATTTCTGAATGATGTCATTTCTTGTTTCCACTATTCTAAATTTCTATTAAACGCGGATGATACCAAAATAATGAAAAATGTTTCTTCACTTCGTGACTGTCATCTTTTACAAGAAGACTTGGACAGGTTTAGTGACTACTGTATCGTACATAAATTAAATCTTAATGTAATGAAGTGTTATGCGGTGACCTTTAGCCGTAAGTCTAATTTGATAAAGTTTAATTACAAGATTGAAAATAATGAGATAGCCTTTAAGGATACAATGAAGGATCTTGGAATAATAGTGGATTATAAATTATTATTTGATGAGCACATAAATTTAGTAGTAAATAAGGCGTCAAAGGCATTAGGATTTGTCATAAGGTCTTCTGCTAATTTAAAATCTATTAAAGCTATTAAAATACTTTACTGTTCGTATGTGCGTAGTATCCTAGAGTACGGGTCAGAGATTTGGAACCCCTCCTATGACATTTATAAAAATAGAATAGAATCTATACAGAAACGCTTTTTAATGTTCCTTCAGTACAGGTGCCACCTGAACCTTCCTAACTACGAATCGAGATGTAATAACTTTCACTTTCTCCCCTTATACTACCGTAGAGACATTTTGGATTTAGTTTATTTAAGTAAAATAATTAATAATGTTATCGATACTCCTGATTTATTAAGTAAATTTAATTACAACGTGCCCAGTAGATACTTTCGTAATTACGTTCCATTTCATGTCCCATCATATAAGACATTCTATCGCCGTAACTCATTTGTCTGTAGATCTAGTGCCTATTTCAATCAATTCTATACAGATTATCGTCTCGAATATGTTTTTTCAATAAAAGCATCTAAGATTTGTAGACTTTTATGCGATGCGTATTTTATCGGAAATTTATGGGAAATCATAATTCACATCCAATACCAATCTGTGATGGTAAAGCAGGCTGTGCCTGTGTGAGTATTTCGGTGCATACGAGAGCAATATAATATTATACCCGACCTTTTCTGGTGACACCCGGTATTTCTTTTTAATTTAATTTTAATCGCAACTCTCGTAGCATGATGTGGTACTTTAAATTAAGTTCAAATTTATAATATGTTATTATTTATTTTTACACTTTCTGTTACAAAACCTCATGGTTAAAACTTGAGTCACAACTGTATACTCAATCTCTTACCTATCAGTGAAAACTTTTAATTGGCTTAATGGTGTCTATAAATGTATTATTATCCTAATTATCTGTAAGCTGTAAGTTTTCCGAATACAATTAAATAAATAAATAAAATGATCTATTCGGGGGTGGGGACATTATTTAAATAGTTTTGCGCTAAGCGGAGGGTCACTTATACCTGTTAGGTTGTTATTTATCTGCCTAAGCATCTTAACATAAGCAGTAGATCATAATTCACAATAATTATGTCCAGAAGATCCTTGATTTCAAGATAATTGACTTTACTAAACCTTATGTACAAGAAACAATATAAGGCTGGTTCTTCTTCAGGGGATAGCCCTAGCCTGTATAATATAGGTCGCAATAGGTATAACTCCATTTCCCTCAGGGGAAGCTCTAGTCTGTATAATAGGTAGGTAGTTATAGGTATAAGGTAGTACTCATACTCCTTACTTTTTGAAGACTCTCATCTGAATCCCACAGCACTACTAAGAACCCTTGATCCTACTTAGTTTCGCCCTGTCTGCCGTTACGTTATATTAGTAAGAGCAATTAATTGTACCTAATCGAGGATTGAAATTGATGAAATTAGGTAATTGTCTTTTACAAAAAATACAACAAAAATGAATCATAACGATCATTAAACATTTGTATTTTTCCGAACGCAAGAATTATTTCCTATGAGTAGGTTAGTATAAGAATCAATATTTATGTAATGTATGTATGTTTTAAGAATTTCGATGAGATTACGGATCCGTCAAATTTAAAATATTTTAAATATGCCTAACTAAGCAGGTTAGAGGAGAGCAGGTAACATACCAATTAAAAAGTCTGGAACTATGCCCATGTCATGTAGTACATCAGTTAATCCAATTTGTATAGCATTTATACCGACAAATGAGTGCAATATGTTATCAAATATCTTCTTATCGTCCGATGTAATTATGTCGACAATGTTGATGCCTTTTGGTTCAAGAACACGGTGGCATCTAAAATCATAAAAAATGGCTTTACACAGAGCCCCACAGATGTATAAATTACAGAAGTATACAAATACATCCCACATATTAATCACCTCTCAATAGCAGCAGCAAAAACCGGTATACGCATAAGTTCCTTCCCCATCCCAGCCCACTGCGAGCCCATCCCACTGTACACGAACCACAGCGGGCGTTTTCCTTGGTCGAAATAATCAAAGTTTTCAGCAAGGCTCACAGTTTCATTGTTTTGGTTCGTATCTTTAAAATACAAATCGAATATTATCAGACGAGGTAGTTGACACACACATTATTTGATACACAGTAACTGCTAAGAGATTTAGTATTTACCTAGTACAACATAACCTCGTCCTAAATGCCCTGCTATTCTTGTTTCATAGAAATGATGTAGTAGGGCATGCTCTTCTGGATCAATCAGACGACTTTTCAAATCATCTATAATTTTTTTTACAGAAGCCTCTTGTCTTCCGGAACATAGTACTATTCGTGGAATATTCGATTTATATTTACTAATATCCTAAAACACGTTATATGTTATGAAGTCAAAGAAAATAGCATGAATAAATAAGATATGTGGGCTGATAAATAATAGCTTACTTTTTTCTTATAATAGCCGTGGAGAAGAACATGTGAGAAATGACCACTAATAGAAAAGCCATTAATTGCAGCGTACGTGGGAACAAACTCCATGTGGTCGGCCAGTATCTCGATACGGCCGTCTCTTATTGCTGCTATGTCATTTCGAGGCGTTTTGTAGTGGAGATTGGCAGCCAATTTACCATGATGATAGCCCAGTAGCACCTTTAAAATAGAAATTTTATCACAGATAATCTAATATACGAATAGAGTTAAAACATTAAAAATATCTTTAAAATTGTAGAT
This sequence comes from Phengaris alcon alcon, assembly GCA_037179445.1. NCBI lineage: Eukaryota > Metazoa > Arthropoda > Insecta > Lepidoptera > Lycaenidae > Phengaris > Phengaris alcon. Next base: position 1,396,051 of record JAYRCH010000085.1, on the reverse strand, counting down.
ACATAAGCATAAAACAATATTACCGTAACTTCTTTCGTACAAGAAGAATTTGTATTTTTGCCCTCATTTATCCCTAAACGATAAATTTAAAAAAGCCTTTCCTAACTAATATTTTCATCACATTAACTTTGATGTCTGTATACTATTTTTATTAACCAACTTACAAAAAAAAAGGCGGTTATACGTTCGGCTTATATATATATATATATATATATATATATATATATATATATATATATATATATATATATATATATATATATATATATATATATATATATATATATATATATATATATATATATATATATATTGTATGTTCAACAATAACTTCGCCATCTGCTGACTTCTTTTCAAAATTATTTTCTTGATGTAAAGGGCCAAATTGGCCTCGATTTCACCAAAATGGTGACCTGATGATGGGATCTATGAGGAATCGAGAAAACTCCTCAAAATTTGTATGGATACACATATAGTGATTTTGACTTTTTCTGATAATATGCTACCAAAAAGTATGATTTTGTACCAAGGTATACCCAAGGTAAGTATTTTACACTGACACGGATATCTTTGAACATTTCTCTGCTGTTTATGGACCTATTTGCAAAATTCTTTTGTTGTTGAAAGGGTATAATTCAAAATTAGTCCTTTATTTATTTATTACGAAATGGGATCCATGAAGAATCCATTTGGAATGATCCATGAAGAAGGAATATATTGTAAGTTTTGACTTTTCCTGAAGTAACACAAGCATATGCTACTAAAAAATAAGATTTTACACCAAGGTATATCCTGGACCCAAAGCACTGAAAAGAACTCCTTAGTTTTTAAAGATACGCGTTTGGAAATTTCGACATTGTTTAAAGAACTGCAAGCATATGCCACTATGCAACTTACAGTAATCATCATCATCATATTATTTACAATACCTAATGGAAGCTTGGCACGTATTCAATTTTATTTTACATGTTCTTAAAATGTATTAATAATAATTTAACAAATGTCACTAAAAGGAAAAAATTTAAACTTCTTGACTTCTTAAAAGACTTCAAAATAATGCAAATTGTGTAGAGAAATAGTTAAAATGTTAGCCGAATTGAAATGAGAATTATTTAGAAAATAATATTTATTTCATATTTTATTGTGTATTTTAACTTTGGAAGTCGGTTTAATTTTTTGTTTAAAAATAATTAAATAAAGGCTTCGCTCTGTCCACCCGTCTATTTATTTGTCCGTTAGGTCCTATAATAAAAATTTATTACTCCATGGACCCAAAAATAGTACCTATTCTTGGGTCCATGGAGTAATAAATTTTTAAGTTATTAAAACTGTGTTCTATAGTGTTAAGATCTAGCTCTATATTATGTAGAATCCGTTAAATTTTTTAAAGGTACATTTTTTTCTTTTAAAATAATATATTACCTTGGCTATAGCTGAGGTGCCCATGGCAGCTTCTACGTATCCAATATTAGACATTACACTTCCGACCTTCAAAGCTTCATTTCTGTCCTTACAGAATATTTCTTCGATCACGTCAAGTTCAAGTTTATCCGATTCCCGTGAGCCTGATAAAATTATTATTTTATTTTATAAAAATCTTACAAATAAAAATAAGAAATAACCTCCAGCCCTCTATTGCCGCCACCTCTCTATAATAGAGAGGTGGCGTGTAAATATTATAGAATAACTGATAACAATAATTGTTGTCAGTTAATCTATAATATTTAATTGAAATACAATATTTTGTACCTGCGCCAAATGCTTCTAGATACTGAACATCCCTAGGAGATACTTTGGCTTCCTTGTAAAAATTTCTTAGAAATCGTATAAGATCCTCAGGATGATGATAAAACCCATATTTTGCACCCGTCTCACATGTAGGTAGAGGAATGTATTCACATTTAGCGTGGACAATGTACGCATAAATTCTGAAATTATTTCAATCCATAAAATAATAATAAATTTATACCAAGCTAGCTTTTGCTCCTGGCTCCACCCACGAATACGGTATCACACGGGAACACTGTACTTTTTCGGGATAAAATGTAGCCAATATTTTAACCACCATACCAAATTTCATCAAAATCTGTTCAGTAGTTTTTGCGTGAAAGAGTAACAAACATCCATCTATCTATCCATCCATTCTCACAAACACTCACATTTATAATATTAGTAGGAATTTTACTAGTTTACTAGTAACCAAAAACAGGTTTTTATTTAAAAAAATCGTTTATATGAAATTTAACTTGCTGCATGCTTACTAATTGACAATGTAAATTAATAACCGCCTCCTTTTTAGAAGTTGGTTAAAAAGTATATTTTGTTAATGAAAAAATAGAAAAAGTAGAATTGAAAAACCAACCTTAGTGCATCCTTTGCTTTTTGTAGGAAAGTAATATTTATGGCCTCCGATTTTGAACACCCATCAGCATTTGCATCGAAAGATTTTGTTTTGCCCTCCATAGACATATCTATGGTTCTAAAATTATAATAATACAATGCTTATTTAATAAGTTAAATTTAAATATCGATAAAATTAATATTATTAGCTGATACTTTTTGCGTAAAAATAATTGCTGGCAGCTGCTTGTAAATAAATATTTATTGCTAAATACTATAAAAAAAAAATTATCTGTTGATTCAACAATTTGTGTTGAAAAACAAAAACAAAAACAAAACAAAAAAATGAATCCAAAGATTATAATGTACATCATATTTTTTGCAACGATGGCTTAAAACTAACGCAATCATTGTTGAATTAAAGTTAATTTCACTCTTAAACATACCTCCTATAATGCAAAGAGGTTTGCGGATGCAAACATAAGTTAGCACCACCCACAATAGCCGCTTCACATTCTCCACGAGCAATGGCGTCATATGCCATCTCTAGAGCGGCAGTAGAAGAGCAACACGATTCGTCAATTGACACAGAAGGACCTTTCAAGTTAAGATAATACGAAATTCGGTTCGCAAACATACTTCTACTACACCTGCAAAACAATAACTAAAAGGTGCATACTCGCCTGAATGGTAGATGTGTTAATTAATATAAAATCACTCGTACTTAGCAGGGTAATAATAATGAATGAATAAATGAATGATATAAATGAAATATTCTTTATTGTGCACACAACATAAGAATATAACATTTTAAGTAACCCCCAAAACAATAACTATAAAAAGTGAAAAAAAAATCTTTATAATATGTGCGTCGCCGATGCGGGGGACCGCGGTGTAATAAAGTTTTTTATTTAGCTACGTATAAGCTAATAGAGATATGCAGGTACCAGTTTTAAATATTTTATACACCTAGATTTAAAAAGTATAGCCATTGTAAATATTTATATCAAACATTTTTATTCTCTATCGTTATAGCTAAGAGAAACATCTTCACACTGCGATCGCCCGACTAGGTGACTCAAATATTAAAAAGATCCTTTAAAAATATTGAAAGGCTAAAATAGAAATTTCTTTATTTACTTTTTATAGTCTTTTGTGTTGGTGGTTTACTTAAAATTTTAATTTTGTTTTAATTTCATACTTTTTAATTACAACCTTCTTCTAACTGCGAAGTCCATTCCATTTGAAATTCTAATTATACTAATGCTATCACTGATTAATTGACCATAAGTGGAAGGTTCCTTGGACTATCGTACGACGACTATAGCACTTATAAAATTTGCATACAGTTTTTAATGTAATAAGCGAGGTTCTGGACCTGCAGCATCAGGTCCAGATATCACATTTACATCCTATTCATAAGAGGCCTTTTTAATGAGCCCAAACACGATACGTCTGCTTTACTTTAGTGAAGAGTTGGGATTTCTGCAGATTCCATACTGCATATAAAATATAAAATGCATCTACATTTTTTCATTTTGATTGTATCATCAGGTGAAAATTATGTATTTATCTATGTCCTATTTATTGAGATTACTAAAATGAGCCCAAACACGATACCTCTGCTGTAAGTTTGTGAGGAGTTGTGTATCCTACAGATTCCAGGTGATGGATGAAAAAAATATATTTATTTTCTTATCGAAAGTTTGATTGATTTAAATAGAAAATGTATTGACTATAAACGGAAACAGTATAAGGACAATTACAAAACGCAAAATAATAAAAAAAAACCTTTTGTTATCCATTTGAGATCAACATATTTTACACTAATTTTTAAGTATATATATAAAAATTTTCATGCACTCTCATTTCAGTGCATGAAAATTTTCTTATATATTCATATAGAATTTATCAATGAATTCTCTTTCCTATAAGAATTTGCAGTAAATGCGAGATTTTACCCGAAAACAATATTTGCCATTAATATTATTCACTATTACTTTACGTCATAAGTCGCATAAAATGGTGAACACGATACAACAAATGAAAATAAACTAAGGGACCAAGGGCAAAAATTGTTCACAATTTTGGCACTTGTGAACATTGAGCTCCATAGAAATTTTAAAACAACACGAACGCGTACTTTGTGCTGTATAAAAGGTAACACATTTTCTAATAATCTGCCAATATTCAGCTCTTGGGACAACTGTTACCTTTAATATTGCTGATATAATGCTGATATACAGCAAATGTCACAGTTATTCACCTAACAACTATTTAATTTGTGTCCAAATCAAAGTTATATGAGCTGTTACAGTGCCTCTACAGCTCTTATTAAGCCAGCTAGTACCCCTTTGGATTCCATTGTGGACAGTAATACAGCTCATATATATCACTTTTTTGCTACTTGGGCCAGGATATGAAATATTGAACCGATCAGACCAGTGGAAATGGTTAGAACCTTTCATCAATTAGATAACCCCCCAATTGTCGGGTAGTGAGCGAGCTAATGATGATGAATTATAGCTAAGAACACTCTCGATCATGTCAGTTTTCATACGAAAAAAACGGCATCTAAATCGGACCTTTCGCTTAGGAGCTACGACGCCAAATACACTGACAGACACGTCAAACTTATAACACCCCACTTTTTGCGTCGGGGGTTATAAAGAAATGAGAACAACAAACAATTAACACAGGTAACACCAACAATTGTGACCTTATTACTAGATAGCAACCTAACTCTTCCAGGCAACCACGGGTAGAGAAAATAGTAAGGAAGAATTTTGCGTGCATGTGCAAATTAAAAGAACACAATAATCATACATGTTTGTTTGTTATGTTATGCTATAAATGATATTATAATATGCTAACAGCTAGGTTATTTTCCTCCCTGCGACATCTCGAATATTTAAGTTATCGCAGGAGAAACTTGGTCTGGTAAACTTTTGCAAATGTGCAGTCGTGGCCATTTATCAAAAACATGAGAGCGTGGTCAGAAAATATGAAAATTAATGTGTAAAATAATGAAATCGAACTTACCCTGCAATACCAAGACCGGTTTTTGTATTAACAGTATATAAGCAAGATTTTTCCGCTTCAGACAAACAGTTTCCGATAAATACACCAACGTTTTTGCCGGACAGATGATCCGGATGGCATCCTGCAAAATTGAAATTGGTACGCGAACTTAAATATCGAAAGAGTTAGTCTCTTTTCATAGAAAGTCTCTTTAGAATCATTTTAAAATCATAGTCATTTGACATTGTAGCGATTGCCCGCGGCTCCGCTACAATGTCAAATGGGATAAAAAGTATGTCATATAGTTAGGATAAAAAGTATCCTATTTTTTAATTCAGAGCTTAAACTACTACCATACTAAATTTCATCGAAAACAGTTTAGTAGTTTTTGCGTGAAATAGTAACAAACATCCATCCATCCATCCATCCATCCTTACAAACTTTCACAATTCAATATTATAGTAGTAGGATTAATCACTTACCAGCGTCGAATATGGCTTGATAGGTTTGTTCGAGCATTTTCCGAGACATGGGGTCTATCAAATTGCACAGGCGATAATGCACTTTGAAGAACTGGGCATCAAAATATTCAAGATCTGGGATGTATCCAGTATAGTTTGATACTTCAGCATGTTTGCTATTATTCCAACGGCTACTTTTTTTTATCGGATTGACCTGTATTTTAAAACGTTATAATCTTATAAGTATATTAAATCCTCGTGTCACAGTTTTTATTACAGAACTCCCCCATAATGGCTTGATGTATTGATATTAAATTTTGCAGTAGTAATTGGAAGGTATGAGAACAGGTTATAAGCTATTTTCCATATACCTAAGTGATAAGGATGGGCCACCCCAAAAAATATTTTATTTTAATGATTATTATTTTGCATTACAATACATATTATTTACACTCAATTTACACCTTTCTAACACCAACGCCTATTATTTAATAGCAATGTTAGTAAGTACCTACTGTATTAATCTTTACCCTCAGGGGTTAAAAACTCTTTCACACATCACCTTTAGATTGTAGGTTTTATGTGTATGGCTACTGACTTCAAAAAATAAAAGGATTGAGTAGAGAAATAGTTTAATTTTAGCTGAATTTAAATTGGGAAATATATCTAAAAATAAGAATTATTTCATACTTTTTAGTGCATTTTTAAGGGTGTTATTAGGGTGCTTCGGATGCCGGTTTATATTTTTTGTTTAAAAATAATTACTTGCAGTCATCTGATCATAAAACACTTGTATTTTTTTCCAATTTTGTTTATAATATTTTATGTATGTAATGTAATAGAGCTCCGTGGCCTAGTAGGTAGACCGTTTCATTCGCACTCGAGAGCGTGTAGGTTCGATTCCTAGGTTGTGGTGTGTACCAATGAGACTATTTCAGATCTCAAGTACATTATACGGACGCTCTAATGGTGAAGGAAAACATCGTGAAGAAACCAGCACATGGTTGGCCCCAGACGTATTGACCAGTCATTCCTTTGGACTAGGCTGACTGTGTTGTGAGAATACTGTTTGTGCTTGGGCAACCATACTACATATTTTAAAAACCAACATTCCCAGGCACTACAGTATTTCAAGAGTGGTTACTTCGCTCGGAGAATACTGTTATGTATAAATCATCCAATAACGGATGTAAAGGGTTTTTATAAATGTTATAAATAAAAGAAATATAATATTATTATCTTATCAAGTACCTAAGTATATTATGCAAATAGGCGGTCGTATAGTAATATTAAGAACTAGATGTTGTCCAAGACTTCGTGCGCGCAAAAGATAATCTTGCGGAAACCGTACATTTTTCCGCGATAAACAGTAGCCTATGTCCCTCCCCGTGGTCTACTATATATATCCGCCAAATTTTATCAAATTCGGTCCAGTAGTTTCAGAGCCTATTCAATGCAAACAAATAAACAAACAAACAAACTTTTCCTCTTCATAATATTAATATAGACTAAGTGACTCGACCATCATACCTAATGTACTTACAAAAAGAAATGAGATCACATCAAAAGCATTAAATACAAAAGTATTTCAGTTGTTTCCAAAAGTTGAGATCTCCAAGAAGTCAAGTCCAGCTCAAGCTATTTCCTAATTACTAATTAGTCACTTATCATTACAGTAACTGTAGTGCTATTGTATTTATACTATGTCAAATATATTATACTTATAGTGACTTGACAATGAGCACAAAAACACACCTACGCAATGATTATTCTAATTGTATGTTATCACGTTTTGTTACATTTGAAAATTTAGCGCCTCATTTTAATCAATTATTATTTTCATCTAGCTTTTACCCGCGGCGCCGCCCGCGTAAATACAGTATGCCACGTGAATACTGCACTTTTATGGGATAAAAAGTAGCCTATGTTTTAACTGGATTAAACCCTAAACTACTACTACACCAAATTTCATCGAAATCCTTTCATCGTTTGCGTAAAAGAACAACAAACATCCATCCATCCATCCATCATTATAAACATTCATATTTACATAGAACATTGGTTTAGAAAACATGAACTCACTTTTAATTTCAATGACCACCAGGTTGCAAGTTCGTTTATTTATTTATTTAAAGTAAATTAAAACGGGTGACCTCAATTCGGTATTTGAAAAAGAAATTGATTTTTTTTATGTATTTTAAAACTTTATTATTAATAATATTGATATTTAATGCATAAAACTTAAAAAAAAAACAATTAAAAATTGATGAAATTTAAATAAAAATCATGTGACTATAAACGCGCCATGATACGTCACCATAGTTGTGACGTCATAATGTTATAGCTATTTAATAACAGTACAGCGTTTACGGCTATTACACGTGACTAGACAATAATATTGAAAATTTATTGCTAAAATACGAGTTGTTAGTTGGTTCCGATTAGCTATGTGTGATTAAGGAATTATTAAGGCAAAGTCTGATAATATTCCTGATGTTATATATTTATGAAACCGATTTTTTAAAAAATGACGTTCGGTTTAATTCTGCTGAAATTCAAGGTGCCAAGGCATCAAGGTAAGTTTGTTAAAAAATAATATAATAAATGAAAATATTTAAGTATTTATTCTTCATTACATTAAATATAATTATTTATTTCATAAATTGTAGAGCATCGCGTGAGAGTTACGACGACAAAGCTATAGGTTATGTTCAACTAAGTCTTAAAAATAATATTTGTATTGTAAAAAGAGGGGTATGTCCAGAACACTGAGTTCGGAGTAAAGCTTATTCAGTTAATTTAACTATTAGTGAAAAGTCAAGAAAAATTCAGGATGTTCAATGCCATGACTGTGCAGCTTCAGCAGCAGCATAAATAATAATTATTAACAATGGTATTAAGAAATACTTACATCGAAATGATCTTCACAACAAAAAAAAATCGATTTTGTTTTGGGATTATCACGGTGCACTGCTTGAAACCATTTATTTCGACGTTTGTCATCTTGAGGAACATTTAAAAACATTTTGTCAGGAGTTGTTTTTATAGTATTCGTACATAATGGTACAGAACAAGAACGATAACTTTTGAGGTTCGACATTTTTAATATAAATTTAAACAATTAACAATGACAACAAGATTAAATAGATCAAAACACTGTATTTATTATTTTTCTATCAACTGCAATGCGTGAAACTAACATTATGACGTCACACGCGCTCGGGAGTTGTCGGCGTATCTTCGGTACTGGATTAAAAGATTAAATTTTTTTTTAAATAACTTTTGAATTATTGCGAAAGAAAAAATAGTTTTGTTATAAAACTTATATAATATGATCTTTCCATTTATCACAAAAAAAAATTACTAAACCCAATTACATCAATTAACTAATAAGTCAGTTAATAAAAATTAGAATAACATTAATATTATCAACAAACAAATTACAAAATAACTTTACAATGCAAAATACAATTACATTTATTAACTAGCTATAGAAGAGACTCTTTCGTACTTTCCCTCACAAAATTTCAAGTATACTTTCTTTACATCCTTCCACTTATCTTCAAACACATCACACTCAGGATTGGCGGACAGATCTAACGCACGGTACAGTAGGGACTCAGCTCTGGCGACAAATCGACATGCTGGCAGTGCGAAAAATTTGGGCCGACGACTAGGACGGTATCTCAGGAAGTTGTCGGGCACATACGAGCGGCAAATCAGAGTGTGAAATTCCGGACAATCTATAACACCCCGAAGTACTTTTATAATTTTCAATATTAGGTCTACACCACTCCGGACCTCCAGGGAGTTGTATCCTAAAACACCTAAAAGATAGCCCGAAGGGTAAATGAAGGGATAAAATGCATGTACTCTTTTGTAACTAAATCTAAGAAAAGCCTTTTGTATTTTTTCGAGAAACAGTATTGAGGTAGTTGTGTAAAGGCTCCTGATACACGCATTTGTTTCCAATTTACTGCGTAGCAGTGCGTTGTATAGTAATTTTATTACATAAGGATTTTCAAAGTCCCTAACATTGCGTAGAACAAACCCTAGACGTTTAAAGTTATCCTCAGTAACGGTGCAAATATGGTATTTAAATTTAAGTGCTTATCGAAGTATACCCCTAAGTCCTTTACATTATGAACGCGGGAAATGGGATGACCATCCATAGAGTAATTAAATACAATTAGACGCAACTTCCGACCATCGCTATCTGTCATTACGCTACACTTATTTATATTGATCAGCAGGTTGTTCGAAATACTCCAACGTTGTACCACGTCTAAACCTTTTTGTAAAAATGTACAATCGTACAGCGATTTTATAACCATAATAATCTTTAGGTCATCGGCGTATTGTAAGCGCTTTGCATATTTAACTATTGCTGTGAGATCGTTGATGAATATCAGGAATAAAAGAGGATCCTAAGCCGATCCTTGGCTAACACCAGAGCGTGTATTGTAAGTGGTACTCTCAAAACAGCCGTGTCTCACAAATTGCTTCCGGTCACGAAGATAATCTGCAAAGAAGCGAACAAGACAAGGGGAAAACCAGATAGAGCTCAGTTTCCTAAGGAGGACACCATTATCGACTCTGTCAAAAGCTTTGCAGAAAACGAGATAGAGAATGTCGACTTGATATCCGGCGTTGAGTGCGTTAGAAATGATATCTACGTGAACCAGAAGATTTGTACTGACAGAGCGACCAGGTCATAATACATGACATAATAGAAAGAGTAACGTCGAGAGGAGGATGATATAGATCAATCGGAACCAGTTCTATACCCGGAACGTGGACACAACTCGCATCAGCATCCTTCTGAGCCAACACAACATCTAGCTTACTCCTACGCATATTCTTCACATCATTCACATTAAATAAATTACAAATACTTAAGAAATAACAGTAATATTTTTTTATAGAAACAGATGCACTATTCAAATTAAGATCACCTAGAATGATAACATGTCCTTTTAGGTTCAAAATAAATTGTTCAATCTTGCAAAACCATGTCGTCGTTTCGTCGTCTGTCGCAATTGGTTTGACGTAGACGGCACAGATATACATTAAACAGCCATGATAGGTGACGGAAGCCCACAGATCCTCTCCGTGATGAATCTCTAGTTGACGACATCGGGTTAGTGTTATACCCGGGCGCACTTCAAACAACGCTCAACCTCCCAATAATAATCTGTCTCTGCGTAGTATGCTCCAGTCACCTGCAGAGATTTGTAGTTTTCTATTGAGGTGTCTAAATATGTTTCAGTCACTGCAACTAAGTCATGCTCATCAAGCATCAAGTTAGATCGCCATGTAGGCAGTTTTGTTTTTATACCTCTTACGTTTTGGTACAAAATATTATGTAGGTTTACCTTTCGTACGCCGGAGGTGGGTGAAACGTTAGGCTCATTGTGATTGTTGGGAACTACTACTTTGGGCCTCAAAAATTTGGGCCAGTGCATAGTGCAGATGTTTTCGGTCCAATTTTGGGGTGCCATTACCTTTCAACCAATCTCGACGGTACACCCAATTTAAAAGACGCGTGGTTGCCTTGAGAATTGAGAGCCTCCATAGTGCATGTATCCTTTTCATGCAAGACATTATCAAAATGTGCACGTATCTCAGCGTCCGATGTTCCTTTTCTAACATAGTAAAAGTGCAAATACTTCCACTTTTCACTAGCTCGTAGACCGGTTGTTCCAGGTGCTGCAGTCCCTCGTAGCACGGAATTTAATGATGACCGATACCGTTATGTTGAACTTCTGTCCAGTCAGTTTCTTCTAAGGAATTATTGTTTTTTGTAGTTACTAGCGGTAGAGAGGATGAGTCGTGCGATCTAGTTGTTAAGACGTGTCCTTTGCCGTTTAGTAGAGAAAAAGCCATCAAAGGAGGCTCTTTGATATTAATTAGAAAGCCTTTAATATTTAAGGAAGGTAAAGATATTGTGAGACTCTCTACTGAATGAATACCTGAGGTAGCTTGTATAGAGTTGAGCCATCTTATTATAGTAAGCGTATACAGGCCTCCAACTGGTTAACACGATTCATTTGAACAAATTATGGAACAAATATTAACAAAAATATGTGCATCTAACAAAAAAGGTAATTTATTAGACTCAAACTCCATCACTGTTAGATTCACATCATTGTTAAAATTGTATAATCTTTTTAACTTATTTGATCAACCGACAAGAGTGAGTAATACAACTGCTACCTGCATTGACAATATTTTTACTACCAGTACTCCTTTTAAAAAAGAAATAATTAATATGCTTAGCTCTAATCACCATGGACAGCTGGCTTCATTTAATATTAATTGTGACAATAATCCGAAAGAAAAGATTGTGTTTATCCCTATAAATAAAAACGTATAGAGAAATTTAGAAGTAAACTAGCTGAAAATATTCAGTACTGGAATGAGTCCAGCAGCTCAGATGAAGATTTTAATAGTTTATTTAAGTTAGGAAGAACACAATTTAATTCAGTATTTACTTCTAAAACGGTCAGACCCAACAGTAATAAAATAAAATTTAATCACTGGGCAACAGCAGGAATTAAAAAAAGTAGGCAAAGATTATACGAATTATAAAACGAAAAATCGTTAAATAAAATAATACTGAAAGATTTAAAACATATTTAAAAACTAGCTTTTTCCCGGAGCTTCAGACGCGTGGGAGAGTGTTCGTGGCAAAAACTTTTTTAGCAAATGTACAGAGTAAAAATATATACCATATTATAAATTTATAATAAAAAACTTTACGTAAGTATAATATATTTTTACTCTGTTCTATTATTATAATGCAGTAGGTATATTTGCTGAAGAAGTTTTTTGCCACTAACACTCCCACGCGGGGGAAGCTACGGGCAAAACCGAACATACAGACAGACAGACTCGACGGGAGACTTAAATTTATAATAAATTTTAGAGAAAAGTTGAAAGTGTGCATACTTCGTTTCGAAAATTTAAACTTTTTCAAAGTCCCGCCCACGCTAGTTAACACGATCTTAGCCAGGAACTTCTTAGCCAGGAACTATAATATACTTAGGGATTATTAGGAATCCCAGAAGCCCGTGGTAAATTCAGAGCATTGACAATAGAACTCTGCGCTAGTACAATAGAGCTGATAACCAAAGTGTCGAGTGTCGAGCTGTCATATATGACATTGATATTTGACTCGACACTTGTGCGTTCGATTTTCAGCTCTATTGTATTAACGAATAGTTATATTTTTAGCACTCTGAATTTTCTCCGGCCTTCTGGATTTTGGATCATATAGACCCAGTATTATCTCTTTAACCATTAGTCCAGTAAAAGTCCAGTCAAATTATGTCCAGTAAAAGGAAAATATCTTACTAAGCTTGAGACGAAAAATTATCTTATTTTGATAAAAAATCATTATTATTGATTATATAATCAATAATAATGATTTTTTATGACCAATAACTATAAATTTCATAAATATCACTATCAAATTCAACAACTTTTCTCTAGCACTCAATAATAAATCTCTCATCGATAAGGCAGCGTTTCTCAAACACGATATCGTTCGCCTGTTTTATTTTCGATTTATTTTCCAAACCCGACTAACACGGAAAAGACTTAATATTTTTAGGGTTAATGCATAGCCTATGACACTCACAAGATATAATGTGACTTTCTACTGGTAAAAAAAATAAAAAAATCGGTTGAAATCCAGATATTAGTTAGCCCTTTACAATATCGGTAAGTCACAAACTTACAAAGAAGCAAACTTTACCACTTTACAATATTAGTATATGTTAACCACGACTTCGTACGCGAAAAAGAAATCTCTGATAACCGGAATTTTTACTGCGAATAAAAGTAGGCTATGTATTAATCTAGAGACTAAACTACTTACTACCATATCAAATTTAATCAAAGTTAATTATTACGTGTTCAGTTGTTATTACGTGAAAGAGCAACGAACATCCATACATAAAACTTCGCGTTTATAATATTATAAGTAAGGATACCTTCGTATTCATTTTTTAATGATTTTTGAAAATGTTTTGAAGATGAAAATGTACGTAGGCTTAAGCCGTATAGATTTTGACCTTAAAAACATTTGGGATTTTTGTCACCCAACCTAGTTCAATCCACGACCAGCGTTGCTTAACATGAGTTACCGCTACGCCCATAATAGAACTTCTCACTTATTCCTCCTGGTATTAATATAAATCAATGATTACGTAATACCTACGTAAAGTTTCAGCCAATTCAACTGATCAGTTATTCTATAGGCTTTTGACTGATTTTGATTTTGATGTTATATTCTTTAGACTCATATAACCTTTATATTTGTGAACAGATTGAAATTAAACAATAGCTTGAAATTAAATTATGGCTAGGTCGTTACCTACCTAATATTTAACACACCTAGTCAAATAATATATTGAACAATAACCTTAGTTACCCCAACCATCGGTAGATGGCTATAGCATTTATATTTGAGGACAGTGAATTAATTTCCAGTTCCACCAGCCGCTGCTTGATGGCGCTGTAAGGATCCTACATCGCGCTATTGAAGCACCGATAGCGATCATATAAGTAACCCACATGATGATTGCCTTGAACATTATTGATTACAGCCTGATGGCTAGTTATAGTGCGTCGTAGCTACAGCGTACCCGACCTTTAGCGTAGACCCTTTCGAAAAAAAAAATTGTCTTGAATCGTTGCGTCAAGTGTCTGGGAGACCACGGCACCTGTAACCGTCCCCGTAAGAGCCCAGCTGAGGAAATCGAACCCCCCAGCTGTGTCCTCTGTAAGACCCAAGGTCGCCCCGCCAATTACAGAGGGTGCAAAAAAGCACCCAAAGTAAAAAAGCGTATTGCACCACAAACAAAAGGTTTGATTCGTCCCCAAAGCAGAGATTCGTCCCTGCCCCCCTACCCTCCAACTCTGCGTGGACCAAACCCGCTCAGTATCACACTTCAAATCTAGGGGTTTTTTCCGCTCTCCCTACTAAGGCCATGCCCTCCGCGCCCAAAGCGCCTAAGGCCACGCCCCCCCCCCCAGACTCCCAGTTTCACTGCCGACCTCTCGTTCGTCACGCAGTTTCTAAGCAACATCAGGCCTATTGACCCAATGGAGCTTTCTATTTTATCCACAAAGCTAAAAGGGTCGGTCACAGACCGCATCCAAGCTTTTTCAGCCCATCAAGTCTTGATCAGTAGGATCAAGGCGCTCTCTCCCGACTAAAATTAATGGAGCCTTCAGGAAGGACAAAGCCGCACTCGTTACGCGTAGTGTATTTCAACACGAACGGCATTAGAAATAACATAAACGAAATTCGCGATTTTGTAAGCAGCCAAAATGTCGACATTCTTCTAGACGTTCTTAAAACCTAGTATGAGGAGCCCAAAAATAGCAAACTACAAAATAGTTAGAAACGATAGAACTCGATCCCGACTCGGAGGTACTCTTATCTACTTTAAAAAATCCTTACATTGTATTCCCTTAGAGCCACCACCATTATTAACTTTAGAGACACCACATATTTGCCACATTAGCATGTAAGCACGTACTTAGCGTGCAACAAAGAATTACATTCTAGCGATTTACAATCGCTATTTAACTTAGGCAATGCCGTCATCATTGCCGGCGACCTAAATTGTAAACACACTGAGTGGGGCAACGTACGTAACAATAGAAACGGCAACATTTTCTGTAGTTTAATCGACACTTTTAAATTTGCACTGTTAGGTCCCACTGACTCCACTCGCTATGACACTAATGAAAACATCAACGGTGTCATACGCGATCCTAGATACTATAGACATAGCTTTAGTCAAAAATGTTTCTCTTAGTATCTATATTGTGACCCTCCACGAGCTTAACTCGGACCACAGACCGGTTACGATTACACTTGGTAGTCTTAACCCTAATAATTCTAGTACTAGAAAGATCGTAGACTATGAACTACTAGCGGAGAACATCAAAGTCCTCCAATCGAGTCACCTTGACAAAATTCCTAATATTATAGATAGTAAAGAGACAGCCATAGAGGCCGCCTCCCACTTGACCGATCACCTGGTAGCGACCATAGAAAATAAATCTAGGGCGGTGCTAACGACTCACAAGGGCCGTTGGCCCCTCCCAGAGGACATAAAGGAGTCCATCAGACTCCGGAATGCGGCCAAACGCACATGTGATCGCTACCCGTCGGAAGAGTGGAGGAAATACCTCCGTCACTACGAAAGGGAAGTTAAGTTTAAGATCAAACAGCACAAAGCCAAGAGTTGGGATCGACTTCTCAGTGAGTTAGAATCTCACGATTCTATATATATACGATACGTGGCATATTGGCCACTCGTGAAGGCTCTCAAAAATAACACGGAGAGCGACATGCCTCCGTTAGACAGACCAAATCGTCCTCCTGCACTCGAAAACATAGACAAGGCCGAATGCGTAGCTGATAATTTCGAACAACAGTGCCGGCCGAGTACTCTCCCGATTGATCCCGAGCACCTTAGCTTAGTGAATAGCGAGGTCAACAGCCGACTCTCCAGGCCACCTGATGACGATAGGGTGAGAATTGTGGACTCGGAGGAGGTCAATAACATTATAAAGTGTATGAATGCCAAAAAGGCCCCAGGCCAAGACGGTATTTCAAACAAAACACTTAAAATGTTACCGTCCGAGCTAATTCAACTCCTAGTGAACATCTTTAACGCCCTCTTAGTAGGATGTTCATTTCCAGACATTTGGAAAGTAGCTATTATTATAGGTATGCACAAACCGGGGCAATCCTGGAAGGCACCTGGTAGCTACCGACCTGGAAAAGTCTATAAAAGAGTAATAAAAAGGCGCCTCAATGACGTCATAACCGATAAAAAAATTCCTTCCAGACGAGCAATTTGCCTTCCGCAAAATGCACAGCTGTCCCGCTCAAGTACACCGCTTAACGGAGTATATAATTACTAGCAAAAACGACAGGAAGACGACATGCGCCGTATTCTTTGACATTGCAAAAGCTTTTGATAAAATATGGCATAACGGACTGTTATACAAACTCTATCAAATGGGTATACCCGATAATCTTGTTTTATTAATCAGTAACTTTCTTAAAAATCGCAAATTTCATTTCCGCGTAGAAGGCGCACTGTCGTCGCCAAGATATATGGAGGCGGGAGTACTGCAGAGCTCGGTCTTCTTGCCCTCCCTATATAACTTGTACCCTAGCGACATCCCCAAACACGCATCGAGTCACATCACTAACACGTTACGTAAAGCGAAATTTGTACTCTTCAAATTATATCCGCTAATTAATTCGCGAAGCAAAATGTTCCTAAGATATAAGCTTTCATTATATAAAGTATGTATAAGAACGATACTCACTTATGCGTGCGTCTCTTTCGCACAAATAAGCGAGTCTCAAATGTACCGATTGTAAAGAGTCCAAAACCGGTTTCTACGCATGACAACAGGAGCCCCCTATTACATGCGTAACATCGACTTGCATAGAGACTGCGAACTTGTCACTATAAAAGCCTATATCAAAGAACTCATATAGAGATTCTTTGATAAAGGCAAAAAACATCCAAACCCTCATATCCAAAAGACCCTGGACTACAACCACGACGCACAGACTTTCCGACACCCGTACAAGCAGCCTAAACACATCTTAGCCGATCCCATTGACCCGATGACAAAATACGTAACGTACTGTGCACAGTTTCGTAAACTTGTGTTTACACACGCACCCGCGAAGTTAGTATCGCACCGGGGTCGCCGCCGGCGCCTACTCCGAGGTCCCACATCCGACACGATCACACGTACAGAAATACAGACCGACCCTAATACGGGACCGAACCCGAACCCGAGTTCGAGTTCGCATCCTTGTAGCCTAGGTACACTACAAAATAGTGACCGCGACCGCGATATTGATATAGAGAGCTCTACCAATACCGCGAACCTCATCGACATCAGGAATTACGCGCGCGAGTCATCCCGACCGTACGCGGAAGGGGAGAGGGACTTCCCTCTCAGTACCAAAACCACTAATAACTCGAATTCCTCTATCGCGATAACTCGCACGCCGTTAGTTTTTGCTACCGCGCGCGAGCTACCTCACTCCTCAGAGAGTGAGGAAGGGGTCGGACCCCTTAACAGGAGAGACCCGCGTCTCTCCCGTCATAATAATAGCTTACAACCCGTAGCTGTCCCCAATATCCGGTCTGAACATCACCCGGGTGATGTTAGGTAGGGTCAAACCCTCCCTTCGTCTCTCACCTAATCAACTAGCCACCAGGCTAGTTATAGTCCGACGTAAATGAAATGAAATTAAATGATGCTTTATTTGGTTAAAATATGGTTAAATATAGGTGTTACATTTTTTACATTAGTGCGCATATTTTTGTCGCAGTTAACGACGTCCAAATATTATATTTTTTATTAACACGATTATAGTTTCATTATATAACATACCTGTCGCTTTAAGATACATTTAATAAAGGAATCAAATTGTCAATGATTAAGTATTAATTACAAACATCATTCATTATGTCAATATATAGAATGTCAAAATTTAAAGTTGTTAATACAATTGTTAGATTACTATAAAATGTAAAGAAAGAAAAAATAAAATGTGAAATCAAGAGCTCTATAAAATGTCAATAGATTTAAAAAATAATATTAATAATGATAATTAAATTTCAGCTCATTAAAAACTCTTTCACGACATAATAAGATTTATTTATTAACATTTTTTTAAGTTCTCGAATAGTGTTTTTAGATAATTGTTTTATATGTTTAGGCACCTTATTATATATTTTTACGCACATTGAATAAGCATTATATTTTATAAAAAGGGTTGTTTTTGGTTTTTTATCTATGATCAGTCTATTTGAGTTTCTTAAATATTTTGTCGGGTATTTATCTATTAATTGTGTAAAAATGTCATAACAAATTTAAAAATTTCTAAAATGTATAAGCTAGGTAGTGTCATGATGTTAAATTGTTTAAAGAAAGGCTTACATGACTCATATGGTGGAATCTTAGCTATAGCACGGATGCATTTCTTTTGGACAATGAATGCCTTATCTAAATGCGTAGAATTTCCCCAAATTATCTATCCATAGCGCAGGACTGATGAGACGTAGCCGTGATAGGCCATAATTACGGTTTGTATACTAACTGTCCACGCTAGTCTACATAAGACGAAGACGAATCTGTTCAGTTTTGAACAAACTTTTTCTATGTGTGCATGCCAGTTAAAGTATTTATAGATTTGAATGCCCAGAAACAAGTTCTCATAAACTTCATCTATAATTTCATCACTATATGCTAGTTTTAGTCGTAACGGTATTTTATTATAAGTTCTAAATTGTATGTACCTAGTTTTATTAAGATTAATTTTTAGATTGTTAGATGTTAGCCATTCAATTAAATGTCCAAGTGTTAAATTAATGTTATTTTCGATTTTATTCAAGTCCGATTTTTTATATGTAAATAGTATTGATATGTCATCTGCAAATAATGTCAATTTATAATTATTCATTATTGGAATGTCATTAATATAAAATAAAAATAGCAGTGGACCTAATACAGAGTCTTGTGGTACACCAAATACATTTAATAATATTCTGGATTTACTATTAACTAGTTCTTTATCTGTGATAATGTTTTCTATTACAGTGTATTGCGTTCTATTTTCGAGAAATGACTTAATCCAATTATAAGCTGGCCCCCTTATTCCCATTTTGTTTAATTTTATCAGTAGTAATTCATGTGAAACAAGGTCAAAAGCTTTAGTCATATCAATAAAGACAACTATACAGTGGTATTTATCATCAATGCAGTTTATAATTTGATTAGTAACATTAAAGCAAGCTTGTTGAGTTGATTTATTCTTTTGAAAGCCATATTGTTCATTTTTTTAAATATTAAATTTGTTTATGAATGAATTTATTCTTTTATGCATTGCTTTTTCAAATATTTTCGATAATATGGGAATTAGAGTAATCGGCCAGTAATTATTTAATTGTTTTCTGTCACCTTTTTATGTAGCGGTTTAATTATTGAGATTTTTAATTTATTGGGAAAAGAACCCTCCAAAAAAGATTTATTTATAAGTTCTATTATGATGGGGGATATTATATATTTACATTCTTTAATTATTTTTGTGGATATTTCGTCATAACCAACCGTATTTGTATTTTTTAAAGAAGTAATAAGTTGTATTGTTTCGTCACAGGTGCATGGTTTCAAAAAGATACTCATAGGATTGTCCTGGATATTACTTGTGAATTTAGAATTGGAAGTTATATTTATGTTAGAAGTTTTAATAAAATATTCATTAAATGTATTTGCTATGGCTCGTGGCGTATCTATTATGGTATTATTATTTATATTTATTTCTGTGATAAATTTTTTTTCGTTACCTTTGTTAGAGCAATTTTTAACAATATTCCAAGAGGCTCTGCATTTATTTTTAGCTTTAGAAACATATTTCGTATGTGAATGTATTTCTGCAAGTCTAAAGCACTTCCTTAATATTTTACTATATTTTTTGTATTTGCTTTTTGTTGATATATTTTTTCCCGATAATAGCTAAATTGTAATTTTCGTTTTGTTTTGCAACTTTTTTTAAGCCTTTTGTTATCCAGTGAGGTACTGTATGTTTATTTGTTACCTTTAAGCGGACTAAAGGGAAGCAGAGCTTATATAGCATTATGAATAAATCATAAAAGCTGTTAAACGCTTCATTAAAGTTTTTTGACAAATAACATTCATCAAAAGAAATGATTGCTAAGTAATCTTTAAATTTTTTTATGTTATCATTTTTATATTCTCTTTTGTAGATATAGTGGCATTTATTTAAGTTGCGGTTACATGCTTCTATTGTTCCCGTAGATACAGCGGTCTTAACCTGATCTTTAGCGTAGATAGACCCTTTCGAAAAAAAAATTTGTCTTGAATCAATTAATCTGACAATTGTACGCGCTCTTGTCATTTTTAGATTGCTTCCACCAATGCTGGGACAGCTTGGTACAACTTCTTGATGGCAAAGGGATTATTAGCGAACCTATAGGCTGGTGGCATATTGATTGCTTCCTCATGGTACAATATCTGTTAAAAGCAGTTTTATAGGGGCGTAAGCGCTGCTCAAAGTTGTACCTTGAACGATAATATACGCCTCTGTTGTAAAATCGCTGTTTGACTCTATCACCCGCGCAACCCCCCGTTACACAATTGTATAAAAAGTGGTGATGTCCTGCCTTAATGCAGCATAGTAAGGCTCGAAGCCTCTTTTCAAAGCTGGAATTAATTCGGACCCAGCAAATTATAGATCGATGTCGATACTACCGACTGTAAGTAAAATATTTGAAAAAATATCTTAAATCAACTAACAGTACACTTTAATACAAAATATAATCTATTTGCAGTTATCAAGCTTCTTTGTAGTACAATATTCGAGGCGTAGGATGCATTAGAGGTTTTTCTAAAGCATTTGGTTGTGTAGACCATGCTACACTAGTAAAAGAATTACACCACTATGGCATTAGGGACTCCGTCTTTTGAGAACTTATCGTAACAATAGGACTCAAAGGGTAGAGGTTAATAGTAAAAGGAGTAAAAGGAACGAGGTAAACAGTGCTCTCTCAAATTAAACAAAACGTTTAAAGTTTAGCTTTCCAAATGTTAGGCAATTACAAACCAATTTACTACGCAATGATAAGAAAACGAACTTGGTAGATGCCGCGTATTCCTAGGTATTACGCTACATGGTAAATTACAGTGGGGTGCTCGTATTGCTAACCTAGCAAATAGACTCAGTTTTGCAGCATAGGCAGTCAGAAAAATTAGAGAAATTTCAGATGACGAAACAGCACGCCTGGTTTATTTTAGCTACTTTCAATGTAGAATGTCTTATGGCATACTTTCATGGGGAAATGCTGCCGACATTAATTTAATATTGTGCTGCAGAGGCGAGGTATTCGTACTATTTATAAAATATCCCCTTTTGAATCTCTGTGAGAAAAGTTATAGGAAAGAAATAGGTGTATTGGCCGTCGTTTCTCAGTATAATATATTTTAGGATAATTTATTATACGTTAGACAAAACTTAAGCAATTTCAAGAAGAAAAGTGATAATCATTGTATAAACTGTCCATAGCTGTAATGAAGTTTACTGTCCTGAGCAGCTCCTCTCTGATCTTAATTTTAATGTACCTTCCAGGTCTCGGAGATTCTATACTGTACCTGCCTACAATACCAACTATACTTGAAATTCTTTCTTGGTGCGAGCAAGTAATAACTTTAATGCTCTATGCAAGGAAATAGACTTAGATCCTTTTGCTACAAGAGCTGCTAAGGCAAGATCTGAATTTAATAAAAAAATTATGTGCGCTTGATGACTGATGTTAGTATATTGTGTAGTACTATTATTTTTACTCACTACATGTATTGGTTATTATTTCTAAATATTAATATTTTTGTACTTAGTTTGTATCAATGCTGTATATTTTTGCTACTATTTCATGACTCGTATTAAGTCGTAACCAGTTTTTTTTTCTTTTTTATATATTGTAACTATCAGTGGAAACCTTTTAATGGCTTCATGTTAACTATGATGTCTTGTCTAATGTAACTTAGTTTATAAGCTGTTGGTTTCCCAAATGAAATAAATAAATAAATAAAGACTAGAAACAGCATAAGATAGATGCACCAGTAATAAAATTTAGCAAAGTAAGTAAATACTTTAAGACCCAATGTATACGCCTATACAATAGTATCATAGAATACGTTCAAAACCTTTCTATTAATAAATTTATAAAAGTAGTCAAAGAACGTTTGTGTGCTAAAGCTTATTATAAAGGAAATAATTTTGTTAACGATTCCACACACATTGGGAATAAGATGCTTCCGTGCAAGGCTGTCTCTATGTACTTTTCTCTTTTAGACTTATGTTATATTTAACAATAGATTTAAGTTTACAATGTTAAATATATATTTCTTTCAAAAGAACAATTTTCTATCTTTTTGCTAAAAGATGGCCCCGTACGAGTTTCTTACGCCGGTTCTTCTCGGCAGGTAGGGTTGAACCGGTAGTAGCTTTTTCTATTGACTTTCCGAAGAAACCTAAGCTATCATTTTTATTTAGAAAAAAAAAACATTTGTTTTCATTTTTCAATTATAATAGTAGTAGATCTAATTACCTTGTTGTATAATATATTAGATAGATCCTTCACATTATGCGCATTGGGATAGAGACCCGCGATTCCTGAGATGACAACTCCTTTTCCAGGGTCAGCTGTTGGATATTCGTTTGCAGCCCCGGGGGTAAATTCTTGCGGTTTCGGTGCCATTGTAATGCTTCTGTAAAAATCGTTTCTTAATAACTGTAAACTACTGAAATATAAAGTAAATTAATCCTGCTAGGTGACATCCATGAGACGTAAAGCGAGGTTTCTTTAAAAGAAACAAAATAATTAAGATGACGTATTAAGATATTACTGTAATTGTCTCACCAGACAATTACGTAACACAAGTTCTTCAAAATCTTAGCACGCGACCAGATTGACGTGGTGTAAAGACGTGTAAGCGCGCAAAACGGCTAAAAATTCACGCTTGTTGTATGGGAGCCTCACTAGATTATATATTTTATTCTGTATTAGTTGTTATAGCGGCAATATAAATACACTTTCTGTGAATATTTCAGTGTTTTTAGCTTCTGTTTTGGCCCACCATATAGTTTCGGATTTCGCTTACCTAGCCCACCTGAAAACATTAACCTTTATCATCATCATTATATTAATACGTGAAGCAAAAATTTCAAGTAATGTTTTACGAGAATTGTGTGTACGGATCAGTGTGAAATTTGGCACCTTTAAATTTTTAGTGGAGGAAGGCTTGCCAAAAGCCAATATTTAAAGAAAAAACCCTTAGAAATACATTAAGGCCCGTATTAAAAAACCGTTCTCAAACTCGTTCTCAAGACCATTCTTGGCTAAGACGGTCTCAAGTAACGATATGCTTGTCAAGATGGTGGATGGATTCATAGTATGATCTCAAGACCGTATCACTTGATAACGTTATTGAGATCACTTACTCAACTTTTAAGCGTCATCTACACGACGAAAAACGAATGAAATAATGTTTAGTTTACACTTCTACAAATAACGAATATATTGATTATACATTCCTTGTATATATTTCTTTATAAAAATGTTTAATATTTAATATAATAAATACCAAAAAAAGTTTAGACTGTATTTTTTAGATTGAAAAAAATTTATGATTTTCATTAATTTTCACGTTGAAATTAATATTTATAATTCTCTAACATATTAAAATCCATATTTTTATAACAACTACATTAAACGGAATGCGGATCATTGACATTCTAAAAAAGTTCTTTAAAATGGACATTCCGATCTCAACTACAAAAAACTTAAATTCATCACCATTCTTTCATTTCATTCATTCATACAGTTGCCGAATAATTACTTAGAGATAATGTGAAGGAATGTGATGTAAATTTTATTTTCAAAGAAATAGACTCTAGCGACATTATCAAGGCATTTAAATTACTTAATATTAAAAGTACAACTGATCTCTGGGGTATGTCCACAAAAGTTATAAAACCAGTAATTGAAATCATTGCCCCTCACCTAGCATTAGTTTTTAATAATTGTTTTAAAAGTGGCGTGTTCCCTGACTTGATGAAGCACAGCAAGGTGATGCCTCTCTTTAAAGCTAGGAATAAATCAGACCCAGCTAACTATAGACCAATATCCATATTACCGACTTTAAGTAAATTTTTTGGGAAAATTATTCTAAATCAATTACTTTTTCACTTCAACTCGAATAAATTGTTACATAGTAATCAGTTTGGTTTTACTAAAGGTCGTTCCACAACAGATGCAGGCATCAGTCTTCTGTGCTGTATATTTGAAGCTTGGGAGAGGTCACAGGATGCGCTTGGTATATTCTGTGATTTATCCAAAGCATTCGACTGTGTGGAGCATGATACGCTGTTCAGGAAATTATACCATTATGGTGTAAGGGGCACGGCACTAAAGCTTCTAAGCTCTTATCTAATAAATAGAACACAGACTGTAGAAGTTAATTCCAAAAGGTCTAATGGTACTAAGATTAAACTAGGAGTACCACAGGGGTTTGGGCCCTTTTCTATTTCTCATCTATATAAATGATCTACATTATCTAGTTAATGATAAGCATGAGATAGTACTTTTTGCTGATGAAACTTCACTAATTTTTAATGTGAAGCGACGACAATCTAACAATGACGAGGTAAATAGTGCTCTCTCAAAAATAGTACATTGGTTTAATGCTAATAACTTACTGTTGAATTCTAATTAAACAAAATGTTTAAAGTTCAGCTTGCCAAATGTTACGCAGGCACAAACCAATATACCATTAAATAATGAGAAAATGAAATTAGTAGACACCACTGTATTTCTAGGTATAACATTAGATAGTAAGTTACAGTGGGGACCACATATTGCTAAATTGGCGGATAAGCTGAGTTCTGTAGCATACGCTGTTAAAAAAATTAGAGAAATTACCGACATAGAGACCGCGCGATTAGTTTACTTTAGCTATTTTCATAGCATAATGTCGTACGGCATCCTCTTGTGGGGAAACGCTGCGGACATTAATACAATATTTGTGCTGCAGAAACGTGCTATACGTTCTATTTATAAGATGTCGACTTTTGAATCTCTAAGGGAAAAGTTTAAAGAAATAAAAGTTCTGACCGTCGCATCTCAGTACGTTTTGGAAAATGTGTTATATGTAAGAAAGAATCTAAACAACTTCAAAAAGAAATGTGATAATCATTGTGTAAACACTAGAAATAAGAACAAGATAGATATGCCAGTGTTCAGACTAAGCAAAATTAGTAAATCCTTTAAAGGCCAATGTATACGCTTATACAATATAATCCCAGAAAAGGTTCAAAACCTTCCCATTAATAAGTTTAAAAAAGTAGTTAAAGAACGTTTGTGTGCCAAAGCATATTATACAATTAATGACTTCATTCAAGACGGCACACCTTGGGAATAAGGTGGCTCCTTATCTTATCTTATTATTTGTTACATAGACATAAGTAAACATTGTAATAATTTTGATTTTAAAAGAATAATTTTCCATCTTTTTGGTAAAAGATATCCCCAGACGAGTTTCTTGCCGGCTCTTCTCGCTGGGTTAGTTCCCGAACCGGTGGTAGGCATCACGTAGTATCGACGTTCAAAAAGAGTATTTAAAAATACCAATTTTGAATAATTTTTTTTTGATTTTTTTGATAATGTATAAAATTATCTTTTAAAGGGACTTAAGTGAACGTAATATAAATACTTTTAGAGAACATATTATTAAAAAATTTACATGGTCAAATGTGTATCAGACTCCGAAATTAGATAATGCATTCAATGAATTTTATGAAATTATTATCAAAATGTATGATTTATGCTTCCCAACAATAAAGCGTAAAATAAAAAATTCTGATATACAAATTAAATGGCTGATTAAGGGTATAAAAATATCATGTATGAGAAAAAGGGAGCTTCGATTCCAATATTATAAGTGTAAAACCACGGAAAATAAAATAAAATTTAAAAAATATTCACAGATTTTTAAAAGGTGTATTGATATTGCTCAAAAAACAAGTAACAAAAGATATGTTCTCAGTGCAAATAATAAATGCAAAGCTTCGTGGAGGATAATAAATAGGAACAAATATAATACTAAAAATATAACTACAAAAATGTAACTATAAAAATCCAACAAAAATTGCAAATATACTAAATGACAACTTCTTAAATTAAATTATGAAAGAACAATCAATTAAAGATAAAACAAATAAAAGCATAAAATATACACTTACACAAAATGAAAATCTTACACAAAATGAAAATACCTGTGACGGTATTGACGCGGCATGGATTGGTAAACGGTAATACGTCAAATCGCCACTCTGGATCGAGAATGTTTCTAATTCTCGCCGGTAAATACGATACACAATACGACAAATAACCAAGAGAAGCAAAGCGTTAGCACTCACCAGGTCTGATGGAGACGCCGTTGAGAAGGGTGAAAGGAGCCTCTCCAGTAATGTCGAATTGTACAGTGTTCTTGGTTTCTTCCATAGACACTGCAGCCGGCCGGCGCTTTGACTAGTAATGAAAGAATATAGGATTCCACACGCGGTAAACCGGTAAATTCAGTAACTTTAGGCTGCGGCGCCTTCGCCGCGCGCGCTTCGTTCGTTCTTCCTTTTTCGACTGCTTGGGGTCGCCGGAGTCGCCCGGCTATGTGCCACGCAAAGCGATTGACCAGAATGTCAGTATTGTGTACTAATCGGAAGCGACAATTGACGCGCGGTAAATTTAAATCGATAGAAACGGAACATTCCGCCCACCAAAATACCAATGGGCTTTTCCTAAATTAATGAAAAGAAACGATAGTTAGAGTATGAATTACTTACGATACTAAACTTAAAATTAATCTTTCAAAGTTAATTAATAACGGTTATTCTAATGGAAGAGACATAATTTGACCAAAGGTCGTTTAAGTAAATAATCCTTAAACGTTTGTATAGTTGCCACTCGAACTACTCCATCCGGGCCAGGATGTAGGGAAGTTACACTGGCCGCTAGGACGAGTAGTTACTCGTCCTAGCGGCCAGTGTAGAGGAGGTCGATTATTGTCCTTAATAAGCACGATATAATTTACGGTTAACGGTTTTGAATCCTTGGTCCATTTTGCCCGCTGAGGTAATGCATGTAAGTACTCGTGTTTCCAACGTTTTTTTTTTTTTATGAAATAAGGGGGCAAACGAGCAAACGGGTCACCTGATGGTAAGCAACTACCGTCGCCCATGGACACTCGCAACATCAGAAGAGCTGCAGGTGCGTTGCCGGCCTTTTAAGAGGGAATACGCTCTCTTCTTGAAGGTTTGCAGGTCGTATAGGTCCGGAAATACTGCTGGTGACAGTTCGTTCCAGAGTTTTACAGTGCGCGGCAGAAAGTTACGCGAAAAGCGCACGGTGGAAGACTGCCACTCATCAAGGTAGGATGAGGATGGTCGCGTGGGACGATGGCGAAAAGTTGCAGGTGGTATGATTCCGAACAATTCCTCAGAGCACTCCCCGTAATACAGCCGATAGAGGATGCAGAGTGAAGCTACATATCGGCGTAATTCCAAGGGGTCCAGGCTGTTTGAAACACTATGGCAGTCAACAATTCGAGCGGCCCTTCGTTGGATACGATCCAGAGGGAGCAGTTGGTATTTTGGCGCCCCTGCCCAGAGATGAGAACAATATTCCATAGGAGGCCGAACCTGCGCCTTGTAGAGTTGAAGGCGTTGGTCCGGACTGAAGTACTGTCTCCCTCTGTTAAGAACACCAAGCTTCTTCGAGGCTTAGTTGGCCTTACCCTCTAGATGATTTCGGAACTGGACTTCGCTCGATATGTTGACGCCAAGTATCTCAATGCTAGGGGAGATGGTTAAAGATGTGCCCTCGAAACGAGGATATACGACCATTGGAGACTTTTTTGTGGTGAACGCGCAGACTTGTGTCTTGGCGGGGTTGAATTTGACTAAGTTACGTCTACCCCATTCAGAGACTTTCTCCAATTAATTCTTTATTTTAGACACAAGTTCGTTTCGACTCTCAATGACATTTAGCCGAGAAATATTGGGGGAGCCGGTGTGTAAGCTAGGAACTTACACATACGACTTTGAGCTGAGGGAAGTAGGTATATAGGTTAATGTGAGGGCTGGAGAAATCTGGGACTGACCTTATTGTTGAGCTGGTGGTTCTGTATCTGGGCGGAGGTTTCTTCTCACTACACTACACAGCTGTTGAGCGGATTATCGATAGATTTATCGCGGTTCGCCGGCGAATTTGGTATTATATTAACGAGCACAAATAAATATGCGCACACGCGTTCGCGTTCACTAGGTTTCGGGATGAGCTGAAAATGCATCCGGCGCGGAAGGGGATCTAAATGCAAGTGTTCGTCACTCTCTGACAGCGCCCCTTTCGGTCGGCCATACATCACGTAGTGATGTCCTTTGTGTTTATTCTAAACGTCGCGCTAGTGTTGGCGCGAACATCCTGGGGGGCCCGCACAAGCGGCGAGCTGAGGGGCATCCTGAGCAGAATCCAGTGGGAGCCGGGCAATCTTGCCGACAGGCCTCCGCAGCTGGCCTTGAGTCGTGTCCAAGTCCACAACTCTGATGACTCCATCCTTCCCAGGTAGCAGACGTGAGATTCTTCCCATCTTCCATTGTAGAGGAGGCAAATTGTCCTCCTTGAGCAGAACCAGTTCTCCAATTTTGGGTGGAGAGGAAGAGGAAAGCCATTTGGAGCTGATTTGAAGGGTATGGAGGTAGGACTTGGTCCAAAGGTTCCAAAAGCGCTGAGAGAGTGATTGAATGAGCTGAAAGCGTTTGAGCGGAGATATTACTCTTTCATCTAGAGTCAGCTCGGGGAGAGCTGTGAGCGGACGGCCAATGAGAAAGTGGCCAGCAGTAAGGGGCTGATAGTCCGTGGGATCGGACGAAAGTGGACTGATGGGCCGAGAGTTTAACACAGCTTCGATTCTAGTGAGCAGAGTTAAGAATTCCTCGAAAGTGAGGTGTTGCTCACCGATAACACGGTATAGAAGTTGCTTTGTGGATTTAACATTAATCTCATGGATACCTCCCATCCATGGGGCTTTAGGCGGATTGAGTAACCAAGTTATATTTTGAGTTGAGAGTTTATGAGAAATGGCGTCGTTATTGTCATTGAGAAATTGTTGTACCTCTAGTAGATGATTCCTAGCTCCTACATAATTTGTGCCACAATCCGAACGTATCAATACCGGAAGTCCGCGACGTGAGCAGAACCTTTGTAATGTTGCAATAAACGCTTCGGCAGTGAGCGATGAGACTGGTTCTAAGTGAACCGCCTTTGTAGTGAGGCAAACAAATATGCAAAAATATCCCTTAATTAACTTAGCATTACGTAATTGACTTGATTTGAGCAGAAACGGTCCGGCGAAATCTGTTGATACGTGACTAAATACGGGCTGAGGTATGACTCTATCAGCTGGCAGGTCAGCCATGATAGGTACTTCGGGCTGAGCGCGGCAACGGAAACATCTTATGCATTTAAACGTTCTGTGCCTTATAATGCGGCGGGCAGATAATATCCAAAATTGCTGACGTAAAATAGCATGTAGCGTGTCCGTGCCAGGGTGGCAGTGTATGCGATGATAGTGATCTATTATGAGGTCTACGAGCGGACTAGAACTAGGCAAAATGAATGGGTATTGAGCATCGTATGTGAGTTCCGAACGGGTGAGTCTACCTCCTACTCTGAGGAGACCGTCCTGCGTAAAAGGCGACAGACGTTGTAGTCGTACTGTGCAGATTCTATCGGTTTGCAGGCGGTGAATATCTTCTGCGAATGCATTCTGCTGTACAGAGCGGATCCAGAAGAGTAATGCTTCTCTACGTTCACTTACAGTTAGAGGGCCTAGTTGTCGCGAGTTTGAATTTAGTTTACAGTTACGAATGAATCGCCTCATGTAGGCAGTGACACCAGTTAGTTTTTCTAAAGAGCTGAAGCGAGTGAGCAGATCACTATCGACACCGGGTATCGAGAAATTGCATGGTACGTATTTTGGTTTGAGCCCTGGCAAGTCTTGTCGAGTATGAGCTGAAGGCATCTTGGGCCAGGTATCCTCTGGCAATTTGAGCCAAGGAGGAGACCACCATAAATCATGAGCGGAGAGAGCTTGAGCTGATAATCCTCTGCTTGCACAGTCAGCAGGATTTAATTGGGAAGGTACATGACGCCACTTAAGTGTGAGTGAATTTGAGTTAATTTTTGTTACTCTATTTGATTCAAATGTTTGTAAACGATGGGGCGGAGTTTTTATCCATGCAAGCACTATGGTACTATCTGACCAACAAACGTGATGTGTAATTGTGAGATGAGCAGACTTGTTGACATGCAGAATTGTTGGGAGACACGCAACATGAGCTGAGATAATAGAGTTGCAGCAGACAACTCTAATTTGGGGATTGTGAGTTTATTTTTAATCGGTGCTACTTTAGATTTAGCAATTATGAGGTGAACGTTAACAGATCTGTTGTGAGCTGATTCTTGTAAATATATCACTGCAGCAAAACCGCTTTCCGAAGCATCTGCGAATCCGTGAAGTGAGTATGTTGATTTGAATTTGTGTGGAGCGATATGTCTGGGAAAATGTATATCTGAGATGTGCGGAAGATCATGATAGATGCGCTGCCAATCATCTGTAATATTATTTGGAGTGGGATCGTCCCAGTCCAATTTAGTTAACCATAACCTTTGAAGAAGTATTTTTGCGCGGAATATGACGGGTGTAACCCAACCGTTTGGGTCATAGAGAGAAGCTACTGTGCTAAGAATTGAACGTTTTGTAATGTGGGTAACTGGTGGTAATGAGATGTTATATGTAAATTCATCAGACCGGGGAATCCATCTAATACCCAAAACCTTAATTGATGGAGACTCTGCGCTGATGTCAAAGTCTTTAGGCATTTCGCATTGATCGTCTGGAAATCTTTGCAAGAGCTGAGGTGTGTTTGATGTCCATTTACTAAGTTTAAATCCACCGAGTGATAACAAATCAATGAGCTGAGTTTGGAGTGCTGATGCTTCTTCTATGGTGTCATGGCCGCAAAGTACATCATCCACGAAAACAAATTTACGCAAAATTTCGGCAGCCTGAGGATAGCGATGACCTTCATCTTCAGCTAATTGTAATAATGTGCGGATAGCATGATATGGACTTGAGCGCAATCCGTATGTAACAGTGTTGAGTGCATATGTGAGCAGAGGTCGATCTGGAGACGATCGCCAGAGTATGAGCTGATAGTGTCTTTGGTCTGGTCTTAAGAGAATATTTCTAAACATCATTTTTATGTCAGTGCTGAATACTATACGATGTGCGCGGAATGATATAATAATATCTACAATGTCTCGTTGAAGTGCTGGACCTGTGTGCAGGCAATCGTTTAAACTGACTCCATTGGATGACTTACAACTGCTATCAAATACTGTGCGGAGTTTGTCAGTACCTGATTTGAACACGCCATGATGAGGAATATAATAATGAGGTTTATGAGTAAATGTAGACGGATGACACGGTGTCATGTGTCCTAAGTTTATGTATTCGTTCATGAATTCTATATATTTTTGTCGCAGTGTGTGATCGGATTGCAACCGTTTTTCTAGATTGAGAAATCTACGTAGAGCAATAGCATGAGTACTACCTAATACGGGTGCATCTGATAAGAAGGGAAGAGTCACCATGTAACGGCCTGAATCGTCACGAATGGTGGTTGAGCTGAATATGTGTTCACATTGCTCGTGTAGCGGGTTTGAATGAGCAGAACGAGGCTGGGGTTCTTCCGACTCCCAGAATCTTTCCAGGCTTTTGCAAATATCATGAGTAGAATGAGCAGAATGTGTAGAGTGAGCCGACTGAGTATAATGAGTATGAGTAACATGAGCAGAGCCAACTTGAGCTACAGGTGAATCGCATGAGTGCTCAACGAGTCCTATGAGTGCAAAATCAAAAATCGTGCCGAAGGCTATGGGCTTCCCCGGGCCCAAAGCAATCTTAGTACCATCCAAAACGTGACCCAAAACGTCTGAGCCTAAAATGAGATCAATGGGCGCAGGAGTATGATAAGCTTGATCCGCCAATGGAATGAGCTGATGAGCTGAGTCTTGTACAACATCTGGTATTTTTTGCAAAGGTAAATAACCTGTAACGTCTTTGAGAATATGAGCGGTAGTAGTAATAGATGGCGTGTCACGGTGTGTGGGCCTAAATGTTATTGTGACCCAACCTTTAGAATTTTGTATGTGCTGATCACCTACACCTGTAATTTTTAATGAACATTGTTTTGGTTGCAAATTAAGATTTCTAGTCATGCGCTGAGTTATGAGCGTTATCATGCTACCACAGTCCAATAAAGCCCGAGCTTTGTGATATTCTCCGCATTTATCAGATATATTTAAAACGACTGTGGGAAGTAACACTGGAGTTTTTAATGGGTTTTCTATGTGCTGAGTTGAATTTACTTGGGCTGATTCTACAGAATATTGGGCTGAACTAGATTTAGATATTTTATGAGCTGAATGTGATACAGGTATACTATGAGCTGAATGACATTTTAAATTATTGGGTTGATCTTCTAATTCTATGTGCTCCGTGATTGTAGGTAGTCATTGTTTTTTGTTTTGAGATTGATGAGTTGTCGACGGTGCATGATCAGACGATTGGTTGGGGTCTGATGATGATGATTGATGTGCACGCGTATGTTGTGTGTAGGCCGTGTAGGTATGTGGCTTGTCTTGAGCACGCCGGCGGGGCTGTGCACGTAAATGAGGAGGAAGCAAATGGGCTGACGACACCGGAGAATTTGGAGTTCCGTGACGATGAAGCGATGTGTGGTGATTTGCACTTCCACACTCTTTGCATGAGTTTGTCGAACGACATTCATTTTCAAAATGCGGACCTAGACATTTACGACATCTGTCGTTGGCTTCTATGAAATCCCAACGACCTTGAGTGGGCTGATGATTATATTTCGGACACACGATAAGTTTGTGTTCTGTATTCCTACAATAGGGGCAGTAGAATCGCTTGTGTTTATCTGTATTCCGGGCTGAGTACTCGCGCCGCTCTGTTCGGGGGGAGGGGGGCCAGTAGCGTTGAGGGTAATGAGGAACTGGGCTGACGTGATAGCTACTTAAAGTGTGAGCCGATGGCGAGCGCTGAGTATTACGAGGATACGCGGGACTAATTGGTCTAAAGCGTGGACTGCGCGGAGAGTTTGCGGGGGGTGTGTGTTGACGAGAGGGCCCAGTTTGTGGTGAGTAGGTAACACCGCGCGTTGCATTAGAATATTCGGTTTCGATACAGCGCGCGTGCTCCTCTAAAAAAGAAATCAAATCACCTAAGGTGGGCAGAGTGTCCGAGATGCCGTATCTTCTTTCGAACAGGGTGCGGAGCTCGCCTCGTAATTTTCTAACTACAATAGACACAAATACGTAATTACTATCCATAGGTAAACGCAGATTATTTAATGCGCTTTGTGCGGAAATGAGCGGAGTTAAAAACGTCGCGCGTATGCTTGATCGAATATGAATATTAGGTAGGCCGAGTATTATATCAACAAACCCATCTATCAGAACACGGCGGTTTTCATACCTACGTGTGAGTATATCGAGCGCGACGCTGTAATTATCATTTGTGATTTTTAAATGCGCAATCATGCTGAGCGCCTCCCCCGATAGGCAAGACAAAAGTTAGTGCAGCTTAACTGCATCTGTAAGTGACGTCATGTCGTCTGTAAGACTCCTAAAAATCGTAATAAACGATGGCCAGTCCTCAACGCGTGAGCTGAATTTTGGCAGTTCAATTTTGGGCAGAACGGCAGAAGTGAGCTGACTTGACTCTGAAGTGGAACTTATATTTTCCGCTGCAGTTAAAATATCATAATATTCGGATAGCGCGTTCTCGTAACCGGCTGTATAAAACTTTTCAATTTCTTCTGTAAGACTGCCGTCGTCTAAAATTTTGCAGTATAAATTTTCTAATTTTTGTTTCAAATTTTGTAGGTCTTTAAAACGCGCATTAAACTCCGTTTTGTTAGACTTTGAGTCACCTTTGTGTAATGCCAATGCGATCTCTCTGAGCCGACTAATAGATTTTATAGTTTGCCTAAATATGGCCGCTTGCGATTTTGTAGGCATGTTTAAAAATATATGCGTGTAACTAAGTTAAATATTTAAAAGTAATGAGCGGAAAATACGCGCGCAATTAATTAAAACGCAGAAAATAGATTTTAATAATGTGCCGACAATGTATACAATTTTATCATAAAATGTGTACGAGTTAATTAACAAATGAGCTGACCGATCGCCTGATGCTAATATAGTATTAGTGTATGTTTGATGAGCGGAGATTAATGCGTTAGAAGTCGTCTGTAATATTATATTAATGTCCTGAAGTTTGAATATAAACAAATCTTAGCGGGCGCGTTAGAAACAAAATAACGTAATGAAAACAATGTAAGTAGGTATGAGCAGGTTCAATCTCAATAGTGTGCTCACTTATTTAAAACAGCTGTAACGTAACACCTATAATATATTTGTATAAACACAGAACGTCGATAAGAATTCTTATTTAAAACAGCTGTAACGTAACACCTAATAATATTTTAGTATAGACACAGAACGTAGATAAGATATGAATTCAATGTGAAGGTCACTATTTATTCTATGAAGAATACCTAATTGAGAATGAATGTAACAGCTGTTGTTCGCACGGGCGCCGTGTAGGTACCTATTACCTACAGAATGCACACAAATCAAGTTTTCTGTATCGAAGCGAGCCGACGATGTTAGTATGGGCACTTGAGATGTTATGCAACCCGTAACTATTAAAATAATGCTAAGTTAATTAATATTGTGTTTTAAAATTTGAGAATATGAAGATATAAACGTTATATATAGATAAAATAATTCAAACTTAGTAATGCAACGACGATTTACAATTCTGTTATGAGCCGAACGTAATTCACAATACGCACTAGTTATTACTTATTTTATATGCGAATCAAACATTAAAATATTTTGTAAGTAATTAAGAGCTGAGAAAATTATATGAGATATTATTGGCACAAATTATGTATTAGGTACGTTAGGGAAGTTCTGGAATGTTCGAGTTCTTTGTTCGACAATAAGCCGACAACCTACCCACTATTTTTTTTTATTTTTTTTGGGTTTTTCCTATGAATTTATGGGCCGAAATATGCACAAAATAATTTAAATAATTAACATATAGGTTAATATCAAAGTACAGAATAGGGGTTTAATGTTAAATGTGCCGAATTGATAATGGGAATGGACTGTAACTTGGTTTTAAAATGGCGGGGCGGCCTGGCCAGAATTAATTGGACAAAATATAAATAATCGAGCTGATTTTATGTGCAGAATTGGGCGGAGTGGAACTGTAGGTGCTGGTTCTAATCAGGCCCAACGCCGGTAATAGGGAGAAGGGCTTCACGAAGGCTCGATGGACCAAGAAATGTGTAAGCTAGGAACTTACACATACGACTTTGAGCTGAGGGAAGTAGGTATATAGGTTAATGTGAGGGCTGGAGAAATCTGGGACTGACCTTATTGTTGAGCTGGTGGTTCTGTATCTGGGCGGAGGTTTCTTCTCACTACACTACACAGCTGTTGAGCGGATTATCGATAGATTTATCGCGGTTCGCCGGCGAATTTGGTATTATATTAACGAGCACAAATAAATATGCGCACACGCGTTCGCGTTCACTAGGTTTCGGGATGAGCTGAAAATGCATCCGGCGCGGAAGGGGATCTAAATGCAAGTGTTCGTCACTCTCTGACAGCGCCCCTTTCGGTCGGCCATACATCACGTAGTGATGTCCTTTGTGTTTATTCTAAACGTCGCGCTAGTGTTGGCGCGAACAGCCGGTATATACAGCATCACCTGTACTATCATCCGCATAGCAATGAATGCCGTTGAATGCCGTATGAGTAGGGTAGGCGATAGCACACAGCCCTGAGGGACACCAGCATCAACAGACTGAGTTTCCGAGCATTCGCCGTCAACCACGACCTTTATGCTTCTATCTGCTAAGAAACTAGTGACCCACTTACATAATTTCTCGGGTAGCCCGTATGATGGAAGCTTTGATAGCAGCGCTTTATGCCAAACCCGATCAAAGGCCTTCGCCATGTCCAAACTAACAGCCAATGCCTCTCCCTTCGACTCAATTGCCTGAGCCCAACGATGAGTTAGGTACGCCAAGAGATCACCAGCCGAGCGATCCTTACGGAACCCAATACGGGTTCCGTAAGTTTGTCTCTTAGTAATCCCTGGCCGTCCAAGTATCGAAGAAGCTGGCTATTGATAATGGATTCCATTATCTTCGAGAAGAGAGAGGTTATAGCGATTGGTCTGTAGTTGGAAGAGTTTGAGCGATCACCTTTTTTGGGGATCGGGTGCACCAAGGCTGTCTTCCTAGAAGCCGGGACGATGCCAGAAGAGTAGGAGAACCGAAAAAGACGCGTCAAGACCGGAGCCAACTCTGTAGCACACTTTTTCAACACAATAGGAGGGATTCCGTCAGGCCCACTCGACTTTTGGATATCAAGGGAACGGAGGGCTTTTCGCACTGAGCGCTGATGAAACAGAATATCCGACATGATGCTCGTGCATCGCGGTATGGTCGGTGGTTTCTGCCCCCCGTTATCCAGGGTCGAGTTTGACGCAAAGAGCTTGCCCAGAAGATCGGCTTTGTTTTTTGCGTCCTGGGCCAACGATCCATTTCCTACGTGTAGGGATGGTAGGGTTGGCTTGCAGAAATTTCCTTCAATAGCTTTGGCCAGAGACCAGAATGCACGGGTTCCCGAGGGGAGGCGCTCAAGTCTCTTACCAATTCTATTGACGTGCTGTTTCTTTCGCCGAGTGATCTCTTTCTTGAGGGACCTAGAGGCAAGGTTGTACTCCTTTTTATATGTGCTGGTATTTAAATCCCGAGCAGACACTGCATTGGCCCAGGATTGGTAAGCCTCCTGCTTCCGGCGAGAAGCTTTTTTGGGGGATGAACCAAACCAGGGACGAAATCTGCCGCCAGTTGGCACTACAGAGGACGGAATGAAAAGTTCCATCCCTGGCATCACCACATCGGCAACAGAGTTGGCAGTGTTGTCGGGATCATCCGGCGAGAAGCACACGTTCCCCCAAGGATAGGATGCAAAAAACGACCGCATCCCATCCCAGTCTGCTGACTTGTAGTGCCACACACGACGGTATTTAACAGCACGCTGTCGTAACACCATCGTAAGTGGCACAGAACTCCTAACATGGCAATGATCCGATGAACCAAGTGGTGCGATTACGGATATTTGGTAGCCGTCAGGATTTGAAGTCAGCAGAAGGTCCAACAAGGAAGGATTCTGGCCATCCACATCTGGGAATCGCGTAGGCGTAGTAACCAGTTGTGTCGAGTCGTTCGCAAGGGCAAAGTTGCAAACAGATCTCCCCGCATGATCAGTTTTACTGCAATTGAACCAGTCGGCGTGGTGGGCATTACAGTCGCCAAGTATTATGATCTCTGCGGATGGGATTTGCTGCTGCACAAAATCTGAAGCAGCTTGCAGGTGTTCCAAGAGTCGGTCCGTTTCGGGGTCACCACTATGGGACCTATATAGGCACGCATAGACGCGAGGGTGGTCGTCGCAATCTATGCGGAGCGAACGTTTCCAAAACTGCTGTTGAAATGACTGAATTAGTTGCCAACGGTTTAATCGACTTGTTTTAACGTCTTTGTAGTCGGGATCTGGAACCGCGGTCAAAGGTTCTAATGTTAGAAAATCACCAGGGGTCAAAACGTTCAAATCGTTAGGGTCGGAGCTTAATGGACACAAAGGTCTTGAATTTAAAATCGATTCGATTTGTGTGAAGAGAGTGGCAAGTTCTTCAAACGTTAGTGTCTGATCGCCAACAGTACGGTATAAATGAGATTTTGCGGCTTTAATTTGGATTTCCCATGCTCCTCCGAAATGCGGAGCGGATGGGGGGTTAAATTTAAAGGAAATACGCTCTGCGTGCGAAGCTTGTTCCATACATGACGCTAGTTGTGCGCTTGCACCTACGAAATTGGTACCACAATCGGAGTAGATAACGTTACAACGGCCACGACGGGAAATAAATCGGCGCAATTCCGCGATGAAACCGTCTGTCTACAAAGTAGATACTACCTCCAGATGTACGGCCTTAGTACTTAAACACAGAAACAAGCACAAATAGGCCTTATCTAGTTTAGCGCCCCTATGGGTACCTAACTTAATTCGAAAAGGCCGACCAAAATCGACGCCTACTTCTGAAAACGGTTTTGCCTGATTAACGCGGAAGGCAGGTAAGTCACTCATAAACGGTTGCAAAGGCTGCGGATTAAGACGGTAGCATCGTATGCATTTGGAAAGTTGGTTTCGTATGGTACGCTTAGCCGCAAATATCCAAAATTGTTGTAAAATTAGATAATGAGTCGTGTTTAGACCAGGATGAAAATTATTTCGATGAATAGATTCGATTACAGCTGCCGTAAGGACACACTTCCTTGGCAACAAGGCAGGATGTTTGTGCTCGAATTCTAAGCTCGAGCGAGCGAGACGTCCGCCCACACTGAGTATACCCTGATCGTCGGTAAATGGATTTAGCTTCCGAACACTACATGATAGCAGTTTCTTCTGCCTTAATTTTGCAATTTCATTCGAAAAATAACGATTTTGAAAATGTTTAACGATAATAAGGAGGGAACGATGACGCTCTGTTTCGGTTATGAACGTACGTACTTTCATATGGCAAAACTGTGCCACGCGCTTTATAAGCAAATCAATAAATGTAGGCGAGAATGCGACAGATTTTGTCCAAGGATGAATATTTCTCGAACAGTTGATCAATAATTGACGTTTGCTGAGTGGGTTCGGTTCTTTCGGTCACAGGTTCGGTCACGAGAGTTATACGGCGCTGTTCAGTGAATACCGCATCATTCTGAGTATGAGTCTTCGATATATCTACTGGCCACTGAGTTGGTGATTGGGACAGCCACTCAGGTCCCGCCCACCATAACGCTTTATTCAGTAGATCACGGGGTAATTGGCCACGTGACCAAACGTCTCCAGGGTTCGTAGCAGAAGGTACGTGCTTCCAGCACTCGGTAGGTACGATATCCTGGATATGACTGACACGGTTTGCAACGAAAGTAACCCATCGAGAAGAAGGCGATCGCAACCAAGCCAAGGTGACAGTGGAGTCACACCAAAGGTAAGTCTCGTAGAAAGGTATCCGAAGGGTATTCTTGACGAATTTTACGAGATCAGCGAGTAAAACGCCTCCACACAACTCCAAGCGAGGCAGCGACTGCCTCTTGAGAGGCTCCACTCGAGCCTTGGCACAGACAAGAAAGACGCGAACCGAACCATCGGACAAGGTAACGCGTAAGTAAATGACGGCGCCGTACTCTAGTTCAGAACTATCGCAGAAACCATGCAATTGATACGATAAAGCATTTTCGATAACGAATTGGCGTGGAACCTTGAGATTTCTAATTAAAGGAAGCTGACGAGAAAAATTGTTCCATTGAGATACAATTTCCGGTGGAGGAGTGTCATCCCACGTAGAACCGATAATCCAAAGTTTTTGGATTAAAACCTTGGCATGGACTGTTAAAGGGGACAAAAAACCTAGAAGGTCAAAGATTCTAGCCACCTCACTCAGAATCGTTCGTTTGGTACATGGATTATTGACGGTTGATCGTTAAAAACGAACGAATCAGAAGCAGGTTCCCATTTAAGACCTAGAACCTTGACAGTTGTATGTACATCCGCCATGAAAACAACCTTATGTTCACGATAGTGAAGAAGGATCTCGACAATGTTGGATTGCAACCTTGGACCAGTCAGTAGCAATTCGTTAAGCGATTTGGAGTTAGCATCCTTCGCCGATGCGTCAAAAAGGACACGAAGTTTAGTCGTCGCCCTGTTCGGTCGTAGAATGCAATGGTGCGGTATGTAATACCTACCCTGACCCATTTGTTTAGCAGGCACTAATGACATATGCCCACTGTCGTTATAATCGGTCATAAATTTGATATATTGTTGTTTGAGATCCGGATCACGACACAGACGTCTCGCTAGAATAAAGAAGCTAGAAATAGCTCTTCGACGCATGAAAGCGTCGAAGAGCTACGAGATTTCTAGAGAGTCTTCAAAAATTGGCTCTGCGTTGTCCTTGAAAGGAAGAGAGACGACGTATCTACCCGTCTCATCGCGATAGTGATCGTTGATAAAACTACCTTCACATGATTGATCATCTGGAGTAAATCGAGAGGATTTAGGAACGTTATCGATCTCCCAGAAACGTTGAAGGATATTATTTAAATTATCGTCTGTCTTAGGCAAAGGCACACTCAATAAACACGACGAAGCGAGTTTCTTCTTCCCAAGGAGAAGCCACCCGAAGACAGAATTGAAAGCTCTCGGTTGGGAAGCACTGCCTTTTAACCGTTGTTCAAGAAGTGATTCAACAAAAACATCGACACCTAACAAAACGTCGATTGACCAGGAATGTCAAAACCAGGATCAGCAAGCGGTAATGTTTTGACTTCCCATCCATCCGTATTAAGTTTCTCTATCGGTTGATCGCCGCAAATGTTAGGAACAACGAGCTTAGAACGTCCGGGCAATGCAGCTCTCCGCGCAATACGCGGCACACGTACTTGACGAGGGCCGCGTCCCTCCGAACAGATAATCTGCAGTATCCGACCATACCCAACACGAAACGACTTGGGTACATTAAAGGATAGTACGGGTACACGCCATACTCCTTTAAATACACAAACCTTGTAAATTTTTGTTGAATTTTTTCAATAATTAGCCGGTATTTTGCTTCATGAGGATTCCATATAATACAGTTAGTTTCTAAATGGCTTCGCATCAAAGTATTATATAAAGTTTTAATTACACCCGTATTGAAATTAGCGGACTGCCTTAGTATAAAAACTAGACTTCTAAACGATTTGGCGCAAACTTTAATTATGTGTTGACGAAATGTCAAGTTTGGTATCATTTCTACACCTAAATCGCGAATATGCGTCACTCGCGGCACTACCGAGCTCCCGATAGTGTATTGATGACACAGAGGGGCGCGCGCGTGTGTAAGTTATGACGCTGCACTTTTTGGCGTTAAACAGCAGCTTGTTGGACTCGCTCCATTCAACTACTCTATTAATATCCCTTTGGAGGCGTTCACAGTCTATAGCATCCCCCACAGCGATAAATAGTTTTAAGTCGTCTGCAAAAAGTAAACATTTGGCCTCCCTAACGACATCCGGGAGATCGTTTATCATTATGATAATCTCCAGCGGCCCGAGATTGCTTCCTTGACTTACCCCCGACCAGGTGTAGTACTATATCGAGTTAAAGCCTGCATACTCGATATACTGTCTTCGCTTTCCGAGATAACTCGCAAAGAACTTGATAAGGTGCGGCGTGAACCCTATTGCTGACAGTTTTGCTAAAAGTATGTCATTGTCATCAGAATCAAACGCTTTGCGAAAGTCAAAATACGTGACGTCCACCTGACCCCCGGCGTCTAAGACTGGCGTCAGGTGTGATACGAACGATAGCATGTTACTTCCCGTACTCCGACCAGGCCGGAAGCCGTGTTGCGCATCTGTTAATCTTGCACTGACTTGGGAATAAATACGTTTATGTAAAATGGTTTCAAACATTTTAGAAAATGCCGACAGCACGGCTATCGGTCGATATCCTTCCACCTCGGTTCTGGCTCCCGCCTTAGGTATCGGAATAACTCGAGATATTTTCCATAAGACGGGATAGTGACGTTCTTTTAAACATAAATTAAAAATATGCAACAACGGCTTCTCGAATACCGCGCGACAGTCCTTGACTATATAAGGAGGTATCCCATCGGGCCCAAACGAGCGCTTCGGCTGCAGGTCGCAGAGTGCGGCGCGCACATCAGCAGCAGTCACTTTTCCGACGTGCACGCGCGCCGCGCCCGTTCCCATCCACGCTGCGCGCTTCGCCTCGCGGGGGTCCAGTCGCGGCTGGACTGAACTGTACACCGATTCAAAATACGATGCGAAATGCTCCGCACACTGCTCCTCTCTCAATTCCAATCCGCCTTTAGTAATTTTAGTTTTATTACGGTTGGATTGTTTGCTTCTAATAAAACTCCAAAAGGAAATGTATCTAAACAACAAAATATGCACGTTCGATTGATGTCCCTTGATATAAAACTGCAACTATGGAATAGACACAGCAGTACAATGTAATTATTTATTCAAATCCGATGCAACAAAGTTTTACAAAATGAATATATAATATAGCACAGATCGTTTTAATTTTTAAAGAATAAAATAGTAAGCGTTATACAATTCAAACAAAGTTTTAAATTTCTTGTATGTACTATGTAGGTACTATGTTATTGTATATACTATGTTATTCTAGAATTACGAAAGTATGTACCTAGGAATATCTGTTAATATTATCCCAGTCAGTAACAAGAAATACGTTATTATAAACCAGTCGAAATTAAAGCAAGTAGTGGTTGATATAAACTGTTACGTACGATAAGCGATTCTAGTATTATACATCTATGGCGTCCACGCGCCAACAAGTCGAACTATGCCTACCTACTGTAGTAACAATGCAATGTTACGAATTACGGTACGATATTATTTACGTTATTGTTAATTGTAAATGGTAAAAGAAATAATATGCAACATCGAAACTAGTAGTAATAATAGTCACAAAACGGTTGGATTCGAGAAGGTTCGACGTACTTACCTTTAAAAAATGGAATGCGGTAGGTAGAAAAAATGGAACAAAGATTACGATTTTTGTTTGAAATAATATGGAATCTTAGACGATTATTGTCGTTATAATTACGTATATGTAATTGATAGGTATTTGGCAGGCTGAATGTATCTAAAGTCCCGGGTTTCGGCACCAAAAAGATGTGACGGTATTGACGCGGTATGGATTGGTAATGTCAAATCGCCACTCTGGATCGAGAATGTTTATAATTCTCGCCGGTAAATACGATACACAATACGACAAATAACCAAGAGAAGCAAAGCGTTAGCACTCACCAGGTCTGATGGAGACGCCGTTGAGTAGGGTGAAAGGAGCCTCTCCAGTAATGTCGAATTGTACAGTGTTCTTGTTTTCTTCCTTAGACACTGCAGCCGGCCGGCGCTTTGACTATTAATGAAAGAATATAGGATTCCACACGCGGTAAATCGGTAAATTCAGTAACTTTAGTCTGCGGCGCCTTCGCCGCGCGCGCTTCGTTCGTTCTTCCTTTTTCGACTGCTCGGGGGCGCCAGAGTCGCCCGGCTATGTGCCACGCAAAGCGATTGGCCATAATGTCAGTATTGTGTACTAATCGGAAGCGACAATTGACGCGCGGTAAATATAAACGTTACAATAATATTTAAATCGATAGAAACGGAATTATACCATTTTCTTAGAACCAAACGAAAAAGAAATTATTACAACAATCAAATCTTTAAATAACTTATATTCTACAGGGTATGATGAAATTTCTACAAAAGTACTAAAGAACTGCGTATTGGAACTAGCTCAAGTTTTAACGTACCTAGTAAATTTATCCCTAGAAGAGGCTAAATTTCCGACAAAACTTTTTGAGTCAATTATAACTTCTTTATTTAAAAATGGGGATAAAAAAGAGGTAAATAATTATAGACCCATAACCATGATCCCAATAATATCAAATTTAAAAAAAAAAAATAAACACAAGCGCCTCATGTCTTTTATAGAGAAAAATAATGTTATAACCAAGTAACAGTATGGATTCCAAAAAGGGAAATCCACCACACTAGCATGTTTCTCATTTATAAAAAAACCGCAGAGTGTGTTGACAAAAAGATCGCAGTA
This sequence comes from Phengaris alcon alcon, assembly GCA_037179445.1. Classification (NCBI taxonomy): domain Eukaryota; kingdom Metazoa; phylum Arthropoda; class Insecta; order Lepidoptera; family Lycaenidae; genus Phengaris; species Phengaris alcon. Next base: position 1,351,659 of record JAYRCH010000085.1, on the reverse strand, counting down.
TTAGCGGTATTCTTTAATATGACAAAGGCATTTGATCACGCCATAAAATACTATTGGACAAATGTGAACATTATGGTTGTGACGGACTTGGGTAGAGTTGTTACTTAAACTCACGGTAAGGTAGTAATGTCTCTTTATTCATTTTTTTTTTTCGAAAGGGTCTACGCTGAGAGTCGGGTTAAGACCGCTGTAGCTACGTCGGACTATAACTAGCCTGGTGGCTAGTTTATTAGGTAAGAGACGACGGGAGGGTTTGCCCTCCCTAACATCACCCGGTTGATGATCAGACCGGATATTGGGGACAGCTACGGGTTGTGAGCTATTTTTATGACAGGAGAGACGCGGGTCTCTCCTGCTAAGGGGTCCAACCCCTTTCTCACTCTCTGAGGAGTGAGGTTGCTCGCACGCGGTAGCAAAAACTAACGGCGTGCGAGTTATCGCGATAGAGGAGCTCTTGTTTTTATCGGTATCGGTACTGAGAGGGCTGTCCCTCTCCCCTTCCGCGTACGGTCGGGATGACTCGCGCGCGTAAGTCCTAATGTCGATGAGGTTCGCGGTATTGGCAGAGCTCTCTATATCAATGTCGCGGTCGCGGACACGATTTTGAAGTGTACCTAGGCTACTAGGATGCGAACTCGAACTTGGGTTCGGGTTCGGTTCCGTGTTTGGATCGGACTGTACGTATGTACGTGTTGTCCTGTCGGATGTTAGACCTCGCCGGCGTCGAACCCGGTGCGATGCTAACTTCGCGGGTGCGTGTGATTTGTTTTTACGTAACTGTACACAGTACGTTACGTATTTTGTGATCGGGTCGATGGGATCGGCTAAGATATGCTTAGGCCGCTTGTACGGATGTCGGAAAGTCTGTGCGTCATGGTTATAGTCCTTTTGGATAAGGGGGTTTGCATGATTTTTGCCTTTATCAAAGAATCTCTCTACGAGTTCCTTGATATAAGCTTTAATGGTGATGAGTTCGCAGTCTCTATGCAAGTCGATGTTACGCATGTAAGGGGGCTCCTGTTGCCATGCGTAGAAACCGGTTTTGAACTCTTTGCAATCTGTCCAGTTGAGACTCGCTTATTTGTGCGAAAGAGACGCACGCATAAGTGAGTATCGTTCTTATGCAAACTTTATACAATGTAAGCTTATGTCTTAGGGACATTTTGCTTCTCGAATTTATTAGCGGATATAATTTGAAGAATACAAATTTCGCTTTACGTAACGTGTTACTGATGTGACTCGAAAACGTCATCGACTTGTTTAGTACTACGCCTAAATATTTGACTTGAGTGACATCTGGGATTCTGTTGCCGTGCAGGCCTATTAGTTTACGGGGGCAAGTTAACTTCGATTCTCCATTTGGAGAACCATTTACCGAGAGCGGTAACTGACTACTGGAGGGCTTTAGACGCGGTACAGGCACGAATGTGGGAATAATAAAGGGCTGTGTCATCGGCAAACATAGCTAATTGTACCTTAGCGTATTTAGGGATGTAACTAGTGTACAGGTTATATAGGGAGGGCGAGCGGACCGAGCCCTGCGGTACTCCCGCCTCCATATATCTTGGCGACGACAGTGCGCCTTCTACGCGGAAATGAAACTTGCGATTTTTGAGAAAGTTACTAATTAATAAAACAAGATTATCGGGTATGCCCATTTGATAGAGTTTGTATAACAGTCCGTTATGCTATATTTTATCAAAAGCTTTTGTAATGTCAAAGAATACGGCGCATGTCGTCTTCCTGTCATTTTTGCTAGTAATTATGTACTCCGTTAAGCGGTGTACTTGAGCGGGACAGCTGTGCATTTTGCGGAAGGCAAGCTGCTCGTCTGCAAGGAGTTTTTTGTCGGTTATGACGTCATTGAGGCGCCTTTTAATTACTCTTTCATAGACTTTTCCAAGGGAGCTAATGAGACTATTTGGTCGGTAGCTACCAGGTGCCTCTTCCGGGGTTTCCCCGGTTTCCCCATTTTCAAATGTCTGGAAATGAACATCCTACTAAGAGCGTAAGCGTTAAAGATGGAGTTCTCGTTCAACTAGGAGTTGAATTAGCTCAGACGGTAACATTTTAAGTGTTTTGTTTGAAATACCGCCATGGCCTGGGGCCTTTCTGGCATTCATACACTTAATAATGTTATTGACCTCCTCCGAGTCCACCATCCTCACCCTATCGTCATCAGGTGGCCTCGAGAGTCGACTGTTGACCTCGCTATTCACTAAGCTAAGGTGCTCGGGATCAATCGGGAGAGTACTCGGCCGGCACTGTTGTTAGAAATTATCAGCTAGGCATTCGGCCTTGTCTATGTCTTCGAATGCAGGAGGACGATTTGGTCTGTCTAGCGGAGGCATGCCGCTCTCCGTGTTATTTTTGAGGGCCTTCGCGAGTGGCCAGTACGCCACGTGTCTGACACTACGCGTAACGAGTGCGGCTTTGTCCTTCCCGAAGGCTCCATTAATTACAGTCGGGGGAGAGCGCCTGGATCTTACTGATCAAGACTTGATGGTCTGACAAAGCTTGGATGCGGTCTGTAGCCGACCCTTTTTGCATTGTCGCTAAAATAGAAAGCTCCATCGGGTCAATAGACCCGATGTTGCTTAAGAACTGCGTAACGAATGAGAGGTCGGCAGTGAAACTGGGCGTCGGGGGATGACATTTCCATAATAGTTAAGAATAAAAATGATCTGACATATAATTTAGAAACTAATAATGCTGTTAATGACATAAATTAATGGATGGCCTATAATGATTTAAAATTTAATGTTAAAAAAACCACACCACAAAGGTAGAGATTTATGTATAAAATATGACCAACATGATATAAGTAAGTCGCAAAAATTATTGTAGTTTCTAGGAGTCAATATTGACAATACTGTGACTGTATTGACGTGGAAACCACATATTGAATAACATGCAAGACAATTAACCAATATGTGTATCTCCTTAGTCTTTTACAAAAAACAACCTGCACAAAAACGGCATTAACTGCATACCATTAATTTGTAGTGTCTGGTCTTAGGTATGGACTGATAGTATGAGGCAACTCGGTAGATATACCTAGATTATTCATTGGACAGAAAAAATGTATCAGGGCTATGTGTGGAGCAAAACCCATGGATTCATGTCGCCCTCTATTTAAAAAATTAAAATTGCTTACTTTTTTAGTATTTGTATATTTTTGAAATAAGTATGTTCGTTCGAAAGTATATAGCTGAATTTTACATTAAAAATCTGAAGTCCGTAAGATCAATACTAGATACTTTATTTTAAATATATTTACATTTTTATTATTATTGTAGGACATCTAATTTTATATCCAATTTATTCAATAAGTGTGTGATTGTGATTTAATATGATGATTTTATCTTTCTTCTATGTATAATAATTAGCAAAAGTTGTATGTAAGTATTTTTAATTGGTACACTAATATGACACTTCTTTTTAATTATGTTGAATAAGAGGGATTATTTTTATTGTTTGCTAGGCTTGGAATATGATATATGGTGGTAATATGAATAGAATGGAACTGTTTTATATTCGCCAGTAACTTCTACAAAAACATCCCACCCCCTTGGGGTGCTGAAAAAAAAAAACTTTATATATATATATATATATATATATATATATATATATATATATATATATATATATATATATATATATATATATATATATATATAGTTACAGTATTATTAGGTACTGTAAATATACAATGAAAATGTAAAAAACTTAATATATAAATATAATATATAAAATATACGTGTGATACAGCACCTTACGCGGAAGGTAGCATGATTCACGCCAAAATCTTATATTTGTTATTTAAAAAAATAGCTCGTCGAATAAAAGATCTGACACTAACAGATTTCTTAATTGCTTATAATTTATATTTAGTTCCTCTGTGGGCTGTGGTGGCAAGCCCCAAAGGGAGATCTCCGACCGAGCGAGATGGTATGCTCGGTCAGGCCGAAGCCCACTTTTATGCATTTCGGATGTTGTATATATATACCGCCAATCTTAGATATCTTCGATAGCGCGATTCAGGATTGTGGCGCTAATTGGTTCGCCACATCACTCCCCACCGAAGACCTGAGGTCGAATATTCAGTCTTCTTGCTTGAGTCACCAGTGCCAGAGAGTCCCAGTGAGTCGGAACTGTGCTGCTGCTGCACTGGCTCCAGTGAGTCGGAGTACTGATGTGCGGGCCGATGCTACGTGCTGACCAGGAGAGATATACTCTGCTTGCTGACCGGTCGTTGTAGTGAGTGCCCGATGAAGCCGGTGAGGGTTCGACCAGGCCGCGGTGCGTTGAGGCTGGTGGTCGAGGTACCCGATGAGGCTGAAGTCTGGCTGGCGTGGTGCGGAGGGGTGGGGGGTGATGATGATGATGTCCAGAAGGAGGCGTGTTCTGTCGAGGGTCACCAATGTGGGAATAGTGGATGCCCCAAAGGGAGATCTCCGACTGAGCGAGGTGCTATGCTCGGTCAGGCCGAAGCCCAATTGTATGCATTTCGGATGTTGTATATATACCGCCAATCTTAGAAAACATCGATAGCGCGATTCAGTATTGTGGCGCTAATTGGTTCGCCTCACCTCCATGGTTAAAAAGTTAAAATTTTGTGCACATGCCACGTTTAAGCCATGATGCTATAACCTCTTATAGTTATTTTTTTTTATTTTGACACCGACAGCTGCTACACACTATGAATCTTTTTTTAAATATATTTTTTTAAGAATCTCTTATGACATATACAGCTTTATGTATAAGTAGTTTATAAGTGGACTTTGTATGTTTGTATAATCTTATATATCATGACTGTTGGCTGTTGGGGTATATTTTAATGTATAATTATTTGCATACATTATTAATACTAATTGATTGTAATGGTACTGGGATTTTGATGACAATTGAAATGTTTTGTTCACTCATATGATTCCATTTATTTTTTTATAAACCTATGTACTAATATTATTCCATGCCCATAAGGGCCGAAATTGTGATCAATTATAAAAATGTAACATCTATGTAACCAATTTCTTGGAAAAAACGATTCTGATTCTGATTCTGATACCTAGAGCTGTACTTAAATAAGACATATTAATTAAGACAACATCTTAAGTACTTTCTTGAGTATTTTTTTCGACGCTGCACAATCCATAAACAATATTTACATATTTTTATTACGTATCTAAGAGGCAAAAGAAACCTAAAAAAGTTGAAACTTTTAATATTATAACATGAATTATGGTCGAATTTCGACCACATGGCGACCTCTAGTATTTATAAATTGACAAAAGTGTACCTGAATAGGAAACTTATTCGGCAGCACTTACGAAAACACAATTAACTCAAATTGTTTTTATCCGGTCTTTTATACTTTGCCTTTTTTGAAACAATGATGCTATATCGTTTTTACGCATATAAAAAGGGTTAGAAGTTCAAGGCTTTCTAAAGGCGAATACAAATCTGTTTATAATTTTTAAACTTCGACTTTTAATTGTTGTGAATAGATCTGTTCTGACTTGTTAGTCTTACTATTAATACGACTTCAAAAAAAATCTTATGTTCATTTTCACAATATTTTGAATTTCATACGTGTAAGAACTATTTAAATCTATTGAGTACCTGGGTAACTCAGCTTTGCTCGGAGTTCTGATATATTAAAATTATTTTTAAACAAATAAATAAAACCGACTCCCAAAGTAAAAATGCACAAAAAAGTATGAAATAAAACTTATTTTCTAAATAGTTAAATAAAATTCGGATAAAATTTTAACCATTTCTCTACTCAATCTTCTTAATTTTGAAGTCGGTACCAGCCCAAAAAATATGCTACAATTTTTATAGAACTCACGTTAAAATTTGCTGGTACCGACTTCAAAATTATTAATATATTTTAGTTATTATCTATATTATTATGAACACATTTTAGGAGGGTTATAAAAACAAAAGAGCCTCTGCTATTCTCCATCTCTCATATGATGGCATATGCTTGCAGTTCTATAAATAACGCCGGAATCCCCAAACACGTATCTATAAGGACTCAGGATTTCTGTCCAGTACTTTTGGATCCAGGATATACCTTAGTGCAAAAACTTCCTTTTTTTGTAGCATATGCTTTGACAACCTTAGACAAAGTCAAAATCACTATATTATGTGTCCATATAAATTTTAAAGAGTTCCCCCGATTTATCATGGATCTCATCATCAGGTCACCACTTTAATGTCAAAAGGACCAAATTGGGATTATATCCTATACCTTAAAAAATAATTTATACAGCTGAACCTATAACCGCCCCCTTTTTTTGTAAGTCAGTCTTAATAAAAAGAATCTCAAAAATATTTTACTGAACGAGATTCGATCCCATTGTATAATTTTTGCTTTTTTCGGTCCGATCCGTTCGGTTCGGTCACATGACCGATTCGATTCCGGCCGAGGCCGGTCCGATTTTGATAGCGAGCCGTGAAGCTCGTGGTTGTAGGTTGTGTAGGATTTGGATTGGACCGGAACAGAAACACTTCTAGACTGCTGTATAACAGACCCACTCGGTCGGTGGTCGGTATTGGAATGGCAGTGGCCAGTGGGTGCTTGGTCTCCCCACTCCTGGCTTACTACCACCACTATACCACCGATATCACGCCCCACAAGTGTGCGTGCGATAAGTGTCAATACACTACATCTACCTTTTACAAAATTGATATACAAGAATATATTTTATCGAGACTACATATACATATTATACATTTTTTTTTTTTGTCATAGAAAAATATACCACCAGTTCAACCCTAACCCGCCGAGAAAAACCGGCGAAACAAACTCATTCGGGCGCCATCTTTTCCCAAATAGTTTTTTTTTTAATTGCTACAATCTGTCTCCTTTGCAGTATTTTGGTAGGTGCTATTATTGGCGCGCTCGGTATGTGACCTGTGTCACATCCTCTTTTTAGACAGTAATATTTGTAAGTCACTGTAATATTATGTCTTGGGGTATTTTGCGCTTTAGTCGTCTCGCTTTGTTGTCAGTTTTCATCAATAATTGTGCCAGGGTGTTTGGATGATGTTCAAAGCGTTCTTTATAGTATTTAGTATGGCGTACAATTTCTTGTTTTACAGTGGGTATGCACAGGTCCTGGTGTAACAGTTCATTTGGCACGAACCAGGGAGCGTTGGTTATCATGCGCAGCACTTTATTTTGAGACCTTTTTATGATTTCTATGTTTGAATGAGATCCAGTGCCCCATAATTCAATTCCATATGTCCATATGGGCTTCAGTATTGCCTTATATAGGAGGATTTTACTCTCAAGGAATAGTTGGGACCTTCGTCCAATGAGCCAGTAGATGTTTCTGGTTTTTAAGTTAAGTTCTTTTCTCTTAGTAAATATATGTTTTTGCCAGGTAATTCTTTTATCTAAATGCGAACCCAAATACTTCACGTTATCTGCTTGAGGAACTTCAATATTGCTTAATGTGACTGGGGGACATAATCCTCTTCTTAAATAAAATGTTATATTGACTGATTTTGTTTCATTGGCTTTTATGCACCACTTTTTGAGCAAGTGAGATATAACATTTTTGGGTCACTTTGTGCAGCTAGTATAGCTGTATCGTCAGCGAAGGTTCCAGTAGTTAAAGATTCGGATGTTGGCAAATCAACTGTGAATAATAGGTAGAGTATTAGACCCAGGACGCAACCCTGTGGAACTCCTGCATTTATAGAGCAAAGGTCAGATAGTGCTTCTCCATTTTGTACTATGAAGTGGCGCTGTTGTAGAAAATATTTTATGATTTTGTACAAGTAATCTGATGTAGTAGCGAATAGAATGTAGAGTGTTTTCCAGCTTATAAAGCAATCCCTCATGCCACACACGATCAGAAGCTTGTGATATGTCAAAGAATATACTGGCGCAGTAAGATTTTGCCTCCAACGATTCCATTATCCTTTTTGTAAGTCTATGCACTTGGTCGATTGTGGAATGTTTACTGCGAAAACCAAATCGATAGTCAGGAATTATTTATTTTTCTTTGAGTGTAGGTTGTATACGCTGCAGTCAAAAGGATTCACATATTTTGGACAGAATAGGTAACAGGCTGATGGGTATCGGAAAGAGCTTAGAACAGAGCCAGTTTTTAATTATTTGTATTATGAAAAGATCCTTTATTAACCTCTGAAACCATTTTCAAACTGGTAACGCCACCCTAAGCATCTGTCAGTTCCTAACTTACGTCAATGTCAGTGTAATTTAGAAAATCATTCGCCGGATCGTTTACGAAGACCAGAGTAAATCATTTCTTTTTTATTTGTAAGCAAATTACTGACAAGGTTAGTATTATTTCAAGTTGGCATTATTTTATTGCGTAGTATATATTATATCCCGAGTAATACAAATGAAACTTAATTTGAACTCAAGTAAGTTTTTCGTCCAGAGATGTTTATTTATGCAAGATGGTTTTGGTGCAGATTTGAACAAAAGTGCTGGGCACTTTTGAATAAAATGTTCAAAACTATAAATAAAAACACTAAAATACACACACATAAATAATAATAATAAAAAAAAATAAAACATTAATAATTAAAAATAATATACAATAATATACACAATAACTATACTACACAATTACTTTTTTCTAATATATTCTGTTGCATAAATTATAATCTGTGCTAGAATTAGGGTCTATGACCGTGATTCTGTGTAGTCTATGGCCTTTTTGGTATATTGATTAATCTCGTGTGCGCTCGTGAAATTAAACATGCAATGTAAGTAACACCGAGTTTTAATTATACACTAACCCAGCAGCCTTGCACATATTTAGCAAAGATGTGACAGTGGCGACGAGGATAAAAAGAGAACAGTGAAAGTTTTACGTTTTACGACCGTATAAACTACAAAGGAAGATAATAATTTCGAGTTGTTACGTCGGACGAAATTTTACAAAATGGCGGCTGCTGGGCTCTCACTGCCTGAGTTTTCAGCTGCAAAATTCTTGCAGCTGAAAACACAGGCAGTCAGGCAGGCAGTGTTCGAAAACAAAATGAAGATCCACGAGGTGGATGAAACGAAGTGGTCGCAATATTAAATCTCGTATATAAGTTTTGACATAGTCACGTTACTATCAGAACTCTGTTTCCCGAAAACACCACAGTATATAACGTATACTGAATTAGTGGAACTTGTTGAAAAACACTTGGAGCCACAGCATTCAGAAATTGCGGAAACATATAAGTTTATGAAACGTGAATAGTGGGCAGACGAGTCAATATGTGAGTTTGTGGCGGCGTTAAAGAAATTGGCACAGACGTGCAACTTTACCACACATTTAGAACGATGTCTAAGAGATAAATTCCTTCATGGATTAAAGAGTGAAAGCATAGTTAAAAGATTATTTGGTGAAAAAAATTTAACATTTGCAAAAGCAGTGGAGATAGCAATGAGCATATAACTGACGGAGAAGGGAGGAAAATTGATAACTGCTGGCAGTTCTGGGCAAGAAAGCTCAGACATACACGAAATAAGTGAAAAACATGTGAGCATTAAATGTCATTGCTGTGGGAAAATGAGACATATAAAACCCCAATGCAAATTTAAAGAAGAAGAATGTTTTAAATGCCACAAGAAGGGGCATATGGCAAGTGTTTGCAAAGCAAACAGTAACAAAACTTTCAAACCCAAGAAGGTCCATGAAATTACAAATGATGAAGAATTTTCTGTTATGCAAGTTAGCGAAGTACAATTATTGAACAGTGAATCTGCGTATGATAGTTATGATTTGCCCAGTTTATATCTGGAAATAGAGAGTCAATTAAAAATATACAAAGTGGTATCAATAGACGAGAAGCGTCCAAGTCCTTGGTATATAACTTTAAAAATTAATAATGTAAATATATCATTTGAAATTGATTGTGGATTAGATGTGACATTAATGCCCAAATCGGTGTTCATAGCATTTTTTCCTAATTTAAAATTAATTCCATGTAACCTAAAGCTATCAGGATATGGTGGTAACAATATCACTGTATTGGGTAAGAAAACTGTAAATATTACAATTAAAAATAAAGAATACTTAGCAACATTGATTATTGTTAAAGAAGGTAAAAAGTCATTGTTAGGTAGGGATTGGCTGAGTGCTATGAAAATTTATTGGCAAACTGGTATTAAACAGTGCAATTTGATTGTTCATCAAGATTCACAAATAAGACTTAACAATTTAGTAGAAAACTATAGCTATATATTTTCAGGGTTGCCAGGCGAAATTAAAGGTACTGTAGGCACTTTAAAATTAAAAGAAGCTAATATTAAACCCATTGCATTTAAACCAAGAAGAATAGCTTATGCCGTAGAAAACTTAGTTAAAAAGAAGCTCGACAAGTTATGTACAGACGGTAAAATGTATAGAGTGACAAATAAAGAAACAGTCACATGGGCTACACCCATAGTGACCATTATCAAAGGACCTCATAATATAAGAATTTGTGGAGATTACAAGGTAACAATAAATTCATTTTTGGAGGTGCCAAATCATCCAATCCCTGTCATTGAAGACATTTTTGCAAAATTAAATAAAGGTGATCAAAAGGTTAAAACAGTATTTAGTAAAATTGATTTAAGAAAAGCATATATGAACAGGAGAATGGATGAGGAGGCACAAAAGCTTATGACAATTACCACACCATGGGGGTTGTATAGACCAACATTCATGATGTTCGGTATGTCATCTGCGCCACAGGAATGGCAAGATTTTATGGATGAACATTTTAATATGCCAAATGTATATTGTTTAATTGACGATATTTTGGTTGCAAGTAGTGATGTGGATTGCCATTTAAAAACTTTAGAGTTTATTTTTCAAAAACTTAAAAATTTAAATATTTAGGTAAATAAAGAGAAAACTGTGTTGATGTCCCCACAATTAGAGTATTGCGGGCATGTGATTGATAAGGAAAGCATTCACAAGACACCAGGACACATCAAGGCTATATTGGAAACACCACAGCCTAAAAATATTAAAGAATTACGTAGTTTCCTTGGCACTATTAATTTTTATCATAAATTTCTAAAGAATGCCGCAAAAAATTTGAAACCTTTATATACATTACTAAAGAATTCAGAAAAATGGGTATGGTCTAAACAACAAGAACTAGCATATGAATGGGCCAAGAAAGCCATTGTATCAGATCAAGTATTGATTCATTATAATCCAAAGCTACCAGTTGTGTTGAGCTGTGACGCTTCCAAGTATGGGTTAGAAGCTTGTTTAGCTCATGAAATTAGGTTAGGTAATAATATTGTGGAACGCCCTATCGCTTTTGCAAGCAGAACCCTCAATGAAGCACAAGTAAAATATTCTCAAATAGATAAGGAAGCCTTAGCCATTATATGGGCAGTTGAGAAATTTGATTTGTATTTAAAAGGTAAAACATTTACATTAGTTACTGACCATAAACCACTGATATCTATATTTAATCCAAATAAAACAGCTGGTAGCATATATGCAGATAGAATGACTAGGTGGACATTAATTTTATGTAATTACAACTATGACATAAGGTACAGGACTTCACAACATAATGCGGCAGCAGATTTTCCGTCTAGGTTGCCAATTAAAAATAGTAATGAGGAGGAGAAAATTAATATGGAAGGTAGCATTAACAGCATTGTATTGGATAATCCGCCTGTAACTTTATCAGAAATTGCCAAACATACTCAAAAAGACCCTAAATTAAGCAAGGTTTGTACTTACTTAAGAGAGGGTTGGCCAAAAGTTATTAATAGAGAGTTATGTAATTTTAAAGGCAAAGAGACTGAGATATAATTAGAGATTGCATTTTATGGAGGGATAGAGTAGTTATACCTGACAGAAACGTATTCATGCTGATTTTGCAGGCCCATTTTTAGGGCATATGTGGTTAATCATTGTAGATGCACACTCAAAATGGCCAGAAGTAGTTAAAATGAACAATATTACCTCCAGCAGTACTATTAAATGTCTTCGTAGTATTTTTGCTAGATTTGGTCTGCCGGAACAAATTGTGACTGATATTGGTCCACAATGGACATCTGAAGAGTTTAATGTTTTTTGTAAGAATAATAATATTAGACACATATGTACTGCACCTTATCACCCAGCCAGCAATGGCTTAGCCGAAAGGGGAGTTCAAACCTTCAAAAAGGCCATGTTAGCATATAAGTTTGATAAGAATTGTTTAGATCATAGTATACAGCAATGGCTATTAGCTTATCGTACAGCACCACATGCCACAACAGGCAAGGCACCGTGTGAGTTAATGTTCGGTAGAAAACTCCGTACACGTTTATCTTTAATAAAGAAAGATTTAATTATTCCTCGGCAGTCGATTTGTAATAAACCTGTAAAGCAATAATTACCGGGTGATAAAGTATTGATTGCATCATATGATAACTCTAGAAAATGGCTAGATGGTGTTATTGATAAACCAGTAGGAAATGTTATGTATGATGTGCACACTGACAAAGGCATACTCACCCGGAATGTTACTCAGTGTTTGCCTAACTATAGTATACCTAATGAAAGTGTATTGGAGCAATAAAAAGAATCGGAGAAATTAGAATTAAATAAGCCGATAATTGACAAAGAAATACAAAATAACATTGCTAATTCTCCTATTCTAGTTCAGCCAGATGTGCGTAGAAGTGCACGTACTCATAAGCCTGTTCAGAGACTTGATTTGTAATAGGTAAATTAAAAATTAGAAGAGAGAAGTGTTGCATAAATTATAATCTGTGCTAGAATTAGGGTCTATGACCGTGATTCTGTAGTCTATGGCCTTTTTGGTATATTGATTAATCTCGTGTGCGCTCGTGAAATTAAACATGCAATGTAAGTAACACCGAGTTTTAATTATACACTAACCCAGCAACCTTGCACATATTTAGCAAAGATGTGACAGGTTACATATATATACTATTGTAAATATCGTATCCATCATGAGATTTTTAAATTTTTAATACAATTTATTTAAATATTATCTTGTGTAGGTATAAATAGCCATGTTCAATATTAATAAGATATATCTGAGTTACGTGGTTTTTATTTTATCCTGGTTGTTCAATACTGCCTAGGAGTTTTAAATGTGCCTCGGGGATGCGGCAGATTTGAACAAAATATAGGTTTTCAAAAAAGGCATGTATTTAAACTTGCGACAAAACAATCAAATTTTGGGTGTGAAAAAACCGAAAATTAAATACTAAATTACCAAGTTGGCACGAGAATTTAAGGAACAAAAAATTTCAAATCTGGTGACTAATTAATACCAGTTTTTTTCACTGAATATTCCAAACCGGCAGACAGATATTATTTTAGCGAACAAATAACCATCTCGCCAAGATGGCGATAATTTGAGAGTAAACATTCAATTTAAGAATAGGCACATATATTTTCCCTGATGTAGGTAATTCAGAAAACATAACAAGCAGCAAAACGACCGCATATAAAAAACGTAAAGGAGCGTACTAATTTCCCATATTAAATTTTTCTTGGTTTCGGGGGGTGTAGATATTGTGTAGATTCATTTTGAAATTAAAAAATGGCGGATATATATTTTTAGTAAAATTGATATGGGTGTCTTTTACCAGGTTTTTGGAGGTGCTGAAACTGCTACAAAAATGACATTCATTTTGAAATTCCAAGGTGGCGGACATACTTTATTAAAAAAATTAATATGGATGTCCTTTTGTAGGTTTTTGGGGGTGCTGATTACAAAAAAGTCATCAATTTTGAATTTTCAAGACAGTTGAAATTAAAAAATGGATATAGGTGTCATTTTTTGTAGTCGCTGATTAAAAAAAATCATTTGTTATGAAATTTCAAAATGGCGAATATTTATTTTTCTGTAAAATTCTTCTGTCTCAAAAATGGTGCGTCCTAAAAAATAATTAAAATTTCCTGCCCCTTAGTAACCTCGCAACCACATATTTTCTTCACGATGGGAGAAAAACAAAATTTGAAAATCCTGAATTTTCCAACATTTTTATAGCTTTATACATCGTTCGTATCTCAAAGTAGAGAATTGCCATATTTTTTTCTATAATCGCTTCTATCTCGAGAACAGGTAATCCTACTGAAAAAAATAATGAAAACCTCAAGTATCTTTATTTAAATCCTGAATTTTCAAAAAATTTTATAGCTTACATAGTTGATACATGTTGATACATAATATACTGTGTTAATAATCGTCACTCCTAATCAGTTTCCGCAACAAATTTTAAATTACTACTCATATAATTTTTACGAAGAATGAAAATTATCCATTTTGAAAATTGAAATTTGAGACAATTTTATAATCAGCCCCCTAAGAAATCTAGAAAGTCCTTTTCCAGACCCACATTAATGTTAAAAAAAAATGTACGCCATTTTGGAATTTCAAAATGGATTTTTCTGTAACTTGTTATCACTAAAACTTTTCATTAGAATTTGTAGAATTTGTGCACATTGTTCTAATCTAATAAGTATTTTAAATACATTAGTAGTATGGTAGATTTTATGTTACTTTAAATCAATATTATATTGTGTTAATTAAACTCTTAGAGATCTTATTTTGTAAAAGTGATCAAAGTCTAGGTAAACTTTGATCAATTTGGTTTTACCCGACTGGGTTATGTTTTTCTCGTATCTTGTATGTTTGTAAATTTATTTATTCCCACGTATCAACGAAACGGCTGAGTCTGGATGGATTTCGACAATTAAGGTATAGTAAGTTTAAATAAAACATATACAAAATGGCGGATTTTGACGCCAAATTGTAAGTAGTTCAAAGAGTTTTGACTAGGATGTGGAAAGTTACGTTGTTGTGTCTGTCTGTCTGTCTGTTTGTTCGCGCTTCTAGCTTCTGTAATTGTGTATATAAATAGATGAAATTTGATATAGTCAAAGACTGCGTATAGATCTCAGTTCATCATAAGATAATAATAATTTTACATTTTAGGGGTGGCTCTCCATACATGTGAAATGGGGATGAAAAATATTTTTTCGTTCTATCCCATCGTGTTGGGTGTCGTTGAATAGGTATTTTAAAGTAAATGCAAGATTTCATATATGATTTTTTACAAAATCAACAATTTTCGAGTAATCGGCCTCCAAAGTGGTTTATAAGTTGGTCAGGGGGGCCTGACATTTCTAAACTATGAGACTTAGAAAATTGCAATTTTTCATGCTGATAGATTATGTTAAATTCTAGAGTATAGGAAAATTATTTTGAACGAAATCGGACAGCAACTTTTAAATTTCAATAGATAAAAGTTAGACATATGCTGTCGCTGACGTTTTTCTAGGCATAATCAAACTCTACAACTTTTCTCTAGAACTTAATCATATATCTCCCATCGGTAAGGCAGCGTTCGTAAGAAACGTTATCGTCTGACCGTTTTTCCTCCGACTTACATTGCAAATCCGGCTACAAGGAAAAAGTCTATTCATTTTTCGGGTTGATATATAGCCTATGTCATTCACAAATAATGTAGCCTTCTATTTGTAAAATAATTTTCAAAATCGGTTACGTAGATCCAGATTATCCCTTACAATCTCACAAACTTTATCTTTTTATAATATTAGTAAAGTTATTGTAGTGCATCGGACCTGACTACACGTTTAATTCGCTGTGAGTAACAAGCCAGTGCTTCCCACACTTTGGTACCAGTATATTGTAATTTCTATTCGATTAAAATGAAGTGCTACATTTGCGATGCTACTTTTACTGATGGGGTTTTCTGCCATGGGTGTAAGCGGAACATGGACTTCACCTGTGCCTCTATTTCGGAATCAGGTTACCGCAAGCTAGGGGCTGACAGAAGGTCATTATGGAGATGTCCTCAATGTAAGCTCTCATCGAGCCCGCGCCCAATGTCACCGGTCCCGGAAGCTGTAAATCTGGATATGATATTGTCGGAGTTGCGAGAAGTAAAATTTCAGCTCAATAAGTTGCCTGAGCTCTATGAGGATGTCCAACTAATTAAGGATGATACCTTTGACTTGAAAGCGTCGTGTGACTTTAATAGTTCACGAATAGACAATTTGGAGACCAATGTTTTGACTGTGGAAAAGCAGGATCTAGAATTCCAGAATATGGAGTCAACTTTTTCGAGAGACTTGGCGCTAATATTGTGATTCGGGAACAATGGTCGCGAATGAACAATGTGGAGGTAAAAGGCGTGCCGATAAAACCTAACGAGAACCTCTTGAATATAGTTGAGATTTTATCTAAAGTTGTGGGTTACTCGTTCCCTAAAACCCAAATTAACTATATAGCTCGGGTTCCTTCCCATGACTCAAAACATAAATCGATCATTGTGAGTTTAATAACCGATACATTAAAGAATAGTTCATCGCTGCTTCGCGTGCACGTAAGCAAATAAGTCTAAGAGATGTTGGGTTCGGAGAAGAAGACAGACGGATTTATATTAATGATCACCTCGTTCCCGATCTTAAGAAGCTGGTGACAAGAGTTAAAGAATTTTCAAAGCAAAAGGGATATCAGTACGTATGGGTTAAATTTTGTAAAATTCACATTCGGAAAAATGACATATCACCAGTACATATTGTTTTGAATGAAGTGGATTTAAAAAAGCTAGCTTACTATGCATATTGCATGTGCAATAGCACATAATATGTAGTTAGTTTAGTCTCATTTAAATATCTACTGCCTAATCACTCCTTAATTTATCGCTTAATTTCAAAACATATGCTTTCCTTAATTATATACATACACTTTATGTTTTGCTTTTAAAAATTGTAATTAGCCACCAAAAAAGGTTGAGAATCGCTTGCTTTTCATCCGTAAATTTCTCGTACCGCTTCGTGAATGTCTTCGGGCCGGTCAAACCGGTACGGATGCATGTATTGTTGCACTTTTTGTCTCACTCGCACTCGCACTTGCTTGCGAGCACGGATGTGTTGCATATTGACAAAAGTAAGTGTCAATGTCATTTTTGACATTGACAGATGTCATGAAGTAAAGCCTATCTAGATAGTTTATTTTAGTTGGCCAAAAGGCTATAAATAGTGTAGACGTATATTATTGTGTTAGGCATATCTCATATGTAATACGTATCAGTGTAGGCGTAAGCATTACATACTGACACGCACACAAACAAAACTTTAATGTTGTGGAGCGTGTGCAGTTTAAAGGGAAATTTTCCCCGGAAAATGTTGCTCTTAAAATTGGAATTATTGTATTTGTTTTCTTCATATCGTGAGATGTAAAAATATAACTTATATTTCATTTTAAACCATCTCAACGTGATTTGTGAACATTATTTATATTAAACTGGTATTAAGGAATACATTAAGAATTATTTGAATACTGGCAATACTTTAAATTGATAGTTAAAAAAAAAACATTCTCTTAGTTGCAACTATTACTTAGCCATGAAAATGTTGAAATAAATTTCTTATTACTAGTAGCACTTTCATAAATCACATTACGGCAGCAAGATATCGACATAATATGATTTTATTTTTTAAATGTTATAAATATTTGCATTTTTCGTAAAATTTTCCGATGCATTGTAACACCCAACAACGATACAAACCGTCATAATGTATGCACAGTCGGAGATGTATGCACTAGCGCTTGACCATGACAACTGACGGGTCGTTCGAACAAACTGAGTCGATATGGCTCAGTATGATTTGCTTCACTTTGCATGCGCGTACCCGGTTTTTAGGCGTTTTAATCTAAGGTTCGGCCTGAACGGATTCGAGCACATCCTCGGAGAATCGCATCTGGTTTGCCGCGAGCTTCGGTCGTGTTTTAGGGTTCCTCAATACTTAAGGAACCCTTATAGTTTCCTCTGTCCGTCCGTGTGTCTGTCCGCTCTCCTAGCTTCTGTAATAACTTTATGACAATGACTTTTGAAGTAATTCAAAGAAAACATATTGCGCGTTGATAGTCACGGAACCCTCCTTAGACATGTCGTGACATGCTCTTGGTTACGTTAGGCTATTATTTTATTTATGAATTGTATTTTGCTGCAACTGTAATCACGCTATCGACGAAACCGAATTATTGTGTTTACATTTTCCAGTAATATGTTATAGAAATCTTTTCTCTTTGTTTTATAGTAGATTTTATCAACCATAGTGGCTCTAAAGTTTTAAATACTTCAATGAACTCTAATAAATATTCTTTAGACCACGTTGCCATTTTAGATTTCCGTACCCAAAGGGTAAAATGGGGACCTTATTACTGAGACTTTGCTGTCCGTCCGTCTGTCACCAGGATGTATCTTAACCTTTTTATACCGTGATAGATCGACAGTTGAAATTTTCACAAATTAATAATGATCTAGGTATTTCTATTGCCGTTATAACAACAAATACTAAAAACAGAATAAAATAAAAATTTGAGGCTCCCATACAACAAACGTGATTTTTTCAGTTTTGTACGGAACCCGACTCGTACTTGACCGGTTTTATTTTACACTCGAATTTTATTACCGTGCAGTCCATCCGTTCAGGTCAAAATTAATGTTTCCAACTTAGTTGTTTTACAAAGTTTTATTACTAAATTTAGTATTTTATTCCGTCTCTAGTAGGAATTTATTAGTTAGTAGTAGATTTGTAGAAAATAGCCAGACAGTAATCATAATATTATGCAAAATGGCCTGCTTCTATGTGCTATTGAGACACCTTATCATAATAGCACATAGTAACATCCGTAAAATTATCATAATTTCTATATGTTAAAACTAAACATGTTGTGATTGTTGTGTTTTTTTAGGGATTCCCAAGTTTAGTAGCTTTTTTTATAGTTTTCGGTACTCTTTTAGTAGTTTTTAGTAGAAAACGACGCAAGTTTAGTAGTTTCGCAAAAACAGAGTTAGCAACACTGGAACGAATCGCTTCAGTCCATCCGGCCGGCTGATGCGATCTCGAAATTACAGACAGACGATACGATTTTGCATTCGTTCAGGCTGAACTCAAGGAAAACCGGACCGTGTGTGGGACCCCATAAACTACTTAACGCTAAGGATTTTCTATACCTGTAAGTGTTTATGTTCTGATTTTATTATCTTGAACTGTATCTTAAGCCTAACAGCGGAGTTTCAATACTTTAAAATGAAATATATTACGCAATTTTATTACTACTTTAATACTTGATACTAAAATAAGAGAAACGTCCACATTTAAAATTTATTACGATTAACTCTGTTTTATGAGAAGATCGGTAGAGACGTAGTGACTTGATAGTAAATTCAAAAGGTCAGGAATACTTACAAAAAGCCAACTGGCCAAGGCATAAATGCCTCTAAAGTACAACAGGTTCCAATATATAATTTTTAATGTTGAAATAAAATATTTTCAGAAATGATTTTCGTGGTTAGTATACACTGTGCCAACAAATCTCTGAACAAAGCGCAAATCAAATTCAAAGATAATTGGGTAACTTAGGAATGTTACCCAATCAAAATCAAGTCGGCTTTATACATCTCAATATTTTAAGGAGAAAAATCATACTTTATCTAAACTAAATTATATTAGAAAGATGGTTACTGACGTAAGAAAACAGCACACCAGTATCGTTGTTCAGGATGGCAATGCTTTTGCTAATGTCAAAATAATAGAATTACATGATAGAACAATGTAAGTATGTTACATTTTACATAGTACATTATAATTTGTAAAAGAAAAATAATAAAAATGTTTTATTCCATTTTTGACACAGTACAACTACCATACAATACTAAAAAATACTTTTAAATTATCAAAATCGGGCGTGAGCCCGATTTTTAATAACTATTAAGCTCTTTTCCTTTCAACTCCTTTGAGCACTCTTCGCTATTCCATATTACTTACATTTAAAATGCCCACTTGCATAAATTCAGCCTGTATAACAATGAGAATATAAGTTCTAAATACTAATTAACATTCGTGAATAATAGTTAATAAAACTTCCATTCGTAGAAAATTTAAATCCAAATAACTATTGCAAGTAATAAAATTTAATGTAAAAAAACACTGACATAAAAAAGATTAGGTACGTGTAATTAAGGTTAAAAGTCTTAATTTAAATAATTGAATAATAAAACATGATGCATTCTTTTATTATAACTAGGTACAAACAACAGACATTTTTCTGTCTTTGAATTGGAATAAATAAATACCTAAAATCTAAATACACCTATAGTTTTTAAACCAACCTACAGGTATTATCTACTCTTACACCTACAAATTGCATATACTACCTACACCAACCTACATCTACTACCTACACTAAATATTTACACCTACACCTATTACTATAAACGTAATAGGTGTAGATTTACTGCAACCTACAAGTGATGTATTATCGACCATTGAAGGTTGAAGAATATTACAGGGTTAAAGTTAGAAGGGTGAAAATTTCTTCTGTATGTATTTTTCAATGCCAAATCATAAAAATAAAAGGTTGTTTGTGGTGGGCCACCCTTATTACTTAAGGGCATTAAAAATAGCTTTAATCCTATTGTTATACATATTTCAAATTAAATATATTCAATAATAACCTAACCAAGAGCATGTCAGGACATGTCTAAGGAGAGTTCCGTAGCTATGAACGCGCAAAATGTTGTTGTCTGATCTCGCTCAAAATAATTTTCCTAAAGAGTTTTTAGCACGATGTATCGGTATAGAAACTTACAAGTTTCTATCTCCTACAGTTTCGAAATGCCAGTAGGGAAACTTAGACACCATTTCGGAGGCCAATTACACGAAAATGGTTGACTTTGTAAAAAAGTCATGTATGAAACTTCACCTTTACCTATTTATAAAGACCTATTCGAAGATACCACACAATGGGGTGGAATTAAACATTATTTTTCAGCCCCACGTCACATGTATGGAGATTGGAGAGCCACCCGTAAAATCTTAAATCATTATTATTTTATGATGCTAAAACTGATATCTATTCATAGTATTTAAATATACCAAGTTTCATCCATAATTACAGAAGTTAGAAGCGCAGACAAATATACAGACGGACAGAGCGAAACTATAAGGGTTCCTTGAGTATTTCGGAACCCTAAAAATCGGTGAAGCTGTTTTGAAGGAGTACACTAAAAGTGCTAACGTACGTACGGATTCGGTACGGAGCGGACCAAATCCGTCCGTCGGGCGATTGGGTCGGATAAGGATCTCAGTGTTGCCAACTTAGGGCATCATTAGGCATTATACTATGTTCCCCCCAAAATTAAATTTTACAGACACTTCAATTTTATTTATCTATATAGATATAGCCTGGGGTATGAAAATTTATAGGGAGAGAAAACAGAGTATGTGAAACGTTAGTCTTATATCATTTACGCGTAAGTCTTTATGTGTATAAACACATTAACAGAGTTTCTAGCTCATTATCTCTTATACTGAGATTTACGCTAATTTTATTGGACTTTATTTGGGATAACCCAATTAAAAAAAAACAAGAAAATCAGTGTTTCGAATTAAGGAATGAGGTAAATTAAGAATTTGATTTGTAGTCTCCGCGCACTATGTATTTTATTTGTCACAGTCTGAGAAACGACTTTTTCAACGTGTCAGACAAGGACAAAATATTTTATAGCTTATCCATTGTGTAAATATTTTTATTAGTAAGGGGGTATAAGTTTTAATTATTGTTTAATTTCATACTATACCTACACTGTGTCTAGTATGATTTTCAGGCTGTCCTGCTGGTACTGTGATGAGTCAGCGCGTGGACCGAAACGGGATCATTATCGAAAATAGTCAAGAGAATTGGGCTTCTGTTAAAATTCAGTGTAAAAATCCGTATCCGCGTCTAATCTGTATCGCAGATCTAAAATCCGTATAAATACGGAGAAATCCGTATATCTCGCAACACTGTGAACATTGGACAGAGATAAGAATTTGAGTTAAAAGCATTGATAACTTTGGATACCTTAATATATCCATAGATAAATCACTGGTCTCGCTGGGCGCTCGACGAGATAGAGCACTCCCTTATAAAAACAGCTTTGTCAATGCGACAACTCATTATTGTAGTGTGTAAATTGACAATTGACTTACATGTGACAAATTCTAGTGTGCGTGAAAAATTGTGATGCCAGGCTAGTCAACTTTTGCCCGATTTATCGGGAAAAATATGTTAAGCTGTGGTCTATTAGTTAAGTGTTTGGTTATAAATTTAGTTAAGAAATTACTTAAAAACTAGCTTTTGCGCGCGGCTCTGCCCGCGTGAATATAGTATCCCACAGGAACACTGTACTTTTAAAATTTTTATCACATTTATTTTTATAGTAGTAGGATAGTAGAATAAGTAGTAGTTTTCTACACTTAGAAATAATATTGTAATCGTAGTAAATATTAAGAAAAATCCCTACCTAAACGTTAATTTAGTAAATTATCAAATTGAATAATTTACGAAAAATTATAAAAATTGTCATTTCATAAAATCTCACACACACAATGACATTTCAAACTTTTACAAATACCGATATAAATTAATTTAAAAAAAATATAGAAATTGAATACATAAATAGTTATAAAATATCTAATTTTAAAAATAGACGTTCTGCAAATACTCGTAACGTTCTTAATATTCAAAATAAGGACATTAAAAATACAATACCAGCTCTTACATTACAAAAATAATGTAGAGGCATAATACCATTTTAATTCCCACGTATCTCAAATGAAACTAACAAAATAGATATTACGAGTACTAACAAAAAATCACACAGGCCAGACAATTTTTTACGTTAATCAATCAACACTTACACTAACATTATACACGAAAATATACAAGGTGTCCTAGGTAAATTAGACAGGATCGAAATAGCTCTTCAGGAACTATCACAGCAAATAGATATTATTTGTTTAAGTGAAACGTTTATAAAACAAGGATCTGAAGGTAATCTGAATTTAAATAGTTTTCACTTATCATCATGCTTCTGTCGCCCCCACCAACGTAGAGGAGTCACGTGTATATTGGTACATAATAGATACGTGCTTAAAAAAAAATAAGTTTAAAAAACTATAACCCGACTACGTAAAAAAAGGGGTCTAAAAGGCCGAAACAAGAAAATAATTCAAATAGAAATCCATAAATGCATAGTTACAAAAATGGTCAAGGTAGAGCCGTGGTCGCACACACTAATGGCGTCATCTAAGCGTCAGTTCACACCGAGATGCGTGACGTCTAGGTATAAACTGAAACTGCGTATATCGTCATGGACACATGCATACCCGATACATACGAACAGTAGGTGCGACCACGGCTCTATCTTGACGATTTTCGTAACTATGCATTTCTGGATTTCTATTTGAATTATTTTCTTGTTTCTGCCTTTTAGACTCCTTTTTTTTACGTAGTCGGCTTATGGTTTTTTAAACTTATTTTTTTATTTAATATTTTTCCGTTTCCCAATCTAACTATTTTTTTTATTTTTTTTTAACCAAATCCACAAATTATCTACAAGCGGGCAAATTGTTTTACATAAATATTTATAGGTAATAAAGTAACTGAAAAACTGAAATTAAAATGAACTAACCATAGCATACACAAGTAAATGACGACTTATTCGAACTCGAAGAACGATTTATAAAATATAACTATTTATAATTTATATTCAATAAACGCAATAGAGATCATTCAACATTCATTCATTTCACCAATGCAATTATATCACTTATTCACTTTTAATCGTATTTTGATCTTATACAATAATTGTAGTGGAATCTATATATATAAAAGAAAGTCGTGTTAGTTACACTGTTTATAACTCAAGAATGGCTGAGCCGATTTAGCTGAAAATTGGTGGGAAGGTAGTTTACAACCAGGAGAAGGACATAGGATACTTTATATCCCGTTCCCGAGGGATGTACAAATGGATTGCAATTCCA
Organism: Phengaris alcon alcon; assembly: GCA_037179445.1. Classification (NCBI taxonomy): domain Eukaryota; kingdom Metazoa; phylum Arthropoda; class Insecta; order Lepidoptera; family Lycaenidae; genus Phengaris; species Phengaris alcon. The sequence continues at coordinate 1,327,792 of JAYRCH010000085.1, read as the reverse complement.
ATGTCTCGCTAAAACTCGAGAACGGCTGGACCGATTTGGCTAATTTTGGTTTTGAAATAATTATGGAAGTTTAGGAAAGGCTTAAACGGTGAGAAATATTGGAAAAGCTGTAGGTTGTAGGTGTAGTTATTTATTCATTCCAGTTCATATTTAAGACAGAACAACGTGTGTAGGGACAGCTAGTATATCATAAACTTCTAAACAGAACGATACCGCGATTCAGAAAAATTTAAGACTAGTATAGTGACATCTATCGAACGAGTAAGTAATAAAGTGCTAGTAATTGATAACCAATTTTGATCTATTTTTTTTGTTTGAAAGCTGACATAATTAAGAGTGGTCTTAGCTATTATTAATCATCATCAGCTCGTTCACTGCTTGACAATATAGGTGTATTTTTTATTTTATTTGTTATGTATTGCCTGTAAAAAAATAAATTTATAAAATAAAATATAATGTTATGAAGGAACATCATATATAAATTATCTATTTTTAGTCTTATTATACGTAATGTCAGAAAATTGGACAAATATTATATGAATTGTATTTTAAACGTATATTTTGACTTAAACAATATGATATAATATAATGTATATATAAATTATGTAAATATTTGTAGTGTGCTTGCCAAGACCTTTCTTTTGATACCAAACATGTGATGATTGTCTCAATTTAATTTTTTTAGATGTTAGAATCTGAGGTTTAATTTTCGAATCTATTGACATCTCATTTATTAAAATCGGACCAGTAGTTTAGACGCTACGAGGGAACATACATACATACATAAATACATAGACTGCCAAAATCATTACCCTTCCTATTGGCTTCGCCGTAGTCGGGTAACAAGTAACCGTAATATCCCCAGAACCTGTTCTTTACATATTGGAATATTGTATAAGCGAAATTCAAAGAGTTATCTTAATAATTGTGTGGATATATAAAACCCCAAAATACGAATCTTATGCTAAAGATTCTCAATTCTTCCTTACAAAACTGAACGATCCTCCTCAGAGCGAGCGAGAACGAGCTCCTCGCTGTACTTGATAAAAAATATAGTAACAGAAACATTATTCCTTGTGGGGACTGGAACTTTAACCTTTTAAAAAATGACAAATACTGTAGAGATCTTATTTCGTTGTTGACAAACTATAATTTGAAGAACCACATAACTAATCCAACAAGAAATACATCATGCATAGACCTAATAATTAATAACATAGCATTGGCCACAGACGACACACTTTATTTATTATTGTCAGATCATGAAACAGCGCAAACTCTAAAATTTGAGACTATCGAAAACTGTACACATTCCAATATGGTCTCTAAGTTCTGGTTTGAAAAGAAACGTGCCTTAAATAAAGAAAATATTATTCAATTCATTAAATGCATGTCAGCGTTAACGTTCTCTGACGTAATATATAAAAATGATACACAAAAATCGTTTAACACCTTTCATCATACGCTGACACTCTTCTACGACTTGTGCTTTCCTATCATAACAGTAAAAAATTGTAATAAGCCAATAAAAACCTAGTGTTTATCAAAAGGTATAAAAATATGTTGTATTATGAAACGAAATGTATACATAAAATATAAGATGTCAACAACAAACATACTTAAAAGCAAATATCTCGATTTTCGACTCCAGATTGTTATGAATGTGGTAGTAAAAACCATCAACTTTATTCGATTCCGAGAGCTTTACCATCATCAGTTCAAGGCGTTTTTGGATGAAAGCTGAATATAATGCCGTATACATACACTTTATGTTTTGCTTTTAAAAATTGTAATTAGCCACCAAAAAAGGTTGAGAATCGCTTGCTTTTCATCCGTAAATTTCTCGTACCGCTTCGTGAATGTCTTCGGGCCGGTCAAACCGGTACGGATGCATGTATTGTTGCACTTTTTGTCTCACTCGCACTCGCACTTGCTTGCGAGCACGGATGTGTTGCATATTGACAAAAGTAAGTGTCAATGTCATTTTTGACATTGACAGATGTCATGAAGTAAAGCCTATCTAGATAGTTTATTTTAGTTGGCCAAAAGGCTATAAATAGTGTAGACGTATATTATTGTGTTAGGCATATCTCATATGTAATACGTATCAGTGTAGGCGTAAGCATTACATACTGACACGCACACAAACAAAACTTTAATGTTGTGGAGCGTGTGCAGTTTAAAGGGAAATTTTCCCCGGAAAATGTTGCTCTTAAAATTGGAATTATTGTATTTGTTTTCTTCATATCGTGAGATGTAAAAATATAACTTATATTTCATTTTAAACCATCTCAACGTGATTTGTGAACATTATTTATATTAAACTGGTATTAAGGAATACATTAAGAATTATTTGAATACTGGCAATACTTTAAATTGATAGTTAAAAAAAAAACATTCTCTTAGTTGCAACTATTACTTAGCCATGAAAATGTTGAAATAAATTTCTTATTACTAGTAGCACTTTCATAAATCACATTACGGCAGCAAGATATCGACATAATATGATTTTATTTTTTAAATGTTATAAATATTTGCATTTTTCGTAAAATTTTCCGATGCATTGTAACACCCAACAACGATACAAACCGTCATAATGTATGCACAGTCGGAGATGTATGCACTAGCGCTTGACCATGACAACTGACGGGTCGTTCGAACAAACTGAGTCGATATGGCTCAGTATGATTTGCTTCACTTTGCATGCGCGTACCCGGTTTTTAGGCGTTTTAATCTAAGGTTCGGCCTGAACGGATTCGAGCACATCCTCGGAGAATCGCATCTGGTTTGCCGCGAGCTTCGGTCGTGTTTTAGGGTTCCTCAATACTTAAGGAACCCTTATAGTTTCCTCTGTCCGTCCGTGTGTCTGTCCGCTCTCCTAGCTTCTGTAATAACTTTATGACAATGACTTTTGAAGTAATTCAAAGAAAACATATTGCGCGTTGATAGTCACGGAACCCTCCTTAGACATGTCGTGACATGCTCTTGGTTACGTTAGGCTATTATTTTATTTATGAATTGTATTTTGCTGCAACTGTAATCACGCTATCGACGAAACCGAATTATTGTGTTTACATTTTCCAGTAATATGTTATAGAAATCTTTTCTCTTTGTTTTATAGTAGATTTTATCAACCATAGTGGCTCTAAAGTTTTAAATACTTCAATGAACTCTAATAAATATTCTTTAGACCACGTTGCCATTTTAGATTTCCGTACCCAAAGGGTAAAATGGGGACCTTATTACTGAGACTTTGCTGTCCGTCCGTCTGTCACCAGGATGTATCTTAACCTTTTTATACCGTGATAGATCGACAGTTGAAATTTTCACAAATTAATAATGATCTAGGTATTTCTATTGCCGTTATAACAACAAATACTAAAAACAGAATAAAATAAAAATTTGAGGCTCCCATACAACAAACGTGATTTTTTCAGTTTTGTACGGAACCCGACTCGTACTTGACCGGTTTTATTTTACACTCGAATTTTATTACCGTGCAGTCCATCCGTTCAGGTCAAAATTAATGTTTCCAACTTAGTTGTTTTACAAAGTTTTATTACTAAATTTAGTATTTTATTCCGTCTCTAGTAGGAATTTATTAGTTAGTAGTAGATTTGTAGAAAATAGCCAGACAGTAATCATAATATTATGCAAAATGGCCTGCTTCTATGTGCTATTGAGACACCTTATCATAATAGCACATAGTAACATCCGTAAAATTATCATAATTTCTATATGTTAAAACTAAACATGTTGTGATTGTTGTGTTTTTTTAGGGATTCCCAAGTTTAGTAGCTTTTTTTATAGTTTTCGGTACTCTTTTAGTAGTTTTTAGTAGAAAACGACGCAAGTTTAGTAGTTTCGCAAAAACAGAGTTAGCAACACTGGAACGAATCGCTTCAGTCCATCCGGCCGGCTGATGCGATCTCGAAATTACAGACAGACGATACGATTTTGCATTCGTTCAGGCTGAACTCAAGGAAAACCGGACCGTGTGTGGGACCCCATAAACTACTTAACGCTAAGGATTTTCTATACCTGTAAGTGTTTATGTTCTGATTTTATTATCTTGAACTGTATCTTAAGCCTAACAGCGGAGTTTCAATACTTTAAAATGAAATATATTACGCAATTTTATTACTACTTTAATACTTGATACTAAAATAAGAGAAACGTCCACATTTAAAATTTATTACGATTAACTCTGTTTTATGAGAAGATCGGTAGAGACGTAGTGACTTGATAGTAAATTCAAAAGGTCAGGAATACTTACAAAAAGCCAACTGGCCAAGGCATAAATGCCTCTAAAGTACAACAGGTTCCAATATATAATTTTTAATGTTGAAATAAAATATTTTCAGAAATGATTTTCGTGGTTAGTATACACTGTGCCAACAAATCTCTGAACAAAGCGCAAATCAAATGCAAAGATAATTGGGTAACTTAGGAATGTTACCCAATCAAAATCAAGTCGGCTTTATACATCTCAATATTTTAAGGAGAAAAATCATACTTTATCTAAACTAAATTATATTAGAAAGATGGTTACTGACGTAAGAAAACAGCACACCAGTATCGTTGTTCAGGATGGCAATGCTTTTGCTAATGTCAAAATAATAGAATTACATGATAGAACAATGTAAGTATGTTACATTTTACATAGTACATTATAATTTGTAAAAGAAAAATAATAAAAATGTTTTATTCCATTTTTGACACAGTACAACTACCATACAATACTAAAAAATACTTTTAAATTATCAAAATCGGGCGTGAGCCCGATTTTTAATAACTATTAAGCTCTTTTCCTTTCAACTCCTTTGAGCACTCTTCGCTATTCCATATTACTTACATTTAAAATGCCCACTTGCATAAATTCAGCCTGTATAACAATGAGAATATAAGTTCTAAATACTAATTAACATTCGTGAATAATAGTTAATAAAACTTCCATTCGTAGAAAATTTAAATCCAAATAACTATTGCAAGTAATAAAATTTAATGTAAAAAAACACTGACATAAAAAAGATTAGGTACGTGTAATTAAGGTTAAAAGTCTTAATTTAAATAATTGAATAATAAAACATGATGCATTCTTTTATTATAACTAGGTACAAACAACAGACATTTTTCTGTCTTTGAATTGGAATAAATAAATACCTAAAATCTAAATACACCTATAGTTTTTAAACCAACCTACAGGTATTATCTACTCTTACACCTACAAATTGCATATACTACCTACACCAACCTACATCTACTACCTACACTAAATATTTACACCTACACCTATTACTATAAACGTAATAGGTGTAGATTTACTGCAACCTACAAGTGATGTATTATCGACCATTGAAGGTTGAAGAATATTACAGGGTTAAAGTTAGAAGGGTGAAAATTTCTTCTGTATGTATTTTTCAATGCCAAATCATAAAAATAAAAGGTTGTTTGTGGTGGGCCACCCTTATTACTTAAGGGCATTAAAAATAGCTTTAATCCTATTGTTATACATATTTCAAATTAAATATATTCAATAATAACCTAACCAAGAGCATGTCAGGACATGTCTAAGGAGAGTTCCGTAGCTATGAACGCGCAAAATGTTGTTGTCTGATCTCGCTCAAAATAATTTTCCTAAAGAGTTTTTAGCACGATGTATCGGTATAGAAACTTACAAGTTTCTATCTCCTACAGTTTCGAAATGCCAGTAGGGAAACTTAGACACCATTTCGGAGGCCAATTACACGAAAATGGTTGACTTTGTAAAAAAGTCATGTATGAAACTTCACCTTTACCTATTTATAAAGACCTATTCGAAGATACCACACAATGGGGTGGAATTAAACATTATTTTTCAGCCCCACGTCACATGTATGGAGATTGGAGAGCCACCCGTAAAATCTTAAATCATTATTATTTTATGATGCTAAAACTGATATCTATTCATAGTATTTAAATATACCAAGTTTCATCCATAATTACAGAAGTTAGAAGCGCAGACAAATATACAGACGGACAGAGCGAAACTATAAGGGTTCCTTGAGTATTTCGGAACCCTAAAAATCGGTGAAGCTGTTTTGAAGGAGTACACTAAAAGTGCTAACGTACGTACGGATTCGGTACGGAGCGGACCAAATCCGTCCGTCGGGCGATTGGGTCGGATAAGGATCTCAGTGTTGCCAACTTAGGGCATCATTAGGCATTATACTATGTTCCCCCCAAAATTAAATTTTACAGACACTTCAATTTTATTTATCTATATAGATATAGCCTGGGGTATGAAAATTTATAGGGAGAGAAAACAGAGTATGTGAAACGTTAGTCTTATATCATTTACGCGTAAGTCTTTATGTGTATAAACACATTAACAGAGTTTCTAGCTCATTATCTCTTATACTGAGATTTACGCTAATTTTATTGGACTTTATTTGGGATAACCCAATTAAAAAAAAACAAGAAAATCAGTGTTTCGAATTAAGGAATGAGGTAAATTAAGAATTTGATTTGTAGTCTCCGCGCACTATGTATTTTATTTGTCACAGTCTGAGAAACGACTTTTTCAACGTGTCAGACAAGGACAAAATATTTTATAGCTTATCCATTGTGTAAATATTTTTATTAGTAAGGGGGTATAAGTTTTAATTATTGTTTAATTTCATACTATACCTACACTGTGTCTAGTATGATTTTCAGGCTGTCCTGCTGGTACTGTGATGAGTCAGCGCGTGGACCGAAACGGGATCATTATCGAAAATAGTCAAGAGAATTGGGCTTCTGTTAAAATTCAGTGTAAAAATCCGTATCCGCGTCTAATCTGTATCGCAGATCTAAAATCCGTATAAATACGGAGAAATCCGTATATCTCGCAACACTGTGAACATTGGACAGAGATAAGAATTTGAGTTAAAAGCATTGATAACTTTGGATACCTTAATATATCCATAGATAAATCACTGGTCTCGCTGGGCGCTCGACGAGATAGAGCACTCCCTTATAAAAACAGCTTTGTCAATGCGACAACTCATTATTGTAGTGTGTAAATTGACAATTGACTTACATGTGACAAATTCTAGTGTGCGTGAAAAATTGTGATGCCAGGCTAGTCAACTTTTGCCCGATTTATCGGGAAAAATATGTTAAGCTGTGGTCTATTAGTTAAGTGTTTGGTTATAAATTTAGTTAAGAAATTACTTAAAAACTAGCTTTTGCGCGCGGCTCTGCCCGCGTGAATATAGTATCCCACAGGAACACTGTACTTTTAAAATTTTTATCACATTTATTTTTATAGTAGTAGGATAGTAGAATAAGTAGTAGTTTTCTACACTTAGAAATAATATTGTAATCGTAGTAAATATTAAGAAAAATCCCTACCTAAACGTTAATTTAGTAAATTATCAAATTGAATAATTTACGAAAAATTATAAAAATTGTCATTTCATAAAATCTCACACACACAATGACATTTCAAACTTTTACAAATACCGATATAAATTAATTTAAAAAAAATATAGAAATTGAATACATAAATAGTTATAAAATATCTAATTTTAAAAATAGACGTTCTGCAAATACTCGTAACGTTCTTAATATTCAAAATAAGGACATTAAAAATACAATACCAGCTCTTACATTACAAAAATAATGTAGAGGCATAATACCATTTTAATTCCCACGTATCTCAAATGAAACTAACAAAATAGATATTACGAGTACTAACAAAAAATCACACAGGCCAGACAATTTTTTACGTTAATCAATCAACACTTACACTAACATTATACACGAAAATATACAAGGTGTCCTAGGTAAATTAGACAGGATCGAAATAGCTCTTCAGGAACTATCACAGCAAATAGATATTATTTGTTTAAGTGAAACGTTTATAAAACAAGGATCTGAAGGTAATCTGAATTTAAATAGTTTTCACTTATCATCATGCTTCTGTCGCCCCCACCAACGTAGAGGAGTCACGTGTATATTGGTACATAATAGATACGTGCTTAAAAAAAAATAAGTTTAAAAAACTATAACCCGACTACGTAAAAAAAGGGGTCTAAAAGGCCGAAACAAGAAAATAATTCAAATAGAAATCCATAAATGCATAGTTACAAAAATGGTCAAGGTAGAGCCGTGGTCGCACACACTAATGGCGTCATCTAAGCGTCAGTTCACACCGAGATGCGTGACGTCTAGGTATAAACTGAAACTGCGTATATCGTCATGGACACATGCATACCCGATACATACGAACAGTAGGTGCGACCACGGCTCTATCTTGACGATTTTCGTAACTATGCATTTCTGGATTTCTATTTGAATTATTTTCTTGTTTCTGCCTTTTAGACTCCTTTTTTTTACGTAGTCGGCTTATGGTTTTTTAAACTTATTTTTTTATTTAATATTTTTCCGTTTCCCAATCTAACTATTTTTTTTATTTTTTTTTAACCAAATCCACAAATTATCTACAAGCGGGCAAATTGTTTTACATAAATATTTATAGGTAATAAAGTAACTGAAAAACTGAAATTAAAATGAACTAACCATAGCATACACAAGTAAATGACGACTTATTCGAACTCGAAGAACGATTTATAAAATATAACTATTTATAATTTATATTCAATAAACGCAATAGAGATCATTCAACATTCATTCATTTCACCAATGCAATTATATCACTTATTCACTTTTAATCGTATTTTGATCTTATACAATAATTGTAGTGGAATCTATATATATAAAAGAAAGTCGTGTTAGTTACACTGTTTATAACTCAAGAATGGCTGAGCCGATTTAGCTGAAAATTGGTGGGAAGGTAGTTTACAACCAGGAGAAGGACATAGGATACTTTATATCCCGTTCCCGAGGGATGTACAAATGGATTGCAATTCCAATGTCTCGCTAAAACTCGAGAACGGCTGGACCGATTTGGCTAATTTTGGTTTTGAAATAATTATGGAAGTTTAGGAAAGGCTTAAACGGTGAGAAATATTGGAAAAGCTGTAGGTTGTAGGTGTAGTTATTTATTCATTCCAGTTCATATTTAAGACAGAACAACGTGTGTAGGGACAGCTAGTATATCATAAACTTCTAAACAGAACGATACCGCGATTCAGAAAAATTTAAGACTAGTATAGTGACATCTATCGAACGAGTAAGTAATAAAGTGCTAGTAATTGATAACCAATTTTGATCTATTTTTTTTGTTTGAAAGCTGACATAATTAAGAGTGGTCTTAGCTATTATTAATCATCATCAGCTCGTTCACTGCTTGACAATATAGGTGTATTTTTTATTTTATTTGTTATGTATTGCCTGTAAAAAAATAAATTTATAAAATAAAATATAATGTTATGAAGGAACATCATATATAAATTATCTATTTTTAGTCTTATTATACGTAATGTCAGAAAATTGGACAAATATTATATGAATTGTATTTTAAACGTATATTTTGACTTAAACAATATGATATAATATAATGTATATATAAATTATGTAAATATTTGTAGTGTGCTTGCCAAGACCTTTCTTTTGATACCAAACATGTGATGATTGTCTCAATTTAATTTTTTTAGATGTTAGAATCTGAGGTTTAATTTTCGAATCTATTGACATCTCATTTATTAAAATCGGACCAGTAGTTTAGACGCTACGAGGGAACATACATACATACATAAATACATAGACTGCCAAAATCATTACCCTTCCTATTGGCTTCGCCGTAGTCGGGTAACAAGTAACCGTAATATCCCCAGAACCTGTTCTTTACATATTGGAATATTGTATAAGCGAAATTCAAAGAGTTATCTTAATAATTGTGTGGATATATAAAACCCCAAAATACGAATCTTATGCTAAAGATTCTCAATTCTTCCTTACAAAACTGAACGATCCTCCTCAGAGCGAGCGAGAACGAGCTCCTCGCTGTACTTGATAAAAAATATAGTAACAGAAACATTATTCCTTGTGGGGACTGGAACTTTAACCTTTTAAAAAATGACAAATACTGTAGAGATCTTATTTCGTTGTTGACAAACTATAATTTGAAGAACCACATAACTAATCCAACAAGAAATACATCATGCATAGACCTAATAATTAATAACATAGCATTGGCCACAGACGACACACTTTATTTATTATTGTCAGATCATGAAACAGCGCAAACTCTAAAATTTGAGACTATCGAAAACTGTACACATTCCAATATGGTCTCTAAGTTCTGGTTTGAAAAGAAACGTGCCTTAAATAAAGAAAATATTATTCAATTCATTAAATGCATGTCAGCGTTAACGTTCTCTGACGTAATATATAAAAATGATACACAAAAATCGTTTAACACCTTTCATCATACGCTGACACTCTTCTACGACTTGTGCTTTCCTATCATAACAGTAAAAAATTGTAATAAGCCAATAAAAACCTAGTGTTTATCAAAAGGTATAAAAATATGTTGTATTATGAAACGAAATGTATACATAAAATATAAGATGTCAACAACAAACATACTTAAAAGCAAATATCTCGATTTTCGACTCCAGATTGTTATGAATGTGGTAGTAAAAACCATCAACTTTATTCGATTCCGAGAGCTTTACCATCATCAGTTCAAGGCGTTTTTGGATGAAAGCTGAATATAATGCCGTATACATACACTTTATGTTTTGCTTTTAAAAATTGTAATTAGCCACCAAAAAAGGTTGAGAATCGCTTGCTTTTCATCCGTAAATTTCTCGTACCGCTTCGTGAATGTCTTCGGGCCGGTCAAACCGGTACGGATGCATGTATTGTTGCACTTTTTGTCTCACTCGCACTCGCACTTGCTTGCGAGCACGGATGTGTTGCATATTGACAAAAGTAAGTGTCAATGTCATTTTTGACATTGACAGATGTCATGAAGTAAAGCCTATCTAGATAGTTTATTTTAGTTGGCCAAAAGGCTATAAATAGTGTAGACGTATATTATTGTGTTAGGCATATCTCATATGTAATACGTATCAGTGTAGGCGTAAGCATTACATACTGACACGCACACAAACAAAACTTTAATGTTGTGGAGCGTGTGCAGTTTAAAGGGAAATTTTCCCCGGAAAATGTTGCTCTTAAAATTGGAATTATTGTATTTGTTTTCTTCATATCGTGAGATGTAAAAATATAACTTATATTTCATTTTAAACCATCTCAACGTGATTTGTGAACATTATTTATATTAAACTGGTATTAAGGAATACATTAAGAATTATTTGAATACTGGCAATACTTTAAATTGATAGTTAAAAAAAAAACATTCTCTTAGTTGCAACTATTACTTAGCCATGAAAATGTTGAAATAAATTTCTTATTACTAGTAGCACTTTCATAAATCACATTACGGCAGCAAGATATCGACATAATATGATTTTATTTTTTAAATGTTATAAATATTTGCATTTTTCGTAAAATTTTCCGATGCATTGTAACACCCAACAACGATACAAACCGTCATAATGTATGCACAGTCGGAGATGTATGCACTAGCGCTTGACCATGACAACTGACGGGTCGTTCGAACAAACTGAGTCGATATGGCTCAGTATGATTTGCTTCACTTTGCATGCGCGTACCCGGTTTTTAGGCGTTTTAATCTAAGGTTCGGCCTGAACGGATTCGAGCACATCCTCGGAGAATCGCATCTGGTTTGCCGCGAGCTTCGGTCGTGTTTTAGGGTTCCTCAATACTTAAGGAACCCTTATAGTTTCCTCTGTCCGTCCGTGTGTCTGTCCGCTCTCCTAGCTTCTGTAATAACTTTATGACAATGACTTTTGAAGTAATTCAAAGAAAACATATTGCGCGTTGATAGTCACGGAACCCTCCTTAGACATGTCGTGACATGCTCTTGGTTACGTTAGGCTATTATTTTATTTATGAATTGTATTTTGCTGCAACTGTAATCACGCTATCGACGAAACCGAATTATTGTGTTTACATTTTCCAGTAATATGTTATAGAAATCTTTTCTCTTTGTTTTATAGTAGATTTTATCAACCATAGTGGCTCTAAAGTTTTAAATACTTCAATGAACTCTAATAAATATTCTTTAGACCACGTTGCCATTTTAGATTTCCGTACCCAAAGGGTAAAATGGGGACCTTATTACTGAGACTTTGCTGTCCGTCCGTCTGTCACCAGGATGTATCTTAACCTTTTTATACCGTGATAGATCGACAGTTGAAATTTTCACAAATTAATAATGATCTAGGTATTTCTATTGCCGTTATAACAACAAATACTAAAAACAGAATAAAATAAAAATTTGAGGCTCCCATACAACAAACGTGATTTTTTCAGTTTTGTACGGAACCCGACTCGTACTTGACCGGTTTTATTTTACACTCGAATTTTATTACCGTGCAGTCCATCCGTTCAGGTCAAAATTAATGTTTCCAACTTAGTTGTTTTACAAAGTTTTATTACTAAATTTAGTATTTTATTCCGTCTCTAGTAGGAATTTATTAGTTAGTAGTAGATTTGTAGAAAATAGCCAGACAGTAATCATAATATTATGCAAAATGGCCTGCTTCTATGTGCTATTGAGACACCTTATCATAATAGCACATAGTAACATCCGTAAAATTATCATAATTTCTATATGTTAAAACTAAACATGTTGTGATTGTTGTGTTTTTTTAGGGATTCCCAAGTTTAGTAGCTTTTTTTATAGTTTTCGGTACTCTTTTAGTAGTTTTTAGTAGAAAACGACGCAAGTTTAGTAGTTTCGCAAAAACAGAGTTAGCAACACTGGAACGAATCGCTTCAGTCCATCCGGCCGGCTGATGCGATCTCGAAATTACAGACAGACGATACGATTTTGCATTCGTTCAGGCTGAACTCAAGGAAAACCGGACCGTGTGTGGGACCCCATAAACTACTTAACGCTAAGGATTTTCTATACCTGTAAGTGTTTATGTTCTGATTTTATTATCTTGAACTGTATCTTAAGCCTAACAGCGGAGTTTCAATACTTTAAAATGAAATATATTACGCAATTTTATTACTACTTTAATACTTGATACTAAAATAAGAGAAACGTCCACATTTAAAATTTATTACGATTAACTCTGTTTTATGAGAAGATCGGTAGAGACGTAGTGACTTGATAGTAAATTCAAAAGGTCAGGAATACTTACAAAAAGCCAACTGGCCAAGGCATAAATGCCTCTAAAGTACAACAGGTTCCAATATATAATTTTTAATGTTGAAATAAAATATTTTCAGAAATGATTTTCGTGGTTAGTATACACTGTGCCAACAAATCTCTGAACAAAGCGCAAATCAAATGCAAAGATAATTGGGTAACTTAGGAATGTTACCCAATCAAAATCAAGTCGGCTTTATACATCTCAATATTTTAAGGAGAAAAATCATACTTTATCTAAACTAAATTATATTAGAAAGATGGTTACTGACGTAAGAAAACAGCACACCAGTATCGTTGTTCAGGATGGCAATGCTTTTGCTAATGTCAAAATAATAGAATTACATGATAGAACAATGTAAGTATGTTACATTTTACATAGTACATTATAATTTGTAAAAGAAAAATAATAAAAATGTTTTATTCCATTTTTGACACAGTACAACTACCATACAATACTAAAAAATACTTTTAAATTATCAAAATCGGGCGTGAGCCCGATTTTTAATAACTATTAAGCTCTTTTCCTTTCAACTCCTTTGAGCACTCTTCGCTATTCCATATTACTTACATTTAAAATGCCCACTTGCATAAATTCAGCCTGTATAACAATGAGAATATAAGTTCTAAATACTAATTAACATTCGTGAATAATAGTTAATAAAACTTCCATTCGTAGAAAATTTAAATCCAAATAACTATTGCAAGTAATAAAATTTAATGTAAAAAAACACTGACATAAAAAAGATTAGGTACGTGTAATTAAGGTTAAAAGTCTTAATTTAAATAATTGAATAATAAAACATGATGCATTCTTTTATTATAACTAGGTACAAACAACAGACATTTTTCTGTCTTTGAATTGGAATAAATAAATACCTAAAATCTAAATACACCTATAGTTTTTAAACCAACCTACAGGTATTATCTACTCTTACACCTACAAATTGCATATACTACCTACACCAACCTACATCTACTACCTACACTAAATATTTACACCTACACCTATTACTATAAACGTAATAGGTGTAGATTTACTGCAACCTACAAGTGATGTATTATCGACCATTGAAGGTTGAAGAATATTACAGGGTTAAAGTTAGAAGGGTGAAAATTTCTTCTGTATGTATTTTTCAATGCCAAATCATAAAAATAAAAGGTTGTTTGTGGTGGGCCACCCTTATTACTTAAGGGCATTAAAAATAGCTTTAATCCTATTGTTATACATATTTCAAATTAAATATATTCAATAATAACCTAACCAAGAGCATGTCAGGACATGTCTAAGGAGAGTTCCGTAGCTATGAACGCGCAAAATGTTGTTGTCTGATCTCGCTCAAAATAATTTTCCTAAAGAGTTTTTAGCACGATGTATCGGTATAGAAACTTACAAGTTTCTATCTCCTACAGTTTCGAAATGCCAGTAGGGAAACTTAGACACCATTTCGGAGGCCAATTACACGAAAATGGTTGACTTTGTAAAAAAGTCATGTATGAAACTTCACCTTTACCTATTTATAAAGACCTATTCGAAGATACCACACAATGGGGTGGAATTAAACATTATTTTTCAGCCCCACGTCACATGTATGGAGATTGGAGAGCCACCCGTAAAATCTTAAATCATTATTATTTTATGATGCTAAAACTGATATCTATTCATAGTATTTAAATATACCAAGTTTCATCCATAATTACAGAAGTTAGAAGCGCAGACAAATATACAGACGGACAGAGCGAAACTATAAGGGTTCCTTGAGTATTTCGGAACCCTAAAAATCGGTGAAGCTGTTTTGAAGGAGTACACTAAAAGTGCTAACGTACGTACGGATTCGGTACGGAGCGGACCAAATCCGTACGTGTGCGTAGTCGGGCGATTGGGTCGGATAAGGATCTCAGTGTTGCCAACTTAGGGCATCATTAGGCATTATACTATGTTCCCCCCAAAATTAAATTTTACAGACACTTCAATTTTATTTATCTATATAGATATAGCCTGGGGTATGAAAATTTATAGGGAGAGAAAACAGAGTATGTGAAACGTTAGTCTTATATCATTTACGCGTAAGTCTTTATGTGTATAAACACATTAACAGAGTTTCTAGCTCATTATCTCTTATACTGAGATTTACGCTAATTTTATTGGACTTTATTTGGGATAACCCAATTAAAAAAAAACAAGAAAATCAGTGTTTCGAATTAAGGAATGAGGTAAATTAAGAATTTGATTTGTAGTCTCCGCGCACTATGTATTTTATTTGTCACAGTCTGAGAAACGACTTTTTCAACGTGTCAGACAAGGACAAAATATTTTATAGCTTATCCATTGTGTAAATATTTTTATTAGTAAGGGGGTATAAGTTTTAATTATTGTTTAATTTCATACTATACCTACACTGTGTCTAGTATGATTTTCAGGCTGTCCTGCTGGTACTGTGATGAGTCAGCGCGTGGACCGAAACGGGATCATTATCGAAAATAGTCAAGAGAATTGGGCTTCTGTTAAAATTCAGTGTAAAAATCCGTATCCGCGTCTAATCTGTATCGCAGATCTAAAATCCGTATAAATACGGAGAAATCCGTATATCTCGCAACACTGTGAACATTGGACAGAGATAAGAATTTGAGTTAAAAGCATTGATAACTTTGGATACCTTAATATATCCATAGATAAATCACTGGTCTCGCTGGGCGCTCGACGAGATAGAGCACTCCCTTATAAAAACAGCTTTGTCAATGCGACAACTCATTATTGTAGTGTGTAAATTGACAATTGACTTACATGTGACAAATTCTAGTGTGCGTGAAAAATTGTGATGCCAGGCTAGTCAACTTTTGCCCGATTTATCGGGAAAAATATGTTAAGCTGTGGTCTATTAGTTAAGTGTTTGGTTATAAATTTAGTTAAGAAATTACTTAAAAACTAGCTTTTGCGCGCGGCTCTGCCCGCGTGAATATAGTATCCCACAGGAACACTGTACTTTTAAAATTTTTATCACATTTATTTTTATAGTAGTAGGATAGTAGAATAAGTAGTAGTTTTCTACACTTAGAAATAATATTGTAATCGTAGTAAATATTAAGAAAAATCCCTACCTAAACGTTAATTTAGTAAATTATCAAATTGAATAATTTACGAAAAATTATAAAAATTGTCATTTCATAAAATCTCACACACACAATGACATTTCAAACTTTTACAAATACCGATATAAATTAATTTAAAAAAAATATAGAAATTGAATACATAAATAGTTATAAAATATCTAATTTTAAAAATAGACGTTCTGCAAATACTCGTAACGTTCTTAATATTCAAAATAAGGACATTAAAAATACAATACCAGCTCTTACATTACAAAAATAATGTAGAGGCATAATACCATTTTAATTCCCACGTATCTCAAATGAAACTAACAAAATAGATATTACGAGTACTAACAAAAAATCACACAGGCCAGACAATTTTTTACGTTAATCAATCAACACTTACACTAACATTATACACGAAAATATACAAGGTGTCCTAGGTAAATTAGACAGGATCGAAATAGCTCTTCAGGAACTATCACAGCAAATAGATATTATTTGTTTAAGTGAAACGTTTATAAAACAAGGATCTGAAGGTAATCTGAATTTAAATAGTTTTCACTTATCATCATGCTTCTGTCGCCCCCACCAACGTAGAGGAGTCACGTGTATATTGGTACATAATAGATACGTGCTTAAAAAAAAATAAGTTTAAAAAACTATAACCCGACTACGTAAAAAAAGGGGTCTAAAAGGCCGAAACAAGAAAATAATTCAAATAGAAATCCATAAATGCATAGTTACAAAAATGGTCAAGGTAGAGCCGTGGTCGCACACACTAATGGCGTCATCTAAGCGTCAGTTCACACCGAGATGCGTGACGTCTAGGTATAAACTGAAACTGCGTATATCGTCATGGACACATGCATACCCGATACATACGAACAGTAGGTGCGACCACGGCTCTATCTTGACGATTTTCGTAACTATGCATTTCTGGATTTCTATTTGAATTATTTTCTTGTTTCTGCCTTTTAGACTCCTTTTTTTTACGTAGTCGGCTTATGGTTTTTTAAACTTATTTTTTTATTTAATATTTTTCCGTTTCCCAATCTAACTATTTTTTTTATTTTTTTTTAACCAAATCCACAAATTATCTACAAGCGGGCAAATTGTTTTACATAAATATTTATAGGTAATAAAGTAACTGAAAAACTGAAATTAAAATGAACTAACCATAGCATACACAAGTAAATGACGACTTATTCGAACTCGAAGAACGATTTATAAAATATAACTATTTATAATTTATATTCAATAAACGCAATAGAGATCATTCAACATTCATTCATTTCACCAATGCAATTATATCACTTATTCACTTTTAATCGTATTTTGATCTTATACAATAATTGTAGTGGAATCTATATATATAAAAGAAAGTCGTGTTAGTTACACTGTTTATAACTCAAGAATGGCTGAGCCGATTTAGCTGAAAATTGGTGGGAAGGTAGTTTACAACCAGGAGAAGGACATAGGATACTTTATATCCCGTTCCCGAGGGATGTACAAATGGATTGCAATTCCAATGTCTCGCTAAAACTCGAGAACGGCTGGACCGATTTGGCTAATTTTGGTTTTGAAATAATTATGGAAGTTTAGGAAAGGCTTAAACGGTGAGAAATATTGGAAAAGCTGTAGGTTGTAGGTGTAGTTATTTATTCATTCCAGTTCATATTTAAGACAGAACAACGTGTGTAGGGACAGCTAGTATATCATAAACTTCTAAACAGAACGATACCGCGATTCAGAAAAATTTAAGACTAGTATAGTGACATCTATCGAACGAGTAAGTAATAAAGTGCTAGTAATTGATTTCATCTTCATTTTCTTATTAAAATCGGATGAACCAATTAACCAATTTTGATCTATTTTTTTTGTTTGAAAGCTGACATAATTAAGAGTGGTCTTAGCTATTATTCATCATCATCAGCTCGTTCACTGCTTGACAATATAGGTGTATTTTTTATTTTATTTGTTATGTATTGCCTGTAAAAAAATAAATTTATAAAATAAAATATAATGTTATGAAGGAACATCATATATAAATTATCTATTTTTAGTCTTATTATACGTAATGTCAGAAAATTGGACAAATATTATATGAATTGTATTTTAAACGTATATTTTGACTTAAACAATATGATATAATATAATGTATATATAAATTATGTAAATATTTGTAGTGTGCTTGCCAAGACCTTTCTTTTGATACCAAACATGTGATGATTGTCTCAATTTAATTTTTTTAGATGTTAGAATCTGAGGTTTAATTTTCGAATCTATTGACATCTCATTTATTAAAATCGGACCAGTAGTTTAGACGCTACGAGGGAACATACATACATACATAAATACATAGACTGCCAAAATCATTACCCTTCCTATTGGCTTCGCCGTAGTCGGGTAACAAGTAACCGTAATATCCCCAGAACCTGTTCTTTACATATTCGAATATTGTATAAGCGAAATTCAAAGAGTTATCTTAATAATTGTGTGGATATATAAAACCCCAAAATACGAATCTTATGCTAAAGATTCTCAATTCTTCCTTACAAAACTGAACGATCCTCCTCAGAGCGAGCGAGAACGAGCTCCTCGCTGTACTTGATAAAAAATATAGTAACAGAAACATTATTCCTTGTGGGGACTGGAACTTTAACCTTTTAAAAAATGACAAATACTGTAGAGATCTTATTTCGTTGTTGACAAACTATAATTTGAAGAACCACATAACTAATCCAACAAGAAATACATCATGCATAGACCTAATAATTAATAACATAGCATTGGCCACAGACGACACACTTTATTTATTATTGTCAGATCATGAAACAGCGCAAACTCTAAAATTTGAGACTATCGAAAACTGTACACATTCCAATATGGTCTCTAAGTTCTGGTTTGAAAAGAAACGTGCCTTAAATAAAGAAAATATTATTCAATTCATTAAATGCATGTCAGCGTTAACGTTCTCTGACGTAATATATAAAAATGATACACAAAAATCGTTTAACACCTTTCATCATACGCTGACACTCTTCTACGACTTGTGCTTTCCTATCATAACAGTAAAAAATTGTAATAAGCCAATAAAAACCTAGTGTTTATCAAAAGGTATAAAAATATGTTGTATTATGAAACGAAATGTATACATAAAATATAAGATGTCAACAACAAACATACTTAAAAGCAAATATCTCGATTTTCGACTCCAGATTGTTATGAATGTGGTAGTAAAAACCATCAACTTTATTCGATTCCGAGAGCTTTACCATCATCAGTTCAAGGCGTTTTTGGATGAAAGCTGAATATAATGCCGTAACATATTATTGTGAAGTGATATGGCTGAGCAAAAGAAAAATGTTGAAACGGTTTTACGAGCTTAGAGATGAGATAGCAGACATTATGAAAATAAAAGATAAACCACTATCTGAATTAAGTGACCCAAAATGGATATGTGACTTAGCATTTCTGGTCGATCTTACAGGCTATTTAAATGATTTAAATTTGAAACTTCAAAAAAAAAGGACAGTTAGTAAATGATTTGTACAGCCATTTGAAAGCGTTTCAGATAAAACTACACTTGTGGGAGTCACAGATGCTGTCTGGTAACAGTTACCATTTCTCTGCACTCTGCAGAGAAATGGTAACTGTCACACTCTCTCTGCGTATGAAAATATTGCATATGCTCAATATGCTGAAGAACTCAAGTTACTGTCGGAACAATTTTCGAACAGATTTAGCGACTTCAAAAACATGGAAGACTGTTTTAGTTTATTTGCTACTCCTACAAAATGTAATGTACAAAATGCTCCAATATGAGATAATAATAATATATAATATAATACAAATGAGTTGATCGAGATTCAAGAAAACTCATTCCTAAAATCCAAATTTGAAGACGTAGAATTGTGCGATTTCTACAAAAAAAATACCTAGAAAAAGACAGGGGTTAGGTTAGGTTAGGTTTTTTTTTCTGTCGGTATTAATTTTCCGACAGCCTTATATCTTTTTATTTTGACAGGATACATAATTTTCTCTTTTTTTTTCTTCAGTTCCGCGCCATGTTGATTTGCTTGTACTTGTCATTTATCCTTTTTTTTGTTTGTTGACTAGTTGTGTTATTTTTCTTGCCATTTCAATAAAAATGTCCCTTTCTTTGTTGTTCTTCATTATTTCTTCTATTTCGTCTTTGTTTATATCTCTGTTGATCCTGTATTCTGTTTCCGTCCGGATTTTTTGATATTTTGCACATTCGCATATACAGTGGAGTGCTGTTTGGTCGGTTACACCGTCGCAGTCGCAGGTTTTACAATTTTGTTTGGTTTTAAACCGTTCTAGGTATTCGCCGAAACCTCGGTGCCCTGTCATGAATTGTGCCAGTATGTTATCCAGTTTGAGGGTCTTTGTAATTTTGTGTGCTATTCGTACGTCGCTGAAATAGTAGGCTATTGTTTTGTTTTTTTCCTTTTGTGTCTTTTCGAACTCTTCCTGGTAGTTCGTGATTGAGCTCTTTCTGTTGTGGTATCTTGCAGCGCTTAGTGGCACTGCGGAATATGCCGGGGCTGTCTTTGCCCTGGTTGCTTCTTTTGCCAGGGTGTCCGCTCGTTCGTTGCCCTCTAGTCCTATGTGGGCTTGAATCCAATACCAGTTGATTGTGGCTTTCTCCTCTAATATATGTTTTTTTACAGCTATGACCACCGGATTTAAATTTTCTGGATCGGCTAATGATTGGAGGGCTGATCTGGAGTCGGACACTATACTAGCTCATTTATCTACTGTTTTTGTTATCATCTGGACCGCTCTCCATATCGCCACCAATTCCGCCTGGTACACGGAGCAGTATCCTGCCAGTTTGTTCTCTTTTCTCTATCTCCTTCCCACTAGCTTACCGCGGCCCCCACGTTGCCCTCCAGTTTACTGCCATCTGTGTATATTTTTGGGGCATCTGTCGGTATCAATTCTTCCTCTGCTTCTTCTGTTATTAGGATATCTGGATGGAGCTTCTCTCTGCTGGATGGGGTAGGTCGAAGGGGTGTGCTCGTCTTTCTAGTTGTATGTAATTGGCATCCCTCTTTTTATTTTATACAGCGCAGCGTTTTCCCTGATGCGTAGGTGGTGCGGTAGGGTGCCACTGAGGAGGGTGCTGGCTGTGAGGGACGTTGTTTTGTGTGCCTTGCTTACCTTTATTGTGAACAGCCACATTTTGTCTATTTTTTTTCCTATATATTTTCTCCCCAGTAACGGCTTCCCACACGCTGGCTGCATATAATACTGTGGGTTCGACGACCGCGCTGTATATTGTCTTTATTATCTCTGCGTTCAGACCCCATGTTGCTCTTGCAGCTGTTGACAGGCTCCTGTAGATCTTAATGGCTTTCTTGCTGATGTCCTCCACATGTTCTTTGAAAGTAAGGGCACTGTCTATTGTCACTCCGAATAGTAAGAGGCTTTTGCTGCATTCGAGTACAGTGTTGCATAACTCCAGTTTGGGCTGTTCGTATTTCACCTTTTTTGTAATTATTATGGTTTGGGTCTTGTGGGCCGCAAACCGGAGTCTGTTTTCTATCCCCCACTTTTCTACTACCTTAAGAGCTGCGTTTGCGGTTCTTTCTGCCTCTTCGCTGGTTTTTCCTCTGGCGATTATTAGGAGGTCATCCGCAAACGCTTGGATGTGGGCCTCTAGGTTGTCGGCATTTTCTAGGAGTGGGTCCATTACTAGATTCCACATAAGTGGCCCTCCCACTGATCCTTGGACGCAGCCTTTTTCAACTTCCTTTTCTGTTGTGTGACCGGCGTACGTGAGCTTGATCTTCCTTTCTGAGAGGTAATCATAGAACGTTGCCAGGAGGTATTTGTTAATTTCTTTGCCTTTTACCTGTTGTTTTATTTTCGGCCACCAAGCGTTGTCAAACGCCCCCTCTATGTCCAGTGACACCATCGCTACTATTTGCTTGTCTCGGACTGCTTGTCGTGTTAGTTCGATGGCTTCATAGAGGGCGTCCTCTGTGCTGCGCTGGGGCATAAAGCCATATTGTCTTGGGCTTAGTTTCCTTTCCCTTCCAAGGCTCCAGAGAAGTCTTCTGCATAGGATCTTCTCAAAGATCTTTCCCAGTGTTAAAGCCTGAGCTTTAACATTATCAAAACGGCTGGAGCGAGCGTTGCCGTTCCAATTTGTCAGGTGCGGTAATTAAAGGATCGGACAGCCCCACCTCTCTAAGTCATCATCAACGTCATCGAGGATGCTCGGGAAGGAGCTCTAAGCATCGAATCAGGAAGCCCGACCTTCATTCGTCCGACCAACGCCCTTAGCCTGGCATCGTTTCTTTTTGTAACGTTTTTTTTAAAATATCAATATCGATCCCTTGCAATTGTACAGAATAAAAATTTATTTTGTACGAAGTTGTTTATTTGAAAACAATTTCCAAGACTTTCTTGTATCCAACAAGAAATTTGGCGACCGTGACAGGACACTTAACTGGATTGCTTTTGTTCTCGGAATATCATCGCCGCCGGTGAGAGGTCCTCGCCGCAGCAGCGCAGCCCGAGGCATCTCCAGCAGCATCATCAGCCATCGTGAGGTCTGCAACGATCGCAGGCGACTTATCTACTACCAACGGCCGGTGGAACTGCTTCTGGAACTTACGCCGGTCAACTCTTCGCACCGCAGCGTCAGCCAATCAGCTAAGTGTCCCTATTCCTTTATCATTAATTCCAAAATTCCCGTTCTTCTAGTGGTTTCCTACCTGTGTGGATAGCAGTAGTGTAAAGAACGTGAATCAAATCTAGTTAATCCATAAGGGATCGATTCACGCAACTTAAATTTGAATTAATTACATAATTATTACAAAGTTTAAACTAAATCTAAATATTAATTCTACAATATTAAGCTTATATTTAGCTTAAACCTACCCGCCAAACTTGGTACGTAAGTTAGCAAAATTATTTGTTTAGTTATTTTTCGCTACTCGATTTCCAATATCAATTTAAATTAAGTTTTGCGTTGTTTATGGACTGAGGTTTAAAAAATCTAACAAGTTACATTGAAACAATCTGTATTTAAAGGTTTAAATATTTACAAAACTCAACTAACTTAACTACTCACTTAAACTAAATTTTCTATTTACAATAATCATAACTTTCGATTTATATTTCTTGCGATTCACATTATTTATCTGCAAATTCCAGGAACTTCGGCGGACTTGATATCAGCTGGCCCTGCGTAGATACCTAATCCGCGCGTCGCCCGACCGGCTCGCATAGCAAACCGGGTTTTTATACGCTGGAGTGGCGTAAGATTACAATATTCATTTATTATTATTATTTTTATCTTTGTTATCAATTAGTAACGTTCAGAATCATGTCAGACGCTAAGTTAAAGGAACTTTACGCTAAACGTAGCTCCGTAAAAGGTCGTTTTAACAAAGTTTAAAAATTAATTAGCCTCATTCGAGAAAGTGAACGCAATAGATGAGTTTGAAATATCAAAACTTAATGTCAGTTGCCAAAAATTGAAAACTTAGCTAGTACATTCGAAGAGTTGCAGATTCAGATTGAAGTGGTGAATTCGACAGACATAGATAGTGAGTTAGACGACGAGACGAGTGAGTTTGCACACTTAATTGCTTTAGCCCATCAGTACCAAAACAAGTTTAGCGGTAGCAAGACGCCTCCTCTGTGTGACGCTCAAAACACGTCTGCTTGCTGTCATGACCGTCCAGGTATAGGATTCAAGCCCCCTACGCTTCAAATAGGGAAATTTGATGGTAGCTATTACAAATGGCTTGAGTTTCGTGATTTATATTGTTCTTTCGTTCACAAAAACAAGCATATCCCTATACCAATTAAATTTTGTTATTTAAATTCATATTTAGAGGGTGAGGCCGCTCGTGTGATTAGCAACTTGGAGGTGACAGAGTCCAACTATAATAAGGCGTGGGACTTGTTACGCGAGCGTTATGACAACAAGCGATTATTAATTAAAAATCATTTAAACGCATTGTTAAATGTTGACGTAAAATCTAATGAAAGCGCATCTACACTTAGGTCTATTATTGACAATACAAATAAAAATTTGCGCGCCCTGTCTAGCTTGGGTGAACCAACTTCGTTCTGGGACACAATTAAAGTTCACGTCATTTCCTCAAAATTAGGTAGCAAAACCAGTATGAAGTGGGAGGAGTATAGAAATACTCTTTCAGAATCTCCCTCACTTGAGCAATTTAATTCATTTTTGAAGCATTGTGCTGATATTCTAGAAACTTACAATCACAGCCGAAGTAATGAGGATAGGTCAAGTGTAAGCTATAACAGATCTAACAGTTATAATAAAAAACGAGTAGGTTCAATCGGAAATAACAACAGTTCATTTGCAGCTCAAATTACTAGTACCGGTAATAATAAAACTTTTAAAAATTGTGTTGTTTGTGACAAACAACATCGTATCTACGATTGCACAAAATTTAGAAATATGTCTGTTGAGCAGCGTCAGAGTTTTGTGGTAAAATCAAAGCTCTGTCAAAATTGCCTTCGTCCTGGCCACAGAGCTTTCACTTGCAAATTTGGTGTCTGCCGTAATTGTAAACGGCGTCACAATACTTTACTTTGCGACAACACTCATGGCCAACCAATATCACTTGCGGACAATACAAATGTCACCAATTCAGATTCAATTGCCCAAACTCTTTGCACAACTAATTCTGCTCAAAATACTTTTACTTTATTATCTACGGTTATGGTGTTGCGATTAATCCGTGCAATAACAAGCGGCAAATAGTGCGCGTGCTACTCGACTGCGACAGTCAGTGTAGCCTAGCTTCTAAGAGACTAAGGGATAAGTTAGGGTTACGATCACGGCCCGCGGATTCGATTAACGTAGTAGGAATAGGCAATTCTACTTCACACTGGGTAAACGGATTTTGTGCTTTTAAATTAAAGTCATTACACAGTGATTACACTGTACAACTAACTTGCCCAGTGCTATCTGATTTGACAGGCGATATTCCTAGGTTCACGATGGACGGTTCGCGGAGGTTCAGTTAGCCGATCCTAGTTTTTATAGGCCTTCTTCAATAGATGTGCTGGTCGGTGCTGATCTGTTTTGGAGCATCGTGGGTAGCGAGCGAAAATCACTCGGTTCTAGACAGCCTAATCTTATAAATTCGGAGTTTGGTTGGATTTTATCCGGCCCTATTTATTTAAACTCACGAATTTCAAATTTTAGTTGCAATTTTTCAAAAACGCAGTCAGATAATATCTATAAACTACTGAGATTTTGGGAGCTAGAAGAGTTGCCGCCAAGGTCAATTTTAAGCGAGGACGAGAAAGCATGTGAGCAGAATTTTAAGACTCACACTTCTCGTGATTCGTCCGGTAGGTTTTGTGTGCGCTTACCTCTCAAAGACTCGCCTAATTGTTTAGGTAATTCATACTTTCTAGCTAAGAAAAGGTTATTTAATTTAGAAAAGCGATTTAGAGCTAGTCCCGAGCTTAAATTGTATTGCGAATACATCGAATTCATTAACGAATACATTAAGCTAGGTCATTGTTCTATCTTAACGAATTTTAGGCCGAACCCGTGCTATTTTCTCTGTCATCACGCGGTTCTTAAACAAAATAGTGAATCGACTAAGCTACGAGTGGTATTCGACGGATCCGCTCGCACTTCTTCGGGCTTATCTATCAATGACTTGCAACGAATAGGTCCTTCCGTACAAGATTCACTCTTTTCTATATTAAGTATTACGTTTTCGCCAGTACCTATACGTTCTCACGGGGGACGTAGAGAAATTCTTTAGGCAAATAAATGTTCACGATGACGATCGCAACCTACAGCTGATATTATGGAGGGATGATGAATCAAAACCTATTCAAACACTAAGACTTAATACCGTCACATATGGTTTCGCTAGCGCTAGCTATCTTAGTACGAAATGCATATGGCAGCTAGGACAAGAATGTCCTGATGAGTTAATCCGTATAGTAATTCAGCACGATCTTTATTTGGACGATTTATTAACTGGCGCTAATTCTGTAAGTGAATTACGTCACATTTTAAACTCGGTAGTTTCTGTTTTGCGTTCGGGCTGTTTTCCACTTAGAAAATTTAAATCTAACGTGCCATCTCTCATCATCTGCCATCAACCCACTCGAAACCCTAACCTTAAGCGAATCCCCTAATACTTTGGGTTTACAATGGAAGCCACCTTCCGACACATTACACGTTTCGTTATACACTCCCAACAATATCAATGAACATGCAACAAAACGTTCGATTTTGTCTAATACTTTTAAAACTATCGACCCCCTCGGTTTGACATCTTGCACTATTCGTCTAAAATTATTAATGCAGGAGTTATGGCGTCGAGATATTGACTGGGACGAGCCGGTACCTTCTGACATTCGACGTTACTGGCACGAATTGCTTCAAGAGTTCCAAAATCTACCATCGGTAACTGTACCTGTAGGCTAGTTTTATGTAATTCCCCAGTCAGTATAGAGCTACACTCTTTTTGCGACGCGTCAATGTCTGCTCATGGCGCTTGCGTATATCTACGGTCCGTGGACTCAGTTGGCCGCGTAGTAGTCAAATTACTATGCGTTAAGTCTAAGGTAAATCCTAATAAGCCCGTTACTATACCGCGTTTGAAGCTTATGGGAGCCTTACTAGCAGCTAGGTTATGTAAGTCAGTTGTCGAGTCTTTACGATGCCATATCACTCGCTGCACTCACTGGAGTGACTCGAGTGTCGTTTTAGGATGGCTGCACAATTCGCCAAATAAATTAAAAACGTTCGTCGCGAATAGGATAGTCGAAATTTGCGATATTTATTACAAGTTGGCGTCATGTTCCCACAGATGATAATCCCGCAGGTTTCATTTCACGAGGCATCCAGGCACATATACTTCAACAATCTAAATTGTGGTGGTCGGGCCCAGAGTTTTTATTAAAATCGGAATCGGAATGGCCTATGTTAAATGCCAAATCCCAAATAGACTTACCAGAGATAAGGTGCAATATTATTCAGAGTTTCGAACCCATTATAAAATTCACGGTTTTCTAACTTTATGCGGTTAAAACGTTTATTCGCTTACGTTTTACGTTTTGTACACAATACTAGGTTCCCTAAAACTAAAACAAGCGGAGCCCTAACCGTAAACGAGTTGATTAAGTCATTTAATTTTCTTTGTAAATTTTCTCAGTTACAATCTTTTTTAATTGAGTATGACGCTCTAAGACAACATAAATCTATTTCGACTAAAAGTAATTTATTATCCCTTAGTCCTTTTCTAGACAAATACAGCGTAATGAGCGTTGGTGGCAGACTAGCCTGCTCGGATTATGACTACGACAAAAGGCATCCCGTCATATTGCATTCTAAACATCCTTTAACTTGTCTTATTTTTAGATATGAACATATCAAGCAAATACACGTTGGTCCGCAGCTATTATTGTATTCCGTTCGAGAATATGTGTGGCCCATTGGGGGGAGGAATTTAGCCCGGAGTACTACGCGAAACTGTGTACGCTGCAAGAGGTTTCAAGGTCGCACGTACTCACCAATGATGGGGCATTTGCCTTCGCAGCGCACGACTCCATCTTTCCCTTTTGAAACCACAGGTGTTGACTTCGCTGGGCCTTTCACGATTTGAAATAAAAAGGGTCGCGGCGCAAAGACTTTAAAATGCTACCTATGTCTGTTTGTCTGTTTTCGTTTCAAGCGCGTACACTTGGAGGCGGTGACAGAATTATCCAATGACGCTTTCATAATGACATTAAGGCGATTCATTGCTAGACGCGGTAAGCCACTGGAGATCTACTCCGACAATGGCCGTAATTTTGTTGCCGCTGCCAAGGATATTGGTAATTTTTTAAAACATAATTCAAGCACCCTATCTGAATTTGCCGCGAATGAAGGAATAAAATTTAACTTTATACCGTCTTACGCCCCTCACTTCGGTGTTCTATGGGAGGCTGGTATCAGGTCTGCGAAGCACCACATAAAAAGGGTTATGGCTAACTTAAACTTAACTTATGAAGAGTTATCTACTTTGTTCGCACAGGTGGAAGCTATTTTGAATAGCCGCCCCTTGTGTCCTATCTCTTCCTCTCCTCACGACTTCCAATCTCTCTCCCCAGGGCATTTTCTGATTGGTCGGCCGCTGACGACATTGCCGGATCCAGCCCACGACGATGGCAGCTCAAGTTTACAGCGCTACGCCCGCATTGAACAAGCTCGGAAACACTTTTGGAGTCGATGGCAGCGGGAGTATGTCAGTGAGCTCCAACAACGCGTCAAGTGGCGAGACACCAAAGGCAACCTCAGCGTAGGAGATCTCGTTCTTCTTCAAGAAGATAATAGTCCTCCACTACATTGGCGTATGGGTCGAGTTCGAGAGCTTCATCCCGGGGTTGATGAAGTGCCCAGAGTAGCTGATATCGCCACTCAGAGAGGAGTCGTCAGGAGAACACTGACACGATTGTGCCCCCTGCTAGAAGTTGACCCAGGGACTGAAATACCCGCAGGGATTTCAGGGGGGGAGTTATGTTAAAGCCTGAGCTTTAACATTATCAAAACGGCTGGAGCGAGCGTTGCCGTTCCAATTTGTCAGGCGCGGTAATTAAAGGATTGGACAGTCCCACCTCTCTAAGTCATCATCAACGTCATCGAGGATGCTCGGGAAGGGGCTCTAAGTATCGAATCAGGAAGCCCGACCTTCATTCGTCCGACCAACGCCCTTAGCCTGGCATCGTTTCTTTTTGTAACGTTTTTTTAAAATATCAATATGGATCCCTTGCAATTGTACAGAATAAAAATTTATTTTGTACGAAGTTGTTTATTTGAAAACAATTTCCAAGTTTTTCTTGTATCCAACACCCAGTATCAGGAGGAGGTCAATAGGGCGGTAGGACTTAGGAGTTGTGTAGTTCTCTTTGCCTGGTTTCCTTAGTATTAAAATTGTTGCCCTCTTCCATCTCCTCGGAAAGCAACCATTTCTTAGGCAGGAGTTGAACAGCGCCTTCATTACGGCTGCATTATCTCTGTACGCTTTCTCCCATATGTCAGATGTTATACCGACTTTTCCTGGTGCTTTCTTCGGGTCATCATGTTAATTGTCGTTTCTATTTCAGTATATGTTATGTTGTCTAAGTCAGTTTGGTTAGTCAGGTCTATGTCATTAGTATATCTTTCAACTTCTAGTTTTTTCTGTCTGTGTTCATATGTGTCGTTATTTATATTGTCGGCTGGGTAAAAAGTCATTGTTAGTAGTTCGGCTGATTCTTTAGGGTTGCAGTCATGGTTTTTAGCTGTTGTAGGTCTCTTTCTGTCTCACATCCCATTACTACCTTTTGACCCTTCACTTTTCTCATCCTGCTTATCCCCAGTCCCATCTCCACTACATCCATGGAGTTTTTTATTTCCTTTATTACGTCTTCGTTTGTATGTAAAGGTTCTTCGGATGTTATTATTACGTTATAGCTTGGTGCGAGGTTGCGGGTTTTGGCTATCTCAGCAAAAGTTAGGGTTTGCCTTCCTCTTATCCCTTCAGGTCTGCAGGTTTCTGGCGTGCTTTGTGTACCTAACCTAGTTTGTTTATTAGGGGTTGAGATGTTCCATTTTTGTTTCAGGTCTTCGACTGCTATTCTTACTGGAGCTATTAGGTCTGCTGTTGTGTCAGTCCCATATTTAATTTCATTTTTTATTTCTTTTATGTTTAATGTTATTGTCTTTCCATGGTAAGTATCGTGTTTTTTATTTAGGAGGATTTATTTTATTTGCCAGTTCCTCTATGATTTTATAGGTTTCTAGGTTGGTGACTTCGATCTGTGGCTCTTTGCTTTTGCCCTGATTTATTTCCTCTTTGCCGAGGTGTAGTATGGCGAGGCTTTCGTACTTTTCAGTTATGTTATTTAGGTGACGGCGCAGCGAGTAAAGTTGGTTAGAGATGGTGATTGTGTTTATGTTTATTTTCGCCATTTCCATTTGAAGGTTTGCCCATCGGTCCTCCTTGCTGGTATTGTTCGTTGTGTCGTCCTCCCTTAGGTGCCTTTCCAGTCTTTTTATGACAATCCCCACTTCTTCTATTTCTTTGAAAGGTGCTATCGTTTCAAAATTTAGCCATTTTAGGATATTTGTAGTTTCTTTTGCTGTATTTTGCACTTCCAGTCGAGTTTTGTTTAGTTCCTCGGTAAGGTTATTGTTGCATATTGACAAAAGTAAGTGTCAATGTCATTTTTGACATTGACAGATGTCATGAAGTAAAGCCTATTTAGTTTGTTTATTTCAGTTGGCCAAAAAGCTATAAATAGTGTAGACGTATATTATTGTGTTAGGCATTTACCTCATATGTAATACGTAGTCAGTGTTAAGCACCAATAAAGGAGAATATAAGAATTGTTGCTGTATTATTATCATCACCACTCAGACACACATCAGGACTTACAATCAAGAGGTCGAAGCCCGCTACAGTTATCTTTCAGGGAGTGCATTTCTTTTGTATGAGCTCTTTCTACTCTAACCAGCTCGATGGCGTTACGGCTTCTCTCCTTCTCTAAGTAATTTATGTCTTGAGCGAAAATTAGAGAGGGCTAGTGTGGTCTCGTCCAGCGTCTGTAGGCTTTCTAAAGCTGTCGCTTTGCATTCCCTCTTGATGTTTCCCGCTTCTTCTAAGGCTGTCTTTCCTTTCTAGAGCATTTCATTTGCTAATTTAGTGGCCTCGTCCATAGCTACCCCTGCTCCTTTTTTGTAGTATAGGAGAAGGATACTCAGTCTGCTGCGGTGGGAGATGTTTGAGGCCACCGAGAAACCTTCATCTGAATTCGCCATGGTTCATGGTAAATCTCCTTCCGACATTAGGGGATCTAGGTCTAAGAGTCGTAAACTGGGGCTCAAGAAGTTGTCGGAAGTTTCAGACTCGCTGATGGAGGTTTTGCGTGTCTGTCCCTCCAGTACTCTCTCCCTCAGGCTCTTTTTTAATTTATTGGGTCCCGCTGGGCTTTTTGGTTTCGATGTCTTGGTGTCCATTGTCTGTTTGGATTTAGACATTTTAGAATTGTTTTTAGATTTTTAGGGTTCTTTTCAGCTTTTTCTTCTTTTCAGGTGTTGTGTTCCAGTCTGCGTTGCTGGTTGCTGAGCCCTAGGTGCTGTTTAAGTGTGTGTTGAAAAGGAATTAAATGCCATTAGATATCTTATCTTCCGTGGTAGAAGGTAGGTATAGATTTATTATATTTTGATGGAGAAAATTTACTTGTTTGCATGGATTACTATTTCATGTACATGGAGCTAGCTTCTTTGCATAAGAATTACACTGTCGATAATGTTGTTAAAAACCTCAAATCCTTCTTTGCTCGACATGGGATACCAAAAGCATTGGTGTCTGACAATGGTCCACCATTTAACTCCTGCAAGTTCAAGTCTTTTCTTTTGATTGGGATGTGGAACACATTACCACCAGTCCTTATTGGTCCAGGTCTAATGGCCAGGCTGAAAGTGGAGTTAAAATTGACAAAAACATATTAAGAAAATGCAAGGAAGATGGCTCGGATATACATTTGGCGTTATTAATTGGCCAATGTCATAAATGTCAATCGGCCGGATAGACTAAAGCGATTAAGCTCCGTGTTTTTAATTACTTAAAATTATAAATACTTATTTTATTACATTAAAAAGTGATAAAAAACGTTTGAAATTGGACAATAATCGACTGGAAGTGTTATCTCAGTGTTAAACGGACGATTTTAAAAATAAAAACATTAAATACAAAGTGATTCAGTGACAGCGAACTAAGTGCTACAAGAAGTTCTGTACGAAAGCCTACGCCCGTTACAATAACAGTATATACTTCTATAAAGTAATTGTACAAACTATAATGTGTTAATATAGCGCATTTATATAAAAAGTGTAGTGAAATCATAATTTTACAACTAATAACATAAACAATTTTTAATAATTTATTATAATATGTCGGTAGTCTGATATATTTTTAAACTTCATTGTAACGAATAAACACTATTTCGAAATAAATAAGTACAATATTTTCACAAAGTAACGTATCGGTCCGGATGGTGAAGTGGTACGGCTGTACATTCTGCTGGAGGTGGACGAGAGTTCGAACCCCAGCTGACAACGTGGGAGTTTTTTTTAATTATTTTCAACTTTTATACGCGTACTGGAATTAGTAACCTAATAATTATTAAAATAAAATATGGCTCCTCCACAAAAGATAAAATTTGAATGTTGTCAAAAAATAATACAATTGAATGAAATATTAAAATGTCAAACTTGCAACAAAAAATACCATTACTCTGTCAGTGTCAGTGCTATGTCATTTAAAGATCTCACAGATCAATACAAGGTATCTTGGCTCTGTCCTGCTTGTTCAAGACCCAAAGCAGACAATACTAATACGCCGATTAGAATCGCTCCATCTAGCAGCAGCAGCAACTACTCTATGGACAATTGTGTTGACGATATAAATGTCACCTTAAGACGGAAAGACACTGATCCTAAATACAGCATGCTTTGTCCCGAATGTTTAAAGGAAGTGCGCGATATTTTTAGAGAGGAAATTAAATTAATGATGAACATTCACAAAGAGAGCATAATTCAAGAATTAAACGTTAAAATGACGGAAGTACTTACCAAGGTGGCGGATATAAGCTCAGCAATTAATTTTCTAGAACATAAATACGAAGATATCAAAAAGGACATAATACAGAAAAATTAAATTACAAAAACACTGGAAAATGAAAACAAATTCCTGAAGCAGGATCTGATTGACATCAAAGGTAGAGTTTCTGCTATAGAACAACTTTCAAGAGCTAATAATCTAGAAATAAAATGTATACCTGAACACAAATCAGAGAACATAATAAAAACGGTGAAACAGATAGCCACAAGTGTCCAATGCCCTATTAACGATAGTGATATACTAAGTTGCACTAGAATAATGAAACTAAATAAAGATAGCCCCCGACCCCGCACTGTTTTAGTTAAATTCTGCAATCCAAGGGTACGTGATAACTTCTTAGCGTCAACTATTACTTTCAACAAAAAAGCAACCACAAATGAAGATAAACTAAATACAAGTCACATCGGTATGAGCGGTTCTAAGAAACCAATCTATGTCTGTGAACACCTATCACCGTTGATCAAGGCCTTGCACGCAGAAGCTCGAGCAAAAGCAAAATTACTTAATTATCGTTATGTTTGGGTTAAGAATGGACGAGTTTTTATGCGTAAGAATGATAAGAGTGAATATGTTTATGTAAAAAATTTGGATGTTCTTAAAAGAATCAAATAATTTACTGAATTCCTCTACCATTTAGTTATGTAATTATATGAAAGCATTTGTTGTTTTAGTCAATAAATTCACTTCCTTAAGCTGCTACTATCAAAATGTTAGAGGCCTGAATACATGTATGTCCCAAGTCAGACAATCGTCTAAATTTTCATGTCATAAGAACAGAGGTGGTGGAGTCCTTATCGCAGTATCTAAAAAACTGAATACGGTGCGCTGTACTTCCTGGGAAAGCGACTGTGAGGATCTCTGGGTTTCTATAGATTTAATGTCAGGAATGAAACCGCTTACTCTTTACTTATGCGCAGTTTATCTTCCTCCACCTCTGACTCGCGACATACTTGCTACTTTTATAGAAAAGGCTAATAATATTCTTACTATTAACAATATTATTGATAACTTAATACTAATATTAAGAGACTTTAACATTACAGACTTAAAAGAACCTTATTATGTCACGCAGACGCCGTTCAATCCTAAACGAAACTATAATCCACTGAAGAATATACTATATGATTTTCTAGATTTAAACTCCTTAAATCAATTAAATAATGTTCTAAATAATAAAGAACGTCTACTCGATCTTGTTATAGGTAATGTACCAGCAGTGAAAGTTTCGGAATCGCATTTCCCTATACGAACTGTGGATGCATTTCATCCGCACTGGATATAATAATTGAAGCTCAATTGCAACATTCTAAACTAAAAGGAACCCAACATTTTTACAAATTAAATTTTCATAAAGCTGACTATCAAAAAATTTCAACTTCACTCAATTCAATTGACTGGGTGCAGCAATTTAATCAATATGATGACGATGTTAATAAAATGACTGATAACCTTTATAAAACTCTCGATGATGTCATTACACAGCATGTTCCTAAATCACAAAGTAAATAAAATTCAAAATTTCCTATATGGTTTTCAAAAACTCTAATCAAATTATTGAAAAAGAAGCATAACTGTCATAAAAGATTTAAAAAATATAACAACCCACTTGATAAAATTGAATTTAACTTTCTTAGAAAGGACTGTAGTAAAATAATTAGGCAGTGTTATAAAGATTATATTTCCATTATTGAAGATAATATTCCTGGCACTCCCAAATTCTTTTGGACGCATATAAAGAATATGAGAATGAAAAGCAGCTCATACCCATCGTCCATGGAACTGGGAGATACTAAGGCAAATAATGGCCCTGATATATGTAACCTCTTCGCTAGAAATTTCTCTTCGGTGTATGAAATTGATACCAATAGTCAATCTCACTATACAGTAATAGAACCTAAAACCTACATGAGCACCTTTCTTATTTCTCAACGTGATGTACATAAGAAACTATTGAAACTTGACTGCACTAAGGGACCGGGACCGGATAAAATTCCTCCAATATTCTTGCATAAGTGTGCTCTCGAGTTATCTCAGCCTCTTCACTTTATTTTTAATATATCGCTTAGAACTGGCGTTTTTCCCACTGCATGGAAAAAAGCCCGTATAGTCCCCATTCCTAAAGGAGATGATCCCAGACTTATTAACAATTATAGACCTATATCTATTCTGTCGACGATGTCAAAGGGTTTTGAGTCATTGGTTCACCAAAATCTCTCCAAACATGTAAATCAGCTTCTTAATAGTAACCAACACGGTTTCTTATCCGGTAGATCATGTAATACTAACCTTACATCTTACGCAACCTACCTAATCAATGCAATTGATAATGGTAATGAACTTGACGCTATATATACTGATTTTTCAAAGGCCTTTGACAAAGTCAATCATAACATTATTTTACAGAAGATAAGGTCTTTCGGAATTGTTGGCTCTTTACTAAACTGGTGCTCTTCTTACTTGAGTCAAAGACCATCCTATGTTGGCTTTGATGGTTATCAATCTGACCTTTTTATCGCTTATTGCGGGGTCCCTCAAGGGTCAATTCTTGGACCTCTTTTCTTTGACATTTTTATCGATGACATTAACGATATCTTGATAAACTCTAATGTATTTATGTATGCAGACGACCTTAAATTAATTAGGATAATAAAAACAAAACTTGACATAAAAAAGCTCCAGGATGATATCGATAATCTTGTCTTATGGTGTGCCAACAATAAAATGTACCTTAATACGAAAAAATGCCATCATATTAAGTTCACAAGAAAAAGGGTAGCTACTATCAGCGACTACACGATATCAAATACAACTATATCTCAAGTACAAACTATTAGGGACCTTAGAGTTGTGCTTGATTCAAAGTTGAGTTTTATTCCACACATAGAGGAATTGGTCAGCTCTGCCTTAAGATCTCTTGGTTTCGTGATCAGAAACTCTAGAGAATTTCGCAAAGCCTCTACAATATTGACCCTGTATAATAGTTACGTAAGAAGTAAACTAGAATACTGTTCTACCGTATGGAATCCATATTACAAAGTGCACATTGATCGAATTGAAAGTGTTTAACAAAAAATTGTCCGTCATCTGTCCTATAGATTCTGTAACTCTTTGCGTGGTTGCTCATACGAGAAGAAACTACAGCATTTTGGTATGGTAACATTAGAATCACGAAGACATATTTTAGACATGTCATTTCTTTATCAGCTAATAAACAATAAAATAGACTGTATGCATCTCCTTTCTTCATTAAATTTTTTCCTCCCCGTGAGATCTTTTAGGAAACAAGTGCCCCTTTTTCGACCTAATTACCATAGAACTAACCTGGGTAAAAATAGCCCCATAACTAGACTTACATGTAAATACAATGAGCTATCATCGAGGGTAAAGGTAAGGTAAGTATCATATTATGTCAATTTAACATTGACAGATGTCATGAAGTAAAGCCTATCGAGTTACT
The DNA here is from genome assembly GCA_037179445.1 of Phengaris alcon alcon. Taxonomy (NCBI): domain Eukaryota; kingdom Metazoa; phylum Arthropoda; class Insecta; order Lepidoptera; family Lycaenidae; genus Phengaris; species Phengaris alcon. Next base: position 1,291,368 of record JAYRCH010000085.1, on the reverse strand, counting down.
TTATTTTAGTTGGCCAAAAGGCTATAAATAGTGTAGACGTATATTTTGTGTTAGGCATATCTCATATGTAATACGTATCAGTTTTAAGAACCAATAAAAGAGAATATAAGAATTGTTGCTGTATTATTATCATCGCCACTCAAGCACAAGAAGGACATACAAATCAAGAGGTAGTAGTCCGCTACAGTGATGACGCTTAAATCTATAACATAAGGTCAATGGCACTTATACTGCGTCTTTAATTTCGAAATTCACACCACTTATAAAGGTCTCTGTCCTACACAATGTCCACTTATTGTTTTAAAAATCCGTTCATATTCACTTAAGTTATTTCACTTTGCAGTTTGTAATTTATTTCGTTTTTAGTTTACCGCACTTTTTTTTTTGTTAGGTTAGGTTACCCCCCCCCCTTCCCCGGGGTATACCGGTTCCTCCTCGTGGTGCCCCTGGAAACAATCGCTTGTGCCACCGTGGCCGTTTCCGGGGTGACACAATCGAGTGGCAGATGTTAAATATTTGCCATAGTTTGATAACTGAAAGTAAACACAAAATAATTCCCAGAGTACCATCTACACACTTAATAATATAATATGATACTTATAATAAATAAGTACGAGTAGTTGCTTTTATTATTTATTAGATATATTGTAATCATAGTTTTCATTGCTATATTTTCTTATTAGTTTTTTACAATTATATTGGTTATATTGGCCATTATAATATATTATGTAAGCGACCTTTAAACTATAGAGGCTTCTTTACTCATAACATCTAATGGAGTCGCTAAATCTAAAACTGCTGTGGATGTACCCTTATTGCAAATTTTTATTTCAGTCTAATACGGATACCGACATGATTAAGCCCCACTTGTGTATTGTTCCTGGCGTAGAAGGTTATTATGAACGCTTTACGGAACTATGTGAGCGACTCAAGCTCCCCGTAATAGTTCTGCAGCCAGGCTTGGATCATTCCAATGAAACATTTAAGGAACTAGTAAATAGATATATTAATGTTTTGAAAAATAAAGCTGCGCTAACCGGAAAGTTTTATTTACTCGGCTACGAAAGTGGTGTCTTAGTTGCTTTGGAGATGGCAGCCATACTAGAGAACAAGGGTAAGGAAAAGCAATATATTGTAAAATCCTACTTAACTTTGGCGAACACTCTAGACTCAAACAGTAATGGCAACTTGAGGGTTCAACCCATGGAGATATCGAGTTGAAATTGAAACCGTTTACTCAATTTTACTTGAATACTCAAAAAATACTCAATCCCTTGAAGCTGTTAAAAACTTCTAAGTTAACGTAAAAAAACCATTTATGCCGCAAAAATGCGTAATATTTCGATACTCTCATGGGAATCAAAATTCATAGGGTCCTTCAGCTCGTTGAACTAGAACTATGAAAAATGCCAAGTGACTTCGGTTTTATTCTTTTATTCATAGTCAGATTAAGAATACTATGGCCTGTAAGCCTGAGTACGGTTTTAATTATGAATTTGTTAACGTACGCACGCGTTCCCGAGATAAAGATTATCGACAGATAGATGGACGGACGGGCAAGATGATGATAGTGATCATAGAAGGGTTTTTTGTTTAAGATGCTATTGTTTTTTAGGTTTGACTGGGACAGTCTTTTGTATTGGCGGAACACCAACGGAAATAATTATTACAGATTTTAGAAATAACCTGAAAAATTATACGACTCAGGAGCAGTTGCAAATAAACATGCACACTCTCTCATAACCAAAGCAGATTCAAGTATATTAGACATATTGCGTAAGGATATAGAATGGCCAAATAAGCTTGTTGAATTCATGGACCTAATGCGTGGCAAATTTCCATATCCCATTGAATGTACTAAAAAGTGGATAGATTATGTATACAGACAATTATCATCAATATTAGAAACTACTTTTGAAATAAAAAAAATTTACTCGCAAATAATATCTATACGCCCACAATATTTAAGTAGTATGGATACATCGCTGGAAAATTATTCTGATAAATAATAATAATAATAATAATAATTTTATTTGGTGCAACAAAAAACCAGATTGTAGTTGGTACATAATTAACTTATAGCTAGGCACAATTTTACATACAATCAGTCACTGTGGGTGAAGTCCTGTTACCCTTGATAGGTTGATAAACCTATAGTAAGGGTTAACAGTCCCTATCCCTCTGGATATTACATAGCAATTTCACTGAAGTTACTGTTTACAGGGGTTCTGCTTGGCCATGGTTTAAAAATATAACTGTTGTAATTATGATGTTATTAGGTACTGCATGCATGCATGTGTGTGTGTGCGCGCGTGTGTATGTGTGTGTGTGTGTGTGTGTGTGTGTGTGTGCGCGCGCGTGTGTGTGAGTGAGTGAGTGTGTGTGTGTGTGTGTGGCGTGTGTGTGACCGAATGCATATGCGAGTATACTGACTGCATGGTAAATATATAAGTTTTAATAATATGAAACGATAATATGTTATGGCATGAAATGTTCCGTTTCATCATATGATTTATTTTGAAGGTAAGATTGGATTAACTTTTTGCAGGTGAATATGACGACTCGTATATTGGCAGACTTCGATTTATTTTATTGTAGAGATATGGGCCTAGAAAGTAAAAGAATCGTTTTGTAAAAGACAATCTTGGTTTGGGAATTTGGCATATTTTGTCCTTACGACGAGTCGTAATCGTGATGAAAGGGATGTTTCAGTGTTGCAGGAGGACCGTATTGAGAATAAATAATTGCCTAAAATTCAGCACATTACAACTTTCGTATAATACGGTGGTTGAGAATCTAATAGGGCGAAAAGTTGCAACCTTTAAAACTGCTCTGTGGGCAATTTCAAGTGGCTTCAAGATATTTTTTGAGGCTCCACCCCAGCAGGAGATACAGTAGGTAATAACGGGCAAACATAAGGCGTAATAGACTTTACGTATAATAGCTTGGTTTGCAATATGTCGTAGATTTTTAAATATGTACCAGTTCGTTTATATGCATCCTAAAGTTAAGAAATCTGTCAATAGTCACACCTAAATATTTAATGTGATCGACGGAGGATAATGTAGGGCAGTTACAGAAAGGGTGAAATATACTGAGGGGAGAAGTGCAGGAGTGAGATTTTAAAGTTAGTGAAGTTGCTGGCTGAGAATTTGGGCTTACAGAAAACGTGATAAACTTAGTTTTGTCAGTATTTAGCGTTAAGGTATGAGATTTGAGCCACGTTTCAGCTAATGTGAATCCATTTTGTGCCCTGTGTTCCAGATCTTGCCATGAATCCGCTACAAAGGTAAGTGCAGTGTCATCTGCATAACTGATAACTTTTTAATTTGGGATATCGAGTTGACAGAGATTATTCACAAAGACGAGGAATAAAGTAGGTCCAAGAATACTACCTTGTGGTACGCCGTAATAAATAGGTAATTCATCACCTTTATGCCCACCAATGCTAACTAACTGTGAACGATCCGTAAGATAGCTTTTGAAAAATTCCAGTTGCAGTCCTCTGATACCCATGATTTCGAGTTTATTTATGAGTGAGGCAACTGGAACTGTATCGAAAGCTTTCGTGAGATCTAAAAATATGGTAAGGACCTTCTTATTTTTATTTAAATTGTCAACCAAGAAGTTACAAAGCTCGTGTATAGCGTCACAAGTAGATTTGTTTTTGCGAAAGCCAAATTGTTGTGTAGATAACAGACTAAATCGTTCTAGGTAACTGACCAACCGCTTGTTTACCAAATTTTCAAGGACCTTAGATAAAGCACTAAGAACTGCAATTGGGCGATAGTTATTTGGTTGTATTCCATCTCCTCCTTTGAAAATAGGGTGAATGATGGCTTTATTGAAGGCATTGGGAAAAATACTAGCGTCAAAGCAGAGGTTAAATAAATGACTTAGTAACGGTGCTAGGGTGGCAGAGTACCTTTTCAAAATAGAAGGAGGAATTCCATCCCATCCAGTAGCTGCATTTGTTCGTAGGGAATTAATAGTTGAAATTATTTCATCGGGATCTGTATGTTGCAGGGTAAAAGAAGTACATATAGGAGTAGACGGAAATTTTGTGTTAGCGGTAAGGTGAGTTGATTGGTTAATAGATATATTATCTGCAAGATCCTTCCCAATATTCACGATAAATGTATTAATATCGTTACAAGATTGAGTATTTGTGGAGGAAGTTTTAAGTAGTTGCAAGGAAGGATTTTTTGGTTTTGTTGTATTTGTAACCTGCCTAATAGTGTCCCATAGCAGCTTAGGTTTGTTACCAACTTTTGATAATTGATGTGCATCGTATCTTCTCTTTGCATTCTGTAATATATTTGTACAAAACCTTCTATAACGCTTATAGGTATTGGTGAGTATTTCATTTGTTGGAGACTGTTTACATTTCTTGTGAAGGGCATCCCTGTTTTTCATACACCGCAGGAGACCAGGGGTAATCCAGGGTTTTAGAATTCTTTTATTAACTCTATTATTGCAGACGCCAATGTGTTGGGATCATTGATTAAGAAATAATCGTCCAGCTTTAGCTGTGAAATTGCTTCGTCAAGTGATTCGTAATTAATACATTTACTAGCGACGTTGGCAAAAACATTTCTATCGATAGGATGACTGATACATAATAGTGTTGAGTAATGATCTGTTATTGTAGATTCGTAGACAAAAGAGAGTGTTGGGTACTTTGTTCTTATAATAGTGTGGTCTAGACAGTTATTTTCTCTTGTTGGTAGGGTGTGAGCAGGCAGATATCCATAAAACGCGAGTGTATTGAGGTATTCATCTGCTCGCGAGTCAAGTGAGTTGGGCTTGATATCTGTGTTTAGATCACCGGCTATGACGACGGACTTACAAATAGTGAAATTTGGCAATAGGTTGTTAAGAGTTGCAAGAAAATCAGCAATATTGTCACTAGACGGTGGACGATAAATGCATAAAACTGCGATATCCTCATCGATTGGAACATATAATCCAGAAGCAACTTGATTAAAATCAAGCTCCATGCATTTAGGTGATAAAGCCGATTTGGCATAAACGACCACGCTGTCATTTTTATTAATATGGGTAGTTGTTTTGAAGGCAGTATAATTCTCGAGAAGTGGTTTGTTAAAATAAAAAAGTGGTAATAAAAAAATCATTACGTATCAAAATATAGAATCATCTTTGTCTTGTCCTCACCTGAATATGATGTATGCTACGATTGTTAATTCTCACTTGGATTGTGAAACACTGGAAATATTTAATAAAAGAAATATTTGTCATACTTATGCTGTAGTGACTCAAAATATAACCACAAAATAAAGAGGGAACAGACGAAAAGCTTAGCAATATCTATACACCGTAACTGAAGTTTTACTTCAAATTTCAGTTACAGTGTAAGAAAAGACCATGCAAAAAACTGTATGGGCACTGTCCGCACCCACCAACAGATTTCGTATGCATTTGTTTATCGACATTCACCTCAGAAGGGGGTTTTTGAAAGAAATTGGAATTTTATTTTTTATTGTTTTATATTAGCGGCCCACTCTAGCTTCGCACGGCTATACATTGCGTTTTATACATGTAAAGCTTTCTCTTGAATCGCTCTATAAATTGCTGAAAACTGCATTAAAATCCGCTGCTTAGTTTAAAAGCGACTTAATTTTATACTGTAAAGATTTTCAGTGATATTCAAGTGAAATTTATATGTTCAAGTAAGTTTACTATTAGTTAAAATATGCGAGAAAAAGAAGACTAGTTATACACAGTATAAAGTCGCTCAGTTTCCTGTTTGATTAGATATTTTAAACTAAGCAACGGAATTCAATGAGAACCTATGCAAAATAATGTATAGTAATGCACCCGTGTGAAGCTCGATACTAAAAGTTAATATTTTCAAAAATATTGCGGATTGCTTGAAACACTTGTGTGAGTCTTATAAAAACGCCCCATATATAAGTTGTACAAGCTGGACAGGTGACGTAACACGCTACTAATGCTTCTACGAAATGTATGGCCATATTATGCACAAAATTTCTGATATCTCCAAAGTTTGCGCGTTTATGTTCATACATAACTTAGTAAATCTTTTTGTATTTGATATAAGTAAACTAAGTATGTAGGTTTTTTACACTATTATTGTAAAAAATATTGAACAACTTTTTTGTGACTTCGAAATGCTTATAATTATTTTGTATAGTTTTAATGTAGCTGTGAGGCCACTCTTAGCAAAAAAGAGGGCTCTACATAGGAATCTAACCTAATACCTAATACCTTTGGTATTTAAGGTCAAAAGGCCTAAAATTCGTTTTTTGAAAATATTTCGTTTACTCTGCCTTCCAACCTATTTGCATGTACAAATTTTATGTCAAACTTTTTTATACGTCGAACCATTTTAGGCCGCTTAGTGTGAGAGTGTGGAGCGCTCAGCCATACATACTCTTATCAAATTTTTATTTAATATATGATCACAAGTTGTCACACAACAATGAACATTAAGCTTGTAATTAAATATTATTTTTCTCCCATCAAAACAGTCCTTGGCTATCGGTATCGATACTTATAATCAGATGTTGGTTCCATAGTTGAAATCAAGATCTGAAAGGCTTTCTTGGGCAACTTCTTCCGAAAATGTATTAATTAAATATTTTATGTCATTAAAATATTATAATACAGTATATCCAGGAAATACAGTCTAGAATTATGTATTTAGGTATTATATATTATACAAATAGTAAGTAGTCAATCCGAGTTTTTTGAATAGAGCATCCTTTGACCTATCCAAATCACCCCTATGTATGTTCTACGATTTTCTATAGTTTTCGATTTTTGATGGTTTTACTTTTTACTGAAATTTTAAAAAAGACTTCCTCGAAGCAGTTTTTCTATCAAGCAATGTTTTTGTTAGTGGCTTAATTTATATGAGACAGCCAAAACATTATTACAAATCTTCTCGATCGTGGTAGCTAGCTGGAGTAGCAGGAGTCAAATATGTCGATTCCACATAGAAAATATATTTTTGATAGATCTTGACATAAATGTCAAGATCTATCAAAAATATATTTTCTTAAAAAATTCTTATATATATTAATATATTTTCTTAATATATTTTCTCTTCATGTAAAAAAAAATGTTTCCCAAAATTCCCCATACCACTGTCCAACGTTAAAAACATTTATGGATTATGAAGTAAAAAATGTGATTACTATATAATAAGCAGTTTTTTAGGGTTTCGTAATACTTATGGAACCATTGTTTCGCTCTATCCGTCCGTTTTTGGTCTGTCCGCTCTCCTAGCTTCTGTAATTATGAAGATAAAGTCATGTCGTGACATTCTATTGGTTAGATTATTTTTAGTACAGACATCTACTGAATTGAACAGCCCCATTGACTCAAACTAGGTTAAAGATAAATTTCCAGTCCCAATTCTAAGGTTGTATGAGAGCTTATATGTATCCTTTATTTCTCCTTCATTGACACAGAAAAATAAAAAATTACAGATATCTGCATGTTCGTAACGCTTTTTGATGACCTACTGTTCCTAGTGTTTGTACTGTGGTCGCCGCGCCCTTCACCTCTCAATACTACTTTTGCGTAATAATTTTTGTATACTTTGTTAAAATATGATGTTGGCTAAAGGTGTAGTGCAGTAAAGAAGGGAAATGACCAAGGTTATTTGCAAAGCAGCACCTTACGTCTTAATTTAAAAGACTCGTCGTCAAAAGGAACTAATACACCGTCAATACAAATTATGGAGACTACTTTTGTCGTTGCCGTTAAAAACTTCTGAGATATTATGATTGTGTTGAACGGTGCACCTGTCTTATAAACACCAAAAACTTACTTAAGGGAATAACGAGATTTCGATACAAATTCCTCAAGCATATTTACAATATCAATCACTTTTGTAGCTTTGTCATTTGAAGTTATGACAAATAACTTCAAATTACAACTTGAAGTTGTCATTTGAAGTTATATGACATACATTTAAAAGTTGTAGGTTTGAGTTGATGCTTTGGCAATAACTGGCCGGCTCAACCGGATAAATAACATGGCCTCACAGAAACCGATGTGACAAAGCGCCTGCGTAACTGTGTTTCACTGTGTGAGTTACCAGAGGTACAGGTGGGGTTGGTTTTTGTAAAGATTGGGACTGCACTTGCAACTCCTCTGGTATTGTGGATGTCCATGAGCGGCGGTAATTGCTTTACTTGTGAAATGGATCTGGTAACAAGCAAACGGATCGTTTGATTATAAATCAATTACTCCCACACTTGGACATAGTAACACCAGCAGGCTTAGCATGGTCGGGCACGATCCGAAGAAATAATTTTAAAGAAGAAATATTCTATCCAAAACTGTTCGTTGCAAAATAGTTCTTAATCCATGGTAACGTCAATAGAAGTCAACATTTCTAAATAGCCATATTTTTAAAATGGCTGCCGGGAAATCTGCTGTCAAAAATTATAAAATTTTCAAGTAATTGATTGAACGTAATGAAACTATTTGTCTTGGACCGCCATGATATGGAGTGGTTGAAATTATTGTAAGACATTGAAATAAGAAAACATTTCTACTTTAGCTGGCAAAAAAGGCCATTTTGTGAGCTCATGTTTGGAAAGAAAAGAAATGTTGTTTCTCATAACGACGATGCATAGACCTTGCTGCCTTACAATAAGAACTATTTGACTCCGAATAGTATTAATGTTTCTTCAATCTGTCATTTTGTCGATTCTACGGTGTTTCTAGGGTGCGCATACTAAGCCTGCAGAGGGAGAGGGTCCGGTGGCCCAGGAGGAGGTTCGTGTTGAACACCGGGAACTCACTGGTAGTTCTTCTAGTGCGGGTGTTCACGAGTGGCTGGTTATCGTTTTATTATGGAATAGACCTGGAAACTAGCAAGCGGATCTCGGTATTATCCTGTACCTATTATTTTTATTACATAAATGAATTGTGCTCTGAAAATAAGACAGTTTACAAAAGGAATAGTATACTAAAAATCAAAATTTTCAAAGATATTGCGGATTGTTTGAAGCACCTTTGTGAGTCTCGTGAACACGCCCCATATTATAATAGTCGTACTAAATAAGTAAATAAGTGTAGTAAGTGACGTCACACGCTAGTATGTTGCTACGAAATGTATGGCACAAAATTTCTAATATCTCGTTATTTTGCGCGTTTATGTTGATACATACCATAGTAAATCTTTTTGTATTTGATGTTAGTAAACTAATTATGTAGGCTTTATACACTAATGTAAAAAATATTGAACTTTTTTTTGACTTTGAAATGCATATAATTACAAAACTGCACTTAAATCCTAATTCTTTTTACTTTTATCAAGCTGTAATACCTAATTAATTTTGAATTTATTTTAAAAAACTAAATTTTTACATGTTCTCAAACACCCAATTGTTTCCCGCATTTGGACATCCGAAATACCAGATTATTTAATTGCGTTCACGGTCTTTAAAACCCGAAATAGTATAGTATAGAATACTCTTGGTATTGCGGCATCCATCCCGGTTTTACCCTAAGTGTAATAATATCATGCGATGCCCGCGCTGTTCGCTCCTAAGGCCACGGTTAGACACGGCGTGAACCGCGCGATTTCCGCAGCGCACGGTGTGAACGTTCTTGTACGATACCATTGTACTAAGCTGAGTGTGATTCTTAACTGCGTGATTTCTCTTGCGTCTGAACAAGGGCTAAGATTAATAAATGTATTATTTAATAAATACTGCATCATGACGAGTAGGTAAACTGTAGTGACTAAGGGTGACTAAGTTCAATGTTGATAAAAAAAATCAACTCTGTACTTAATTATTTTAATTTCATGTTGATGCTGAAAGGATAAAGTAAGTATTAATTTTAGTAAGTATTTACCACGTTTTAGGGTTCCGTACCCGAAAATTATGTAATTGCAGTAACAGTATGATTCATATTGAAATTTATCACACAGGTACATGAATAAATAAATAAAAAAATCTTTATTTACATAAAAATAAAAATAGTAGGTACATAGTTTAACATAAAATTTAAAACAAAGGACTGTGCAAAATGGTGGTCTTACCGCTTAAAGCGGTTTCATCCAGACAACCATTGCTGCATGCTATAGGGTTACCTATATATACATACTATAGGGTTACCTATATATACATACTATAGGGTTGCCTATATATACATACTGTAGGGTTGCCTATTTTAATATATTATAGAGTTACTTATTTTAATTAATTTAGCAGAATTTATTTCTGATTTTCTTGAAAATATTTCTGATCTTGTAAATAATCTCTTTATGTTATGTAAAAAAAATAAAAACAATCACAAAAATATCCATCTGACTGGGTTTCGAACCCCATAGTCGAGACACCAAATTTGCCAAGATTATGCACAGCAAAAGTAGTAACCCAGGGAAGACTAGAACTAGCAACAAAAAAAATAAATTGCCAGGTGATATAATTTATTTTCTGACCAAAGCCCTTCTCAGCGAAAATATTGTTTAAAGATTAAAGAGAAGTTATTCTAACGCAGTTATAATGAAGAAAGTGATTTAACTATCAAATAATCTTAAAATCGGCTTCAAAAAACCTGAAGTAGCGAAAGTTATACAGTCGATTCAACTTATCAAATACTAAAATAAACGATCACCGCCACATACAAACTAAACATTCACGGTTATCTTTTCTCTATTTAAACGCTCGAAGTATTCGAAAGAAAGGCAAATAAGATGAACTAAAATGTATCTTGAAATCAATATCAACAACTGTTCATGCTATCCTAATAACGGAAACATGGATTACATCGGAAACCCAAGCTTTTGAATTACATATAGAAAATGACACACATTACTATAATAACAGAACTGATACTATAGTAGGGGGAGTATCGGCGTTTATACACAACAATCTTCAACATGATTTAATTGAATCAACATACAAAGACGGTGATAACTATCTATAGATAAAAATACAAAATTTTTCACTTAATATAGGTAATTTCACTTAATAATGTACAATCCAGGAGATACAAATTTAAGAAACTTCCTGCAAGTATATGAATCACAATTATAGCATAGAAATAGAGCTATAATCTTCGGGGACTTCAATATTGATTTATTAACAAAAATGTGTATATACATAGTAAGAAAACTTACTATGTATAAACAAACACTCAATGAAGCCGGTTATAGATTAATAAATAAGGACAATAAAATATGTTGTACAAGGAGATACTGAGATAGAGAGATGTACACTCTAACACCGAGAAATCGTTTCTGGATCATGTCAGCACAAACTTAAAAGAAAATGACTTCAGTTTTACTATCATCAATTCTGCTATGTCTGACCATAAACAGATTTACTTACAACTAAACAAATTTTAGCCTCCCCAAAAAATTTGCTCGAGCTACGACGCTATGGACTACATAAAATTAAAAGAATCAATAGAATCAGATGCACTTATAATTATACACAGCATGAAGACCTACTGAAATCACATATAAAAAACAATAATATAATAAAAACTAAAATAATGAATTCGCCAAAAAAGATTGGATAAATAAAAATATAATTAATGGAATCAGTCTCAGGAACCATTTATGGACGCAGTACAAGAAAAATTCGGAGGATAATATTCTGGAACAAAAATTTAAACGGCAAAGAGCCATCGTAGTAAAACTAATTCAGAATACAAAAATTCTTACTATTTAAATATATTCGGGAATTGTACAAATAAACCTAAAAATATGTGCTAACTTATTAATAATAATTTAGTTCGTAATAAATTAATACACGGGTGTGACCCTTCAAAGTTCATTTTTGATTCAAAATTAATTGCAGACACTAATGAGATTTCTGTCATGTTAAAAATTAGTTTTGGACAATAGGACTTGAATTAGCAAAAAAAACCAATTAAGTATCATGAAAATAAATTGATCCATACTAAATATACTTACATTACTTATGCAGCCCGACTCCGACCTATGCACTACAAGCTTGCGACGCAAATGAAGTTAGCAAAATTATTCGGGATCTTGACTTAGCACAGTCTTTCAACAAACTTATTTAACATAAGTTTGTTGAAAGAAGCTAAACTATTGTGAATTTCCAAATTCTTTAAAGATCGCACCTATTTTTAAATCTGGTCTCGAAACCGATCCTGACAATTACCGACCAATCTTAGTGTTACCAACATTATCAAAAATAATCTAAAAAATAATACATACTAGGTTATCAAATTATTTAAATTCCTTCTTATCTAAACAACAGTATGGATTCAGAGCCAAAAATGTCACAGCTGTAGTTATTAATATAATAATTGAAGAAATAAAACCTATTATAGATTAAAAACGTATTGCTCTGGGGATCTTTATCGACTTAAGGAAGGCCTTTGATACTTTTAGCCATTTCCATTTGATATATTATAAACTAAAAAGCATAGGTATCAAAGGAAACGCTCTAAAAAAATTTAGATCATATTTAGAAAACCGATCACAGGTAGTTAAGATTGGGAATATAGTAAGCGTTTCTAAACCAATCTCGTGTGGGGTCCCTCGAGGATCAGATTTAGGCCCTCTCCTGTTTTTAAAAATATAAAATATTACAGAACTAGGTCTCAAAGGTCGCATAACTATTTATGCGGATGACACATATTTATTCTACTTTGGGTCCAATGTAAAAGATATAGTCACACAAGTACAGGCACATATAGACATTTTAACGGGAATGGTTTCATTGCAATTTACTTAGTATTAACATAGATAATACTAATTACGTTATATTAGGTCATTACATATGAAATTGCGGTTTTGTAAAGGAGAAACATAAAGTCGATTTTTTTTAACATAATATATTTATTAAATAAAGTATATACCATTGTTATCTATGCACTTTTGCCATCTCATAGGTAGTTAATTTATTCCTTTACTAAAAAAACCATTCGGACAGGAATCAATAAAATCTTTGATGGCGCTTTGGACTACCCCATCGGATTTGATTTTTCCTTTGCAAGAAGTTATTCAAATTTAAAAAAAAATGGTAATCTTTTGGAGCAAGGTACGGGGAGTACGGTGGATGTCTTATACACTCCAATTGAAGCTCCCTCTAATTTGGTAGCCGTCTGTTGTGCAGTGTGTGGTCTAGCGTTGTCCTGAAGCATCAGTGGCCTAGAGCGAATGACCAACCTCGGTTGTTTAGCTTTTCCATCATGATTTGCAGTTACTGGCAATAGATATCTGCCGTAATCGTCTGGCCAGATTTAAGAAAGCTGTAGTGAACGACACGTCCGGCACTAGTCCACCAAATGCTCACAAGTAACTTTTTTTGAGTCAATTTTCGCTTGGGGCAGGAATGGGTCAAGCGGAAGACCGGCGCTGGACATACCTAGGTGTGCCAGCAATGCCGAGCTTGATCCAATTTGCGGCTACCTACGCTGTTTTAGTTTTAGATGTTTTTAATTTATGTATTTTTTCTATATTTAAATATAAGCTTAATTATTATATTTAGTTTTTAGTAGAGCTGCAAATAAATGTTTCTTATTATTATTATTATTATTACTATCTTATTACTTAAGCTCTGGATTAACACATACTTTTTATTCTGAAAATTTACAGTGTTTCCGTGAGAAGCTGTATTTACACGGGCGGATCCGCGGGCAAAAGCTAGTGACATTATAGTTTAGGTTTGTAATATGGACGTATTAACTTGTGATTATACAGTTAAAATATACGTAAACACACGGATCTGTAGCCGCAGAATTAACGTAAATAATGAAACAGAATTAACGTTATATGGTAACAAATATATATTAGAGGTAATTATTGATACACCTCCTTACTAATAAAAATATTTACACAATGGATAAGCCAATGTTTTGTCCTTGTCTGTCAAGCGACTTTTCCTGCGCATCAGATAAGGACAAAACATTGTATTGCCTATCCACTGTTTAAATAATTTTATTAGTAAGGCGGATAAAGTATAAACAAATTTTGAATCTTAATAATAAATTACGATGTGGGTATACAGATATTGCAATGTTTGTATGCGTAAATGGAAACACCTAAACGATTTACTATTATTGTAAAGTCTCGTTAAAAATATTTTATGTAAAACTAGCTGACCCGGCGAACTTCGTACCGCCATATTTCTTGTCTATATTATATATCGAGGACGTCTCACAGTCTTCTGTCTCATTCGCATACTCACTTTTCTGAGGTTTTTAAATATTTTCTATCACTTTTTTCATATTAACCTTCTCCTGACAATAACGAACACGTAATAGAAAGATTTATCCAATTCGGTGCAGCCGTTTGGAAATTATGCGCGTGCAAACATTTCGGTAAATCATTTTTATTTATATATATTATACTAGCTGTTTCCCGTGGCTCCGCCCGTGTAAATATACTATCGAGTATCCCGCAGGAACACTGTACTTTTCCGGGATAAAAAGTAGACTATGTTTTAATCCAGAGTCTAAACTACTATCATACCAAATTTCATCAAAATCCGTTCAGTAGTTTTCGCGTGAAAGCGTAACAAACAAACTTACATTCACATTTATAATATTAGTAGGGATTGATGTCTAATTCCTTCATTTTATAGTCATCTTTATTGCTCATTTTGTTGCTAAAAGGGGGCTACAGATTTGTTTTGTAGGATCAGCCTCCCCCTAAAAGTGGGCTACAGCTTTCTTCTGTGGCCTTAGCTTCCCCCTAAAAGTGTGCTACAGCTTTGTTCCGTGGCATCAGCCTCCCCCTAAAAGTGGGCTACAGATTTGTTCCGTGGCCTCAGCCTCCCCTTAAAAGCGGGCTACAGATTTGTTCTGTGGTCTCAGCCTCCTTCTAAAAGTGGTATACAGATTTGTTCTGTGGTCTCAGTCTGCCTCTTTTTCATTCGATGGTGTCTGCCTTAGGGTTCCGTAGTGACTACAAGGAACTCATTAGAGTTCACACAGCGAAACTATTAAGTTTCGCTGTATCCGTCCGTCCGGACGTCCGTCTGTCCGTCCCATGCAGACTTCAGTAATTATGAATAAAATAGGCTCTACTTTTATT
The DNA here is from genome assembly GCA_037179445.1 of Phengaris alcon alcon. NCBI lineage: Eukaryota > Metazoa > Arthropoda > Insecta > Lepidoptera > Lycaenidae > Phengaris > Phengaris alcon. The sequence goes on along the minus strand of JAYRCH010000085.1, from coordinate 1,276,340 downwards.
AAACTCACTAATACTACAATATGATATACATTTTATCAGTTATGATAACAAAATCAATTGTACTATAAAAGTAGGTAAGTACTAAAAAAATAATAACTACTCCAAAACTTAAAATGCTACAAAAAAAAAAAAGAAATCTCCCAGGTCATCCCCACCAGGCAGAGTACCTAGAAGGCTCAAAGAGTTTCCTCGCTGGATTGCGATACTTATTCTCTGGGCCAGGTAGGTGCCGGCTCTGGGGTCTCGGGTGGCCTCAATGAGTTTTTTGGAGATTTCTCCGAAAAGTTTGTGCGCACCCAGACCCCATGTACCTAAGGTTTCAACCCCAAACGAATAAAATTAAATAAAACTTTGTAAACTGCGTATATACCTACTTCGATTTTGGGAGCATTATAAAAAAACGATGAAAACAGAAGGGTATTATTAGTTTGACGTGTCTGCCCGTATGATCTACCATCAAGTCAAGATTCGCATAGCGTATTGAACGTTTCATTGTATGGGCATTTGTAACGTTTCGAACGCTGAATTATTATTGCCAGCATTGTGTACACGTCACGTTGAATATTCAGAATGGAGTCGGTATTGATATTAAACACAAATTGTGACAGCCACCGTCTATACGAACCAATTCTGAGAATACGACACGGTAAATTCAATATAGCCCGAGCTGGTGCCAATTTTAGAGCTGGTACAAAAACCAAGCAAGCTGGCAACTGGTCTGCGGTTCCGTTATGGGGGTATAAAACTATGTTTGTTGCCTTTTCATGCGTTTTTGAATGATTTATACAGTTATACTAGCTTATGCACGCGGCTTCACTCGCGTAAATAAAGTATCAAACAGGAATTTTTCAGGAAACATTTAGCCTATGTTTTAATCAGAGCCTTAACTACTACCGTACCAAATTTCGTCAAAATCCGTTCTGTAGTTTTTGCGTGAAACAGTAACAAACATCCATCCATCCTCACAAACTTTCACATTCGGTTTTTTAAATGTCGTATGGTTGCGCAAGCACACACGGCATTCTCATAACACAGTCCAGAGAAATGACTGATCAACACGTCTGGGGCCAACCAACCATGTGCGGGTATGAAAAACTCTCTTTGGTACACACCACAACCTGGAAATTGAACCTGCACTCTCTCGAGTACGAATCAAACGGTCTACCCTCTTGACCACGGAACGCTCCGTAATTTGGGGTATAATAGAAGAAGTAGGTATAGGACAGGTTGCCAGGTTCCCTCAAATACCTGATCTCAATTGGTACCAGCTCTGCAAAGTAATAATTTTGAATCCTTACTTCCTAACTAATATTATTAACGTGAAAGTTTGTAGTATGTATGAATGTGTGGATGTTTGTTGCTCTTTCACCCAATAACTACTAAACCGATTTTGACGCAGTTTGGTGTTGCAGTAGTTTAGACTCGGAATTAACACAGAATAATTTATCGCAGCAATATGTACGGTTCCTGCGGGATTTGTTTTAGCGCGTACGTAGTCGCGGACAACATCTAGTACTTGATAATATTATGAGTACTTAATGAATTAAAAAAAGTAAAACTTTTAAGACAAAGAAAAATTATGGTCTTCTCAATAAAGATTTGAGTAATTTTCAATTAAAAAGCTTTCTTAGTTTGATCGTATTACAAAGACTAGCTGACTGCTACAAAACACTGTTTTCTTAACTTAAGTAGATTAAAACAATGTTATAATTATTAATGGTTATGGCCACAATAATGTATTGTAGTACAATGTTGTTTTTAAAATGAAGTTAAATGCTTTCCCCCTTATTAAGAAAAATATTTACAACACGGACGCTATGACGCTGTATTTGTCTGTCAAGTGGCTATGGTCCTACGGTGGCGCTATGGTCTCACGGCGGTGCTATGTCTTACGTTGTATGCTACGTTGTATGTAGTGCTACATTGCTACGGAGGGGCTACGGGCTACGGCCAATGAATATAATATAACTAACGTACTATGGTGTATCTACGGTGAACCGGTATCACTTCGCTTCTACGGTGGCTCTATGGTACTACGGTAATGCTACTGGTCTACGGCGGAAGCTACGGTCCTACGGTGGCGCTACGACCTTACGGCGGCGCTACGGTCCTACGGTGGCGCTACGACCTTACGGCGGCGCTACGGTCCTACGGTGGCGCTACGACTTACGGCGGCGCCACGGTTTTAAGGACCGTAAGAACGTTGTAACGCCACGGTTCATAAATTAATAGTTTATTTTCACTAGGCGTCCATATATATTAATGTATAATAGCATTATAATAGTATGTATTTAATACATTTTCACACAACACATACAGTAGTTTTTTTCTTATATATCACCGTAAAATTGTATATACCGTAAGATTATAATATAACTAGCGAGATTGTAAACTGTGAGTAGATTGTGACCCCGAACATACTGCTTACAATATACTGCATATATTAGCGCATTATTTCTCGTTAGATTATAATATTATATCTAAAAGAATCCGTCTACTTGTAAGATAGCATGGCTGATTGGTTGAACGGCATATGTCCTGCGCCGCCATATTTTTTTGTTAATTCGTTTGTTTTTAAATGTTTTGGTGATTGCTTATTGATTTCGTGTTGAAAAAAACTCAAAGCTTTAAAATTATTTATATAAAATTTTAGACTCAACATGCCTGGTCTATACGTCTATGAGTCAATCACATAGCTAATTTTCATTTCTTTGTTTAAATTTAGTGCAAAGTTTTGCTTTAGTTTTAGGTAGATATTTCATGTATTTTTCATTTTTGTTCATTTGTATTTCATATTGTAATTGTGGGAAGTAAAATATAACGCCTTTATGGCCAATGCGTATTCGTTTTAATAATTCCCTTCTGAATCTTTATATAATATAAAATTATATATTATATATAAGCATTAATTGCCCGCGGCTTCGGCCCCGCGAAATTAGATTTTAAACTTTTACCCCTATTTTACCCATCTAGGGTCTGAATTTTAGAAAACGATGAAATACGTAACTCATTATTTTTTCCGTACTCAATTCATACGAAATATCATGCAAATATGTCCAAGGAATAAAAAAGTTTCATATAAAATTTTATCACCAATTTTATCCCCTTGGTGGTTGAATTTTGAAAAATCCTTCCTTAGGAAGGATTTCTTAGGATGCCTACATCATATGAGAAATACGAGTACGTGTGCAAAATTTCAAATTTCTAGCCTTAAGAGTTTGGCCTGTGCGTTGATTCATCAGTCAATCAGCTTTGCCTTTTATATATATAGACTACTCGAATCGACCTCCTAATATAGCAATATTTGCTAAGCCAATACTAGTAAATATTCGCCTAAGCGTTAAGTACTATATTAATTAATCACAGCTATCGGCGTTTCCGCGCCATAAACGCCGAGTTGCACTTCATTAACGAAACGCAGTGTAATCATTTACTTAATCTGGTAAAGATATTTAGCTAAATTAACGAAAACTTCTTACCCCTATTTTACGAAAATAATACAAACGGAGGAGTATGAAATTTGATACAGTTGAAGCTTATGTAGAGTATTGTTTCTATTTTATATAATAGAATATTACTATTTCTAAGAATTTTTAAAATAATACTTTGAAACACAAGTCATATTATAATTCATAAAAATATAGTTTCACACACCACCACAGATTATTCACTCACACTACCATGCGTTCGTATAATAACAGTAGGTGTTTTGACACAATTATTGTCAATCTTTCTTTCACATTCCATAGACTCTTAGATAGGAGGCAAAATAATACAGTTGGATCTTAAAAAAATAAATATAAATTATAGAAATGAATAGAAACAATGAATAGATTATAGAAATGAATAGAAACAAAGTACGTTTGCTTATTTTACACGGCTACTTTGATTAGCTGCTTTATTGTTGCCTTAATGGGCAATATATTTTGAAGTAAATCTGTGTATTTGGCAATATGCAAAATGTATAAAAGTGTAACGTTTTACAAAAAAAAACTTAACCTTGCCCCCGACTTCATACTTACGTTCTTTAAAAGTAGCCTGCATGTAAAATCCAGAGTCTTAACTACTACCATATCATAAAATTCATTAAATCCGTTCAGTAGTTGTTGCGTGAAAGAGTCACAAATATCCATATAAACTTTCGCGTTTATCATATACTTTAAACGAGCTAATCTTGTATAATATATTATTATAAATCTTGAGAACCGCTGTAAGTATTACAATGAAATTTAGTAAGCACGGAGTATCGAGAGAGAAAAAGCGATATAGTTAGGTCTTATTCATGGGAAACTGCGCATTTTTAAGTTATTTTTGTTTTTGTTTTCGTCGTGCATTAATATAGCAATAATTTCGATTCTAATATGTCAGTCCGATTGGCAGTTTGGTATGCGTACATGGAATTTTTGCGTTGTTTGGAAATTCGGAATGTTTGAATGTTCGAATCCCGGTCACATGAATATTTTTGTGATTTTTTTTTTTTTATATAATATATACTAGGTACTAGAACTCCGAGCAAAGCTCAGTTACACAGGTACAAATATAAGTAAGGATGTAAGTGTACACTGGTTAAGAGTAAGTGACATTAAGGTAAATAATAGATCGTCAAAGTAGGAAAGAGGTGAAGTGCAATGTTATTTTACTAATTCAATACATAGAACGTAATATTGTATGTTGGTACTCGTTTTACCTTGACCTTCGAACAAAAATGATTCGACTGAAAAACTGATTGCCTTTACGTTTAAAATCACTTGAATTTCTCGATTTTTCGTTCGATAAATAAGCGTTTATTTGCAGCTCGTTGGAAGTGCAGTGTAAACCTCTCTTCCGGCTCGAGTTGGCTTATGAGAGCTGTGTATTGAAAAATAATATTTCTTTTACCCGCGATCCCGTCCACGGACTTTACCATTTAGAGCTATTTTTATTATTGTATTTATTTATATATCTGTGTATTTAGCTGGCATAAAGGACTGTTCTTTTAATAGGTGCCTTATGTTAAACGCTTCCAATGCGTATAATAAATACTGATAAATTTAAAAAATAATAAGAATCACAAAAATAATTATCTGTCCTACCACATTCCGAATTTTCGAACAAAGGGAAAATTATACAGACGCATACCAAACTGCACTGACGCATACCAAACTACACTGACGCATACCATACTGCATTGACGCATACCAAACTGCACTGACGGATACCAAACTGCACTGACGCATACCAAACTACACTGACGCATACCAAACTGCACTGACGCATACCATACTGCACTGACGCATACCAAACTGCACTGACGCATACCATACTGCACTGACGCATACCATACTGCACTGACGCATATCGAACTGACGTAAAAGACGAAATTATTGATATATTGTTGCACGAAATAAAATAAAAACATATTGTATAGCTTAAAATGACAGTTTCCTATGGATAATATAACTAAACTACATCTAGTTTGGAAATTTTTTCTTCCCCAAAACAAAACCAAAACTCCATGCTGACTAAATGGTAATACTTACAGTCATTTACGAGATTCCGATTTTATGTATATACAAGATTCACTCGTTCAAAGTATAAGATCATTTCGGGTACTAAAAAAGAGCAGTGTGACTGAATGGTCATCTAGTCAAAATAATCTTTTGGCTTGGTACCTACGTCAAACCTAGATTATACAAACTGTGCATATTGGTGAAAATTCGTTGTAGACTATACAGACGTGAAAATACTAGAGTTTTATTAAAAGATCTATTCTAACAAGATTTCAGTAAGGCTAATAACTAATTAACCTTTCATATGACTTACATGTAGAAAAACTACCAATAACTTACCTGGAACCTCTCATCATTGGTGTATGTGAACTTCCCGGAGCTGATGATGTGCCAATCTCGTTTCCTCACCCATGACACTTGCTGCGGAGTAAAGAGAAATATATTACAAAATGATGACAAAACTACAATACTTAAAAAAAATAATTAAAACTTTTTATATGAAATAATATCATGCAATGTACTAATTACAATGTTGAAAAGCCCGAGATGGGTTTGTATTAGCACCGCTTCCCACGATATTATGGCATACACAATACTAGATGTTGTCCGCGGCTTCGTAAGCGCAAAAGAAAATCCCACGGGAACCGTGCATTTTGACGCGATAAAAAATGGCCCATGTCCTTCCCCGTGGTCTACTCTATATTTGTGCCGAATTTAATCAAAATCGGTCTAATAGTTTCGGAGCCTATTCCATGCAAACAAACAAACATACAAACAAACCTTTCCTCTTTACAATATTAGTATAGATTAGTATAGCTACTTTGTATTACACAACAATCTTAACAAGACTTAAACTTCAATACTTTACGGGCTTTAAGATGATTGGTATGAAAGACTTAAAAGTCCAGAAAGCGCGTAATCATACGCACGTAAGGCCGACGCGCGTGTAGAGGTACTAGGCTAGTTGAGGTGACTAATTTCCTATTATTTTTAGAAAGAGACTTGAATGAAAAGGTAAATGGTTTAAGATTATTTTGTTATTAGAGTTTATTATGCTATTGAAGGACCTCTTTATATACAACATTAACTATATTGCCGTGCGGAACAAGGATCACCAGACTGCTAGCCGAACTTAATCTGGAACACGCAACAAAGAACTGTCCGTGTGAGAAACAGTTCTCTCTTACGTCTATCCCAGCCACTTTCAATGGCTGCCCCTGAGCTTTATTGATGGCGAAGCTTACTTTTAGGGGACACTGCAGTCTTTTAAATACAAATGGATACTCTGATGTGATCAATGGTATTTTAGGTATGAATAGTTTCCCCTTGAGCATATCTAGTTAAATACAGTAGCCTCGACAATGTTGCGATGGAGAACTTTCATCTGGAGTCTGGTGCCATTACACAATTTCGGAGATTTAATATTTCTTAATAACATAACTGGTGCTCCAATATTCAAACGGAGGTTATCTGGCGGAATACCTGTTGGGTTTAGAGTAATAAGAAACTACACGGGATAGTTTATTGCATCATCAGTTTATACTACTGAATCCACTGACTTATATTGTACTTCATCTGCTTTAAATCGCTCGAGTAAAGTTCATTTATTGTGGCTGAGTTTTCATTTTTGGGAGTCAAAATGGCACGCTCGCAATATAACCATTCTATGGGATTTGTCATGAGATTAGTGACATCAGGGTAAACTGCATTAGTGAGTTCTGTAAAAGATGTCACCACTGTTGCCAAAGCGAAATAGTTATTTTACCATCAATAGTAGGGTAATCGTCGTTTCCTATTTATGCAAAAAATCAAAATATGGACTTTTATGTTTTTTAAAGCGAGCTTTTGTATATGACTTCACATGTATGACGACTTTAAATACGACTTTACCTTTACGCTCGTGTGCCCCTGGGTACTACGGGTATCAAAATAAAAAGCTTTAAGAGAACATTCCAAAAATAAACAACAAATATAATAGTAAAATGTAAATGTGTATAGTAAATAGTAAATTTATATAATTATAGTGTACAGTTGTTTTTTTGTTTGCAAAAGATTAAATTGACCTGAAATGTGTATACCAATATATAAATATTTAAGAAGGTCTCACCAAAAAAGCAATTTCAATAACACAAACCGTTAAATAATCCGACTTTTCCGCTTCTTTTGCAGTGTTCGGTACATTCAGTGTATTTATCAAAGCATTAGCTGTTGGATGCTCAGTTTCAATACACTAAAAGCCCCGATCGGAGCTCAAATATATACTTTGTGGACTGCTTTTAGCTTTGGACTTTCTAAAGAAATATTGTGGCATAAAATAAATATTTTATAAATTTTTTAAGATTTTGCTCCCGCATTACATGGAGGCGTATTTACGTACGTTTTTTTTATGGTAAAGCCGAAAGAAAGGGTACTCGTAATGATTTTGGCAGTCTATGTAGTATGTATGTACATATTTTGTTCCACCGTAGCGCCTAAGCTACCGTGCGATTTTAATAAATAAGGTGTCAATAAATTTGTAATATGGTACATATTGTAGGCAATACAATTTACGTAGTCGGGTAATAAACTAAATTAAATTAAATAACGTTTATTTCTGGCGGCATAAGCCTATATTATAAATACCTTACTAGACTAACATACATATATACGTATATATTAAAATTAATTATAGTTCAACCCTCGCTCCGAAATGAATATCTAGATGCGCGGGGCTGACAGACCGATCCGCCATATCGATGCGAGCGCATTTTTCACATAGCGTACTCGCCTAAAAATGTATGACGCCGGCAGTTCACAGTTTGACGTTTTCGTCAGCGATAGTCCGATCCGGACAGATCCATCCGCGGTTTGGAACGCAGTCCGATACATGGTCTGAACATTATACGTGCAGGGCGCTGGGGTAGGCAGAGGCTACAGAACAAATAAAGAATATTTCGTAGTTTTTATTGACACGAATCCAATGACTCTTGATTGAGGTTTTTAAAGCCATAGCATACAATGTACATAGTGTATACAGAATAGTGGTCGTCACACTTTTCTGGACAAGGGGCGTTTTGAGATCAAAAGTTCAAGGTTCAGTTCGGTGCATTCATTTAAATGTCAATAAAAATAAATAATATTATAAAATATATTTTTTTTATTTGTCAAAACCGGTCGTGTAATATATTAAAATTAATGTGAAATACCTGAAAAAGTTCAAGAAGTTCTATGTATTATTAATGTAAAACATGCATTTTCAGCAAGAACCTACAGTACAATTTTTTTTTTTAATTTACAATTTTTTTTTTTAAATTTATTGTATGTTACTGAACATACAATAAAAATAAAAATTTGATAATAAAATATAGCACCAGGACAAATCAGGGAGGGCCGGCTTCACCGCCCGTCGGAGTCTGCCGCCCAGCACCAGCACACCAGCACAAGTTGTGCAGTGTGTGGTCTAGCGTTATCCTGAAGCAGCAGTGGCCTAGAGCGAATGACCAAACTCGGTTGTTTAGCAGCTAGCTTTTCCATCATGATTTGCAGTTGCTGGCAATAGATATCTGCCGTAATCGTATGGCCTGATTTAATAAAGCTGTAGTGAACGACATCGGCACTAGTCCACCAAACGCTCACAAGTAACTTTTTTTGAGTAAATTTTCGCTTGGGGCAGGCTTTGGCTGGTTCGCCAGAGTTCAGCCATTGCGATGAGCGTTTCCGATTATCGTACAGGATCCAATTTTCATCACAGGTATTTAAAGCTCCGTCATTATTGTGCCGGTTGAGTAATGTAACGCAGCAGTCGACGCGCGTTTGTCGGTTTGCTGCACTCAATTCATGAGGTACACACCTTTCAAGCTTTTTTACTTTCCCAATTTGCTTCAAGTGGATTGAAATAGTTTTATTACTAACATCCCAGCCTGCAGCTAACTAGAACGTGGTTTGCTATGGATCCGCTTCCACAATAGCCTTCAATTCTTCATTATCAACTTTGGTCTCCGGCCGTCCACGGGGCTTGTTTTGCAGGTTGAAATTTCCAGAACGAAAACGTTGAAACCAAAAACGCACTGTGTTTTCTTTTGCGACACCGCCGCCATACACATAATTAATCCTTAGAGCCGTTCTGCATCACTGGTGCCACGGTGGAACTCGTACTCGAAAATAATACGATAATTCAAGTTTTCCATTTTGTAAACAGAGTGACACAAAGAAAAAACCAAAAGAGGAAAAAACAAATGAATAAAGGTTTTCGAAACACAAATTCATGAGTAAATAGCGGTATAAATTTGAAATTGGAATTCCTAACCAAAGAAGATATATTTGAGAACAAAGTGGCCAGTACGACAAAACGCCTATTTCATATGTAAGAACCTATTACTACGCTGGCCTGCAAAATAAAGTACTACACTTTTAAAAACTATATAAAAATTATATTATAAATATTTTTATTATGGAAATATTTTTTATATTTAGAAATGATTGTTCTTCAGGCACTATGAAAGTATTTTTGGATTTTAAATAATGAATGGTGTTTCACTTCTGCCACGTATACTCTTTACATGTCATTCTTTTTTATAACGCTTTTATTAGTTTCACCTCTATGTTTGCTTGCTTGTTTGTAACCGACTCCTTTGGGCTCGATTTTGTCCTACTTTGAACGATCAGATTTAATTCAAACTTTGCCCACCTGTCAAAGACCGATGACAATGCAATAATTCGATTAAAATATCTGATTATCCTGATTAAATTCGCCAGGATTCATCAATTTCTTTCCGCATCCTTTGCATGAACCCTCATGAAAGAGAGATAGAACTAGTGCACGAACTACGCATGCGTGCAGTTCCAGGCTTACTCTTTGGCAAATCGTACTAAAAAGCAAAAAATAAATTATAGTTTAAAAAAACTAAAAAAACACGCTTTTATAGAAAATCTAACTAAAAAATAAAAAATAAAATTTAATAAATTTGGATTAAGAATAGTGTGAATGAAAAATAAATGTTTATTATTGTAAAAAAGCGTGGCGTGCAGTGTCTTCACCTGTACGTTTGTTTGTATGTAACCGACTCCAGTGGATTTGATTTTGATCCACTTCAAACGGTCAGATTTCGATTAAAGTGATTTTTAAGATATTATCAAAGTGAATATCCTTCTCATATCTGCCAATAAAATGTTTATAACTATTGACACTATGCACCCCACGCTTTTTTACAATAACAAACATTTATTTTTCATTTACACTATTCTTAATCCAAATTTATTAAATTTTATTTTTTATTTTTTAGTTAGATTTTCTATAAAAGCGTGTTTTTTTTAGTTTTTTTTAACTATATTATTTTTTTAATTTCCTTTCGATAAGTACATAATAAGCCAGGAAATATTTTATTTGCAGTGGCATATCTACGATCGACCGTTGACGAAATACAGTCATCACAAAAGTGAGATTAGCATTAAAAAACCCCAAAAACATATTTTTCACGATTCCATCAACGACGATTTTCATCGGCATCGACGATGAAGTTTCATCTTTCTAGCACTAACCGTTTGGACGGTATGCCGAAGACGGACAGACGGACGGACATGGCGAAACCATAATGGTTCCGAGACGTAAACTACTAAACTACGGAACCCTAAAAAATGATGCAACAGTGATGTTACATTAGTTGAAAATGTATGCCGATAGATAAAAGAAAGATTTTACTAACTTAAACACTGCGTTTATGTAAGTATTTCAGTGTTTTAACAAAAAATGTCACAAATAACACATATTTTAGATTTTTATTTTATTCTACACATAATAATTATATATTATATCCATGACCCAGGATCATAGAACACTTTCTTCTTTTGGCGGAACCCGCGACCTCTGGCTTGAGCACTGACGCGCTCATCCACTGAGCCACAGAGATCGTCGAAAAAGTATAATTATGATGTGACTAGTTTTAACTAGTGTGGCGTCAAGGCCAGAATTTGCTAATTGAAACTGAATAATACGAGTATATTCATATCATTACTAATTTAATATTCATTAAAAATATTAGGAGATGAAACGATATACGTGGACGATGATAAAACTATTTGTAAAGGTAAACAATAACATTTTTTTCGACGTAACAAGTTAACCTGGGTTAACGTAAGACGACCTCTGTGGCTCAGTGGTTCAGCGCGTTGGTGCTCAAGCCGGGGGTCGCGGGTTCGAATCCCGCCGAAGGAACAAAAAGTTTTTCCGTGTTCCTGGGTCACGGATGTGTATTAAATATGTGTATAATATAATAAAAATCCTAAATATATGTATAATATAAAAGTATTAAATAAACTTCCCGTTTTCTGGTACCTGTAACACAAGTTCTTCGGATACTTAGCCAGATTGACGTGGTGTGAAGCGTCCATAGATAGATAGATAAACGTAAGCAATAAACTCTCAGTAATTAGGAGTAATACAAAATTCAACGGAAATAGTTTAAAACGTTCGAGTGTTGAAAGAAAATAAAAGAGAAGGGAACTCCGCCCGTGGAGCTGAAATAATGAACGAATAGAAATTGCTTTAAGTAAACTCTTATCGAATTGTACGAATTTACGGTATGGAATGAATGCGGATTTCTGATGGAATTACCATTAAGCTGATCGCTTTTTATGGTTCTGAGTTAGCTAAGCTAATCGGCATAGTTTTTAGGCTGAGACAATATGATCCGGAATCCGGCGGGCCCGGGATAATTGGGAGCACTGATAATAAAAATCTGCGCTAGTACAATAGAGCTGTAAATCAAAGCTTCGAACTGACATGTATGATACTGATATTTGACTCGACACTAGTGAGTTCGATTTTCAGCTCTTTCGGGTCTTTATACCACAAACTAACTGGACTTCCTAAGTGATTTTTTTTGCACTTCTCACACCGTTCAATATATTATGAAATTGCATATTTACACTTTATTACTTATATTATGAAATGATAACAGCCTCCGGGGTCCAGTGGTTTAGAGCTTGCCTCTCGACTCGGAGGTCGTGGGTTCGATTCCCGTGTTTTAACAACAAAAAATGTTGTTTCCAAGTTTGGTTTGGACAATGCAGGCTGATCACCTGATTGTCTAACAAGAAAGATGATTTATGCGTCGGATGGGCATGTAAAAAGTAGGTCCTGCGCCTGATCTCTCGCCAGTCGTGTTGGTCAATCGTCCCACTGGGTTTCAAGAGTGAAGAAAGAGAGAGTGCTCTTGTGTACTGCACACACACTTGGGCAATATAAAACTAGCTCCTGCGTAGTTGGCTGTGTTTTAATGAAGCCGGCCACCGGTACCCAAATGGGTGTGGGAAGCTATTATTATTACTATTATGAAGAATAGAGATATTTTGATTGTTTGTTTGCGTTGAATACGATTCGAAACTACTGGGTCGATTTTGATATTATTTGGTACAGATATAGGGTAGACAACGAAAAAGGACATAGACTAGTTTTTATTGCATCAAAACATACGAATCCTGAGGGATTTCCTTTTGCGCGGATGAAGTCAGGGCAAAACACTGAACGGATTTTGATGAAATTTGGTATTGTATTAGTTTGAGCTCTGGATTAACACAAAGGCTACTTGTTATCCCAAAACATGGGATACTGTACTTATGCAGGCGAAGCCACGTTCAAAATATTATTTATATTATTACTATATATTCTATTATTACAATATTCCAATTTATGATAGTTTCTGTCTAAGCAGCTCTTGTCTCCTACAAAGAAGAATGTTGAACAAATTTTAAATGAAATATTCACCTTCGCCGTTTAACATGTACGTACAATGTTTTTACATCATCATTTCGGGCTGATTATACCGCTAGTTAATTTTGTGCGTTCCGACTAAAATATACATTTACACAGTGGAACGTAAACCATGGCCGCGGGATGACTTTGCAATATTATCGCTGTTTGGCTGTTTGAAATTTACAACGGGCCCATATAATGGCTTTATAAACTAGTTTCATAAACCGCCAGCATGTAGGAGTTACTTTAGAGCCAGAAAATATTATAAATAGTGAACGAGCTTTGAACAAAAATAATTTAATGTGGTCAACTCATACCTCGATTACTCAAAGTAAATTGTAATTATGTGATCCTTGATTCAGTGTAAGGGTCAATTCATACCGACACGAAACGATACGCGACATGACAATACATTTTTAAGATAGCTATTCAATGTTGAACTTCATTAATTACGGAAGAAGATACACGTTTCATTGTAAGAGTCCGAATGTAAGGTGGCAGCTCGCTGCACAGTGCATTTGCAGTGTATGACTGATGTCATATGAATATCTTTTTGTGCAGTAAATAATGTTTAATTTTGAATAGCTGTCTTAAAAATGCTGCGCCGCGTTTTGTCGCGGTGTGATTTTTTTTTCACAGGGGAAAGGGTTTATGCCTTTCCCGGGTCGTGGTGGTATGTGGGACTCCCGGCGACATTTACCGCCAATACGGTACCCACTAAAACCACCTGTGGATTGCCCTCAGCCACTATGAAGGGGAGTGTCCCGGATCTGCCTAAGACAGGACTCGACCGGTCATGTGGGATACACGACCGGCCGATCTCCCTCTTAAAGGGAACGGACTTCTACCAAAATAAGGGGCCACTCCGGCAAGTCGCGGTGTGAACCTAACACCTAATCTAACCTAATTCAGTTATTACACCGCACTTATTCAAGTGTAACTAGTACTTACGCCACGCTCGCTCAAGTGTTCACCGTGCTGTTGTGTTGTTTATATACTATAGAGTCGTTAGCTAACACGTCGCGTTTGCAAAGTGTAAGTTGTACTTTCGCCACGTTCGCTCAAGTGTCTGACAAGACAGTGCAGGTCCGCAGTCTCGCCGATCTGCGTTGTTTACGGTGTTGTTAGCCGTCAAGCGGCGTTCGCTCAAGTGTAAGTTGTACTAACGCCGCGCTCGCTCAAGTGACCTACGAGACATTGAAGGTACGCGGTCCCGCCGAGCTGCTTAGTCGCATTGCTTATAGTGCTGTGAACCGTTACGTCACGTTCGCTCAAGTATAAGTAGTACTCACGCCGCGCTCGCTTAAGTGACCGACGAGACAGTGCAGGTACGCGGTCCCGCCGAGCTGCGCTGTCACGTTGCTCACGGAGTTGTTAGCCGTCACGTCCGCCGGGGCTGCCACGGAGGCCCGCCAGCCGCGCGTTCGTGTGCCGTGGTGTCCTGTACAGAGTGGTATTGTAAGTAAGTAAAGAGAGAGACTACGATCAGCAGTCTGGATATGTGAGTCAGTTGATTAAATATCTCTACAAATGCAATATTTACAGACAAACGCATTAAGAGCGCGTTTACAAATTTGACGTAAATTGACTGGTTTTTGGTACATTTTGCGATCAATTGAAACCAAATCCTACAAAATTAACAAGCAATAAATTTTGAAGTAATTTATTTGTTGTTTCCAAACTTGAGCATAGCAAAAACAATTTTCAGAACCTCTTCACCCAACATTTACAAAATCACACGCGGCCGATAACGGCGACTCGTCGAAACTGTATACCAATTGCGTGGCGATGGCAACCGGTTCTCGTCGGTAGCCAGTTTATGCCTGATGATGTCTTACTTATGTCTCCAGAAGAAGAGGTGATGAGTGGCAGCGTGAGCAGCACCGCGACGAGAGCCACGCTCGACACGCTCGACACATCTCCCACTCGCCATTTCATCTGGAAAGAACGAAATAAATAATTACAATTAGTAGCTGTAGTGTGTATTAGCACCTTCATAAATTATATCCTACTACTATTATAAATGTGAAAGTTTGTGAGGATAGATGGATGTTTGTAGCTCTTTTGATGCAATTTGGTGCGGTAGTAGTTTAAGGTCTGGATTAACATATGGGCTAGTTTTTATCCCGGAAAAGTACAGTGTTCTCGTGGGATACTGTATTTGTGCGGGCGAAGCCGCGGGCAAAAGCTAAACTTTTATAATAATAAAAATAATATGTTACATTTCATAATTATATCTAAGTTAGGTATAATTTTAAATTTCATTTAAATGTGGTGTTGACCAAATATTACGTTTACTGATAATTTTATGTAAATAGCCATTTAAACGAAATTTTATTACTACATATTTAGCTCGTAAAGCTTTTTCGGAACAAAAAGTAGTCCATATATAAATACGGTATTACGCGGGTGGAGCCGTGGATAAAACTAGTTATAAATGTGAAACTTTGTGAGAATAGAGTAAAAATTATGTTAAAGGATCACTATAATGCACTGATAATATTAATATTGCGATGACCATTAGTTTAAGATTAAATTGTAATATGCACTGTTCTCATATAAGTGACTACGTATGTCTTTTTGAGAATAAAATTCATTAAACCTAAACCTTACACCTAGTAAGTTTCTTCAATTAATTTAATACCCAGTTTAAATATGGGTTGAATAAATAAATAAAAAGACCAAGCAATATTATATCATTTATTAAGACCAATCACCATAAATAGTAGCTACACTTCTGTTTAGCCAAAACTCTTGCTGAGCCCAAGATCGCTATAAGTAGTATACATATCAATAAATAAATTTTCAGTTTAGAAATAGGGTAGTGCGTTGTGAAATCTCACAACGCTAAAAAGTCATTAACTACAGCATAAGAATGACATACATTTCGTTTTTCGAATCTTTCCAGGGTATCATGGTCTAAGTGCTTGTTGATGATCGTCGAACACAGCAAGTCTCGGTGAGCTGAGGTCAGCGAAGATTCTAGTTGATAGGAAATAACCTTTTTGTCGGAATAATTTTGCAGGGATGGTGAATTTATGCTGATAGAATGTTGTGGACGTAGAGATATTATTTGGGATCGGAGTTTTTTTATTGCAGGAGTATTTTGTAATATCAAAGATAGTTTTGTGTACATAGTGTCAATCCACTTTCTTGTGTATTGGATGGAATATGGATATTTGCCACGCAATGCATTTATGCAGGCATCAACCTTTTCTCTCCACTCCATATTCTGGCCAAGTAGATCTAGCACGCTTGGGTCTTCTTTAGTTATTAGCGAATATGCATGTTTGAGGACACCAATTTGCAACTCCTCGCTAGTATTGTAGCCTCTCAAATTACACTTAAATTCTCCAACTATTTCTGCTGGTGATCCTCCGATACAGAATACTGTTCCGGTCAAGCCTGAAAAATACAACTGATTAGAAGTGTGCAGTATTTACTATTTTATACGTTCGTTCAAATCCCAAAATACTTCAGGGGTTCGACTACTTTAACAATTTATTTTATAGTTATACGTTGTTTTATAGATTTACGTACGTTGGTCGTCGCAAAAAAATAATAATAGCTCTAAAAAATAATAATAGCTCTATACCCCGTTTTCGTTGACGGTGGCCGATTTCATTGAAACCAGAGCAGCTACGCAGGAGTGAATTTATAGTGAAAATATGTGTGCGCGCTATAAAAGAGCACTCTCTCTTCCTTTACGACGAGCGAGAGACTGGCGAGAGATCAGATGCAGATCGACTTTTTACATGCCCATCCGACGCATGGATCATCTTTCTTGCCAGACAATCAGGTGATCAGCCTGCATTGTCCTAACCAGACCTTGTTGTTGTTCCAACGCGGGGATCGAACCCACTACCTCCGCAGTTGAGAGCCAAGCTACAGCACTGGATCGCAAAAAATACTATGTAATAAAAAAAAAAAATGCGTTCATTATTACCCCTTTCCTCTAAAATAGCTGCCATTTCCAAAGCCACTAAGACACCACTTTCATAGCCGAGCAGATAAAAACCATTCCTGATCGCTGCTTTCCTTTCTAAAACTTTGATATATCTATTTGCTAGCTCTGCAAAGGATTCATTAGGATGGTCAATGCCTGGTTGTACGGTGATTGCAGGAAGTTTCAGCCGCTCGCATAGTTCGGTAAAGCGGTTATGATAACCTTCTACACCAGGAATGATGCACATGTGTGCTGTATTCATGTCGACGTCGATGCTATACTGTAAGTTAAAAAATAATTATCATCAAGAATCTCACTTCATAAATGACACTAATTTTTAGTTTCACTAACTGAAATATTTAATATAACTTGAATAATTCATACTATAATCAAATATAATGAAAAGTTTGTGTTGTGACGATTTCACACAACTTATTAAAATGAGAAGTTTACTTGAATGTTGCGAGATAGATATGAGTTATGACTAAAATACTTATTTATTGTTTTTTCTTATCCTCTACATACTGGAATGGTCCGCTAAATTATTTGATTGATTACTTTATTTTTATTTCGTTAAATTATCTCGCATTTTGACTTATATTAAAAATATTACCAAAGTTGAGAAAACCAAAGTTTCCATGTATACCATATCCGCAGTATACAAGAGCTCATCAGTATACATATTGGGGAAATAGGTACCAATTCCTTGACTTTCTTCAGAATCAAATTCCACAATACTTTTTTCCAACTGTTCAATTCTGAAAGTTTTTGCAGTATTGTTTATTGTTAGCATACAGTGAGATACAAATATATACGAGGTCAGAGCTAGGTATGACAAAACACGACTTACGATTGCACCGACAGCTCCAGTAAGTCTTCAATCTTAAAGCAGATATCGTATACGTCTCGTAAATAGCCATGAATAGCTAAAAGCTTCGCATCATCCAAATTTAAGTCTTTCAATGTAAAATCAGAAGCTGTTTTCAGTATGCTTTTTGGTGAAATATCTGAAGAAATAATTTTCCATTAATTAGTAAACACTTCCTTTTGAAGGTGGTTGTAAAACTGTAGTATCTAAGCTTGTCTGCACAAACCAGAGGTTGTGCCGGCGAAGCGGCACTTAAGTTGAGACTAGGGTTACCATCCGTCCGGATTAGTCCGGATTTATAGACTTTGTCCGGCTTTTAAATTTGTCTGGATTTTTGATGGCTTAAATGGAATATAAGTAATAAAACTTACATAAGTAATATAAATTCAGTCTTTAATCTTTATAACTAACTTCCCACTCATCTTAAAACAAAATATAAATTTCCTTTGATATTACTCAACTCAAAGATATTAAAACAACTTACTATTGCAATCTAAAACAATCAACAACTTTAAGCATAAAGTGTCTCACAATATTCAAACTTAAGGCTGCGGCCTGGACCCCAGTGGCCGGAGCGGCCAGAGCGGGCGGAGCGGGCGGAAACTGTTCTCAACGATAGCGGGCGGCGCGGCCGCACCGTTTTATACAAATCAATGTATTTAATCATGACATGCCGGCCGCTCCGGCCGCTCACCCGCTCTGGCCGCTCCGGCCGCTGGGATCCAGGTCACAGTCTTACGCTACTCATCAAGACCTGTGTGAATCTTAATATTATTTAATGTTTGCATTTTGCAACTAAAATGTTCGATTTTTTTTTGAACTGCCAGGCTTTTTGTCAGGACTTTTTATAACTTCTAAATAGTAACCCTAGTCGAGACTCACAAAGGTGATGCGATGGCTAACACTAAGTCCTTAATAGTTGCTCAGCGATAAGCTGTTGATTCTTCAAATATTATGCCAAAAAATACTTCCCAATTTTAGTACAAATTCAATCCAAGGTGTAAAACTAACAATCCTTCCAGTCAGAGCTCTAGGTATTTTAGCTTAGAGATAACAATACTTTCAAGTTTTTATAATTATAATGCTTCAAAATACTATTATATTCAATCTAATCTTACACATTTAAATAGATTAGGACAACTGTTAGTTTTTAAATGCATAATAATAGTGTACTCACTAGCAAGTTTCAATATTTGTTCCAACAATGTTTCTCTTGGGGCGTTAGATGTATAAGCTAATATATTATTCCTCTTAGAGAATAATGCTCGTTCTAAAGCATCAATAGCGTTGTTTATTGATACTACATTTGGAGTATCAAGAATGTGTTCATCAACCGTCTACAAAATAAATAAAGTATATTATATCATGTGTTGTACTTATCATTCTTATTTTTATTCTTTCGTTGATAATGTATTAAATCAGTAATAAACTTGCGTAATTAGTTACTTTAAATTTATGTAACTATAGTATAATATTAATTGACTACTTAGTACTTACTGTACTCAGTTCTGGCATCCTAATTTTGGCTATCATTTTATTGTTTCCATTAATTCCAAAGCATAAGCCTTTGTCAACTTTCACGTTATTTGTAGTTATAAGTGAAAAATATCTACAAATGAAAATAAACGTATAATAAATAGGTACTATAGAGTATAGGTATAATAAAATAGTAGGATTATAAAGTGGATGATTATTTATTTTGTCAATGTAACCATCTTATTAAACTCTGGTGGGCAGCTTACGAAAGGGTACCTTGATTCTCTTGTATATACTTATTGCATATTTGGTAAGGTTAGGTAGCTGCATAGCTATAATCTATTATAAAGCAGACTTTATAATAGGAAAAAAGGAGGGTAAACTTAGACTTACTTCAAGGGAGCAGTTGACTTAGAGATGAATGCCGCAACTTTGCTAATAGTGTCGATTACATTTGGAGCTTCTTCTTTTGAAGTAATAATAAAAATACTTTCGAGGAGATTTTCTTGACAGTCCTTCATTACATCTGCTAAATTAAGCTCCATCCATGTGGCATTGAGGACTCTTACTTCAACATCACATTTTTTCCACATGCTTAAAATGAAAATAAATATTAAAATTTATTCTGAGTAAGAGCGTTTTCACATTATCCGATCCTATTTATGATATCGGACCTATAATAAGAAAGTCAGGTAAATGTTTCATATTGATATACTTACCTGTCTTTCTCATTATCGATCCGATATCTGATATCGAATCGGATTATTTGAAAACGAGTCTTTATCAATATCAATATAATGCAAAATATTGATATTTTTATAATTAATTGATTAATTAATGATAATAATAAGTACCTTTTTTGGACCTGTGCACATTTAGAAGCATTTTCTAATAGCAGGATCATTTTTTTCGCACCACGCTGTATTAATCTTTCAGCAAGTTTTAAAGCCAGTATTTCATTATCCGACATAATAAGTTGCCATGAAGAACTTAAACATCTGATACTGGAATAGAATAATAATTAATTAATTTCATTTTAAACTGACCATGAAAGAAACTTAAAACATAATCCTTGAACATACGAATACCTGGGGATAATATTCAAGTTAAGCTGTCGTAAGTCAAGAAGCACACGACCACGGTTGTTGCTAGCAGCTTGGAGTCGGAAGGCTTGCGGAGCGTCCAGAGCCTCGTATGTGACCCGGGTCAGTGGCCTCACGTACCCACGCCTTATACCGTCGATCATCAGAAGGCGAATTAACTAAAATATGTAGAATTTTACCTTTAAATTAATATTATATTCTTGAAGACGTCCAAAGTATATATCGTCTTCTTTCCGCATTACAGCCGCTAGATGCCGTTTATCGTTACAGATCAGCTCCCTGCGCCCTCTTCTTGTAAGTCTGTGAACTAGATGAAAAGCCACAAGCCGCCATATTATTTGATATAGCTGATCATTGTTAGTGTCTCATAATGATGAAGCTGAACACCAGGAAGCTCTTACGAGGACTTTGGACGTCTTTTGGTACATAACATTATTAATTTTATTTAAAGGTAAAATTCTATATTATTATGGTTCAGATTGACGTCCAAAGTACTTTATGAGAGATCTGTTTGTTATCTCCTGGTGGCTTGTAAATAGTGCCACAATGTGATAATGTTTTTAATAGTGTCCGACCGAAAGTTCGGATTCGATTTCGGTTTCGGTAGAGATTTGGCAAAAAACGGGTTTCGGTTTAGTTTCGGTTTCAGCGGCAAAACCTGACGAAACTACGACTGAAACCGAAACTGCAATCGGGAGTTATCGCGCTGTGCTCGGTTATGTTTTGTGCTTTGAATTCCTTAAAGTTATTTTGTTATAGAACATGATTTATTTAATTCCGTTGCATTTACTTTAGATAGGATAAAATTTCTTGTAAAAAAAAACTCTTTATAGTTTGTTTTCAGTTAAGTAAATATTAAAATTTATTTAAAAGTGAAAAGTGACCTTTATGGTTGATATACCTAATTCATAGAACCACTGACTCGTGTTTAGCCTAAACCTCATTTTCAAATACCTTTGGGATTACGAGCTATTTGCGTTTGCCTGATTCGCTTGAGAACTACTTCGCTGTACATTTAAATCCCTAAATCGTTTAAGGCCTAACTAACGTTATACCTAAAATGTTATATAAGAATGATGTAACGTTTACCTAATATGTATATATAAGAATGATGTAACGTTTACCACATTTATGTTTGACCACATTTTACTGCCACACGACAATGATACTTTTACAATATTCTATTTTCTCATAATTGTGGGAGAGCCATGCTACAAGGTTAATAAGACTAACTCTTGTTTGGCCACTTCGCGAGTTGATTTAGGCAAAACGAGTTAGTCGTTTTGTGAATTAGGTATTCCAGGCGTAAAGGATTTTAGATATTATATTATAATATTTAGCTCTTTTACAATAAACAATAGTAAATATACCTATAGTGCTTTTTCGTAAGGAACAAGTTGTATAGCTAAATTTGTACTGGGATGGTTCACACCCATACCACATACTTCTTATTAAATTTCTTCACCACATTTTTACCGGGTTTAAGATAAGAAAATAAAAACTGACTGACTGTAATAATGATGATGACCGATGATGATTGTAAGGAAGTTTCGGTTTCGGTCGAAACTAAGACCGTTGCCGAAATTAGTTTTTGATTAACAAAACAATCACAAAAACAACTCAAACAGTAATGAGTGTTTAAGTCATCTTTGTGATTATTTTGTTAAAGTTTATCTATGTGATGTCACGAGACTGTTCGAGGTTTAATTTTTTTAAGATGGAATTTTGTTGATGTAATCCGACTTAGCCCTTGATAAATTTGAATAAGTTGTCATAAAAGACTGCTGATTTAAAGATTCCAATGCATGGCGCTTAATACAAATATAGTTTTACATACGACACAATTATTATAATCGTGTATGCTGGCACATAATAGATGGAGCATAATAATAACATAATCTGAGCAAGCTAAGATTTTTGAAATATAATTTATTACAACGCGTCATGCGGTTTTGAGAGGCCACACCTCAGGAGTTCACCAAGAAACAAATATTCTACCTGTAGCGTATTGTGGTTTAAATTAAATTATCTGCCACTGGGTTATCATCTCAAGTTCACCACCGTCGGTATTGTGCGCGCCCAGCTGGTGATCAGGGCTGAATAAAATGTTTGAAACGTCTTGCAGAGTTATAAATTAACGTACGATTCAATGCGATCGTATGCCACGTTTGATTCTAAGAACAAATAACAGCACAATAATACAGGTAGTACGCACTATGTACTATGTAGTAGGGTAAATAATCAAAGCTCAGCAACTCTGAACCAACTCCTGAGAATTAAAGTGAAAAAATTTGACCAACCGGCAACTGGAGATGTCTATAAGCTGTATCACGTCTTAATTTTTGACAGGAACTTCGTATTGCGATGAGTGTTCACTTTCTCTGCAGCTGTAGCGTGCGAGCGTTAAGCCGGCAACCTTCTCCGTAGCGTGGGTGATGAAGGTTGCGAAGTTGATAAGCCCGAAAGAGGCAAGACCTGCTTGAGGGACCAACCGCCAGCTGTACAGGAGACTCCATAAGCTCTAGCATGTATACAGTAATGTGCACGTATATACGTATAACCCTAAGAGGCAAGACCTGCTTGAGAGATCAACCGACGGCTGTAAAGGAGACTCCATAAGGTCTAGCACGTATACAGTGCATGGTGCACGTATATACGTATATCTTACTATTCAATAGAAACTTCGTCTTGTGATAATCGTAATAATAAATCCACAAGCTGCATAACGCCTTCAGTAGGTATCTTACTTTTTGACAGGAACTTCGTATGATGAGATGAGTGTTCCATTTCTCTGAAGCCTTCTGAAGTAACCTTAAGAGTCTGGGCCTGCTTTTGGGGCCAACTGCCGACTACCAAGAGAGTACATGAGATCTAGCATGTCTTCGATATCTTGGTTTTCAATAGGAACTTCGTAATAGGATGTGTGCCATAAACCTCTTGGCTTTGTATTATGCAAGCGTCGGTAATGTAATCATTTCCAAAGTGAAATGAAAATGAATATGTACGTACAATACGTACATATTCATTTTGCAATATTTGCAGTTAGAGAACTTTATGCTTTAATTTTTAACTTTCTCCGTCCGCATAGCATGCGTCTGCGCATATCAGTCTATCTGTCGGACGGAAATATGATTTAGAAATGAAATCGTTTTATAAATACATAACATGACTATTAGATACCTGAAAAGACAGCGGTTTCTTGAATAGATGTGTATAAATTTAAATAATAAGTCTCCATTCCAAAAATTGGCGATAGTTGTAAAAATTAAAAAAATAGTATTTTTCATAATTAATTACTTCTACACATTTAGAAGGCTAACGTTGTGCCGTATATTGATACGGCACACAGATAAAAGTAAAGCACAGGACCGAGAAACATGGCGCAAGCCTAGCTCTTAAAATTTGAATGAAGGAATACTATTCGGATCTCACGCAATGTGATAGTAGGTTACCGAATTAGGCACGATCTCGTGCAATTGATTATTATTACCGGCCTCACATAATCGTGAAATGAAATGACATGAAATAAAGTCCTCTAATAAATCGTTTCTTACGACGAACGCGTCTTTCTGCTCCGTCTTCTGAAGTAATCGACAACGAGTTCAAATGACGAACTTTTTACCCGATCGCGTGATTTTCCTCTACCCGATACTACAATCGCGGTAAAAAACTGAACATGAACTCTAATGACGAAATGTAACAGTTTTACGACTTTAAAACGATGCAACAATGATCAGTTATATCAAATATTGTGGCTTGTGGCTTTTCATCTAGTTCACATACT
This sequence comes from Phengaris alcon alcon, assembly GCA_037179445.1. Classification (NCBI taxonomy): domain Eukaryota; kingdom Metazoa; phylum Arthropoda; class Insecta; order Lepidoptera; family Lycaenidae; genus Phengaris; species Phengaris alcon. Next base: position 1,251,945 of record JAYRCH010000085.1, on the reverse strand, counting down.
TACCAGAAGAGAGCGCAGGGAGTTTATCTATATCGGCAAACGAAATCTAGCACTGTAATGCGGAAAGAAGACGATGTACTCTCATAAAGGACTTTGGACGTCAAACGGAACCATAATAACACTTAAAATTATGTAAAACTGTAAAAAAATGCTTAGTGATCCATACATAAATTATAGGTCTTGATGAAATTGCTGTTCAGCAGTACTGGCCATTTCAAATAAAAATAATTTTTGTTTGGCTAAGAATTCTAATTTCAAATTAATTTTATTTTAAACACATGGAATTCTTTTTCCAAAAGTAGTCATTTGTTTATTGATTAGTGTTACATTTCATCGCATTTCAATCTTTTTCGTCATCATGGATACGTTAAAAATTCGAGTAATTATGGAATATGAGTACCGTCGTGGCAGCAACGCGGCACAAGCGGCACGCAACATCAACGATGTCTACGGAGCTAACACTACAAACCAACGCACCACCTGTTATTGGTTTGCTCGCTTCCGTTCTGGAAATTTCGACCTGAAAAATGAAACTCGCGGTCGTCCGAAGACTTTGGTCGACAATGACGAATTAAAGGCGATTGTGGAAGCTGATGATACACAATCTACGGCTGAATTAGCAGCAGCTTTCGACGTTAGCGTCAAAACAATATTGGTCCATTTGCGTCAAATTGGCAAGGTAAAAAAGCTTGACAAATGGGTGCCCCACGAACTCAATGATCGCCAGCGCGTAGTACGCATCGAGACGTGCCTTGCACTGCTCAACAGACACACAAATTAAGGAATTTTGAACCGCATTGTTACCTGCGATGGAAAATGGATTCTGTTTGATAACCGCAAGCGCTCAGCAAGTTGGTTGGATCCTGGTTCCGCACCTAAACAATGCCCTAAACGAAAACTTACCCCTAGAAAAGTGATGGTCACTGTTTGGTGGTCTAGCGCTGTTGTGATTCATCACAGCTTCTTACCAAACGGGGTGAGCATTACTGCAGATGTGTACTGTGAAGAACTGAATACAATGATGGAGAAGCTGGCACATCTCCTACCAGCATTGGTCAATCGCTCGTCTCCGCTGCTCCTGCACGATAACGCGCGACCACATACTGCACAGCAGACGGTCTCCAAGTTGCAAGAACTGGGATTGGAAGCTCTCTGTCATCCGCCCTACTCACCAGACCTTTAGCCAACAGACTACTACTTTTTCCAGAATTTGGATAACTTCTTGGCGGGAAAAAAATTCAATACCCGAGAGGCAGTACAAAATGCCTTTGAAGAATTTGTTTCCTCCCGTCCAGCTGATTTCTTTAAGAAGGGCATCAATAAACTGCCACTGCGTTAGCAAAGATGCATTGATTGCATGGGTGATTACTTCGATTAATACAAATAAAAAATACATGAAAAAAATTCGTTTAAATTTTTCATACAAAACGGCAATTTCATAGGTAAACCCCTTATATTATAATAAATACTTACTTTAAGCTCTTCTTCAAATTTAGGTTGGAAAATTGTAGATAAGTCAACAGGATAATACATCCTATCATGTGATAAGTTATACAACCCAAATGTATAATCTTCCCGATTTTGAACGAGTCCTATATCAATCATTACTCCTTTATGTGCGATACATTTCCAGAAAAACTAAAACGAAATTTAACACAATTGCTTAAAAATCTAAAAACATAATATAAGAAAATTAATCCATCCATGGAATAAGTTATTTGTACATGATGGCAATATAATATCTCCCTTAAGTCTAATAAAATATTCACACAAAGGAAAAGCTATTCAATGTTACTGTCATTGTCAGGTACGTTGGAAAATTCACTTGACAAATACAGCAACATTGAATAGCTTAACCGTTGTGTAAATATTTTTATTAGTAAGATGTTCCCACTGACTAACTGAGTGATTGACACTATTAAAATAGTTAATAGAATCAGGCGATAATTTGCGGACGTCCATAACATACAATTAAATTAATATTATACCTAGCAATATTCCGCGAAAAAGTACCTACACGCACCAAACATGTTAATGAGCGGTGTCGTAGTCAAGTAAGTTTGGTCATTCAACCATGCAAGTCTATTGTTATTTTAATTTTGTTTTATTTACAAATTATAATTATTGATGTACTTACGTTTTTGAGCTCGTCTTTCGCACTAGATACTAAAATATTAACACCTTTTCCTTTTGTAAGAGAAATAATGTTGTCAACCGAACTTAATGAATGTGAATTTTCAATAATATTATTACCTGAAAAAAAGTTAGTATGTGCCGTGAATGACGAACGCCCCGTTTGAATAACCAATCTTCTAATATCTAATTTGTTAAAAACGTCAAATTTGTATCGCAAAAAAACCTGCAAATTATTGAATGACGACGTTTTTAACAAATAGTTATTGGTAGAGGTTATTGAAACCGGCCGTTACTGAGTTAAAAAATGAGTTCATAAACCTACGGTACTATCATTGGTTTTTAATATACTCGACATCATTTTAGGCTAATAATAAGTGGAATAACTAACAAAAAATAACTAAATCAATAGCAATACTGTGTATCATAATTATCATAATAATATACTAATACGTAAAGCAAAATCTTTCAGACAGTTTTACTGGAATTGTGCGAACGGAGGAGTATAATTGTTAGCGCCATGTAATAGTTATTGTGGGCCAATGTGTTGGCCATTCTGATTGGTTAAGAAAAGAGCAGTATGTCCGTCTCTTTCCTACTTACGCGCGCGAACCTAAAGTCGGCCGCGGCGGATGGAGACACACACATTCGCACATTCAGACAAGAGTGCGTGAGCAGTCGCATCATTTAAATATTTTCAGAATTTTCCTACTTTATGACCTACCAGGGTACCACCGCTGCACCAGATTGTGAACTAATCCAACGAGTATAATTTTGTGGTGTTTACCCCAAGTGTTGAATGTCTCATCATTTCAGAAGCGATAACTTATAAAATATAATATTTTTTGGAACGTATCATTTTTTAACTTACCTTTGAGTTGTGGAAATATTTTCTTCAAAATTTGTTTTTTGGAATGGTTACTAACTGTAGCAAAAACTTCACAACCGTGTGCTAGAGCTACACTTATAATAGCTTGACCAAAAGCACCAGCGCCACCTTGTACGCAATAAATGTCTCTTGATTTCACACGCGCTCCGACGAACTGCGGATTTGTTTACATGTATGTTTGACAATGTCAGCATTAAAAACTAATTTTCTGAATGCTTGGGCTCCTAAACTATGCCAGTATTACTGCCAGTAAAATTTGACGTAACGACCAGTCGTCATATTGTGATAGCATGCGGGCTGCGGCCTTGCGGGTAGCGGAGAGTGGCCAATATCCAGTATAGTATGACGGCCTTATTAGCACAAGCCTTATTAATTATAATAGCTATATTTTGCATCAACCGGTATTGAACACCTTTTCCTTTTGTAAGAATCGAACTTCATATTTTGTATTAGTTACACAAAAAAAAATCTTACCAGCACATAGAAAGCCATTGAATATGCAAGCGGAACTGTAGCAGCATCCTCCAAGGTCCAATGGTCTGGAACCGGCAGTAGAAGATCCGCGTTGGCATGGACTCGGGATGATATTGTGTCACAATGTACAAGTCCCATCACTCTGGCACTGAATCAAGAGTTACAAACTATTACCCGACTACGCAAATTATATAGCCTGTTGTGCTATATAATTTAGGTTGTTAACCTGGACTATCATTACAAATCTATTGACACCTTATTCATTAAAATCGGACCAGTAGTTACGGCGCTACGATGGAACAAACATACATACATACGTAGACTGACAAAATCATTACATTAAAGCTACAATGGCAAATTGTTAAGTAACACAACAACCCTAATGATTTCTTTATATAGGTAAATTTAAATATCATGGTATCTTCGCCCTCGCACGTATACGAGATTTGACAACTCTACACGATTTTCATCTCTATTGCATTAACGCAGAGTTCTATAAAGAATGCAGCTTTTTCTGTCGCGACCATTAAAAAAATTCTATTTCATTCTACAGTATGATAAATGTTTTATCCTGCCACTGTTTTCCCGGAACCAATTTTTTTGAAGACATTTTATATGCAAACCTTCACTTAAATAGTATCGATTTGCCAAGTGACCCTCATAGACTCACAAATTTAAAAAATGATGTATCAAGCTGTATTTGTAAACAGAACTCTAAGCTGAAGCAAAAACAAAACAATATTTGTCTCCTTCATACTCAAAAGCTTATACGTGCGCGAGAGTGTGACAGACTTTATCATAATGTGCTCATCACGGCTCGCGCTCAGGGCCGGCTTAACCAAGACGAGGTCCAAGGCCCGTTTCTTCCTCGGTGCCAACCAATCAAAGTAATATGTATTCCTTTAACGGCCCGTTTCAATAACCTATCTACGAATAACTATGTGTTAAAAAGGTCACATTTGTATCACAAAAAATCGGCAAATGATTGATTGACGACGTTTTTAACAAATAGTTATTGGTAGATAGGTTATTAAAACCGGACTTGAATGTGGTGGGATGTAATAAAGGCTTATTAGTAGATAGTATGACCTACCTGACTGTAGCTTAACTCCTTAATATATTGGGGAGACACCCGAAAATATAAACTTGTTAGGACGAAGTTGCTTGAGTTACTACTACGACTTATTTTTAACAAAGCTACTTAAATGGAATACGGAAGCCTTCAGGAGGAATACTTCTACTTATACAAGTATTATCTTATATTTTAAATGAGACAATCTTGTATTGTATATATTATATATAATCGATTTCTCAAGTATTACCACGAATTTAGCATGCAGGGAGTTTCGAAAGAGAAAAATTGATCTAACTAGGTCTTATCCCTGCGAAACTGCGCATTTTAAAGCTATATAATATGTTTTTTTCTTTTGTCGTACAACAACGTATCAATAATTTCGACTCTGTTATGTCAGTCCGATTGGCACTTTGGCATGCGTATGTATAATTTTTGCTTTAATCGAAAATTCGGAATGTGATTTGTGTAATGTGATTTCAGTGTGTGTTTTGCGATTCTTTTTATTTTTAACTTAGAAGAACTCCGCAAATATGTTAATAAACTAGCTTTTACCCGCAGCTTCGCTCGCGTTGGAGAGTGTTTGTGGTAAAAACTTTTAAGCAAATATACCTACTGCAATATACATAATAATAGCACAGAGTAAAAATATATACTTATAATAAATTTTCACAAGTATTTTTCAATTTTAAGATATCTCCTAGATAAGGTTTAGGTAATATTGTATCCGTCTCAATAGCTTCTGAAAATACCATAATAATTGTGATCATTTTTTTAAACTTCGAATTGGTATAGTAACCTATCCTTAAAAATGTCTGTCTTTTAAGGATAGTATATATTGAAATGAAACAAAAATTTAATTTTAAGTAGAGCAAACCAAAACGCATTATTGAAAACCCCATTCAAATCGGTTAAGCCGTTGACTTCGTACGCGCAAAAACAAATATCGTATGAACCGTACATTTTTACGGTCTGAGGTATAATACGGGCAAGAGTCAGTTTATGGTATTTGAGTCCGGCGGTGCTAGGTGTACCCAGAGCGTACCATTCGTGTGGTTGAATAATGCTCCCTTAGACAGAGTCTATGAATTTAAATACCTGGGACACATAGTCACCGCCGACCTCAGGGATGACGCTGTCGTGGAGTGGGAGCGGAGGGCGCTGTCTGTACGGGCGAATATGCTGGGCCGCAGGTTTGCGCAGTGTTCCGATGAGGTGAAGATCACGCTTTTCCGTGCGTACTGCACCTCGCTGTTCACCTCCGCTCTGTGGGCCGACTATACACAGCGGGCATACAGCGCCATCAGTGTATAATTCAATAACGCTTTTAGAGCCATACTGGGGCTGCCCCGTTTCTGCAGCCTCGGGCATGTTTGCTGCGGCGCGCACTGATTGCTTTTATGCAACCATGCAAAAACGAAGCGCGCTCTCGTGCGCAGAGTGCGGGTCAGCTCCAACACGGTGCTGGCCATGATAGCCGATAGACTTGACTGTCCCTATATGAAGCACTGCTGTGACAAACATATTATCTGATTTAGAGGCAGTTACATTACAATTTAAATATTAAATATTTTTTTTCTCTTTTGTTGTATGATTTTAACTTTTTAATAGTAATTTTAATTTATGTTATTTTTAATTTAATAAATACAATTTATTAAATTAAAAATAACATTATATATATAAATTGGCCTTATGCTAAGTTCTCGAGGAACTTGTATTACGGGTACTAGACAACGGAAATGTACAATTCTTTAAATACATATATATAAATTAATATAATATAAAAGTAATATAAAAGTATTTAAAAAATTGTACATTTCCGTTGTCTAGTACCCGTAACACAAGTTCCTCGAGAACTTAGCACAAGGCCAATTTGACGTTGTGTGAAACCGTCCATATTTGTCCTTTGATGGCAAAAGTAGAAACTATAGCAATATGTAGTACTACGGAACCATGTGATATATTCGCTATTTGCAAGAAACACCAAGCATATAGAAGCGGATTGACCGTCGGCGCCATTGTGATTGTGTTGAAATGCAATCCATCTGTTTTCCATTTAAAAAGTACTTAGCCACTTAAGAGTTTTGCATATTAGGTATATGCAATTACCGTTAAAAGGCACGGGCTTAGGATTAATCCGGCTCTGCACACGTTTATTCATATTATTATACATACACACACGTAACTATCTAAGTGTAGACGTGCTAAGGAAACTAAATTTACCCTTAGTAATATTGTAATATCATCGATTGTTTTGAGGTGAAGTCAATAGTTTCGTTCAGATTTTTATTTCAATTTTTAACCTCCGACAAAAAAGAGGGGTGTTAGACGTGTCTGTCTGTCTGCGTGTCTATCCGTGGTATAGTAGCTCCTAAACGAAATGTCCGATTTAGATGTGTTGGCAACCCTTCAAGTTGACAACTCTCCGTCGAGGCGCGAAGGACGAATTGTCATCAGCAAGGATGACACTTGTCAGCCATTGATGATATAAAACGGCTGGCCACGACGGGAGGTGCCTCTTTGGCCTTTTGGACACTGAATAGGAACCTTGATATTCTTGTTAAATTGTTGATTGTAATAAACAGTTATAATTATAGTTTTGTTGGTTCATTAAGCTCTCAAACTTCTATTAGAAGCTCTTTAGTATATAAATTATCAGAGTTTTGCTAACATCAGAAGTGACAAGTAAATTCCACGCCATGGGTAAGAGAAAGCGCTATGGTAAAAGTAAGCACTCTAAACGGAAGCGTGCGCCCTTCACTTCAAGTTCTAGCTCAAACTCCAGCGACAGGACGCCGTCGACGAGGCGGAAGCATAAGGTATCTCGTGACTACAGTGAATCTGTGAGTAGTACAAGTTCTATTACATTGAACAATTTTATACCAGATTTTGATCCGATAAAAGACGACATTGACACGTGGCTTAGTATTATTCGATCCTATTGCGAGTACTTTTTCATGGTCCGATAAAATGATTCGCTATCAAGCCTTAAATAAATTAAAGGGGTCGGCTAAAGTGTGATATGATTCGTTATTGCGTACGGAAAGACAGTGGCCCACGTGGAACTGGGAGCAGTGGCGCGTAAAATTCTCCAGTAGTTTTCAAATACGTAGAAATATGTTCGACCTTTTGAAAGGGTTATAGACAAAAGACCTGTTGATAATCAATCATTGTATGAATTTTATTTTGAACAAAAGTGCAAAATTGATCGATTAAATTTGAATTTCTCTGAGCAAGACATTATTTCAGTAATTGTAGGAAATATAGGTAATAATAATATTGGCGCATCCATAGAAGCTAGTAATTTTAAAACCACTGACGATTTGGCCAGTTACTTACACAGTCGTATTTACAAGAAAAATATTAAACATGAGGGTAGTTCACGTGAGTCACATTCTACTAAATCGACAATATTAAGTCAATCTGTAGGCACAAATCGAACACCGATATCCACAAATCCCGTCACAACATATCAATCTCCTCCAAATGTCCTTCAAGACTCGAGCCGTAAAATAATAAAATGTTACAATTGTGGCTGTAACTATAAAAGAAATCAGTATGATGCAAACAGATGCGAATATTGTGGCAAAAGAGGACACACACAATTAGTTTATCATAAGAAAAACTCGACTAACAAATCTTTAGTGAAACCTGAGCAGGAAATTAATAAATTAATAAATAAATTTCTATGTACAAATCCGCGTAATAAGTTTGTTAAAAATATTAACGTATTTAATCATAGTTGTGAGGCATTTATCGATACGGGAAGCAGTTGCTCATTAATATCCGAGTCTTTAGCAAATAAAGTTTCTTTACCGTATATCACACTATCCTCACCTGTTGCTTTACAGGGGTTTTCTACGCAAGTTTATAAATACGTCGATAAAAAGGTAACGGTTAATATTTCTTTAGATTCAATTTGTTTGAATGATATCGATATGTACATTTAAGATGATTTGGTTGGGTGTGATATTTTAATTGGAAGAAATGTGACCGAACGGTCTGATTTAGCATATTCTCGTATAGGCAACAAACTTAAATTTCAGTGCGCAAATGAACTCGCAGAATTTTGTAATAATGTATCCGCTATAGATTTAGATGCTAGTACACATTTAACCATTACGGTGATTGCGTTGCCTCTAATATAAAAGAACTGTGCGTTGTAAAAATTATGAGATGATTATAAATTTATCGAGCTTACAGCCTGTGCAATGCAGACCTTTTAGAACATCTTACTTGGATCGACAAATAATTAGGGACATGGTAAACGAATTACTTGAAAACAAAATAATACGCGATATTAATTCTTTCTATGCTAGCCCAGTCCTTCTAGTGGATAAGAAAAACGGAGAAAAAAGGCTTTGTGTTAACTACAGGGCGTTAAATAAAATCACTGTAAAAGATAAATATCCTATGCCCCGGATTGGATAATGGGAAAAACCATGGAGCTAGTACAAAGTCGTTGCCGTGGTTTAATTAATATTTTGTTCTACTATTAATATAAGGATATTGTGCTATTTATTTTTCTTTCCTTTTAATCTATGCCCATATTGATCCAACTTGGCTCCAACTCAAATATTAGGTCCTTACATATGAAATTGGCGTTTTGTCGTACATTGATCTCAAAATATATATTCTTTGGTTAGGATTTCCAGTTTCAAATTTGTACCGCTATTTACATGAAATTGTGTTTCGAAAACCGTAATTCATTTGTTTTTTTCTCTTTTGTTTTTTTCTTTGCGTCAATCTGTTTACAAAATGGAAAACTTGAAATATCGTATTATCTTCGAGTACGAGTTCCACCGTGGCACCAGTGCTGCAGAAACGGCTCGAAGGATTAATGATGTGTATGGCGGCGGTGTCGCAAAAGTAAACACAGTGCGTTTTTGGTTTCAACGTTTCGTTCTGGAAATTTAAACCTGCAGAACAAGCCCCGTGGGCGGCCGGAGACCGAAGTTGATAATGAAGAATTGAAGGCCATTGTGGAAGCGGATCCATCGCAAACTACGTCCGAGTTAGTTACAGGCTGCGGTGCTAGTGATAAAACTGTTTTAATCCACTTGAAGCAAATTGGGAAGGTGAAAAAGCTGGAAAGGTACTTCATGAATTGAGTGCAGCAAACCGACAAACGCGCGTCGACTGCTGCGTTACATTACTCAACCGGCACAATAATGAAGGGATTTTAAATCGAATCATTACCTGCGATGAAAAGTGGATCATGTACGATAATCGGAAACGCTCATCGCAATGGCTGAACCCTGGCGAACCAGCCAAAGCCTGCCCCAAGCGAAAATTGACTCAAAAAAGTTACTTGTGTACTAGTGCCGGTGTCGTTCACTACAGCCTTCTTAAATCTGGCCAGACGATTACGGCAGATGTCTATTGCCAGCAACTGAAAATCATGATGGAAAAGCTAGCTACAAAACAACCGAGGTTGGTCATTCGCTCTAGGCCACTGCTGCTTCAGGACAACGCTAGACCACACACCGCACAACAGACGGCTACCAAATTAGAGGAGCCTCAATTGGAACGTCTAACACATCCACCGTACTCCCCGGACCATGGAGTTTGGCGACTGCAACCATTGACGTGTGTGCAGGTGCGTTGTCATGGTGGAACAAAATTTTTTTCTTGGCCAAATGTGGTCGTTTCTTCTGGATTTCTTCACTTAATTTTTGCAGCAAGCTTGCGTAGTACTCTCCATTTATTTTTTTGCCTTTTTGCAGATAATCCACTAAAATAATCCCTCGAGCATCCCAAAAAACAGTCGCCATCACTTTGCCGGCCGACAAAACCGTTTTTGCTTTCTTCGGCGCAGGTTTTCCGCTCTCAGTCCACTGCTTAGATTGTTCTTTTGTCTCGGGAGTATAATGATGTATCCAGGTTTCATCGACTGTTACATAACGCCGCAAAAACTCATTAGGATCTCGGTTAAACAGCGCCAAACACTCCGATGAATCGTCCACTCGACGTTGCTTTTGGTCTACAGTGAGCAAACGCGGCACCCATCGCGCGCAAAGCTTTTTGATTCCCAAATGTTGGTGCAAAATATTAAAAACGCGTTCATATTAAATGCTAACCATCTCTGCTATCTCTCGCAACTTTAAGCGCCGATCATTCAATACAATTTTGTGAATTTTTTTGATCATGTCCGGATTCGTGACTTCATTTGGACGGCCAGACCTGTGGGCGTCTTCGCAGCTCTGTCTTCCACGTTTAAAATCAGTTACCCAGGTGTGAATTGTACTCAATGCAGAAGCAGAATTACCTAAAACACTGTCTAGCTTGGTTTTAATCTGGGTTGCTGTTTTCTCTTTTAAAACGTAAAACTTTATCACCGCACGAATTTCGTTTCTTTCCATTGTTAAGAAAATTTACGACAGAGAAAGTTCTACGTCCTCTCAAACAAATTCCATCAGTTCTATTAAATTCAAATTTGGCGTTCTATTTTCAAAAAGATGCCAGAATATAATGTAATATTCCTTTTTTGCGTATCATTTTTTTAAGTTCGTCGTTTCGGCCAGTTATCAATCAGCCCAGGTACTATGCCAGTAATCCGTGGGTTGGTTAGAGACTTAGCTTCCAACAGTTCCGGGACGAATCGAGAAGCATTACGCGATATTATTAGGCATAAAGCCAAAAAACATCTTGAGGATAATCAAGCGCGTCAGGATGACTACGAAAATCGCAACAAGCACCCACCACGCCAGTTTTCAGTTAATGATCTTGTTTTTGTTATCAAATTTTCCCATTGTGCAGGAAAATTAGATCCAGGCGTGCGAGGTCCCTACAAGGTAATCAATGTACTGCCGAGGGCTCGATACAAGCTCAAGTTGCTTAGTGGCAGCAATGGGAAAACGACCCAGGCGGCGGCGCAGTACATGGTGCCTTGGAGTGGCGAGCGGTGCCCGGAGACGTGTGCTGCATTTTTTTATAGTAAGAAATCAACCACTTTTATTTTTATCCTAAGCACCCGCATCTCCACTCGTTGCTATTGCATCATAATAGAATGGCAGTTAGAGGCGCTGCGTCTGACTTATGGATTTGAATAAACAGCAAGGTTGGCAGACCCACTTTACCAGTTATTGGATACTTAGTTGGGTAGACGGCGCACGCATGCCGTTGGCAGATCTGATAAATGCTTTATCGGATAGACGGCAAAAGGGTGCCGTTGGCAGACTTGATAAACGATTTTTCAAGTAGACGGTATCAGGACACCGTCGGCAAGGGAAACTGCTATTATGCATTTCTCAGGAGTCCAATTACAGCAATGGATTCGTCTGGAATCAGACGGCAGACCTTAAGAAGCCTTAAGTGAAAGGTTTTTCCTGTAGTTAAAAGAAGTGTAAGATGAGTTTGTTAAGTGAAATGAGACGTATGAATTGAATGAAAGCTATGTGAAAGGAGAAAGCAGGAAGTACATTTTGACGTTGATAACATTTTTTTTTTAATATTTTGTTTTGTCTGCAGATGATGACCCAGACAACAACTGTGAAGAGGAAGGCCAGGCAACCTCCAGCAGCCCAGAATCTGGGTTTGAGTCAGCCTTGCCTCCACCAGATCTAAGCGAGGTCGCCGGCGCATCGGTTGAAGATACTGCTGGACCCTAGGACCCATCGTATCTTCGGGTCGTGGACGACCCACCGTCAGGAGAGGCCGTATTAGCGGAATATATTGGCAACACATGGAACTGTCATAATCATCTGGCAAATTCGCCCTATAAAAGACGTAACATTGTGTCATTCGATCTTTTTGCTCGTGCATCGACATTCAGGTGATATCGGAAACCGGTAGTGCGTATAAGTTAGGACTTGTGCCATTGTGCTTATTTTTTTTCGGTGTAATAATTATATCTTTGTTCGTAAGCGTTAGGTGGGCAGATTTTATAACCTTTGTAAATAAGTGATATTTGCTGTTGTAGAATTTTGATTGTAAGTTTCGTGTAGTTAAATAAAATAATTTTCCTTCTTATTCTTTTTTTAACAAATCATTACTTTAAGGCTTATAATATATAATATGCAAATAGGTTAGGGTCGTGAGGTCTCGTTCACAAAATAGCCTGTTATACCTTTTAAAAATCGGCTTTACTATCCTGCAAACTGATGTAAGCAGAGGCAGGTTTCCTAAGTCCTATGTGTAGCCAGGCAGGTAGGTAGGTAGGTGGGTCCGATATGGTCCAGGTAGTCGGACGGGTAGTAGGCAGATCAGGGATTTACAATCATGTTGTAGTTAACGCCGATATTTTATCTACCGTAGCGGAGAACCCTGGAATCAGCAACCAGACATTTTGGAATGTGTCCAATTTCCCAGTTTGACTGCGACATCACGGTTGCGAATTGATGGTACGTAGTGAGGAAGAAAAGCGCGATTAATGCAAAACTAGCAATCAGAGATGAGGTAGTCATACAGAATGAGCAGTGAAACAATTTAAAAAAAAACAAAGAAGAAACAAATCGTTACAGTTGAGCGTGAAAGATAAAATTAATAGGTAGATTTAACATTGTCGGTTCAAATATAATAATAGTATTTCTAAGTAAAGGGGCATGCCAAGTCTCCATAGTAATTTCGGCCCACAGTGCACACCTGTGCTATGTACTGATAATTATAGTAGGCGATGGAGCAACTAATTCCTAAAAGAAGTGGTTTATAAAAATCTTGGCATTTTTAAGTTATCAATTATTTTCGTATGTTATTAACACAAGTTATATGACATATGTGCAATGTCATTTTATAAATTATTTTAATTTATTTGGGAGTATAATGTAATAATATACAAATCACAGAAAACGTCTATAACTCAAACAGCACAAAATATTGAAAACACAAACTACATAGGGATACTTTGTAATTGAAAACAACGTTTTCAGTTTTCCGGCGTCTGACACTTAAAGCTGGTGTTGCCAAGACACAAAAAAAAAACAAAAAATAATGAAAGTATGAGAAGAATAACAGACGATATTATTATTTTAATGCAATACAATCTTTAAAATATATATGTAATTACTTTTATGTTATATAATCGAAATCATTGCAAAAACTAACATAAGGTATAAATATTAAATATTATATCATTATATTATTATATTATAAATTGTATTATTTCGATTCCCTGACAAAATAATATTTTTAGTGAGGGCAACATTTTTATGTGAGAAAGTCATAGAAAGTACTTGTCAAGGTTCCTGTTCGTTTACTTGTTTAATATTTTTTGTATAAAGTTACCGAGTTGTACAGATTAATGAATACAAGGAAGGACTACCATAAAAATTAATACAATTTTTGAATATAGTCAATTATGTGTGCACTTTTGGGCCTAAAACTGGCATTCCCCTTTAAATAGAATAAAAGAAATATCTTTCATACGCAACGGAATAATCCAATTACTATATTTATGTTATAGAACATGTATAGATACAATATACATAATAGGCAATTGAGGGAAATATGAAATCGGTCAACGCTATAATTTTTGACCGTTACAAGATTAACTTGATAATTTGAAATATAGGTTATCAAATCAGTGTAATTACTATAAAATCAAGAAAACCAACAATCATTTTTACGTGTACACTACATACATGCATGAGAAGTAATAGATAACATGATTTAAAAACAATTTGATGAACAATGACTAGGCATTTTAAAGTCTAACAAAGATATTAAAAAGATATGCAACACTCACCCAATCGGGGATAAAATACACTTTAAATGTTTAGGTAATATTAGGTATTTCAAATATAAATTATTTTTAAATTGAATTAGAATTTAACATAACCGCTCGCTTCACCTTGGATACTGTAGTATCCAAGATCATTTTTAAGTCGCTACACCGGGCGCGAGGCGCTATGGCCCGTCAATGCACCGCGTCTACGGGCAGTCGCCGTGCCCGCGTTGCGAATGTAACGAAATCAACAAATTTTGACCTAAATCTTGAGCAGACACGATTGATCTTATATTTATTTTGCTCACAATTTATAAGGCTACATATGAATTAACTTTTTCAGCCTTAATTATTGCCGATATAATTTTTATTAGGGTACAAAGTTAACAATTCATAGAAAATTCCACCATTCTTGATTTAAATTGATTTAATACGAATGTGGTAGCATTGAACTACAGGTTTTTAGTCTTTTACATATCTCATGTGTATATTATAATAAATAATGTAAAAAAACAAGTCGTATTTTATATAATTATTAAATTATGGAGTTTTGATTTCGACTTATGTTTCGCTCACCCGCAGTAGCAGACCAAATTTGAAAGAAACAGTTTTGATCGCTTCTTGAATTATTGGTACTGTTTATATATAAAAAATATAGGAAATCTCTGAAACTTGATACTTACATTTCTTGATATTTCTGTGTAAAAATATCGTTGATAGAATAATATAATAACAGAAAAAAGACATCTGAAACTAACAGTGCTTGCTCGAAAGAATGCTTCCGCCATTGCTTTTCTTTACGACATTTGTACGGTTGACTTTTATATGATGGCAACTTTAGTAAGTAAGTTATTGGAAACTAAAGTATTTCTTCTAGCCAAAGAAATGCTAAAATATACCCTACGAACATTACAAAAAGGAGTAAAATCATTAAAATGTGCCCTTTCGTAACTGGGTACTGTAGTGTCCATAGATAATTTGGTGCATGAAAATATAAAGCCAAGGGCACAACTAGTCCCCAAGAGCGGCATATTATATCGTATGATGATTATTTACTCATGTTCTTTATTGTAATCTTTTAAACGTTTTTGAAATAATTTCCAAATAAGAGGTAATGTAAAAAAAGATTATTTGTTAAGAATCACTTTTATTTAGAAATACTTATTATAGTTAAACTAGATATTATAGACACAAACTACGTACCTACAAATTATTCTGAACCCAGTGTGTACTGGCTTTAGCTAAATACTTTATATTCATCGTGGGTACTGGGGTGTAACTAGTAAGGTTTTGAACAGTTGGATTTAAAAAGTGTACTTAATCCTACATTATAATGTGAGTTTTAAGGACAAAAAGCATGTATAGCGTCTCCGTGCTTCTTACAGTATCCAATTCATGCTGTATTTTAATCAAAATGATAATAAATAGCCAAGCAAAGACAAAAAAATGTTCACCCATCTGCCTGAGGCGGAAGGCAGTACAGTTTTATTTCAAAAAACTTGGGTGATTTTGCAGGTATTAATGGAATTTTGTTCACAAATTAATCAGCGAACATGTAGGCACTATCAAGTATAATTCGACTTACCAATTACTTGGATATTTCACAACTTCTTTCACAAAAACAATTGCACTTAGGTGGACAAATTGCCTCGTGGCGAACGCCCGACTTTGAAATGAAATAATTCATTCGCATTTGTATGAATCGTAGCGACATCTAGGTGAAAAGTATGATAAAATTTAGCGAGAAAAGGATGGATGTTTGTACTAGACGTATTTTTTACGTGTTTAAGCAGGAGAGATATATTTTTCGGCGTTCTACTTCTTGGTCACTCTAGTGTCCAAGGTGAAGCGACGGACAAATGATCTTGGGTACTACAGTATCCAAAGTGAAGCAACTGGTCCAATGCGCCTCACGTCCGCTGAAGCGAGCGGTTGAATTAGAATTTAAATAAAGCTGTGTAATGAATCAACTGGTGAAACAAGATGTCGGCCCCGTGCAGTCACCAGTATGAAGTTCGCAAGTAACTTCATCGTATCAATTACAAGTATTAGTAAAAATACAGCGCCTGACGAAATATTGTAGCAAAATTTAGACTAGCAATTAGTTATGGTGGTTTTTAAGGAAAAAAATATAAATGAGTTATTTGCTCTCAACATAATATATATAATAAAGTCTGTAAGTTTTCTAGTCAATTCAAGTAGAAAAATCTGTGTGTCAAGTAAAACAACAACAACACAAGACAAGTCGTTACAAACGGAATATACAGGGTGTTTGGTAGGGAGCTGTACATACGCCTAGGGTAGAAACTAGGGATGGTCTGCTACCTACCCCCGCCCATTATATTGACCTTGACCGCCAGGTTTTATTTTTATGACTTATTTTTAAGGAAAACTCGATATTTTTGACTAAAACTACCTGTAGCTCAAAATCTATCCATAGGAAAGGTCTGCTAATGGTCTTGTTTTAATCGTTAGAGTCTTAGTGTACTGTAAAAATTAATTTCACACCAGAAAATTGTAGAGAAGAAAAGTTATAGGACCTGAAGTACCGTAGTAAGGAAAAAGAACTTTCTATGGGGTTTAAAAAAAATCTAACAGGGTTGGAGTTCTTCTGATTTTTTCAAAACATCCCCAGTCCATACACTTTCTAATGATATACTAAAAGTGTTATTATCACTTTTAGTTCCGAAGTTATTAATTCATTTCTGAAACCAAGGCACTTTTACCCCCACGATTCTACCTTTGTAAGACAAATGTAATTCCCGGAATTTAAACCAGTTTGGCCCACAGTTGGCAGGTAAAATTTACTGTCTCACTCTTACATGAGAGCAAGACTTATTTCTGTCTCTTTCACTCTCGGGTCGACGGCCGCAGGTAACTCGGTGGGGTCTTTATTTGTCAGTCGAGATTTACCCATCTTAGCTAACTCACGTACGTTACGACACTCCACTGTTTTCGTTAATTTTGTTGAGTTTGTTATTACTTCGTTCGTGTTAAGTTTTGTTGTTATTACCTTACGTTGATTGTTAGTAAAATGCTTGGATTTACCAACGAAGAGTACGCCGACATGCTGTTGGTGTATGGAATGGCTAATTGCAATGGGCGCGAAGCGCGGAGGATTTATCAAGAGCGGTATCCTGAGCGACGAGTACCCAACCACCAGACGTTTGGCTCTACTTATCGGCGTCTACGATAAACCGGAAATTTAAATTTCCGAGAACCAAGTGTCAACAGATTTGAACCAATTGTGGCTGATGACCAACGGATATTGGCCCAATTTACGGAAGATCCTACCAGAAGCATCAGAACCGTAGTTCGGGCACTTGAGTTAAGCGTGTGGAAAGTCTGGTCTGTTCTCCGGGAAAATGGAAATCATCCTTTCCACTACACCCCTGTACAAGGTAATTATTTTACATGAAGTTTTTTTTAAGCTCGCATCTCATTCACATGACATGCGAGCTAGAACTAGTACGTGCATTTCATAGACAATTTTAAAATCAACGTGAGTATGTGTGTGAGAGAGAGAGGGAAATGGAAAGGCAGAGATAGCAATCAATGTTACATCGCTAACAATAATTCATAGGGACAAATCACATTGAATGACAAAACATTGAATTTTTTATTTTTTTAGGCTTAGAGTTAAACGATTACACAAAGAGGATGCAGTTTTGCCGCCACTCGCTCCATACTGACGTGGAAGACATAAATTTTTTGCGGAGTATTCTCTGAACCGATGAGTCAAAGTTTGACAGAGAAGTAATTGTTAACTACCACAATCTCCATGACTGGGCACCCAGAGAGCAAAACCCAAGAGTGAAGAGGCACAATGGATTCCAAAGAAGGTTCTCAGTGAACGTATGGGCAGGCGGCATCGGCAATCGCTTGATAGGGCCACACTTCTTGCCAGACAACTTAAACGGGCAAAACTACCTTCATTTCCTCGAAAATGTATTGCCCGTTTTAGTGGGAGACGTGTTTGACGAAGATCGGCCCATAGTCTTTCAACACGACGGCTGTGCTGGCTATTGGAGCCTAGTTGTGAGGGAGTTCTTAACAACTCCTTCCCTAATGCTTGGATAGGTCGGGGCGAGCCAATTCCCTGGCCTCCAAGGTCACCTGACCTTACCCCGCTTGATTTCTACGTCTGGGGAAGGGCGAAAGAGTTGGTGTACGCAGAGGAAGTACCAACAAGGGAGGTTTTGATAAGCAAAATACACGGCGCTTTCAATACGATGCGTGAAGAACTGCTGCTTGGCACGGTGACCGTGGAGATGAGGAAGAGGTGCCGAGCATGTTTACAAGTTAATGGTCACCAATTTGAACAAATTGGTGTGTTGTAATAAAATTAGTCATTAAACAAATTTACTTTTCATTTGCTATCCTTTTACGGTTGGACACATTTAATTTTCATTAGTTGAAATTGTTGCTTAAAGTGCCTTAGTTGCGGAAAATAATTAATAACTTCGGAACTGAAAGTGATAATAACACTTTTAGCATATCATTAGATAGACTAGGTATGGACTAGGGATGTTTTGAAAAAATCAGAAGAACTCCAACCGTGTTAGATTTTTTTTAAACCCCATAGAAAGTGGCCATTAAAATTATTATTTTTCCTTACTACGGTACTTCAGGTCCCATAACATTTCTTTTCTACAATTTTCTGGTGTGAAATTAATTTTTACAGCACACTAAGACTCTAACGATTAAAACAAGACCATTAGCAGACCTGTCCTATGGATAGATTTTGAGCTACAGGTAGTTTTAGTCAAAAATATCGAGTTTTCCTTAAAAATAAAAATAAAGTCATTAAAATAAAACCTGGTGGTCAAGGTCAATATAATGGGCGCGGGTAGGTAGCAGACCATCCCTAGTTTCTACGATAGGCGTATGTACTGCTCCCTACCAAACACCTGTATATTTAATATACTATACACTTAAGATTTTTATTATTAGGTCATTACAATATATGAAATTGGCGTTTTGTAAAGGAGGAACATAAAGTCAATATTTTTTAAACATAATATACGTATTTAATCAAACCGTTGCTATCTATGCACTTTTGCCATCTCATAGGTAGTTCATTGATTCCTTTACTAAAAAATCCATTCGGACAGGAATCAATAAAATCTTTGAAGGCGCTTTGGACTGCCCCATCGGAGTTGAATTTTTTCGCATTCAAGAAGTTATCCAAATATCGAAAAAAATGGTAATCTGTTGAAGCAATTTCCGGGGAGTACGGTGGATGTCTTATGCCCGTTTTCACCAACTGACTCCTAATTTTAAGTGTCCCTTAGCGGCCATTTAGGGCGCCTCTTAAGAAAAATTGTTTTCACCAACGCTTAGGTGTCACCTAAGATCTTAGGGGGGCCTCTAACTTTAGGGGCCCGATATTTCGCGCCTTAACTGTCACCTAACATTACATTGTGATTGAAAATACGTGAATCCCTTGAAATGGAAGACGATCTAAGCCAGTTATTGGTAACTTTAGACGCTGTTGAAGTGCTTGAATTATTTTCTAATGACTTGTTACCAAAAATACCCCGTTTATATCGCCAAAGAGGGGAACATTTGGAAAATTATTATTGGAACATTTTGATAAATATGATATCGACTTCTTCATCCGATATAGGTTAACAAAACAGAGGGTAATATTTTTATTAGAAAAAATCATCTTCTTGAGTTTATAGACAGGTATTAAGTGTACTATTGTGTATAATCCCTTCATTATTGTGCCGGTTGAGTAATGTAACGCAGCAGTCAACGCGCGTTTGTCGGTTTATAGTACCTAAGTAGGTGTATAAATTTGAAATTGGAATTCCTAACTAAAAAAGATATATTTGAGAGATGAGAGAGAGAGAGATAAAGATAAAGTGACCAGTACGATTAAACGCCAATTTCATATGTAAGGATCTAATATATTATTATTATACTTGTATTATTTTATGCTTAAGCATATGCATAACCTAGGAAAATAGAATTTTGTTGCGGTATTTGAAGCTGCGTCATCTGGTTAATGTGCAAATGGGCTGCGCCAGGCGGTCGTTGAAATAACATGCGATAAGTATTTTGATTTATACCGAATTACCACGTACATAGTTTTGAAATCGAAATGTATTATTTCAGGCCTCGCTGTTACACAGTTGAGAACTATTTAGGAACCGAGGCAGTAACATCTAGTTCCAATGTTACATACATTCTACTTCTATGTGAGTTAAATTATTAGCGTAATTGTAAAGCCTATTTTAATCCCGAAAATGAAATTTGTTTGATTTATTTTTTTTAATTTTTGAAAAAAAAATTTAAATGTTGCTTACATTTAAATTTTTCATCAATCCCAGACAAAAAAATTAAAGTGATCAAATTTGATCACATCCTCCTTTTTTCAGGAACCAGGCACAAGGAAGTTATTTGGTGGAGCCAGCAGAGGATGAACCGTTTGAAGTTATTCAAGGACGTAGGATATTAGATATACTTAACGTATTTTTGAAGTGAAACTTCTAATGCGACTTCCAACAAGGTTGCGTTAAACGTTTAACGCTCCTGGCGAGGGGGAATAGAAAGAGACAGAGTGAGAGTGAATGCGTAGCACTCGAACTCATGCGCGTAGTATACCTGTTACAGGCCAGCGCGAGCGTTGGCAACGAGTAGCGTCCAATATTCCAACGCAAGAGGGAGAGAGAAAGAAAGATACACAAAGGTAGAAAGTAGGAGAGAGAAAGAGAGTGAGTCGGTAGATCCCAAGCACATGCGCTTGGTATTCTTGCTATACAGCGAAGTAAACAGTGTGAGCGTCGTGAAATTAGCTGAAATACATAGTTGTTGTTCTATTTTATTGTTCTATTATAATTTATTATATTCATTATTTCATTTAGTTTGATTTGATACACATATAATTTAATAGGGTAGTATTTTTTATTTTCAAATTTAGTGGATAACATTTATTTTTATAAATCAAAAGATATTTCATGTGTCAGATATAACAAAAAGAAAAATACTGTAACTCTCGATCAAAATAGCAATTTTTTCTACCATACAAGGGCTGCTCCATGTTACACAAAGAAAAAGATGGCTACTTGCTATTTGGAGTGGTGAAAACCAGCCGCTTAAATTTTCTTGAAAAGGATGACAATTTGTGGCAAGAGAAAATGGAACAGAAGCTAGTTACATGGAATGTCTCTTGCTAGAAATTGTCAATCCAAGGCATTACGGGGCATGACAATAAGGGACTTTTTGGTATCATAAGTTTGGCATATTATTTGGTATTTGGTATATACACAATAGTAAAAACATTTGATAATTTTGAATTTAATATGTAAACTTGTGTAAACAGCGTAAAATTTTTGTGTCCCTGCCTTTATATTTCTGTCATGTTTAGTTAGTAAACAATAATAATTAAAATCGAACATTTTCAATGTACTATGTATACTTGTGTAAATCCTATAAAATTGTTATGGCATTTTTTTTCTGACATATGTGATGGGACATTTCATTTCTATTGACACAATAATGTAATTATTGTTATAACCTTTTTTCTGACATGTTAATAAACTATATTTAAGAAACAATAGTAAAACTTTTAAAACATTTTGAATTTATTATGTAGGTAATTGTTTGTAAGTCGTGTAAATTTGCTTATGTTTGTCGAACATTTTTGTTTCCGACGTGTATATAAAAAACTGTATTTTCCTAGGTTTACGGACTATAATTGTCTTTTTTGTATTATTGTACCCATCATCCACACATGCTCCACACACCCACACACCCATCCATCCATCCATCCATCGATCCATCCATCCACCACCCATCTACCAGCCATCATACACCCATCGTAACCCCATCACCCACCCATCATACACATATAATCCATCCATCATCTACCCATCACCCACCCTGTAATTTATAATAAAATGATAAAAATTTACTTATTTTTTATTCGCCCTCAATATTTACCCAAGTCAATCTGCATGCCAATTTCGAAATTTCCAGGTCACCTGGAATTCGGCTAGAGTTTTGATCTATAGGTGGCTAGCTATATGATAAAAATAGCGTTTTTTGGACGTTTATATCTAAATAACTGTTAGAGGTGTGCTCATGCAATTTGCATATTATTATTTAAAGTATCTCGCACGTCTTTATATCTTTGATCTCAAATATAATATCTTCTTTGGTTAGGAATTCCAATTTCAAATTTATACCTCTTTTTACCATACATTTGTGTTTCGAAAACCGTAATTCATTTGTTTTTTCCTCTTTTGGTTTTTCTTTGCCTCACTCTGTTTACAAAATGGAAAACTTGAAATATCGTATTACTTTCGAGTACAAGTTCCACCGTGGCACCAGTGCTGCAGAAACGGCTTGAAGGATTAATTATGTGTATGGCGGCGGTGTCGCAAAAGTAAACACAGTGCGTTTTTGGTTTCAACGTTTCGTTCTGGAAATTTAAACCTGCAGAACAAGCCCCGTGGACGGCCGGAGACCGAAGTTGATAATGAAGAATTGAAGGCCATTGTGGAAGCGTATCCATCGCAAACTACGTCCGAGTTAGTTACAGGCTGCGGTGCTAGTGATAAAACTGTTTTAATCCACTTGAAGCAAATTGGGAAGGTGAAAAAGCT
The DNA here is from genome assembly GCA_037179445.1 of Phengaris alcon alcon. NCBI lineage: Eukaryota > Metazoa > Arthropoda > Insecta > Lepidoptera > Lycaenidae > Phengaris > Phengaris alcon. The sequence continues at coordinate 1,229,101 of JAYRCH010000085.1, read as the reverse complement.
GGAAAGGTACTTCATGAATTGAGTGCAGCAAACCGACAAACGCGCGTCGACTGCTGCGTTACATTACTCAACCGGCACAATAATAAAGAGATTTTAAATCTAATCATTACATGTAATGTAAAGTGGAATCCTCTTTACACACTTAGTGGATCCTGTACGATAATCGGAAACGCTCATCATAATAGCTGAACCCTTTCGAACCAGCCAAAGCCTGACCCAAGCGAAATTTGACTCAAAAAAGTTACTTGTGAGCGTTTGGTGGACTAGTGCCAGTGTCGTTCACTACAGCTTTCATAAATCTGGCCAGACGATTACGGCAGATGTCTATTGCCAGCAACTGCAAATCATGATGGAAAAGCTAACTGCTAAACAAACGAGGTTGGTCATTCGCTCTAGGCCAGTGCTGCTTCAGGACAACGCTAGACTATACACTGCACAACAGACGGCTACCAAATTAGAGGAGGCTACCAAATTGAAATGTATAAGTCCTAAGACATCCACCGTACTCCTCAGACCTTGCTCCAACAGATAACCATTTTTTTTTTTCGAAATTTGGATAACTTCTTGGTTGGTGTTTGAAATGGTGGTTGAATGGTTTTTTTACTAAAGGAATCAATTAACTGCCTATGATATGGTATAAGTGCACAGACAGCAATGGTATATACTTAGTCCGGCCATAAATACTGTTACAATTAAAAATAAACAAAATATAAATTACATTTGAATTCGGAATCTGTCATTTTTATATGATTGTTCATCTCATTTTGGCGCCAATACATTGTACAATATTTTGCGATATTAAAATGGAGTGGGGTGATAAAGAGAACCGAATCGCTGTGATTCCATTACACAAGTAGGTATGGAGCCAAATGCAATTTTTAAAACTCTCCATACGCTTGGTATTAGTAAAATGTTTGTGTACCGGGCAATTAATAGGTACAATGAGACCTCCTCTGTTTGTGACAGAAAAAGATCTGGCCGTCCACGTAGTACTCGTACGAAAAAGGTGGTCAAAGCAGTAAGGGAAAGATTCGAAGAAATCCTGTCCGAAAGCAAAAGATTTGATCTTATAAGAAACGTACTGGTCATTTCATAACTGATAATTTAAAAAAGAGTAGGGTGGTAAAATCAAAACAACTACTGAATTGCGGTACGCAAAGGGAGGTAACAGAAAAATTTTGTTTACGGATGAGAATTTTTTTATAATTGAGCAACATTTTAACAAATAAAATGACCGTATTTATACTCAAAGCTCTAAGGAAGCTTCCCAATTAGTTGACAGAGTGCAACGTGGGCGCTATCCGACTTCAGTGATGGTTTGGTGGGGTATTAGCTATGAAGGAATGACTGAGCCATACTTTTGTGAAAAAGGTAATATACATAAAAAATATACCATTTTTGAGAAGGTAGTGAAGCCCCTTAATAACACCATGTTCAATAACCAAGAATGGTCCTTCCAGCAAGACTCGGCGCCGGGTCGTAAAGCTCGGTCTCCGCAGTCTTGGTTGGAAACGAACGTTTCGGACTTCATCAGAGCTGAAGACTGGCCGTCGTCTAGTCCCGATCTTAATCCGCAGGATTATGATTTATGGTCAGTTTTAGACAGTACGGCTTGCTCAAAACGCCATGATAATTTGGAGTCCTTAAAACAATCTGTACGATCGGCAGTGAAGAATTTTCCAATGGAAAGAGTGCGTGCTTCTATTGATAACTGGCCTCAACGTTTAAAGGATTGTATTGCAGCCAATGGAGACCACTAATTCGAATAAGCTTTTTATATTTTAAATTGTTTTATATTTATGTATTAAACTAACACACTATAAAAGTAATAAATGTTATTTGCAATAGAATTTTTTTTTCTGTTTCAGTATTTATGGCTAAACTAGGTACTTTGATTAAATAAATATATTATATTTTAATAAAATCGACTTTATGTTCCTCCTTTACAAAACGCCAATTTCAAAACTTTAAGGGTTCCTTGTGTATCACGGAACCCTAAAAAGCAATAGATCGAATTATAAGTTACTAGCTTTGGCGCACGACTTTGTCCGTGTGGGGGATCCACGTTCCCAAAATACATACTCAATAATTTATATTAATTGCCTCGGATATTATATTTCATGGAAATCGGGACTGATTCTAAATATTTTTCATACAAACTTTCAACCCTTATTTAATAAACCTCAGACGGTGAAATCTAATAAACCCTAAAAGATATATTTAATTAAATATATTTAAGAACATGAAACTCAATTTTTATCCAAAGTGGTGCAGAAATAATGATTTTTCATTAAAGTTTTCAACCCCTATTTCAGCCCTTTGAGGGGATTTTTTTCAAAATCCCTTCTTAGTGCGCGTTTACATTGTAAATTAAAAGTACTGTCCAAATTTAACGTTTCTACTATTAGCGGTTACGGTTGCGCTAGCGTCTATAGGACAGTCAGTCAGTGGGGACATCACCTTTTATAATATAAATAAGTATAGATTTATTTCACAGTAGGTACATGGGAACATGCATAGTTTTTTAATCGATTTCGAAAATTTTATTGGCAAAATTAGGCTAGCGTAATTACACCTGGATTACAATGAAACACCGATATGCGAATATCTGTATATCGCTGTGTCGATCTGTGAGGTAAATAATTCTCATATATTTTAACTTATTTCAACTAATTTTCATATAAAACATGACTAATAATATATTGATTATCTCCACTTCTCCATGTATCTGAATAAAAAAATTTAAAAAACAGCGGGTTATAAACGCCGAATGTATTTTATGAAATTAAATAATAGAATTCAGTGACAAAATGCAAGCGAACGTGAACGTCTCTGATCTTTTATTACACTGTGTACACCTATCTACGGACTCTATGCGCGATCTTTCTGATTGGTTAATGAGCTCCGCCCCCAATGTATATGTAAGTAAGGCGTCTTTTATTGTGTACATGTGAATGGTTTTGTTTTTGAGCTTGGACCTCGCCTTAATCGACGGTGGCCGGTTTCATTGAAGCTAGGTCAGCTAAGCAAGAGTTATTTTATACTCCCCAAGTGTGTGCGCAGCACTCTCTCTTCCTTCACACTCGAATCCTAGTAGGACGGATAACCGACATGATTGGCGAGAGAGAGAGATCAGAATATGCAGGTCCGACTTTTTGCATTACATGCCCATCCGACGCATAGATCCTCTTTCTTAACTGACAATCAGGTGATCAGCCTGCATTGCCCTAACCAAACTTTGAAACAACAATATTATATATTTTTATTTGTTGCTCCAAGGCGGGAATTGAACCAACTACCTGTGAGTCGTGAACCAAGCTCTAAACTACTAGACCACTGAGGCTGATAATACAATATCAACGTAATAATACATTATTGGTTAGTGAATTTTTGGATTTTTACTATTTTATCCGCCTTTTTAACTAACACTGGCAGTTATCTGGCAATAGTTTTATCAATACCGAATTTTTTACTTTACGTTTTTTCCTCCACAAATTTGTGTTATTTCGGTTCCTGACTTGACACTGGCAATGATTTAATACTATGCTACCATATTAAAAAAATACATTGACATTTAAAATTTTGACAGTCGCGGAAGACTGTGAAATGTCAAAAAAGAATAATTATCAAATGACGCTGCCGCACTGTTGCCACTTTAGCCACTTTTTAGCTAGATCTAGCCACATTTACGGAATAGTTAGCTACATTTTTTAAAATATAGTAGCTAAATTTTTTAGCCACACTTATAGCTACTTTCATCACTGTTACTAATTAAATAAGTTACCACTAGGTATTGGTTCAATCAATTTCAATTTGTTACGTAAAATGTACTTAGGCGCGAATGAAGGCAACAACTGTTTTGGTAAGTTTTTAAATTATGAGATGGCAACCCTAAATATGTCTATGGTCTAAGTAATCCTGCCGCGGTCTTTAATTTCCTTTTCACCGGGGAAATTCCCCGGTGAAAAGGGGGAATACCCCGCATGTGAATCAAAGTGTGAGTAGTGAATTGTTCGGTGCATTACCAGTTACCACTTGCGTTGTGTGCATTTCGACTTTCGATTGCGTAGTTGATATTTACATTATTTACGTTGTGAATTTTGTTTCCATCATGGAAATACCTTTAAAAAAGAAACTATATTATCAGAAGTATCGTGCGGAATGGGAATCCCAGGAAGAATTTAAAGGATGGTTGAGACCGGTTGCAGGTGATACAACAAAAGCAATGTGCATTTTTTGTACTACTGAATTCAACGCTAAAATGTGGGACATTAAAAAGCACGCTGATTCTAAAAAACATAAGCAAAAAACTGAATTGAAAACTGGTGAGTTAATTAATCTTTTCTATACTATACTATAGTCTGTCAAAAAAGTAAAGAAATTAAAAAGTGGCAACATCGTAGTGTCCTCCCTTTCAAATCAATCTAAGAAAAAAGGGATGACACTACGATGTTGCCACTTTTTAATTTCTTCACTTTTTTGACAGACTATACATTAATGTTTTAGTGCTCGTAGGAACGAACACTATAATATTATTATCAGTTATTAATAGTTTATGCACAACTTACGAATAGGTCCACAATTAAAAATTCGAAGTCCGAAAACACTCAGTTTATTCACTCACTTTTACACTATTTGTTTCACTATTACAATATTGTCTATATTAAGTATTAACTCTGTTTAATAAGTTTAGAAAACTGCACGAAAAACTGGGCAAAATAAATTGCCGACGTAGTCTATGATAAAATATGACGTAGTCTACACACTAATGTATTATTTATTTTTTATATGATTTTTTTACTATTTAATTAAATTACATATTTTATGATATTATACTAATAGATTATGATATAAATATGATGTTAAGTTAGAAATAGAGTTTCTAACTTTTAATTTTCAGGAGCTGCCACAATGTAATAAATATGAAAGTGTGTTTGTTTGACCGTCTTTCATTACCGTCGATTATCATGAAACTTTGTGCACATATTCTTAGAGGTGTTAGAAAGGATATAGGATAAATACGGCTTCAACGTGAGCGAAGCCGCGGGCGGATCGCTAGTATATGTTTGTTCAGTGTTACTACACTGAACAAACATAATATACTAGCGTTACTAACTTAACTACACGTTAATTTTTTCTTTTATTTCAGGTAACAAACCATTGTCCTTTAAAACATTTCCCAAAACTACAGTGCAACCAGCTGATCAAGCTGCAGGATTGTTATCCTTATACATTGCTGAACATTCTTCAATCCGTAGTGTTGACCACTTAACGGATGCATGCAAGAAAGTTTTTAAGGATTCACCAGCTGCAAACAAGTTGAAACTGCACCGAACAAAATGTACACAGATAATAAATTACGTTTTAGCTCCACATTTTCGCACTCTTCTGCTTGAAGATATAGGTGATCAAAAATACAGCCTTTTAATTGACGAGTCGACTGACGTAAGTATTTATAAGTATCTGGGGATTGTAATACGATACTTCAGCGACAAACAGAACCGAATAGTAAGTTCTTTCTTGGCATTAGTCAAATTAGAAACTTGTGATGCGAAAGCTATTGTCAATGGCTTGGTAGCTTGCTTACAAGAATATAACCTGCAACTAAAAAACCTTGTGGGAATAGGTACCGACAATGCATCTGTCATGGTGGGAATCAATAACGGCGTCCATGCTATCTTAAAACGAGACTATGGCCTAGAAAACCTTATACTAGTCAAATGCATATGTCATTCGTTACAATTGGCTGTCTCGCACGCATCTGAAAATACCATACCAAGAAACATCGAGTTTTTTGTGCGCGAAATTTATTCATGGTTTTCAATCTCGCCAAAACGAAGAGAGTAATACAAAAAAATATACCAACTTATAAACTGTAATGAAGAACCTATAAAACTCTTGAAGGTTTGCGAAACACGTTGGTTGTCGATCGAACCAGCTATAGTAAAAATTTTAGCTCAGTGGGAAGAGCTCAAGTTACACTTTAACATAGTGAGATCAAAAGATAATTGTTATACAGCCGAACTCCTAAGCAGCATGCTGAATGACGAGGTTACTAAATTATATTTGCTCTTTTTACGCGGCGTTCTAAATGATCTCCAAATTGCTATTAAAAGTTTTGAAGGTGAAAATACAAACCCGTTGAGGTTGTTGAATACTTTGGCAACACTCTTGAGATCTATCTGCACAAGGATTTTGTCTCCATCCGCCCAGGCGCAACAGCATTATTTAGAGAACCCAATTCACGAAAGGGATGTTAATCCTACAGCTTATTTGGGCTATGCTTTCGAAACTGCATTGCGAAGTTCCCAGCTGCAGCCAGAATCAAAACTTTTGTTAAAGAGACGCTGTTCAGACTTTTTGGTTAAACTGATTCAGCAATTACAGCAACGTCTTCCTACCAACTATAAACAGCTGGAAAAAATGTCTTTACTAAGCCCAGAGGAAGCTTGCAAACCTGAAAAAGATTTCTCTATTTCAGAATTAGCAAAAGTTTTCGGATTTTCGGATGATAAAATCGACAAAATTATGCAACAATGGAGCATTATTTATTTTGAGAAATGGGATTCAAGTGATGTGGTTCAATTTTGGGTCGAGGTGAAAAATTTTAAAACTGCCAGCGGAGACAGTGCGTACAAAGATCTTTCTGAGTTGGCAATGACAGCATTATCTTTACCGCACTCCAACGCCGAAGTAGAAAGGCTTTTCTCCGTCATGAGCATTATCAAAACCAAACATAGGAACAGAATGGGTTTGCTGACTTTAAATTCAATTCTGCGAATCAGAGATTTTTTGAAAAAATGTTCGGAGACGTGCGCTACCTACGTAATTCCTGATAATATACTTCAAGAAATAGGAAAAACGAAGAAACCCGTACTAAATGACGAAGCCGAACCTTCAACATCACAAGAATCACAAGACGTCGACATCGATTTTGAGGACATTTTTCTATAAAGAATAATAAAAAAAAAATTATACTTAAAATTAAAGACTTTTTACCCACATTGTTTTTTTTTTGGCCACTTTTAGCAACTTCTAACATAGTCATTTTTTTCGAAACTAGCCACTTTTTACCGTATGCTTAGCAACTTTTTCATTGGGCAAGGTGGCAACACTGCGCTGCCGTATTCACATGATCCAATCTAGACATGTCTTGACTTCCCTCTTGATTAGGTTATTTTAAACTCATGACATGAAACGGGAAAACCCATACATTTTGGGGAGTATCCTTGTGTTTTACAAATTACAATTAGCCATATACCGATTTTGGGTATAAATCTACCGATTTTTGCTGACAACTACCGATTTCTCAATTTGACTTTTGAGACCACTGGACTGTACTGATGTGACTTGTGCGAAATTTTGTGAGGTCGCCGTATTTCCAAAGTAAATATTTTAGTTTTCACTCACGTTTTACTTTAATAATAGGTAGGTATATTATTTTTTAGCTTAATATTAGGCTACTATTTTCACATCTTTTTCAAATATTATAATGAGCAACAGTGATTCTTCGGATGATGAAGATCTTTCACGTTTTAAAGATGTTGTAGACACCTCTTTTCTTAAATCATTAAATCAACCTACTGCTAAACTACAGCCAGGTAATTGTAATATCCATTTTTTGTTACTGCAAAAGTAAATTGAGGATGATATCTAAAAAAATTGCCACTTTGAACTTTCATATTTATGACGTTTGATTGCATCTTTTTTAAAACTTTCTTTGTTTTATTTATATTTTAGACCAGAACGCTCATTCTGAACGATATTTGGAAATATCAAGTCATTATAATGATGTTAAAGTAGCAGACAAACTGCAAAAGCAAATAGGTGATAAAATATCTGCAATTTTAAGCAAAACAATTGAATATGTTGATGTTAACAATAGACATGATACAAAGTGAGTATATTTTTAATTTACATTTAAAATAATAAATACAGAATGTGTTCTTTTTGTCTAAATAGGATATTATTTTGTTACAGGGATTGTAACATTGTAGGGGGTGTAAAACTTTTCAGAGACTCTGAAGGCTTTTTATCTTGTGAAGAAATTAGTGATAAATACACTGAAAGCCATAATATTAAGTCAAAAAAAATTAAATCTAAGCCTAAGAAACGACTTCTAGACATTGAAGCAGAAGGGGCTTGTGAAACTGGTAAAGTCCTACTACTATTATAAATGTGGAAGTTTGTGAGGATGGATGGACGTCATGCAAAAACTACTGAACGGATTTAGACGAAATTTGTTGGTATGGTAGTAGTTTATTTAAGCTCTAGATTAACACATAGGCTACTTTTTATCCATTTTATATACTTATATGCAATTACTAGGATATTACATAATAATTAATGAATAAAAATAATTAAATAATTAAATAAAAATAAAAAAGAACTATAGGTAAAAAACTGAATCTAGGTCGGAGGCTACGGGTAGAGTACCTAAGAGGCTGGTACTAAGTACTTATATTGTATATATGCAGGCAGAACAGCGGGCAAAAGCTAGTTCTGTAATATAGTATTTCACCTATAGTAATTTTGTTGTAATCATATTATAGTAATACCATTCTAATATTAATGCTTTTGGTAATTATCAAGTATGTGAAGTATGTTAAGATATTTTATTAGGTATGTGATCTTTTAGCTACCATTTTAAAAGCTTGATTTGTTATAATACAAAATTATTATTACATTAAATTCTATTTTGTAAATCAAGCTGTCTTATTGATCGACTTATGCTGGTAGACATACGCCTGAAATTAATAATCAATCTTAATCTCATTTTAACTATCTGAGATCAAGATTACAAGACATTTCAGCGATCCTAGGATTAACTTCACATCAATTTTCGTTTGAGAATCTATTATTGAAGTCAATCTAAGACCTTAGATAGGTTATTAATTTCAGGCAATAGAAAGTTAATGATCATTAACTAGAATACAATATTAACGGTGCCAGTTACAACTTACATGACATATTAATTGAGCACTGACAGGCAAACAGCATCCACAGTTGTACAACAAACGGCAGTGTTACTCCTGTAGTTTCCTAGGATATTGTTACTGTCATATAATGATATAGCTGCTGTAATACAGCCGTGAATGAAAGTTTTCTATGTAGACATAATGTCACGGTTTCCTAGAGAGTGGTAATTGTCACCATTGTTTCTATTTATATTGTTCATTCTCCTCTATATTACGGCCGCTATATGACTTGTATTAAGGCTATAACACTACATTAGCTTACATAAAAGTATTATCTTTCAGATAAAATAAACTCAGTAGCAGTAAGTGGAGAGATAATTTTGTCAAGACAAGAAACAAAGTACTGGAAATCTAGAAGAAAAGAGAAAGTTTACAAATATAAAACAAGTAGCAAAAGATTGCTAGCTATTGATTAAATTATTCATCGGGTATAAAGATTACACTTCTTTTATTTATTTTTTACTAGTTTACGAAGTAGTAAGTTAGCCTAAATTGGATTACAAAAACATCTGCACTGAGAGCTGCATCTGCTTTTAATTTTTATTGTTGCAACACTGAGGTGTTTATGGCTAGAATTTGATTAGATAAAATCTTGAATATTAAAAAATATACCTAAATAACATTTCAGCTTAGTTTCGTGACTTTTTCCGTAACACAGCGAAGTTTTCTTTATTTCTTTCAGGCTATACAGAGAGCCCTGTTCGTAAATTAGTATACTTTTACCCCCTTACTAATAAAAATATTTACACAACAGATAACTTAAGCAAAGTTGCTGTCTTTGTCTGTCAAGTGACTTTTGCAACGCATCAGACAAAGACAGCAACATTGTTTAAGTTATCCGTTCTGTAAATATTTTTATTAGTAAGGGGGCTAATAAATATTAATAATAAATAAACTGTTTTAAGAATGCATTGATTTTCTTTATGAAATACTATTTTTAATTCACAAGCCTTTGATTCTTTGAATCTTTGAAGTTTGAATTCATAAATAACTGTCAAAATCAGTGTTTTGTCAGGGAATTCAATTCAATTTTTGTATTTAATAATAATAATAATATCTATGGACGCTTCACACCACGTCAATCTGGCCCCATGCTAAGTATCCGAAGAACTTGTGTTACAGGTACCAGAAAACGATAAGTATACCTAGTCTTGCCATAAATACTGAAACAGAAAAAGAAATCTATTGCAAATAACATTTATTACTTTTACAGTGTGTTAGTTTAATACATAAATATAAAACAATTTAAAATATAAAAAGCTTATTCGAAGTGGTCTCCATTGGCTGCAATACAGTCCTTTAACACTTTCACAGCTAAGTTCATGAATGCATACAAATTTGCAAGCCATAAAATGTGTCTCGCGAATCTATAAGAACCCGTCAGTCGAGTTCATTGGCGCGATGGCTATGTAACTGTACCCTTATGCCCCAGCACCCGAATCCCGAGTTCACTAAGCCACGCCCACATCTGCAACCCGGGCCGTAGGGTTGTCGAACGCCGAATTTTTTTTGACCAAAAATAAACTACCTACACTGTATTTTTATATGTGCTTATTCATTTTCCTAGGTATTTAAAAAATATAACACTTACGCCAAAAGAACCTTTCATGATATGCCTACATATTTTAACAAATGATTTAAGACCCTAATTTAAACGTTGAGGCCAGTTATCAATAGAAGCACGCACTCTTTCCATGGGAAAATTCTTCACTGCCAATCGTACGGATTGTTATAGGGACTCCAAATTATCATGGCGTTTAGAGCAAGCCGTACTCTCTAAAACTGACCATAAATCATAATCCAGCGGATTAAGATCGGGACTAGACGACGGCCAGTCTTCAGCTCTGATGAAGTCCGTAACGTTCGTTTTCAACCAAGACTGCGTAGACCGAGCTTATGACCCGGCGCCGAGTCTTGCTGGAAGGACCATTCTTGGTTATTGAACATGATGTTGTTAAGGGGCTTCACTACCTTCTCAAGAATAGCATCTTGATACACTTGTGCCGATGTTTTGATATCTTTTTCACAAAAGTATGGCTCCTTCATAGCTAATACCCCACCAAACCATCACTGAAGTCGGATAGTGCCCACGTTGCCGACAGAGTTGTCGACTAATTGAAAAGCTTCCTTAGAGCTTTGAGCATAAATACGGCCATTGAGTTTGTTAAAATGTTGCTCAATTGTAAAAAATGTCTCATCAGTAAACAAAATTTTTCTGTGACCCCCTTTGCGTACCGCTTCAGTAGTTGTTTCGATTTTACCACCCTATTCTTTTTTAAATTATCAGTTAAGAAATGACCAGTAACGTCTCTTAAAGGCTGGAAGTCCTAAGTCATCTTTTAAAATACGCGACATGGTTCTAGGTACTATCTAATAAAATTCCGAGATAAAATCTTTTGCTTTCGGACAGGATTTCTTCGAATTCTTTCCTCTACTGCTTTGACCACCTTTTTCGTGCGAACCCCAGTGAACACATGACTGACGTTGACATTGAAGTGACGTCAAATATAGGTCACACAGAGGTCCACAGATCACAACAAATTACAACGTAGGTATGACATAATTGTGACTATGTTTGATGACTTTCGTTTGATGTCATGTTGGATGACATCACTATGACCTCATATTGACATGAAACTTGACATATATGATGCCCTTTGTATGACTTAACTGTTACGTATATATTATATCATATATAATACGTCATATTCGAGTCACAATTTTATGTGTCATTTATGTAATCATTAAGTCATATGATTACATAAGATACATGTCAGGTTCCTGACGTAAAACTAATATGATAATACCATATTTATCTCACCTCATTAATAAAATGCGCTTCTTGTGTCTTCGTGTGAACTACATAACGAGTTAAATGCGGTCTTCATCAATATACAGAAATGCGTTAGATTTTAAGTTAATTTTCTTAAGGAACTGGTTCTCATATGGCATACTAGATGGCGCTGATTTGCCGCTAGATCACGCTATAGGTAAAGCGAACCTATTTGCATAAGATGTTCATGAGGGCCTTACTAATGTGAAGTATTTTTGGATTGTAAACCAATCAAGAATAAAGTTGAATTATAACTAACTTGGTGTTTTAGTGAAAACGAGCAGTAATTTGTGTTGTGTGAATTCACACTTAACACAAATTACTACTCGTTAAGTCAGTTAAGTCATGATGGAGTCAATTCTACGTCATATGCAAGTAAGAAATTCGGTAACAGCTTGACATCTCTATGACATCATTGTTATGTCAGCTTAACGTCAGTTAGGTAATAATGATGTCAAGTGGACATCATACGTACGTCATATTTATTACGTAAAAGTCTTACGTCAAGAAGTGTGAAATAATGAGTCACATGTGACTCATTCGTGACTTATATGAGGGGTCTAAGTGCAAATGCGCCTCTGTCCAAAAAAATAAAAAAATAGATTTTTTCATCAGTCAACACTTGGATGCTTTATTTATGGTTCTTTATTTACAGTATATGTCAAAACCGCTTCTATCCGTTACAAAAAAGCCTTTAAAGATCAGAGTGAGATTCAAAAACGACACTATCATGTCCAATCAGTACAAAACCGCCACTGTCACGTCTCGACCAATCACAGCACAGGAGCCATTATGGCCGCCACTAACTGTTTTCGTGCGTGAGTCTTGTAATATTTAATTGAATTTCTTGTGTTTTAATTGTTTAAAATGGAAATAAACATTGCTCCAGTGCCTGCTAACAAAGCAAGGAAGAGAGTCCGTAATGAGAAAGAATGGAAACGCAACAAGGAAAATCAAAAACGGTAAGTTTTCAGGATCTTTTTTTTGGCCTCAAATGAATGGTTTTATGCAATGGTGATATACTGTTTCTTACACAATGACGGTCTCATAATATTATGTATAAGATTTGATTATTAAATATTTTAGTATTTATTTACAATACAAAATATCATACAATAATATAAAAAGTATACAGCGACTGTATCGTAAAAAAATTTTTTGACCATGTCAGACGGAATAAATGTTTATTTAGTATCTATCTTGAGTTGACTATGAGAGTGGCATAGGATATCATAAAAACGAATAAAGCTGAATAGTGTTTATTTGCTTGGTTTGTTGAACGGAACTCTCTGGAACTACTAGTCCGATCTAAAAATTATTTAAGCTGCGGGCGAAGTTGCACTGGCGGGCTTAGTGTATGAAATAAATAAATTCATTTTTCTTATTTGTTTCAGTTATGCACCAAAAACCTTACCAGACTTGAAATTAATTGTGGGAAAATGTAGCCATAAAAAAAGAATTTTAAATGCAATGAGATAACCACACAAGACATCAGAAAATTCCACGCTGCATTTTACGTCAATAAGGATAAGAAAAGTCAAGATAATTTTATTTTAAAGTACTTGAAAACAAAGTACCCTGCTCGTCGTAGACGTAAAATAAAACAGAGACGCGAATCAGTAACATTTACAGCAATGTACATAAAGACATTCACAAAGCCTTATAAATTATTAAGAGTGTGTCAAAAAGTATTTTTGAAAATTTTAGACATTGGTGTACATAGGCTAAGAAGAATTTCCAAAATATTTTTGTCTTCTGGTCAATTACCAGTTGATCGACGTGGCGGCGATAGGTCCTCGGAAAAAAATTTAGCAAAGAAGCAGAGTGTCATGCAGTTTATAGAGACATTTAAATGTATTGAGTCTCATTATTGTCGCTCATCGACATCGGAAAGAAGATACGTATCTTCCGACTTAAATATAAAAAAAATGTGGCGCATGTATCAGCAGCAACAAGAAAATCCAAATTCAAAAGTTAGAGAATGCTTTTTTCGCCATATTTTTAACAGAAATTATAATATTGGTTTCAATACACCAAGAGTCGATGTCTGTAGTAAACGTACTGAAATCAGTGAAAAAAATAAAAACATCAGTATCTTAAAATGATGAAGCGACAAAAGTAAGCCTTATGACAGAATTGCGAATACACAAATTAAAGGCAAAATGTTTTTTTGAATATTTACGCGAGTATGATGAATCAATGTTAGTTTTATTATTTGATTGTCAAAAGAATCAAGTCCTGCCAAAGGTTCCCGATCAGATAGCCTATTACAGTCGTCAATTATACATGTATAATTTTGCAATTGTAGTAGGATCTAGTACTAATAAAATATCAAAAGAAAATGTATTCTGTTATGCTTGGACGGAGGATACTCACAGAAAATCTGCGAACGAGATCGCTTCAGCAGTATTTTATCAGCTAACGACACAAGTTGACTTAATAAATATTAAAAAAGTAAGACTTATGGCAGACGGTTGCGGTTCGCAAAACAAAAATTCTATATTAATAACAATGTGTGCCCACTGGCTTACAATGTATGCACCACAAAATGTTAAAATTGTTGAATTAATATTTCCAGTACCTGGCCATTCTTTTATGCCAGCCGATAGGGTATTTGGCCATATTGAAAAACAAATTAAAACAAAAGAGGTTATCGTACAACCTACAGAATATTTAGACGTATATAAAGACCATGGAAAAGTAATAAGATTAGGTTATGATTGCCCAGTAAAAGATTGGAAATCTTATGCTAATAACATAGCAAAAAGCCCAGCACAGTATCATTTTAAATTTTCGGCCTGCAAGAGATATTATCTGAAGAGAGTTCAAAATAGGCCCCAAAGATTTTTGATTCGGGGTGAAATTAATTATAAAGTAGATACTGGAATTTCAAAGAGTATAATGAAGACTGGCGTTACCTCTATGAATGATTTTAGTGTCAGTGATATACCACCGAATAACGTTAATATCAGTAGACTAAAACTGGAGGACTTCAACAAATTACTATGCAAGCATTTTGGGGACGCTTGGATAAATGACCATGGTAATGGGCTTCTTGCCTATTACAAAAATGTAATAAATAATAGTAATAATGATGGAGATGAAGAAAATGTTGAACCATGCGAGTACCTAGAAGAAGTAGGACTATCCATTTAGTTTTTTACTTTATGATACTTTGTTCATCTACGTACATTATATAAGTGAATGACAAAATGTTTTTTTTTTCAGGACATTTAATTTCTTTTATTTCTGTAATGAAAGGCTAAAAATAAAAATAATTGATTAATATTTTATCTGATGTTGTTTGTCATTTGTAATACCTGACCTTGCAGTACATGTACTGCACATGTCTTGGATAAACCCAACCATGTTGACAGTGGTGGACAAAAACGCCTCTATTCTAATAAATTAAGTACAGTTCCGCCTCTATCCAGAGCTTAAATTCAAAACCGGTTCTATGCATATTTTACTGATAAATAAATCTTAAAATATTTATTATAATTTAATTTCGTTTAAAGTGAAGAAAGTTATAATACATAAGCTGTCACATTTCTTAAAATGCTATTTATTACAAATATTGGATTTCCCAAAATCAGTTTTTGGTCTCTAGTGAAAAGTTTACAAAAGTGGATAGTGTAGGTTATGCATTAAATTATATTACGTAAATCCTGACATAGCGTAATATCATTTTGACGTCACTTTGACGTAAATGTGTTTACTGGGACACTACGTGGACGGCCAGATCTTTTTCTGTCACAAACAGAGGAGATCTCATTGTACCTATTAATAGCCCGGTACACAAACATTTTACTAATACCAAGCGTATGGAGAGTTTTAAAAATTCCATTTGGCTCCATACCTACTTTGTGTAATGCAATCACAGCGATTCGGTTCTCTTTATCACCCCACTCTATTTTAATATCGCAAAATATTGTACAATGTATTGGCGCCAAAATGAAAACTTATATATTTTGTAATTTACGTAATGTTTTGTTTATATTTAATCGTAACGGTATTTATGGCCAGACTAAGTATAATAACACTTTTATACTATACATATATTTAAGATTTTTATTATATTATACACATATTTAAAACACATCCATGACCCAGAAACACAGAAAAGCTTTTTGTTCATTCGGCGGGATTCAAACCCGCGACCCCCAGCTTGAGAACCAACGCGCTGCACCACCGAGCCACAGAGGTCGCGAAATATCAGAAATTTCTTTCATAAATTTGAATTATTTCAGTTCATAATGTGTAATATTGGTAGAATATTAACCATTAAATATTCTTTAACGTGCACAATAATTGTGGGTACTACTTGTGGTACTTTACAAGTGGTTTCAGTAAAGCTTCTACCACTTTACTGAATCGACTGTCTTGACTCATTGACTGCACTAACTACTTATTTGGACTTTGACTAGACTTGACGATTTAGGAACACGATGTTGAAAATTGATACGAAAATTCGATTTCCCGCCTTTTTAACTTCACACTGGTAAATGGTTTTAAGCCGACACGATATATTTAAATAAAAAAAAAGCAGTCAAAATCAAAATGTCAGTGTCAACTGTCGCAAGAATTATGATTTTTTAAAGAAATTTATTAATCGGTCATAATTTAATTCATGCAGTATAGTTACATTCTTTTTGGTCTTATTTAATTGTAAATTTAATATTTAATACACTAATAATAACATAGGTAATTAGTGTAAATCAAACAACATGGCGGAGTATACTAAACCTCCAACGGATCCGTCTTTGGCAAAATTTCTACAAACAAATGATTTCGATTCACTCACAAAATACTTAGTTGGAAATACATATAGATACCGTGAGAACATAATCATACCGAGATTTTTAGGTCCGGTTATTATAAAAACAAATGAAGAAAAAATGATCGAATCGACGATAGAAAGCTGCCCTTTTAAATCACTTACGAGCTGTATAATAGGTATGGTTTTGTTTTATGATCCTGAATGGTAATTATTGGAACTAAACCGTTTATTCCCCGTGGTCTAAGTAAATGGTTCACCTAGCTGTACCACGGTTACTTTTTTCAATTTTATTCCTGTGGTACACCTGTGGGTTAGGGTGTAGCCTTAGGGGCACTATGGAGCGAGGACTTTTTTATTTTTTTTGGTCTTATAAACCCCTTTTTTTATTTCTATGTGTAGTGATGGTCCTTACAAACATATTTTCTTATTATAATTTTTTGTTTTAGGGTCCTAATTAAAAAGTGGGTGTACCCCGTGTACTGAGTTTTTTTTCATTTTTGTGCCCAAGAACCACCTATAATGTCAGGTGACGTAGCTGTTACTAGCGGCGACCATGCGATGTGTTGCACTTTACACACGACGTTGTTCTGGATCCAGGTGTAGCTGACCTTGGGTGACCTTGGCGTGATGGGGATCTTGAGTTTTTTCTCTTCTGGTATGGGGGGAAACTGGCCCGACGATTTTTGTGTAGCTTGTACACTGTGGCTTCTTCTTTTCCATCTGTTGCATTGATTGATTCTTTACTTTTCTGCGCCATCGTGAGTGTTCTACAGATGAGTTTGGCTCTTTCCAGGGATAGATCTTGCTCTTGTAGGAGCTTTTGACGAAATTGCGAGAAGTTTGTGGCCATATTAGCAATGAGAATGTCCTTTACAAGGGAATCGCGTAGCGAACCAAACTCACAGGCATGACTTGCGTTTTCTAATTCCATTAGAAAATTTTCCAAGGATTCGTAAACACGTTGTTTCAACGTAAATAATTTGTGCCGCGCCACCGTCAAATTCTTTTTGGGTTCAAAATACTCGACGAATTTTGCCTTGACTTCTTGGAATGTAGCAGTGCTTAGGTCCAAATTGAATGAATTGTAGATATATAGACCCTTTTCTCTCATGGAATGCAGCATTATTGCAATTTTTCTCTTGTCTTCCGATTACTCCATCCCCGACGCCAGTAGGAATATCTCGAAAGACTGCTTCCATTTCTTGAAATTTTCAGCATTATTGTTGATAATTTTTGTAGAGATTTCAAGCTTCTGCACTCCGTTTCCTGCCATTGTTAAGTTCCCGCACTCAGATTGTCTCGAAGCTTCCGGAGTTTTTGATGTACCCTCTTTTGCGTTCAAATTTTTCGTTTTCTTTACAATTTTTTCACACCTGACACCATGTAGCGGGCTACGACCTATTGATTTGTATGTCCTTCTTGTACTTGAGTAGTGATAATCAATCCAACTGTCTTACTTGGACATCAAAAAAGTTTTGTCATCTAGTACAGCTCAATTTCTTATCACACGATCCGAAGTTAAAGTATTAACCATGCCATCAGGTGTTCAGGGTAAAACTCTTGATAACATTTTCCTTGGACAAATTTCTAAAAGGTGTATAGTTGGTTTTGTGAATAATGTAGCATTATTCACAACGGTAGTCTCACTAATAGTCCATTCCATAATCCATTTAACTTTGAAAATTATGACATAAATACGTTTTGTTTATATATTATAGATGGACAACAGATACCTTCAAAAGCTTGATAGCCGTCGTTTGAGAGTAAAATTTTTGCCACTGCCTATCATACATTATTCTCAGAGACAGGCATACATTTTCTCAATGAAGGCAATGGAATTTCCAGAGAACAGTTTGCTAATATGGATTGTTTGCTAGCGTTCGATTCAACACCTGATCTATCTGTAAACTCTTCTAGCCATTGGAACCTCAAAAAAAAATGGTAGTGTAAGATTAGAGGTTCGCTTTGAGTCAGCGCTAACACAAACTATTAACTGGATTATATATGCAGAATTAGATAATGCTATAGAAATAGATAAATATCGCAATATTTCAGTAGACTAGTAGCTTAATATATTGTTCTTAGATTTATCTGCTCATTGACTGTGTTCAAACGGATTTGTCTATAGCGCGCTCTGCATTGATACAATTTGATATATCCTTGTTTTATACAAATTGCCGTTATTCTGTTAAATGTTTATTAATTTACTATGTGAAATAAATATTCTTCATATAAATTTTATTTAAAGGAAAGTAATCAAAATACATACCAATTTGTATGTAAAACACGCGTCGTCCTTTGCCCAAAGTCTACTAAGATCTGAGTACGAACGCTCCCTGCAATTTGAGCGTTCCGTCAATTTGCCAGCAACTAGTCCAAGTAGATTGCGGGGTGGAAATAATAGAATAAGAAGAAGAATAACTTTTATTTTGTTGAACACACGACACATAAACACAACAAATACAAGAATAATCTAAATTACATCTACAATATAGCCTAGCCTATATGTTGTGTGATGCCAAAAATTGACCCCAGCTCAGCGTTTCGCAGCAAGCAAGCCCGCTGCACTGATATTCTGCCAGGACCAATATGTGACATCACAACACAACAATATTTTAATACATATTATAGTCCAACAATTAATTAAAGTACAGTGGTCTGCAGTTTAAAAACAAATAAAATAAAAACAGAGATTAAATCCTGCGCTGCTACAGCCATTGCTTTTAAAAAATTTAATAAAAGAAAATAAAAAAAATATACAAAGTTTCACCTCTTGATTTTTGAAAGTTGAATGAGAAGTAATTATTTTGACATTTCCCAGAGAGGTTATGAGCGTGGCTTAATACGCGGCATACAATACAATGTTTTGCTTAATACAGTACAAATAATAATATAACCAATGTAATAGTAATAATAATCACATCAAATCATGATTCAAAACAAAAAGACAACGATCAACAAAAGCGCGTCATGGACTAGCACGTTTATCCCGCCGCGCCGTTCGACAGCCCTTTCACTACGCTCCGAGGTGCTTACATCCCAGGAATTTATACATTTTGTAACTAAGTACTTTTAGAGCAGTTTAGTCATAATAATATGACTTATTATAACACCTTGGAAAATGTTCCAAATAATAATACTTTAAATTAGCCTGCAAGACAACAGAGGAAGTCTCTAGCATTGTAGGTATAAGTAATCATGAAAATAATATTTTAATTAAAAATAATAAATTATGTAAATTACGCTGGTGCATCAAAACATACAAGGTATGTCTAGTAAGGAATTAGAAATTGAGTTGTTTTTAAACAATAATTTAGACATTTTATGTATAACCGAACATTGGTTTAAGAAAAATGAAATTGTGTTAAATCTTGGTATACACCAGCTGGCTAGTTCCTTCTGCAGAGAAAAAGCCATAAGAGGCGGCTCACTTATATAAGTGAGCCGCCTCTTATGGCTTTTTTTATATTAATTAAGGCTATATTAATTAAGAAGAATTTAAAATATAAAAAACGTAAAGGCATAGTAAGCCTCTCTACAGAACGAACAACTGAAATAGCCTGTATAGAGGTGGGACACTTTATTATTGTTAGCGTATCCAGGCCTCCTTTAGGGTTATATGATTCATTTGAAAAAATAATGGAAACGTTAAAAATTAAGATAAGTGTATCTAACAAACATATATTATTGTGTCGTGATTTTAATATAAATATTTTAGAAAGTAATTCTATCACTGTTAGATTTACTTCATTGTTAAAATCATATAACTTAACTCATTTATTCTTTGAACCAACAAGGATCAGTGATAGCTCTGCTACAAGCATTGATAACATTTTTACCAACATAGATCCATTAAATAAAGAAGTCATTAACATACTAAGCTCTGATCACTGTGGACAGCGGGCCATTTTCCCTATAGATAATAATTGCAAACAATTACGCAAGGACAGAAACACATGTATACCAATAAATGTCAAATATATATTGAGAAGTTTGGAGGTGAAATTATAGCTAATATTGACATTTAGAGTATCATAGTAGCCCGGATATGTCACTTGGTAAACTTTAAATGAATAAAACATAAATTTGATACTATTTTCACCCCTAAGACAGTGAGAACAAACAATAAAAGTAAATTCAACGAATGGGCAACAGCAGGTATTTTAAAAAGTAGATTAAAATTTTATGAACTTTATAATTAAAGGACAATTAATCAAAATGAAGAATTTAAAAATTATGTAAGGTTATATTCAAAAACATTTTAGCAAGTTTGCTCTGCAGCAAAATCTCTTCACATTAGAAATAAAATTAAGAATTCGAAAAATAAGATTAAAACAACTTGGCAAATCAGTGCAAATGAAACTGGAAGAGTCACCAGCCGCAACACATATTTTAAATTGAATATAGATAATAAAATAATTAAATCCGACAGTGAAGTTGCAACTGCTTTGGAGAAATTCTTTGCTGACATTCTAGTTTCAACTACCAAAAATTTGTATGCCTCTCCTGCTGACGCTGAATTACATCTTAAAGATAATGTAAAAGAGTATGAAATCGAATTTAGATTTAAAGAAATAGGACCGCAAGACATTATTAAAAAATTTAATTTATTAAATATTAAGAATACTGCAGACTTATGGGGTCTATCAATGAAAGTTATTAAATCTATAATCGATATTATCGCACCTTACTTAGCAACTATTTTTAATGATTGTATGAAAAGTGGCGTATTTCCTGATCTAATGAAAAATCCATCTAACTTCCGACCTATATCTATTTTACCAACACTAAGTTAAATATATGAAAAAATTATACTTATTCAGTTACTAGCACACTTTAATATAAATAACATTTTACATGATAAACAATTTGGTTTTACGAAGGGTCGCTCTACAACAGATGCTGGCCCTGATCTGATTAGTTAAATTTTTTATGCTTGGTCGCAGGATGCTCTAGGAGTTTTTTGCGATCTCTCTAAGGCATTTGATTGCGTGCAGCACACAACGTTGATCAGGAAACTATGCTACTATGGAGTAAGGGGACCAGCACTCGTCCTCATAAAATCTTATTTATCAAATAGAACTCAGAGGGTTGAGATAAACGGAAAAAGATCCACAGGTACCAAAATTGAGATGGGGGTCCCACAAGGATCCATTTTAGGACCCTTTCTGTTTCTGGTCTATATAAATGACCTACCATACCTTATTAATGGAAAAAACGGGATAGTCTTATTTGCCGATGACACGTCACTTACTTTTAATATTAATCGCCAAAACTCAGGCTATGACGAAGTAAATAATGCTCTCTCAAAAATAGTACATTGGTTTAGTGTTAATAATCTTTTGTTAAATAGCAAAAAAACGAAATGTATAAAGTTCACGTTGCCAAATGTTAGGCAAACTGAAACCAATGTTCTATTGAATGGAAATGGTATGGAACTAGTAGATACAGCTGTCTTTTTAGGTAATAACTTTAGACGCAAAACTACAGTCGGGCCCTCATATTGCTGGGTTGGCCGACAGACTCAGTTCAGCAGCATTTGCAGTAAGTAAGATAAGACAATTTTCAGATGAAAACACAGCAAGACTTGTATATTTTAGTTACTTCCACAGTATAATGTCCTATGGCTTTCTACTGTGGGGAAATGCTGCCGATATAAATACTATATTTGTGCTGCAGAAGCGAGCTGTTCTGGCAATCTATAAGCTGGCCCCCAACACTTTATTAAGAGAGAACTTTAAAGAAACTGGAGTCTTAACTGTAGCTTCAGTATGTTCCGTCAAATGTATTATATGTTAAAAAAAATTTAAACCTATTCAAAAAGAAAAGTGACAACCACAATAGAAATACCCGAAATAAGCATAAGCTTGATGTACCAGTGACTAGACTTAGTAAAGTAAAGAATTCGTTTAAAGGCCAGTGTATACACTGGCTTTTAAACAATTTGGCCTTTAAATAATTATTTTTTATTTTTTAGTTAGATTTTCTATAAAAGCGTGTTTTTTTAGTTTTTTTAAACTATAATTTATTTATATTTTTAAAAGAACAATTTTCCATCTTTTTGATAAAAGATGTCCCCGCGCGAGTTTCTTACGCCGGTTTTTCTCGCCGGGCTAGTTCCCGAACCGGTGGTAGGCATCATTTAGATCAACGTTCAGAAAGTGTATAAAAATACCTATTTTGAATAAAAAAATTTGACTTTGACTTTGAAAAGAAAATTAGTGTATTTTGTAACGTCGACTAAATGTTTTTTTTGTTTTCAACACCCGAAAAGGAGGTGGAAGGTTGTTCCAACAGCGGGAAGCCGCGTACTTGAATGGCCCATGAAATGCTGCCGTTCTGTGTCGTGGCATCAGAATCTGATACTGGGATGCTCTGGTATGAGTGTTTACATCACTTGCCTGTGTAATTTTCTCATATAAGTAGGACGGCATGTGGGTGATAATAACGTCAAAAAGAAGTATAGCGAAATGAAGCTTCCTACGTTCTTTCGTCTTAAGGAGGTTGGCGTTATTGATGAATGGTGTGATAAGAGCACGAGGTGGAAGAGAGAAACAGAAAGCCTAGCCGTTTCAGAATTATCCGGAACAAACAGACAGACGGACAGACAAAAAATTAAAACATTTATATTTTTTTGTAAGTACCGAAGGAATATACTTTCATATGTATTAAGTGAAAAGCTGTCAATTTTAAATTACAAACAGACACTTCAATTTTATTTATCTGTATAATATATTAAAACGCCTACTTCTATTTGGTAAATAAAAAAATCGGTGTTCAATTAAAATTTTATTATAATAAGATACAGTAATGATTATTGCACAGTATTGAGTGGGACACGAAATTTATTACAGGGTCGTGGTATAGAGCCTACTTATGATTTTGCCACTTAGGAAATGTAGGCCTACTCTCCTGGTACAACCGTGGCAGGAAGGCGAAGGTTCCGGTACAGCTGAACGCTGGAGAGACTCAGCATCCCAACGGGTGAAGGCAGCAGCGGTGTTGGCCTCCGAAAAGACGCTGGAGAAATCTGGGTTGCGTGGACACTCCGCGCTCGTATTATCAACTCGGATCAAGGTTCCCTAAGACGGGAATTCTCCAATATATTTCCAACTGAATTAGGATCCAGTTAATATTAATAACTTTAAGCAAAAAATGCTGAACAAATGTTATAATTTAATATTATAATCGGCGGCGCGGCGGTCAAGCACAATAGTTGGTAACGTACTAGCAGCCTAGCAGTCTAGTCAGGGCCGGATTTAAAATTAGTGCCGCCCCGGACACTGAAGAAAATGCCACAGAAATTTTAATTAAAATTATAGTTTTTATAATATCTATTTTTTTTAATAGAATAACTAATTGCTTGCTCATTGCATACATTTTATTATATATTATATACTTCAATAATATAAAAAAATATTTGTTTTTGATCCAAGAATCCATAGACAAATCATTGATCGAGCGCCCAGCGAAGCCAATCATATATCTTTGTAAGAATCATGAATTTTGCACTAACGATGACTTATGATTGTATTACATTTGTTTGTCAGGCGACTGGCGAAACACCTGACTTTGTAAATTGGTCGATTAAATCTTCACAGTCTAAACGTTAAAGTAGACGTACACGTACATATTCTATGCATAAAATAGCCAATCTTTTGAGACTATTTGCAGTCATTGTAAAATGTAAGTAGTTTTTAACTCGTTTCAAACAAGAAATTTAAAAAAAATTAATAGAATTATTTAATTATTATAATGTGCAATTTTGATAATTATTGTAAAAAAATAATTCTAAAAATATTTTTTTTACTTTCCAAATTTTGCCGCCCCACAAAATTTGCCGCCCTGGGCACTAGCCCTGACTGACTGCCCCTAGTGTAAATCCACCACTGACTCTAGTGCCAAATGAATCCTGCGCGGCCGCGGCGGCGCCCCAGTCGATGACAACCGGATCTATTGTTCGATCCGAGGCGTACAGTCGCTAACAATCTGCTTAACTATTTTTTTATATTTTTAATAAGAAGTATTATATCGAAAGCAAACCGAACGTTCACTTTAACTTTATTAGTAGGTATATTTTATTGATAAGATTATGTAAATATTGTTAGGGATTAAAATTAGTAAAATTAAATAAATTGTAAATTAAATTGTAACTAGTGCTTGTAGCGAATTGCCTGACAATACTTTTTCCCAAAGGCTCTGGGACGAGCCACTCTGCAGACTGGTACGGAATAATCTTCTTAATACGTCCTCCAGTCCTGTGGAGCAGGCTCGCCTCTTAGCTGCGGAGAAGTGGGAGTCGGGCCTTTGGCTACAAGCATTACCGTCACCCAATACGGGCACATTGCTGGATCGAAAAGCTTTCCGGTTAGCTACTTCCCTGCGTCTTGGCACCCCCCACGTCGTCCCCCATCGCTGTGTTTGTGGTGCAAATGTGGACAGCCTCGGACACCACGGGCTGTCCTGTCAACGAAGCGCCGGCCGCATCTCCCGACATCACTGTCTGAACGATCTCATCCGTCGGGCTCTTGTCACCGCCGGAGTGCCAGCTGTGCTGGAACCCTCTGGTTTGGCGCGCGACGATGGCAGGAGACCAGACGGTATGACCCTGGTCCCTTGGAGAGTGGGACGGGCTCTTGTATGGGACGCTACTTGCGTCGATACACTTGCTCCGTCCCATGTCCAGGGCACCTCGAGTTCTGCAGGTGCGGCCGCTAATCAGGCGGAAAACCTCAAGCGGCGCAAATATGAGAACCTTAGTGGGGATCTCATATTTGAACCGTTTGGGGTTGAAACCTTAGGTACATGGGGTCTGGGTGCGCACAAACTTTTCGGAGAAATCTCCAAAAAACTCATTGAGGCCACCCGAGACCCCAGAGCCGGCACCTACCTGGCCCAGAGAATAAGTATCGCAATCCAGCGAGGAAACTCTTTGAGCCTTCTAGGTACTCTGCCTGGTGGGGATGACCTGGGAGATTTCTTTTTTTTGTAGCATTTTAAGTTTTGGAGTAGTTATTATTTTTTTAGTACTTACCTACTTTTATGGTTAAATTATATTATTATGTAGTATTAAAATTTAAATAAATTAGTATGTAAGATTAGTACAGTACATATTGTTAGTAAAGATTTGATTTTGTAAAGTTTATAAAAATGTTTTAAAATAGTTTTAATAAAACGAAGTCATGTAACGTACCGTTACTATATAAGTAGATTTAAGTATGTGCTTCTCATATATTTAAAATATTTTTATTTACATAAATATGAGAATTAAAATTTACACCAGATGTAAAGAATCCCTCCGCCATTTTATAAATTGAATTTACCATTATAGAAATATATTCCTATCATAACTAAGTTTATTAACCATTATAAAGTGTCGTAATTAATCATACTATTTATAACTAAATAGATCAATGTCGCATGCCCGTTGACGTCCGATAACAAAGTACATGTCATAAGTTCACCTATTTAGCGCCGCTTTATGTCTTTATAAATAAAAAGCAATTAAAAACTTGCGTGTGCAGACTATGGCACGACATTTAACATGTTATCGTTGACAACGTAATAAGAATCGTAATTCAAACAATTTTCCAAATCATTTAACATAATATTAATATAACTTTAGGGAATTATGATTTACTTGCTTTTTCCCGCGGCTCCGCCCGCATAAATATAGTATTCTTCAGGAATACTGTACTTTTTCGGCATAAAATAGCCTGTTTTAATCCATAGTTTAATCTTCTATCATACAAAATTTAATCGAAATCCGTTCAGTAGTTTTTGCGTGAAAGCTTAACAAACATCCATCCATCCATCCATCCTCGCAAACTTTCACATTTAAAATAGTAGTAGGATAATAGCATGTAGGTAGCTCATTGTAATCTACCTTTACTAAACAACAGATAGCGTAGAAAAATTCACAGATTTCG
Organism: Phengaris alcon alcon; assembly: GCA_037179445.1. NCBI lineage: Eukaryota > Metazoa > Arthropoda > Insecta > Lepidoptera > Lycaenidae > Phengaris > Phengaris alcon. The sequence goes on along the minus strand of JAYRCH010000085.1, from coordinate 1,202,581 downwards.
TGCCTCACACGACTATCGAGCACATTGGAAATGAATCTACGGAATTCGAAAAAATATTGTCGCTGAGCGACGAGAAAGTCAGGATAAGGAAAAATTTACAAAACTAAACTACAACGTTGAATGATAATTATTTTAGTCTCAGACTAGCTTTTCCCGCTACTTAATAAATTCTTAATAAATTAAATGGTAAATGGTTTAAGATTATTTTATTATTATAGTGTATTATGCTATTGAAGGACCTATATACAACATTAAGTGTAGCCGTGCGGAGCAAGGATCACCAGACTGCTAGCCGAACTTACTCTGGAACACGCAACATAGAACTGTCCGTGTGAGAAACAGTTCTCTCTTAGGTCTATCCTAGGCCCCAGCCATTTTGAATGGCTGCGATAGAGCTTTATGAGCTTTATTGATGGCGAAGCATACTTTTAGGGGAAACTGCAGTCTTTTAAATACAAAAGGATACTCTGATGGGATCAATGGTATTTTAGGTATGAAGCACATCTAATGAGGACAGTAGCCTCGATATTGTTTCGATGGAGAACTTTTATCTGGAGTCTGGTGCCATTGCACAATTTTGGAGGCTTAACATTTCTTCATAACATAACTGGTGCTCCAATATTCAAAAGGAAATTATTTGGTGGAAGACCTGTTGGGTTTAGAGTATAAAGGAAATCCACAGGATAGTTTACTGCATCATCAGTTTATACTACTGAATCCACTGACTAATATTGTACTCATCTGCTTCAAATGGCTTGAGTAAAAGCTAATTTACTGTGGCTGCGTTTTCATTTTTGGGAGTCCAAATGGCACGCTCACAATATAACCTTTCTATAGGCTTTGTCATGAGATTGGTGACATCGGGGTAAACTGCGTTAGTGAGTTCTGTAAGTGATGTCACCACTGTTGCCAAAGCAAAACAGTAATGATACCATCAATTGTAGGGTAATCGCCGTTTCCTATTTTAAGCAAGAATTTATAAAACTGTTCAGCAGACTGTTCACCTCTCAAATGGACTCTTATGTTTTTTTAAAGCGAGCTTTTGTATGTGACTCCACATGTATGATGACTTTAAACACGACTTTACCTTATCCGCTCGTGTGTCCCTGGGTACTACGGTTATCAAAATAAAGAGCTTGAAGTGAACATTATAAAAATATACAACAAATATAGTAAAATGGTCAAGCATGAGTCTGACTCTGACTGAAAAAAATACATTCTTACCCCTGTTCGGGGTGAACAGGGGTAAGAATGTATTTTTTTAGGGGTTGAATATTGAAAAATCGTGAAATTCGTGTTTACTTTTTTTTGAGATTTAAAAGTTTAGTTAGGTTAAGAAATAAAAGGGTTTATAATATTACAATATGCGTTAATAAAGATATTCGTTGCCTTGAAGATGTTAGAAGCAACATTCACTATTCAATTTAAACAATTTTAAATTTGCAAGGCGCAAGAGAAGAATACGTATAATATACATAACAAAATTAAAATAAGTAAAATGGTCAAGCATGAGTCTGACTCTGACTGAAAAAAATACATTCTTACCCCTGTTCGGGGTGAACAGGGGTAAGAATGTATTTTTTTAGGGGTTGAATATTGAAAAATCGTGAAATTCGTGTTTACTTTTTTTTGAGATTTAAAAGTTTAGTTAGGTTAAGAAATAAAAGGGTTTATAATATTACAATATGCGTTAATAAAGATATTCGTTGCCTTGAAGATGTTAGAAGCAACATTCACTATTCAATTTAAACAATTTTAAATTTGCAAGGCGCAAGAGAAGAATACGTATAATATACATAACAAAATTAAAATATTATTTTATTAATTATTATTTTATATTTATAAATATACTAGCTGATGCCCGCGGCTCCGCCCGCGTAAATACAGTATACCACGGGAACACTGTACTTTTTCGGGATAAAAAGTATCCTATGTTTTAATCCAAAGCTTAAACTACTACCATACAAAATTTCATCGAAATCTGTTCAGTAGATTAGCGTGAAAGAGTAACCAACATCCATCCATACATCCATACATCCATCCATCCTCACAAACTATCACATTTACAATATTAGTAGGATTGCATTAAAGTCTAATAACAAATGCATTGGGTCTTCTTTCTTATATAAGAGTAGCCAGGCGGGCCTAGGACTGTCCATATGTACTTATTTGTAAAATTCAAAGACAGACATCAGTCTGTCTGTCCGTCCGTCCGTCCGTCCGTTCGTCCATCCATCTATCACCAGGCTGTATCTTATGAACCGTGATAGCTAGAGAGTTGAAATTTTCACAGAAGGTGTATTTCACTTGCCGCTATAAAAACAGAATTAAATAAATATCAAAAAGGGGCTCCCGTATAACAAACGTGAATTTTAGCCGTTTTGGTACAAAACGTTTCGTGCGTGAGTCCGACTAGCACTTGGGCGGTTTTTTACTATTGCAAAGTTTGTGTTTAGTCATCAAATTGACACGGATCCTAGACTAACCTGTACCATATGTAATATTAAACTCTCATATCGTAAGACTTAACGATTATCTTAATTACGAAATATTACGCAACATAAGTGTATTAATCAATATT